>CM049846.1:31164440-32364440 GCA_027422415.1 Schizothorax lantsangensis | reverse complement strand
GGTGCTGCTGAGGAAAAGGCAGTATGGCACCATCAGTCACGGCATTGTGGAGGTGAGTTAACGGTCACACATGACGCTCCATCATTCACTCTTAGTGTTTTCAGTGCAACCTTGAGGAGGATAACACACAGGCTAGACAGACTCTCAATCGCTGTGAAGGATAATGCTCTTACTCAGAGCACGCAAGGACAAGCAGGTTCAAAGCAAAGTTCAGTTCTTTTAGACTTTATATACATTTAATTATATTAAATATTTAATGAATATACACGGCCATTGAAAGATTTGATGTCAGTAACATTTTTGGAAACAAAAGTTTTAGATAAAGCCGTTCTTTTGAACTTTCTATTCATCAAAAAATCTCATGATTTCCACAAAATTAAGCAGCACAACTTATTTCTGAAAGCAATCGTTCACCCCAAAATGAAAAGTTGCAGAAAATGTACTCACCCTCAGGCCATCTAAGATGTAGATGAGTTTCTTTATCAGATTAGGAGAAATTTAGTATTATATCACTTGCTAACCAATGGATCCTCTGCAGTGAATGGGTGCCGTCAGAATGAGAGTCCAAACAGCTGCTAAAAACATCTCAATAATGCACAAGTGATGATTTAAACTTAAAATGCTTTAAAGATGGATTAATTTTTTTTTAAACACGCAGCTTTTCACTTCACAAGATGTTAATTGATGGATGAGTGGTGTGGATTCCTTGTGGATTATTGTGATGTTTTTATCAGCTGTTTGGACTCTTATTCTGACGGCACCCATTCACTGCAAAAGATCCATTGTATCCAATGTAATGCTAAATTTCCAATCTGTTCTGATGAAGAAACGTACTAATCTTGAATGGTTTGAGGATGAGTAATTTTTCTTTTTTCATGAACTATTCCTGAAAGGATCATGTGACACTGAAGACTGGAGTAATGGCTGCTAAAAATTCAGATTTGCAATCAGAGGAATAAATTCAATTACATTTTAAAATACATTAAAATAGAAACATTTATTTTAAATTGTAAAAATATTTCAAAATATTACTGTTTTTACTGTATTTTTGATCAGTCCAAAACATTACAAAACTTACTGTTCCTAAACTTTTTAATAGTTGCTTATGTTGTAGGTACTGATATCTTAAATCTTCCTCTTGTGTTTCAGGTTGATCCTATGCTAACTCCAGAAGAACGTCACCTGAACAAGATGCAGAACCACGGCTATGAAAACCCCACATACAAATACCTGGAGCAGATGCAGATTTAGCCTTCATGACGCTGTGGAGCTAGAGAGGGGTGAACGTACTACTGACCAATTATAAAACTGCTCTCAAATCATTTCATGCATTTGAAATGCATATTCTGGTTCATTTAAAGAAAATATAAAACAATGGTTTATTAATACTACTACTTCTAATACTGCTACTGTTGTACCATGGAGCGCAATTTTATGCTCTTGTAACTTTTTTTTATTTTAAAGTCAACTGTTTTAAATCAGGAGAACATGATTCTGCAAATTAGCCTGGAATTGATTTTCCGTAATTGAAATCGGAACGTATTGTAATGTTATTTTAAATGTTAATTTTATAAAGTTCTGTTCAGATCTAGTCTATAGAGGTACAGCAAAGCTGAAACAATCAAAATGAGACCGCAGTTTGTCTACACCATCGCTGGCCGCCGGATATACTTCTTTTAAATAGATCGCTTGTATATGAAGGTTATTTGTAATGACTTAAATGTATAGTGAATCAGAAAATATGAAAAAAAAATCATTAATTAATTTACTTTGTAATTATTAAAAACACAATATACATGATTAGAAAAAGTAGATGGTAAATTTATAAAAAAATGTTCCAGAGCTTAAATCTTGGCTGGGTTACAGGTTTAAACTTTGAGATTCCCGGTCCAAACATCTGATACCATCACCTGTGTAAGATACGATGAGTGGTTCGAACTGAATGGCGTGACGGCCTGCCAGATATTTTGGCTGATTGTGAATGTAGAGGTGCCCGCTTTCAGTAACATTACTACGTCATTTGTTTTTATCTTTTGGTTATGGTGTCATATACTTGGACCAATAAACGGTGCGCCCCTGCACATGGTCGGTGCGAATTGGTTGGAAGGGCCACAAGGTTAGGGGCCTCCAGTCTCCCATATCACACTAAAATGTCTCTTTACTCAGAATGAATGTTATTTTTCCCGCCGTTACATGCACACACTCCAACGCTCCCTTTTATAGTAAATCTGGCCTGATGAAATGTTGCATTCAGCTTAGGTTGATCACAGTTATACTGTATTTTTATTTCATAGCTGCCTAATGAGAACTGCCATGGAGAGTTTTATCGTGTGGCAATACTTTGCACACATTGCTTAAATCAAAGAGAGCATAAAGTCGACTGTAATTATAATACTACGATATATATAGTTTATAGCATAAGTCCCACAAGGACATACCCTTGAAAACCATGATTAAATGAAAAAACACACTAAAGTTACCCAGCTGGAGGCCAAGGCAAGTGTAAGAAATGTTTTGCATGTCCACTACGATGCAAGGCAAGGAAAAAGTTGAGTCAACAATTTTTTCTCTCTCTCTTCCCCCTTCTTAGTAATGTCTTTGTATGCCTGTATAGTTGATGTTGCAATCATGGCTTTTATCAAGGACAACCTGTGGTGTGCATTGTTCTTATACGAGATGTTATGATATATATATTTTAAGTTTGTTCTGTTTATTTTCTATTTTTTTCCCTCTTCCTGTGACAGTATTTCTGTATGTGACTTTCACTATGCACCTAAATGGCTCCAGTCTTGGACCTTGTCATTGCCTGCTTGATTGTGGAAATGGTCATAGGGGTGAGGGGAAAATAATACAAAGTTCATATATTAGAAGTAAAATATGGTTGAATCCAGTGGAAAATGGCTTCTTGGTTACAGGTGGGAAACACATCAATAAATTCACTACTTCCATGTTGGTGTCATTTGTCTTTTATTCTACATACAAAAAATTGTATGAATGTTCTTATATCTGATAAGTAGTCTGATTTCAGTTCACAATTTAAAATAAAAACATTTTAAATATAATGAAATGTATTACTTAAAATATATAAATGTTTTTATATAAATTATATAAAATATGCATGAATTACATTTACATATTTCAAAATAGTTTCATGATGAAACCTTTCATAATTTTTTTATATATACATACATTTCAATACGAAACTGATTATTTACTTGGAAAATCAAAAGTAACAGTCAGTATGTGGTATAGCCACAAGCTTCTTTAAATAAATATTTCACCCCAAAAGTAAATTTGCTGACAGTGCACTCACCTTCAGGCCATCCAAGATGTAGATGAGTTTGTTTCATCGGATCAGATTTGGAGAAATGTAGCAATGGATGAATGGGTGCCGTCAGAATGAGAGTCTAAACAGCTGATAAAAACATCACATTAATCCACAAATAATCGACACAACTCCAGTCCATCAATTAACATCTTGTGAAATGAAAAGCTGTGTGTTTGTAATCGATCATTACTAGGATGTTTTAACTTAAACCATTGTTTCTGGCCAAAATACAGTTCATAAGAATCCAGTGAAAAGTCAACCCCCTGTTGTCCTCTCACATCAAAATCCACCAACATGTTTAAAAGTGTTTTTGCTTGTACAAGTGCTTAATCTGCATATTTCTCTCCTAATTCAGACAACATGACTTTTTCACTGGAGGCAGCAATATTATGGATAAAGGTCTTGTATTTTAGCTGAAGCAACGTTTGAGTTAAAAATGTGATTGTGATGGATTGATTTCTTGCAAACACGCAGCTTTTCGCTTCACAAGGCGTTAACTGAGACTGGAGTCGTGTGGATTATTGTGAGGTTTTTATCAGCTGTATGAACTCTTATACTACATTTTCCAAAACCATTTCAATGAAGAAACAAACTCATCTACATCATGGATGGCCAGAGGGGGAGTACGTTTTTATTTTTTGGGTGAACTATTCTAACGTGTAAATACTTGTTTGAACATCAACAACTAAGAGAAACTGAAACTGCAGATTTGCACTGTCATGCTGGAGGATCATGTCATCAGGGTACCACATGAGAGAGGAGGATGTCTTCCCTGTAACACAAGCTCAGTCTGATGCTGTGATAGACCCTCCACCTCCAAATCAATCCTGTTCAAGACTACAGACCTCGGTGTAACGCTCACTGCTTTGATGATAAACACAAGCCTGACCATCACTCCTGGTGACTATGACAAAGGTAAGTTTCAGTTTAGTTTGCATCAATCCTGACTTGTTTTAGCTGCGTTCAGTATAGTAACTTACACTGAGCTCTTCCGGGGCAGGTTAGTCCTGTCTGCTCCAGTGCAGTTCCCCCAGTAAAATGCACTATGAAGTACCCCCCACATTACACACAAGCACTTTTAGTTTAACAATTAATATAAAGCATTTGTTTTAAATTAATATTAATATATACAGATCATATGTAATATAAATAAGTGGTAGAATCTTGTACATGTGACCTTAATGTTTGAGTCTGCTATATATTATCAACTATATAAACTAACTTCACAAGTTTCAATGCACTATAGAAAGATAATACCTGAGTACTTCAGAAGAATTTCATATTCTTTAATCTCTTAACCTTTAACAAAAGAGTTTTGAATCAGTGAAACTTGCATTCATTCACACAGACTTTATGTGCATCCATTAACTCAGGATCTATTAATTGATGATATTTAAGACAACTTTATCTATAACTCTGAAAATTTAAGACCTTTTTTAGCTGGCCTTAATTTATGAAATGAAAGTAGCACTTTTAGCACTTGACTGCAGAAACTATGAAGCCTTTAGACCAGGTAAGTTTCTGGACCACAAAATGAAAGTAGCTTGACTTTTAGTCATAAGCACAGGTCTTTTTTTTTGTTGTTTGCATATGTATACATCTGGCTTTTAATAAATAAGTTTTCTATGTTCTGAGTTAGTCTCAAACTGTGGTTTGAGCAAAGTGACACATGTCTGGCAGTCACTCCCCCAGACAATAAAGGTCACTATGGTACTGTATATAACAACTGGCTTTAATGATTTACAATTTGAAAATCTCCATTACACACAAGCACTTTTAGTTTAACAATCTGTTTTAAATTAATATTAATATATACAGATCATATGGTGCAAAAAAACTTTAAAAATGGCTAATGTGACCTTCCTGGTATTGAGATCAAATCACTATATAAACTTTCAAAGTTTCAGTGACTGTGGCAAGATCAAATGACTGTGGAAGTTTCTGGACCTGTGTTTCAAGCAATGAATCATTGCTCTGTGTTGTGACTGTTCGCCGGTGATGTCATTTCAAACGCTCCAAATCAAGTTTTTGATATAGCTTTGGTACCAACAAAGCCAGATTGGAGTGAACTCAAAACTTATCCTATAACTCTGAAAACCATATGGTATGGTCAAAACCATGACTTGTCAGTGCCGAGCAGTGATCTTACTTTCTCAATTCACATGTTCCTCTGTATATGAATTTTGGGAAGAATTTCTTGCAGTGCTTGCAATATTTAGCTAAAATGTATTTAAGACCTTTTTAGGCCTTATCATTTTGAAAGGGGAGTGTATAATTTGTGACCCTGGACCACAAAACAGTCATAAGAGTCTTATGACTGAGTTTTTGTGTTTTGTCCAATATTTGGGTCACATATATGAGGGTATTATATTGAGAAAATCATAAATATAATTTATGTTTTCATAAGTATATTACACATTTATATGAAACATATTTTTGGCATAAAAGTAAAATCTGTATCATGTATACGTGCGTATGTATGTGCGTATGTATATAAATATATATATATATATATATATATATATATATATATGTGTGTGTGTGTGTGTGTATGTGTATGTATGTATATATATTACTTTGACTTGATATGTGCACAAGTGCTTGTGTGACGCGAAACGTCATTGGCGCGCCTGGCACGTTCTCTTTTTTTTCATTGGACGGCTTTGAAGACGTTTTATTTTTTTTCATTGGTTGAGAGAAATGGCGGAAAATTCCCATTGGCACTGTGAGAAAAATGGCATAAGAGCATCAAATGCCAATTATCTCGAAATGAAAAACAATCTACACATATCGGAGTTCAAAATAAACGACGCGGACTTTATCCAGCACAGCATATATGCTATTTTATCCCTATCATTCCTGAAAATCCCCATCGATATATATCGCAATCTGGAAATCGTCGCCTGGGGCCGCGGGTCTGTTGCTAGGTAGATTATGTTAATATATGCAAGGCAGCCATCTCTGCAGCTACCATTCAGAGGGAAGACCCACTTCAACCTTTTGCTAAAAATGCTGAAAACTCTCGGGAAATCCACACCCGAAGCTTAAGCGCGGATTCAGGATCGTCTCTCAGTAAGTTTCACGTAAAATTCACAGGCTGTTTTCCGTTGGACGGTCGATTAGAGTGTAGATATATTTTGTTGAGCGTCTTCGCTTTGCTTTGTTGTTGTCTTAGTCCCACCCAAAATGGAGTCGTGTCGTGTCTTCCTCATTCTGCTGCAGACTCTCGCGGAGCGCGCTGGGCTCATCTATGCGCCTCTGTCCTGCATTTGAAAACCTCCATGAAACTAGTGTGCTCGATTAAAACGACACCGTAGGCCCGTTCCAGATCAAACAGGCCCTCAGCTCTCATCCCGCTGTCGTTGTCGACCACCAGCGCGAGTTTATGTCTGATGAAGCTGCTGTGGAACTGTTTTTGTGCCGCTGCGGGTTTTGTGGTATAGTCCGACTGGAACTCCCAACCTGCGGGCTTGAGACAGGGGGGGAGAGCGCCTCACAAACAGCCCGATCGCTTCATTCGCCATTACAGCCTTTATAATCTCTTCATTTGTCTCCGGGATGGAAGAAGGCCGGGGTGATAGGCGTCTGCGTGTGTTTTTTCTGTCAGCGCGGCTGTTGGGGATTTTCTGTCCGGCCGTGTGTCTCCTCTACCCCCGTGCAGTGATTAGACTGACCGCTCCTCCAGTACGCGCCTGTGTTTGGGTTAAACAGCGAGCTTTCAATAAATCACAAATAAAAACACAACGAACGGATGAAATGTGTCGAGCCTGAGCTTTCATCTGTTCCGTTCACATCAGCCACTCTGTTACAAAACGTATATGTCATTTATACAGATTAATCACGGTATTCTTTGAAGTACATTGGAATGCCATGTACATTTCATGGCATATATTATCATTAGGGTATGATACCATCATTGCACCATGGTCAAGTCGTTTTTTTAGGGAATTAATCCATTGATTTGGAGTATACAATATTTCTTATGCAAGATTACCACATTCATGGAAAACCTGGAAAAATCAGAAAATTTGAAAACAGATTTCCAGATGTTTCCCTGAGACTATAATTGAAGGCCAAGTCAAATTTATTTGTCTAACGCTTGACACAATACATGCTGTTGCAAAGCAGCTTTACAGAAATCATGACCTTATTGTTTATAATATCATAATATCCTCATGCCTTTAGTAGATTAGAGCTGGCCAATAGTGTAGTTTACATTTTATAACATTAGATTCAATCAAGCAGTTGAGATTATGTATCGCCCTACGTGAGTATAATGTATGTATGTGGATAAAGTTGGACATATTTATATATCCAAATTTGTAAAAATAACTTTTATATAAAGAAGCCACTCTGCCATTAAATTTCTCATGAACTGAAAATTCTCCCAGTCTGTTTCCTAAATACATACCATAGATCTGTTTTTTTCCCTCACACAGTTTAATCAAAATGTCATTACTGGATCCCTGACGTCTCTGGTGACGTATGCAGGACTTCTCCAGCCATTTAGTCACAAAGAAGGAAACATCCTTGTAAGGCTATATATCTAGGCTGCCATGTCATAAATCTTTGTTGTAGGATGTGTTAATTTTAAATATGCTTAGAAGGTAGTCTTCGTTTTGTGTCCTTCAATCGGCCTGCTTTGAAGGATGCATCAGGTGTCCTTCAATCACCCACAATCATTTGCACACATTCCAATTCATGACAAATCAATGGGCGGAAAATGAATCAACACTGAGCTTGTTCAGTTTCATAGTTATGCAAAATATGATTTTTGAGGTGAAGGCATTATATTATCTTTAGTTTTGTTGCAAATGTATCACATAATGCTAAATGATACATAATGTAAACCACTGGGAGACCACAGACACATGTGGTTACCTGTACTGCAATAATAGAAATGTAATTCTAATCACTCACTAGACCATCTCATTCTAGCATTTAATGCTGAGTAGGACTCTAGCCTTGAAGCCTCAGAAGGACACAACCTCACTAGGATGCGTTCTTCCATTTAAGTAGCACTCTTAAACTCGCACTTTCAAACTCATGTTCATCTGCCTTCATTTTTGAGAGCCATGTCCACATTCAACATCCAACCAACAACAAATGCATAGAACCAAGTTCTAAATAGCTACTTTTTTTTGATAATCCATTACACTCATACGTATGTCACAATAAGAAAGAAAAGACCTCTAACAGTAAAACTATATGAGGTCAAGTGGCAACAATGTTGCATACTACATTATACAGTGTATATTTTGTGATTATATGCTAATCAGGGCTATGACCACTATAGACTTTTAAAGTGATATGTTCTCCCCAGTGTTCAGAGTTGTGGTTAATTCATATGGGTTTTTCCATAATGGCTCATGCTATTTAGATAAGTCATGGAAATTAATAAATTCTTGAAACGATATGGCAATTTCTGTAATGCATATACACAGGTGGATGAGCGGTGGAGGTGTTCGGTCTCACCTCATACTGTTGCTATGGAGGCCAAGCAGGAGTCCTCACCTGTGTGGAGTTCAGCACCCAACCATGACACTGGAAATACACCTCAGGTACAGCCAAACCTTGCTCTTTAGTTATACTAGTTATGTGGAACTATTTAGTTACCTTACTTTCACATTTTTCAACCGAGAATCAATAAAGCATGTATTTCTATTTCAATTCTATTGAATTCACTACCCCGCTCTCTTATACAACAAATGTTTTTAAACTTCTCTATGAAGTATCTTGATTTCACAGACCATTAAAGGGCCGTTAAGATTTTTTGTTTTGCTCAACGCTCGAATACACTACTCGATTTTTAAAATTTGAACCAATACAAAGCATCATAGACTTGCTGAATTGTAAATAGTTACATGACATTATGCACTAAACGAATAAAAGATTGCAAATTAGACTAAAAATCTTGGCAAAATCTGTGTAGTCTACTTCAGCTTTAAAACAATTGCATTACAGTTAAGCATGCATTACAGGCCAATACGCATTAAACGTCATTGTCATGAATATGTCATGATATGATAATGTGTGCAGGTGCATTTTGAGACCAGTGCGGTGGCTCAGATCGTGTACAGCGGAGAGCAGTCTGACCGTACTCAGCAGCAGGTTGTATATACTGCAGACGGAAGCTCCTACACCTCCGTTGAGTCTGCTGAACACACACTGGTGTACATACACCCAGCCGATGGATCGCAGGTGAGTTCATCTACACTGTGAAGATGTGTGGATTCCATGCTTGGCACAGCCAAGGGTTATAATTCATAATTATTGCTGTAATTTAGAAGAGTGATCGATAGACAAAGCAGCGTGTGAAGGCACAATTTCCAATTACTATTGTGTTACTTAATGCTAATGTTAATTTGTTAATGTTAGTTAATGCATTAAAATTTAAATTGAGCAACACAGAAAATGTGATCATATTCTGTATTGCTACCAAAAGCATGTGGGGGAAAAGACATTAGCATCTCATTAAATGGCAAATATTAATTGCAGAAATAAACGTGTTCCAGAGTAAAAAAAAAACTACTACATGACAGTCACAACATTCTTCACAATATTTTGTTATTATTGCTGAACATGTAATTGACCAGTTTCCTGCAAAGCTGTGCTAATTTAATCTTTCACTTACCTCACTTTGTGTTTTCTTCCGAATTTCAACTCCATATTTAATGATTTATTTATTGTGTAGGTAGGGGATGTGTAATAAGCTGTACAATCAGATTATATATTTTGTTATTATTGCAGAATAAACGCCTTCAAGTGTGATACAAGATCGGTCACTCTGTTGTTTTTTTTTTTTTGTTTTTTGGTAATTATTGGCTGACTGAATGATATTTACATATGAACTCCTGCTGATGAATAATCGCAGACACACTGTAACTCAGGTTTACTGCTCTTTTTCGTTCCTATTCAGGCGGTGTTTTCAGATCAGCCCCAAGTGGCCTACATTCAGCAAGATGGCACAACACAACAGGTAGTGTGGCGTTCCATAGCATGATCATGTGTTCTTTTTCCATTGATGTTGACCACTAACATTATCTGTTGCCTCTCAGGTGACTGTGTTGCTACCCAGCGGTCAGAACATGAACACTGCAAATCTGCACGTACTGAGTAATGTAGCTGATGGCCCACAGGCGATCCTGGAACCTGTGACACAGGTGAACCTGCACTGTTAAACATATCCCGCAGGATTGTTTGTGTTGATTTGGAATTGTGGACTCAAACCTCTTTTACCTCGCGTTCCAGGGGGTGTTGATCGCTTAGCCCTTAGACTAAAAAACAACCCGCAGCAACAGTGTAAAAGTAGCCCAATTCTGCAGAAGAACCACTGACTTATTCCAGCAACATCACTGCTTTACACTACATTAGTGAAATCACAATACTTATGTTTAGATTTCTTCGCTTACAAGAGTTACTCTTATATTTTGGCAAAAAAACTGAGATTTCTGTGAAAACAGGTTTGCAAAAGCGCTGTATTACAAATCTAGAAAAATACTCTTTTCATCTGTCCACAAAAATGTTGGAAATTATGCAAATGTGAAAACACAGCATAACTGGCACAGTGGCTCACGATTCCCAAATGCACATTAAATTCACGCATGCAGACAGTTTGTTTCAGTGTGAACTGAGCTGCTGAAAACACTGACTCGTGAGCTGCTCACATGAACACAGTGCTGTGCTGCACTTAGTTTGATTGACAGACACTTTGATCTTTTATTTTATTCTGAGAAGTGAGCTGTTCACCTGAAAGGCTTCTTAACATTGTCCTACCATAGGCATGAGATTATAATGTATTAAAATAAAGCATAATTTGCTTAAGTAAAGCAAGATTAACCTCCTCTTGACTAGAAACTGATTGTTTTCCCAACAGAGCCAACTTGCTGTGACTAATGCAGCTCTTCCCAACATGCCGGAGGCCTCATCGAGTCCCCTGGGGGCCACTGATTCCACTGTGGATTCAGAGGATGAGGAAGAAGACAATGATAGCGACGATTCTGAAATGGATGACTGGGAACCCAGGACACCCCAGCCGTTCACCCCTCAGAACCTCTGTGAGTAGACATTTAACACTTAAGACTGTGTGGTGAAAGGAAATCAGTTTTAATTCTCTTGCAAAATGCAAGGTCAAGTCACTTTTGAATGTGATCATGTGTTATTATTTCTATGTGTAGGGTGTGAAGACTGTAATAATGCTAATCCTGGAGCATGTATAAAACACGGCCCTCTGCACCCCATCCTCAGCCGCCCTGTGATGTCCAAGGCTCGGGCCAGTCTTCCTCTCGTCCTGTATATCGACCGCTTCCTGGGTGGAGTCTTTACCAAGAGGCGTATCCCCAAACGCACACAGTTCGGTCCTATAGAGGGGCCGCTGGTGCGACAGAGCGAACTGCAGGACACGCACATCCACCTGAAAGTACGACAAACCTGTAAACACCTACTCTTTTATTCTAGATAGTTTTCTAGTATTGCATTGAAAATTCTCACATCCTGCTGCTTCTGTGTAGTTATACATGCTAGACCCTGAAAAAGAAGGCGAGAGGGCAGAGGACCTCTGGTTTGACCTGACCGATGAAGAGCGATGTAACTGGATGATGTTTGTTCGCCCGGCCCAGAATCATCTGGAGCAGAACCTGGTGGCTTATCAATACGGGTCGGACATTTTTTACACCACCATTAAGAACATTCAGCCCAAACAGGAGCTTAAGGTGCGCTTAAAGGAACAGTTTCTCATCTGTATCAAACAAATGACTGGGCCATATTGCTAATCATTTTATTATTATTAATGCAATGGAATGCTACCAGTGTTAATTATTCATTGAAGATACTATTCAGGGATGTGATTTTTCTGTATAAATACGGATTTCCGAGGGACGACCCATGTGATTCACGTAGATCCGAGTGTTAGTTGGTTACTGCATGATGATTGAAATCGCACAAATGGCCAAATAAACTGCGAATAGATTGTTTTCTAAAGCATCATGGACGGAGTGGTTCTGAGAGCGCTGCACGAGCGCATCTGCAGGACAGTTCAAAGTGTTCAAATGATTCAAAGCGACAAACACGAGTAGAATCAGAGCTGAAACATGTTACTCGACCCGGTGAATTTTTATGAATAAGGTGAGAATTTGAGATTGCTAGTGCTGTCATAAAACTCCCTACGGTTGAGTTATAATTATATAATAGTCTGTAGTCTGACACGCTACATGTCTGCTGTTACTGTAGTGTGTTTAGTTTCGATTCACTGTCAGTGCCAGCTTGGTTTGAGCCGCTTTAATGTGCATGTAGGAACGCACCATTCGTCATTAGAAACGTTTATAAATCTGTTGTTGTTTACAAAGAGAAGTTTCAGTGTCACATAATCCTTCAGAAATCATTCTAATATGCTGATTTGCTGCTCAAGAAACATTTCTCATTATTATCAATGTTAAAAACTGTTTTGCTGCTTAATATTTTTGTGAAAACAATGATACCATTCAAACATTTGTATAAGATTTAAAAAAGAGAGAGAAATTAATAATTTATTCATCATGCATGAAAGTGATAAAAAGTGAGTGAAGACATTTAAAATGATTTCAATTTAATAAATGCATTAACAAATTTAATTAATATATTTGATAAATGCAAATAAATGCTGTTCATTAAACTTTATATTTTTCAAAAAATCCAGAAAAATAGTGTATCACCATTTCCACACAAAATATGAAGCAGCTAAATTGTTTTCAACATTGATAATAATCCGAAATGTTTCTTGAGTCAAATAAATTGTAATGATTTCTAAAAGATCATCTGACACTGAAAACTGGAGTTATGATGAAGAAAATTCTGCTTTGCATCACAGGAATAACATTACATTTTATAATATATTAAAATTGAAAACTTTTTTTTTATTTGTAATAATATTTCACAATATTGCTGTTTTTTTTAACTTTATTTTGATAAAAAAAAATCAGCCTTGATGAGCAGAAGATATTTATTTCAAAATCATTAATAATTGTAATGTTTCCAAACTTTTGGCAGGTACTTTAATAATAATAACAACTCTATATACTTTATTATAATATGTTATATTAAATTATCATGATTATTAAATGCTGCTTTTTATTTTTTACAGGACAATAGTATTTATTATTACAATATAAGATATATATTTTAATGTCCTAAAATATATATTTTTAATAATAAATGCTGAGGGCGTGGCTTGTGGGCGTGACTTGGGGGCGTGGTCAGATTTTCCTTCTTTTTGTCTCTAGCTGATCACATGCCTGACTAGTGTAGTTTCTCTTAATATTTAGAATTAGATTTTATTTTTATATTTTCTGTTTTCAATTTTAATTTTAGTTTTGACATTTTTATTATTATTATTTTTTTATAATATATAGTTATATAGTATAATATAATGTATAGTTTTGTTCAGTTACATTTTTTAATTTTAGTTATTTTAATACTTCATCTAAAACTAAATGAAACTTAGAAGGGTTGCTTTTGCAACTAGCTGAAATAAAGTAAGTTTTAATAAGTATTAATGTTTTTTTATTTATTTTTATTTCATACTTCAAGTAAAGACATTCACACACAGTCTTATGTTCCAGGTGTGGTACGCTGCATCATATGCAGAGTTTGTCAACCAGAAAATTCATGATGTCACAGATGAAGAGAGAAAAGGTAGATTGTCATTGTCTCTTCTGAAATTAATAACTGCTGGAAGTGTTGTAATTGATGACATTGTTGATTCATTCACATAACCACAGGAATCAAATCAAATCAAAATCACCGTGTCCCAAAAAAGGTTTATAATATAAATGTTAAAATACAAACTTTTATCATCATAAAAAGAAACACCGTTTGAAAGCAGCGTGACAGGGAAAATCACTCTTGTTAAGACAGACCTTTTACTAAATGTATATATGTGCATTAATTTCAGTTAATTATATTGACATAATATATCCATTGGGAAGAATGTAATAATAATTAAAGGTTCTAATCACATCAATGAGGCTGATTACACAAAGGTCAAAGCTTAAAACCATAAATGTTCATAATATATTTATTCTTTCATATAACAACAATAGCAGTCATGAATTTAAAAAGAATCACACTAAATGCTTATCTCCTCTTTAACTATATAACTTCTAATTTAACTTCCTATTTATTTATTTATTTATTTTACCGAGAACTGTACTCCTAGTTTTACATCTGACCAATGATATTATCCTGGTAATATTTTAAAACTGTTTCTCTTGTGGTTCCTGGATCAGTTTTACGTGAGCAGGAGAAGAACTGGCCGTGTTATGAGTGTAACAGACGCTTCATGAGCTCAGAGCAGCTTCAGCAGCACTTAAACATGCACGACGACAAGCTGAACCTCATCCAAAGGTTTGAATGCACATCAGTGACTTGATTTCTCCTGATGTTCATGATTGTATTCCTGACAGTGAGTCCATAGCCGAATCTGATTAATATTCTTCTCTTCCAGGCCAAAGGGCCGTGGCCGAGGACGGGGCAGGAAACGATTCGGTGCTGCAAGGCGACCAGGACGACGTACAAAATTCATCTGCCCACAGACTCCTGTTGAGAGTGCCGACAAGACACAGGTACTGTAGACCTCATTTACTCATCATCATGTCAGTTCAAACCCGTAAGATTTTCATCCATCTTTGAAACACAAATGGATTTTTAATGAAACCTGATAGATTTCTGTCCCTCCACTGAAAGTCACCCAAAAATTTGATGCCTCAAAAAGTTTATAAAGACATCGTAAAAGTAATCCATATGAATGGAACAGTTTAAAAAGTTTTCTGAAGAGGCAAAATTGTATTATAAGATGAACAGATTTCATTTCGGCTTTGATTCACATATAAACATTGTCTGACACACATAGAATCATCAAATATGATAACGGCAGCTCAAATTTGTTTGCTTGATGCAGATTAGATTTCTGATCTCTTTATGAACTTTTAAAAGTTTGAAGATTTTGTTGGAATTGACTGTGCTAAATTTTTGTCTCTCCATAGGAGCTTTTAGCATCTGTAGATAAATTACCATTTGAGGAGCGAACGGACGGAGCTCTTAATGGGCTGAAGGTGGTGGAGATGACAGCCGAATCGATGGAGACTGAGACAGAAGAAGGGCTTGATACCCCAGCAACCCACACCGAGGCGCTGCAAGAGGAGGGGGATTCTGTCACCCCACCTCTGGCCACAGAAGTCCTGGGGTCTGCCAAAGAGGACCTGTCTCAGACAAGTCCCGAAGACCCCCACCTCACACCGCAGGACATGAGGAGGGCGAGGAGGATTAGGGTAAGATACATCCGTCATGAGTGACCCACAACCTCAGATCTCTGCATTGTAGTGTGTTGAGTAGGCTAGAGTTATTTAACAGTAGCGTGTGTGTGGGTGTGTGTCTTTCTCTTTTGTTGCGTGCTGCACGTTCAGGTGGACTTGCAGGTAGGTCTAATGTGGGCCAGAGGGGAGTCAGAGGAAACTTCCTCCTTCAGTCAATACAGTGTTGTGATGTCACGCTACACTGACAGTCTATGACTCCCTACATCCCCATTACATCTGTCTGTATCAGTTCAGTCCTCGAGCTTCATCAACCAGCAGAGTTTTAGGACAGCTGCTCCAAAAATGATCATTCACCCTGTTTGACCAAAAGGAGATGTTTAGGGTTTCATGGGTGCCCTTTTCTATTATAATGAACTTGAATGGGAAAGAATGCTAGGCCTGGTTTGACAATATTGATTTTGATATTCATGTCGATGAACCGATATCAATTATTAAATCCCAAGAATCAGTCATTTAGTCTATACTCTTTTCTGTTGATGCATGAACAAAACATTGCTTAATTTTATTTGTAGCATGTCTTCCATGCAATACTCACAATAAGCTTTGTGCTTTATGACTTTGAATATGAAAGTCTGTTTTATCATGAAATTCAAACAGTAAATACCATTTTAGTGCTGAGTGCGCATGAACCAGTCATCTCTTCCTCTTTACTTTAAATGTTTATATTTCAACAAGAAAATTGGAGTAGAAACATGATTATATCATTAAAAAGAAAAACAGACTTGTGTGCAATTTAAATGTTTGTTAAAGTGTGTTGATCTGAAACTAAATTGTACCATTGTTTAATTTGGACTGGTTTTATTTTAACCTTCAATATTATAGTAATGTACCAATTGACAGCTACATATAGTGCACCTGATCTAAATCCAAATGAATTGATATCTAAATCAGAATTAGTGGCCGATATTGGGCATCTTTCAAATATCGGCATCTGCCGATAAGTTTTTGTTTGGCCGATGCGTTCGAGGCAGGATTTTTATTTTGATGGTGCTGAGAACGGCAGCATCTGAGCACACAGTGCTCACATTCTCCCTCTTGTTCGTCGTCGTTGTTCAGTTCTGTCTAATACGGATAGAACTGTTAAACAAAGGAATTAAAATGTATACAAAAAAGTATTATGACGATCGCTTTTATATTATTAGTAATAGAAAGGCAAACATTATAATACTTTCTCATTTGCTGTCAGCATTTAGCAAATATGCATTTACATCATTTAAATAAATCTTTGAAAGTCTAATGAACATTTAATTTCACAAACCTTGCAAACTTAGTCGAATCCAGTTGTGAGATCTTGGGAAGTGTGCATTTGTATCCTGCATGATTGCGTGTTCTCTGTGTGACGGTCGGTCCGTGCGAATTGAATGCTTTAAACTTTAAACTCGTGATTTCAAATTATGCTGCGCTTTATGCATTTGCCCACTGTCATATTCATGTCATTTTCACTGTGTGCTGAATGTAAAATGAGTGTTACCTTGGCTTTATTTGAAAAAATACGATTCCCAATGCACACAAACTTCCCAGAATAAAGAGTGCCCAGTTGGTTACAGTGTTTACTTTTTAATTATATTTTTATTAAATATTTATAAAAAATACTTTGTGATCTAAAGTATAAGTATGTTTATTTTACACATTTATTTTTTTATCCATTTTCAAATTATTTAAAATTTCTTAAATATTAATTAAAATAAATAAAATTATATCGGCCATTGGCCACCCTGCTTTCCAAGATATCGGCATCAGCATCGGCTGTCAAAAAAACCCAATATCGGTCGACCACTAATCAGAATCTAATCAAATCAAGAGCTTGTGAGCTGGAATGGAACTGAACTGTGAAATCTGTTAATACCAAGCACTAGTGCTTACTATTGTGCTTCAAAAATGACAACAAAACACTGTAAAAGTAGTTCACACTACTAATACTATAATTTGCCAAAATAAAAGCTCTATGGTTTAACATTTGAAAGCAAAGAAATGAAGAGAGCCATGAATATTAATATTGGCAAAGTAAACCATTCTGCCAAACATCTCCTTTTGTGTTCCATGGAGGAAAGTTTTGTGGGTTTGGAAAGATATGAAGGAGAATAAATGATGACAGAATGTTCATTTTTGTGTGAACTAGCTACAACTGAAAGATTAAATCCTGTTTGTGTTCAGCATGCAAACAAAACGGCTTGTTTCAGCCACCACCTCTGTGACATAAAGACCATGCGACTGCATTGTGTCATTGCTCACAAATCATATGAATTCAGTGTAATCTAAATGATTCCTCATCATCCTGCTTGCATTGTTCACCTGGTCGTCTTCTCATTTCAAAAGTGTCCATTCCTCCATGCTTTCTCTCTTCCCTTACCCAGAATGCCGCTCTCCAGCATCTATTCATCCGTAAGTCCTTTCGACCCTTTAAATGTTCTCAGTGTGGGAAAGCCTTTCGGGATAAAGACAAGTTGGACCAGCACATGCGGTACCACGGGCGGGACGGATGCCGTCACATGTGCCATCAGTGCGGTAAGGGCTTCCTGACGAACGCTGCGCTCGAGGATCACCTGCAGTTGCACTCTGATCAGCGCACCTACTCCTGCCTCTTCTGTGCCGAGTCCTATGACAGATTGGACTTGCTCAAAGTGCATGTGGGGGTTCACCTGGTCAACGGCTGCTTTTCCTGTCCCTTCCTGCAAGAAAACCTTCACAGACTTCATACAGGTGTGATGTGCTAACAAACAGATGTACACAATCCCAAAACTGTTTCTAAATAGTTCACTCAAAAATGAAAATATGCTGAAAATTGACTTCGTCTGGCTGAGTTTGTTTCTTCATCGGAAAAGATTTAGAGAAATTTAGCATGACATCACTTGCTCACTAATGGATCCTCTACAGTGAATGGGTGCCGTCAGAATGAGAGTCCAAACAGCTGATAAAAACAAAACCGTTATCCACACCAGTCCATTAATTAATGTTTTGTGAAGTGAAAAGCTGCTTGTTTATAAGAAAGAAATCCATCATGAAGACATTTTAACCATCATTTTTGGGCGCCCATAATCCATAATAACACTTACTCCAGTGAAAAAGACCATCCCATGTTGTCCACTCACATCAAAATCCACCAATATATGTATATACAGTCGAACCAAAAATTATTCAGACACCAGATTTTTTATATTTTTTACTAGTGGGTGCAGGACACTATAGTTCATTTATGTAAGTGAGGATAGCTAAATAAAGTAAACTGTGACATTATAACCAAAAATGATTCAGACACTTTGACCTGAGCATATTTTGCTTAAGTGTTTTTCTTTAATTGCTAATGTGAACTTTTTACACCACAGACTGAACAAAATGAAGCATTGCTTGGTAATTGGTTGACCTAAATTGGTATTATCTAATTGAGTACTTAAATTTAACAGCTGACAGCTATTCAACCTAATTCATTACATACCTTTCTTTAAAAGTTATCTGACATTATCGAGATGAATTTGTTTTTACAGTCATTTGAAACTATAGTGAATAAACTGTGATAATGTGAGAAATATTGAAGGTGTCTGAATTAATTTTTGTTTTGCCTGTATGTTATGAGTTTTTTTTTTTTTGCTTGTAAACAGTTATTGATCTGTGCATATCTCTCCTGATTCAGACAAAATTACAAACATTATTACAACATTTATTCCAAATGCACAGCTTTTCACTTCGTAAGATGTTAATTGATGGACTGGAGTGGTGTGGATTACTTGTGGATTATTGTGATGTTTTAGCAGTTGTTTTGGACACTCATTCTGACGGCACCCATTCACTGCAGAGGATCCATTGGTGAGAAAGTGATGTAAAGCTAAATACATAAAAACTAAATTTGACATTTTTTTAGTGAAATAAACCTTTGATAAGTGGATTTTCAAGGAAAAAAAGAAAATCAAAAGTGATATGGCCATTTTAATGTCTGGTTACATGGAAATATTCTTGTGATTAACCAATCATGCATCTGTGTTGTGCAGGTTAAGAAACATGTGAGAAGTTTCCACTCAGAGAAGATTTTCCACTGTACAGAGTGTGATAAAGCCTTCTGTAGGCCTGATAAACTACGACTCCACATGCTTCGCCACTCTGACCGCAAGGACTTCCTGTGCTCCACCTGTGGAAAACAGTTTAAGGTGATTCACATAAGCCCAGATGAATTAAGTTTTTGAACCATATACATTTGTTGCATTTAAAGTTTAGACATGAAACCCACCTTAGTGTGTGTGTTTAATATCTTCTCATTCATTTTGTTGTGTGTTGTTTCTCCTTTGTTGGCCAGAGGAAGGATAAACTACGGGAGCACATGCAGAGGATGCACAACCCTGAACGCGAGGCCAAAAAGGCGGACCGCATCCACCGCACGAAAGCTTTGAAACAGAAGGAGCCCACCACTGACTTTGAGAGCTTCATGTTTAAATGCAGACTCTGTATGATGGGCTTCAGGAGACGAGGGATGCTGGTATTTAAATTGGTTTATCTTAAGTTTGTCTATTACCTTTTTTTCTGTTTCTTAGGCTTTCTAAAATTGGTGTTTTTGAAATCATAGGCCACTTGTGACCTCTTTCTTACTGTACTGTCCACAGGTGAATCACCTTTCTAAACGACATCCTGAGATGCGATTGGAGGAGGTTCCTGAGCTGACGCTGCCCATCATTAAACCCAACAGAGATTACTTCTGCCAGTACTGTGATAAGGTCTGGACTCTCTCAGCACATGAATGTTCTACTGGGGTTGTTCATGATAGCTGTGAGCTCTGCCAATTCTGTCTTACCACCTTCTACGGATCTGCACATTTTAACGACCCTCTGGACTTCACATTGGCTGCAGTTACTGCTGACTCATAGAAAGACAATAGCAGTGTGTCCTAGAGCCAAGAGACTTGAGCCTCCTCTGAAAATAGTTTCCACTTGGCTCTTCCTGCATAGTGCATTCATGTCAACAGTTTCTCTCTTAAAGTTGATCTTGAAAAATACATTTTAGGCAAACTTTTATGAAAAATTAACAGTATAGGGTTCCCATAGTAATGGAAGACTTGGAAATTTCAGTCGATTATTGTGTTTTGAGAAACACACACACGTATACACTGACATTCAAAAGTTTGAGATCAGTAAGAATTCTCTTATGCTCATCAAGGCTGCATTTATTTGATCAAAAATACAGAAAAAAACAGTAATATTGTAAAATATTATTACAATTTAAAATAATCGTTTCCTGTTTTAATAAACTTAAAAAATAAAATGTATTCCTGTGATGCAAAGTGAATTTTCCTGTCACATGATCCTTCAGAGATCAAATATGCTGATATATTATCAATGTTGGAAACAGGTAACATTTTTTTTATATACTCAAAATACTTTTTTTTCAGGATTCTTTTATGAATAAAAAGTTAAAGAACAATTGAAAATAGAAAAAATATATACTACTGTTAAAAATTTTGGGGCCGGTACATTATTATTATTTTTTTAAGAAATTAATACTTTTATTCAGCAAGGATGTTAAATTGACTTAAATTAGGACTTATATTGTTAGAATTATTTTTTTTAAATAAATGTTCCTAATTTACATTAAAAATCTTACTGATCCCAAATTTTGAATGGCACACACACACGTATATTTATATAATGCAATTAAAAACAACTGAAGAAGTCATGAAAATTCATCCCTGAAAGTAGTAATTGTATTTATTAATTATGTTATGTTATTATTTTATCTCCACCCTTTTCCTTTTACCTGTTCAGGTGTATAAAAGTGCCAGTAAGAGGAAGGCCCACATTTTGAAGAACCACCCCGGAGCAGAACTGCCCCCCAGCATCCGGAAGCTGCGTCCGGCCGGGCCGGGAGAGCCTGACCCCATGCTGAGCACACACACGCAGCTGACCGGCACCATCGCTACTGCACCGGTGTGCTGCCCGCACTGTGCCAAACAGTACAGCAGTAAGGTACTGTACAGCCATTAATGACATGATATGTGTTAATCTGTATGGATTTATGTGTCCTAATATATGTCTATCTTTGTTTTTAGACAAAGATGGTCCAGCACATCCGTAAGAAGCATCCGGAGTATCAGTACAACAGCAGCAGCAGCATCCAGGCACCTCTGGCCACTACCGTCATCAGCAGCACTCCTGCTGTCATCACAACGGACGGCGCTACTGCAGAGGCCGTGGTGGTGAGCAGATACACTCGCCCAAACACTTCAAAACGATAACATAAAATCAAATCATACCCAATTTACCTTCTATACAAATGTCTCAGGTCTCAATGGGCACATTGGACAATGTTATTCTAAAGAAAATGTTTATGGTCAATAAAGTGTCACGCCAGGTAACATCCCAATATTCATCAGTTTCTGTCTTCCTCCTAGACGACCGATCTGTTGACCCAGGCCATGACGGAGCTGTCCCAGACCCTGACCACAGACTACCGCGCAGCACAAGGGGATTTCCAGAGGATCCAGTACATCCCAGTGTCTCAGGCAGGAGGAGGCCTGTCACAGCCACAGCACATACAGCTGCAGGTGGTGCAGGTGGCCCCGGTACGGACACACTCATTCACACTCGCTTCTTTGCTCTTTATTACTTTCAGCTTTTTTTAAATCTTTTTTTTATTCTGTCTTTTCTGTTTGCGTTCATTCTTTTTTTTTTTTTTTTTTTTGTGGAATAATTCAAATTGGAATAATTCAGATTTCAGATTGTCGCTTATGCTTAGGGGTGGGGTAAAAAATCGATACATACAGCATAGTATCACAATATTTTTTGCGGCAATACTGTATCGATACACGGACGCCATGTATTGATCTTTTATTATTCTATTTGGTAGAATAATAAAATCAATTTCTTTACAGTCCACTAGATGTAGTGTTGAGTTTTTTCTGGTGAGGTCAGCTGGGTCACCTTCAGCATGCTGTAAGTTAGTAAAATAAAGATGGCAGCATCACGGAAAGTTATCAGGAAAGCCCTGTCTGCGTTTAAATCAGATGTAAGACTGTTTTATTTATTTTAGATTTAACAGTAATTTACTTTCAAATGCCCCAATTGCTGAAGGGTCTGCACAACTTTTTTTGTACAAGTTCAAGTTGCATTGTTGAAAATACCTGTAGTAGCACAGCAGTGCATACCTGTTTACATTTAATTAAGCTAGACTAGACTGTTATACAAATATTTGAGTTTGCCAGGTGCATACATCATTTATGACAGGTTTTCATGAAAGTGTTGGACAGTTTGTCTGCTTGACAATCCAATTTTAAGTGAGAAAAACAAACTGAGAAATGTTTCTTTTTAGTTAAAACAAATGTTGCCAAAGTTTTCCTTTGGGGACATAATTTGAAGTTGGAAAAAGGTAATAAATTGCAATATATCGCAGAATATCGCAATATATTTAAAATCACAATTATATTGTATCGTGATAATATCGTATCGTGGGACCTCTGGTGATTCCCACCCCTACTTATGCTCATCAAGGCTGTATTCATTTACTTTTATCAAAAATACAGTAAAAACAGTAATATTGTGAAATATTACAATTTAAGACAACTGTTTTCTATTATTTATATATATATATATATATATATGTATTATAAATATATTTTGAAATGTAATTGATTCCTGTGATGGCAAAGCAGAATTTCAGTGTCTCATGATTTTCAGATATCATTCTAATATGTTGATTTGGTGCTCAAGCAACATTTCTTCTTATCACTGTTGATGATGATGAATAATAATAATAATAAACACTTTTATTCATTAAGGATTCATTAAATTGATCAAAAGTGACAGTACAGACATTTATAATGTTGCAAAATGTTTGTTTCAAATAAATGCTGTTAATAAAAGAATAATTAAAGAATCCTGAAGAAAAAAAAAAGTTTCAAAAACTTTTGACCAGTACTGTGTGCATATATAGTATATACACATACTTTGTTCTCTGCTTCTATGTTGCATACTTGTGTACATAATCCGTTTATGTATAGTGCTTTTCTATCTTCTGGTGAGTTTTAGACTGATTTGATGAGTGAGTGTTGTCTGTTTGTCCCTGCAGGCGTCCTCTCCTCACTCTCAGCACTCTACAGTAGATGTGAGTCAGTTACACGACCCTCACAGTTACAGTCAGCACTCTATTCAGGTTCAGCACATCCAGGTGTCTGAGCCCACGGGGACAGTGCAGGCCAATGCACAGGTGAGCAGCTGACTTTTACAGGATATGCATGCTGTGTAGGGCTGCACAGTATTTTGATATCACAATATAGCTTAGTGTAATTATTGAATACTTAAATACTAAAACGGTTCAAAAATGGACAAAAAAGTCTTAAAATTCTGCTCAAAATTCCTGTATTTTTTTTCATATTGCAATACATTTTGCAGAAAAACTGCAACAAATTAAGCATATTCACACCGACCAAATTTTTGGTCCACAATGTTATATTAGGATGATCTATAATGATCGTTTCTTTATAGAGTGTATTTAATAATTCAACAAATATAAAATATTAGAGTATTTTTGGTTACTTTTGTGTAGTTTAGTGGCATCAGTCTCACCATCACTACCCCTTTTAACACTTTTTCTATCATCCAATCAGGTTTCAGCTCAGCCTCTAAGTCCCTCCTCTCAGCAAGCGGCTCACGAGCTTAGCACCACCCAGCTGACCCCGGTGACCCTCGCTCAGGGCCAGACTCTACAGACGTCCACCAATCAGACGCAAGGTGCTGCACAGCATACGTACCTACCCAGCAACTGGAACTACAGGAGTTATCGTAAGCATCTTCAGCAAAAGCTTCTGTAATAGATATTTATTGCTATATTAACCTGTATTTATACAGAAAACATAATGGCAGCATTGTGTTTTCCTCCTTTTGCTCCTGTAAGCATCTGAGATCCAGATGATGGCTCTTCCTCATACTCAGTATGTGATCGCAGAAGCCAGCACCCCCGGCAACAGCAGTCAGGTCAAAACGGTGAGTGGAAGAACTATCTGGCTTCCTCATAAATTCCAGTGTTTTTGTTTTCATGTTGTAATGCAATTATGTTTTGGTTTCTTGTGCATTGCAGACACATTATGTGATCTCAGAAGGACAGATGGAGCTGGATGGTAAGCAGGTGAACGTCCCGTCCACCGCAGCGCAGGTTCACCCCGACCCAATGGAGCAGCCGGCCGTCAGTCAGCAGACCACCACGCAGTACATCATCACCACCACCACCAACGGGACGGGGGCCAGTGAAGTTCACATCACCAAACCCTGACCCTCAATCACACATGAAGAAACTGATTCATCGTCTTCAGCTGCAGAGTTACTTTAAATGAACAGATTTCTGATTTATTTTCTTGAAGAGTTAAAAAGATGAACTGAAATAGTGAAGATGTTTTGTATGAAATAGTAAGAACACTGGAGTGGTTAACTGTTTTCTCTAGACACCCCAAAAAGACCTAATTGTGTATGTTTTCAGGAACTATCATGACTTTTAACCTGTGCCATCCTGCCTTTTATCTTCATTTTGGTCTGTTTTTTTTCCCCGTTTATTTTTATTTTTTTATTCAGTAAAGTATTGAAAGATTCTGCATTTTCATACTTCAGTAAGACTGATGAGAGACCTTTAAAAGGATTTATTTTTTATTATTATTTCTTTGTTTCCCCACAATAAAAGGGGTCAAGCGCTGTGGATCCTCACTTTTACTGTTTTTATTTTTATATATATATTTGGAAATCTTCAAGTAAAATTTGGCACAGCTGCAAAGCCTGTAAAAACACTGCCTTGATGAGCAGGCGGATCTTAAAAAAGATCACATTTTACCCCAAAATCCAAAGAGAGAATTAGAATTTGACAGAGAATGTGAAGCTTTGTGTTTTAATTTTTGTGACTATTAAGCGTTACAATTAAAATTTGCTTTATTGTCCTGAACAATGTCATGATGCAAAAATATTAATATTCCTAAAAAAAAAAAACAGACTTCAGTTTCTAATATGAAATATAATGTATTTTCCTATGGTTTTGGAGTGGAATATGACCTTGACATTGAGAATAGCATCAATCTCAGAACTGCATTATTTTGATAATTAAAGCAAAACTTCCCAGGTCAGATCGTCCATGCCCACATCAGCTCTCTTGCAAATGAAAGCAAACCCCAAATTAATGCTTTTACTTAATATATTTACGATAAAATATTAAAATATGGTTCACTGAAGGAGTCACCAGCCAGAACGAGGTTCAGATGAAGGTTGAACACTTCATACCCCACAAAAATCCTTCTCAAAATGTCTCAAGTTATCTGAGTCCTCATATTATTCTATGTATTATCTGTTAAAATGACTGGAAGAACTTGTGTATTTCATGTAACTTCTGTTTATGGACATACTAGTATTTATTTGGGTTTTGCACATCCATCAGTGGAGCACTGCTGCAACTTTATAACCTGAGAAATTAAATATATCCAGCATACACTATTTATACTGAGACAAACTTGTACAATGTAAAAAAAAAATCTGTATCTGTACTGTGATAAGTGTTGTAATTATTAACGGTTTATGTACAGTAATGCGCCTCAGTGTCTCTGGGTTGGTGTCTCCTGTTGTTCCTAGTGATGGGAAATAAACATACTTTTGTACACTTCATGTCTTTATTGTCAGTCAGTCCTCAAATCTCTCATCTTGGCTTTATTTTGTTTGACTGACTTTTCTTAAAGAAATATTGTATATATGTATATGTCAGAGAGGTTATATACATATAGGCCATAATACATAATTAATATACTATGAAATATAATTTAATTCAGTGATGCAAATCAGAAATGTCATCAGCTGTTACTCCAGTTTTCAGAGTCATATGATCCTTCTGAAATCATTCTAATATATTGATTTATTACCAGTGTTGGAAACAGTTTTGCTGTTTAATACTTTTTGGAAATTGTGACATTTTGTTCAGGATTCTTTTATGAATAGAAAGCTAAAAAGAACAGCATTGATAATAAATTAACATATTGGAATGATTTCTGAAGGATTATGTGACACTGAAGACTGGCATAAAGGGAGATGAAAATTCTAATTTGCATCACTGAAATAAATTACATTAAAAAAGAAAAAACTTTTGAACGACTGTGTGTGTGTATATATATACTGTATATAGAGAGAGAGAGAGAAAGAGAGAGATAGATAGAGCAGAGTAACTAACTACTTGAGTAGTTTTTTTTTATCCAATACTTTTTACTCTTACTCAAGTAAATATTCAGACTATTACTTATACTTGAGTAAATATTTCTAGAAGTACTTTTACTTGAGTACAGTTTTTGGGTACTCTACCCACCTCTGGGTGCAGTAGATTGTACATATGCTGGATACGCAAATGTCATGGATGTGCATTGGATGGTATCCAGTGGTAGCAGATAGATTGTTGTATTTGTGCAGTGTGTACGTGTAGTCCAGTTTGAACTGTGGAGTTAAAGTGCAGTGCGTGGCATATCGTAAAGTGGGAGTGTGCTGTAGGGTGTATTAGTTCTGACTGTTCATATTTATTGCATTGATTTTATGTATAATAAAGTTTTAACGGGTTTACATGTTTTCTTAAGTCCATTTTATTCTTCTTAACATTTTAGTGTGTGTGTCTTTAAGAATTGTATGGTTGGCCTGTCAGGTCACCAGTCACCTGACAGGAAGCAGGAACAGTATATAGAGAGCAGCATGGCCAACAAACAAGGGGCCACTTTCAGCTACCCGACACACCTGGATTGTGGAGTTTCGTTTCTGTGGAATTACCTTTCCAGACACCATCTACAAACTTTGGATTACACTTTCTGTGGATTGTATATACACGGGTGGACACTCACATTGAATTTATCAACACACTGGGATTCTTGGACTGTTTTAGGGTATGGACAAGCGAACTGTATTCTTTTAACAGACTGAATTTACCTGGTTTTATCGTGTTGTTTTAAAGTCTTATATGTGAACATTGTAAATACACCTATCCTATTTATACCAATCTCCTTTTATGTCTCATTCTATTAACCACTAGTCATCTCTCACAGTTAAATCTGACCCCCATTTTACTCTTGTAACTTGGCTGATAAGGCCGAGCGTTACATATGGTGGCCCGTACGGGTAACGTTTAAGATTTTAAAAGCTGTGTTGAGAGTGTTAAAAGATGACGACTCATTTTGAAAATGCTGCTCCTTTTAAAACACCTGCTAATTTTAATGATGAACGGATTTTACACCAGTGTGATTGAGAACAGCTTCGCGCTGAAGTACTTTCTCTTACAAACATTATTCTAAAACTGGAGAAGGATTTTAAAGACTCTGTCGAAAGTCATTTTAACCGTGAAGTATATTTTAGAGAGGCTGTGGATGTAAAATTCAGTGAGATGGAGAAATATGTGAAGGAGGCTGTGGCAGCCTTAGAGAAAGAGGTTGTGGAGTGCTTTCGGAGGAGAGATAAACAGTGGGCAAAACAAACAAAGGACAAAAAAGCTCCGGAAGCCACTGTTTCCCCTCATACAGAAACCTCCAACCCTGTGCCTTCCATCATCAGCTCCTTTTCACCTCCAACTGATTGTTCCACCATCTCAGCAACTTCACCGACTGACGGCAGAGCAAAGGAAGGAACTACCTTCAACAAGACATCATCAGGGCCTGATGTCACCCACATCTTTTCTGTCCTCCCCTTCTCCAGTGAGGAAGTCATCAGTGCACCGCAGGATGACATCACACTTCCCAGCTCGCCTTCCACACAACAGACGGACCGGATCACAATGATCAACCACCAGGACGTACTGTACCGACGGATCCGGAGCGAGGACCGCCAGCACCGACTGCAGCTCATCGTTCCAAAGGCCTTGATCCAACGAACGCTACAGAACCTCCACAGCAGGACAATGGAGAGACAACATGGACGTCTGAAAACTCTCCTCAGCATCCTGGAGGTCGCCTGGTGGCCAACGGTCCGAAAGGATGTCTGGCAATATGTGGGAAGCTGTGGAATATGCGCCGTCATCAACTAAACAAAGAACCAACACTTCACCCTGCAACGACAACAACCATCAAGCCAGGAAGGAGGAATCTACAGAGGGAGCAGCGTGCCAGCACCGCCGGGTATAGAAAGCACCAGGGAGGAACCGCGTAGCCTACCCAGGGATACCCAGGTTGGTATCGTCTTTCACCCCTCTTTAATGGTTCCCCAGTTCCTTCCAGCAAACTAGTACCTGCATGGGAGCAACTAGTTTTAGCTAATTTATTTCAAAGACATTTTAAGTCACACTTTAAAGAGGATACCCATGTTATGGACAACGGATGACAGTACTCTTAAGAGACTAGTTTCTTCCCCGATGTGCCGTAGGCAAAGGGGGGAGACTATGTGACACTGTCACATAAGAGACATGTTTTACCACTCTATTTATTGCATTGATTTTATGTATAATAGTTTTAATGGGTTTACATGTTTTCTTAAGTCCATTTTATTCCTCTTAACATTTTAGTGTGTGTGTCTTTTAAGAATTGTATGGTTGGCCTGTCAGGTCACCAGTCACCTGACAGGAAGCAGGAACAGTATATAGCAGCCCGATCTCACGGCAATTCGTACATATTTTACGAGGTGGCTAATTCGTATGAATTCGTATGACCTCACTTGTACAAATGCATACGTTTTTTGGTAAATCCTACGTATTTTACGAGTTGGCAATTCGTATGAATTTGTACGAATGACCTACACCTAACCCCGCCCCTAAACCTACCCGTCAGTGGGGTTTAGACAAATCGTACGAGTGAGGTCGTACGAATTCGTACGAATTAGCCAGCTCGTAAAATACGTATGAATTGCCGTGAGATAGCGTTGTATATAGAGAGCAGCATGGCCAACAAACAAGGGGCCACTTTCAGCTACCCGACACACCTGGATTGTGGAGTTTCGTTTCTGTGGACATACCTTTCCAGACACCATCTACAAACTTTGGATTACGCTTTCTGTGGATTGTATATACACGGGTGGACACTCACATTGGATTTATCAACACACTGGGATTCTTGGACTGTTTTAGGGTATGGACAAGCGAACTGTATTCTTTTAACAGACTGAGTTTACCTGGTTTTATCGTGTTGTTTTAAAGTCTTTTATGTGAACATTGTAAATACACCTATCCTATTTAAACCAATCTCCTTTTGTCTCATTCTTTGAACCACTAGTCATCTCTCACAGTTAAATCTGACCCCCATTTTACTCTTGTAACTTGGCTGATAAGGCCGAGCGTTACAATGTAATATTTTGACTCAATATAACACCCATTTAAACCCAGTAACAGAAAACTCCTGTTTTACTCTGTACTGAAGCCTGATTTGTTCACGTTTGTGTATCTGCACAAACCAATGGTGCTTTAGCCCACCAGAAGGGGCGGAGTCGACCTCTATATAAGTCGGCTCACAGCACCATTTCATCAGAATCATTATGAAGCTACAGTCATCGATTCGTGTGCAGCTTATAGCACGGCCAGTGACACAAAGCTCATTTCCTTATTTCAAGGAACCGAGGTTACGTCAGTAACTGGAGCGTTCCCTTTCAAACATTCTCTCACATTGTGTATGGGGAACGCATATAATCACACCGTGTTATGAGCAGATACAGAACGACCCGCTCTGCGAGCCCAGTCTCAGAGCACTTAAGTAAGGACCCCTAAAGAACATGAGCTAACTAAGCCCCAAGCACAGCTGAGGGCTATCCACCTAACCATTTCCACCCTTAGGGAGAAATAGGCAAATTAAGAAGCAGACAGAACTCGTGCCTGCAGGACCGGGACGTCTAGATTATAGAACCTGCCAAATGTGGATGACGACGATCAGCCGGTGGCCACACAAATCTCACCAATAGTGATCCCACTGGACCATGCCCAGGAGGAGGCCATTCTTCTGGCTGCCTTCACACCTATGGGGCATTGTAAGCTTTCTGAGATATAAGCCAAGTATATGATGTAGACTATCCAGTGAGAAAGCCTCTGCTTTGTAACTGGCAGCCCTTTAGAGAGACCTCCAAAGCAAACAAAAAGTTGCTCTGACTGTCTGAACATATTATATTGTATTATATTATATATGTTCAGACAGCGCCCCCACCCAGCCGGTCTGTGAGAATATTTTCAAAATGTAACCGGTCCGTGGTGTAAAAAAGTTTGGAGACCCCTGTTGTAGACGGTGCTCTAGCCTCTATAAATTGGTGTTGCTCACTCTCGTTGGGAGCCGCTCAGGCTCCTGTCGAGGCTCCAGACATAAAGGCTCCACAACTGTGTGACCACCTTCCTTCTGGAGCTCAGTCCCAACTGTACGCTTGGCTGAAACAGGCGAGGAGTTGTCCAGGGGGCCACAGCGGTTGTTTACTCTGTAAAACTGGCCCAGATGCCAAGCATGGGACGGGACTCAGGCTTTGAGCCAATATTGGAGGGGCCGCAAGTGAAGCCACCATGAGGCTCAGCAATCTCTGAAAAAACATGAGGGAATGGGAAGTCCCTGGTTTGAGGGAAGCTGCCAGTCACTGAATAGTCAGTCAATAGACCTTACTGCTCTGCAGCTGGGCAGAGTCTATGATTTTACCCAGAAAGACCATTCGCTGTCTGGGTGACAAATGACCCTTTTGAAGGTTGATCTGCATCCCGAGTCGCTCTAAGTGGCTGAGTAACAGTGCTCTGTGAGCGACTAAATCCCATTCTGATCTGGCCAGTACCAGCCAGTTGTCGAGGTAATTCAATATGCAAATTCCCATCTGCCTCAGAGGGGAAAGAGTCACGTCTATGCACTTTGTAAAAGTGTGAGGGGCCAGAGACACTCCAAGCGGTAGGACCGCATACTGATCGGCCACTCCCTCGAATGTGAATCTCAAGAACATTCTGTGATGAGGGGCTATGTGGATATGAAAATAAGCATCTTTCAGATCCACCATCAGAAACCAGTCCTCGGGACAAATGTGTGTGAGGATTTGTTTCAAAGTTAACATCTTGAACGGCCGACGCATAAGGGAGCGATTCAGATGTCTGAGATCCAGAATAGGTCTGTGGGAAGTGTGAGAAGAGGAAATTTGCTCTTTTGAGTATGTGGGTCCTCTATCACAGCGGTAAAACATTCAGGTATGCGCTGCGCCTGCAGGACATGACCCGCTGGAAACAAAACTCCATCTCTCAGAGGTGCTCAAAGGGATGGTTGAGTGCAAACTGTCTTTGAGAAAGTTCCGGCCGAGGCGAGAACTGATCCCCTCCTCTTCCTCTCTGCTGGATTAGAACAGCTTCGGGGGCTCAGGGTCCAATGCTACTCGAGGGCGGGGACCTTGGTGCTTCAGGAATGGAAACCGCTTTGCTGTCCGCGGGCGCTACTGATGCCCAGGCTCAGTTTTTGGCTGGGTCTGAGGTGGCGCTGGCTTCGCAGGCTGAGTGGTGGGGGCTTACTGGTGACTGGCAGTCGCTGGAATTGGAGCACTTGGGGAGGAAGTGATGCAGTGCTTGCAACATCTTCTGAGCCTCAGAGAATCGCTCCACAAACCCATCCATGGCAGAGCCAAAAAGGCCCTTAGGAGAGAAAGGAAATCGGAGACGGAACGGGGAGGACTGCCTTCCTTAAAGAAGACAGGTAGCACTCATGTTCTCGCAGTGAGAACACGAGCCCTCAAGGAGCGCAGCCTCTGCATGGGTGCTGCCCAGGCAGGCGGCGAACTCGCTGTGCACATCCATCTCGTTGAGAGCCACACTCGCGGCGCAACATTTGTAACAACGCGTGCTGGAAATTTTTTATACAGTGCTGGATGGCTGCAGGGGAAAGCTGGTCTTCTCTTGCTAGAGGCTCTTCGACGATGGCGGTGAGCAGAGCTGATCTTCTTCTTCATCTTCTTCGTCTTTGGCTTCGGCTTCGGCTTCTTCTTGCAGAGTCAGCAAAGAGATCCTCATTGCTGAAGGAGAAGATTCTGATGAAAATTCTGATTCTGGTGGGCTAAAGCGCCATTGGTTTGTGCAGCTACACAAACGTGAACAAATCAGGCTTCAGTACAGAGTAAAACAGGAGTTTTTGCCATACACATCGTGAGCGAACGTTTGAAAGGGAACTAATAATATGCACCGTTACAGTGTAAACATTCAGAACAAACAGTTTTGTCCCGTTTTGAGTGCATTTTTTTTTATTTTAAGTTGCTGTATATTTTACAGTTTTTTTTTACAATTATTTTTGCACTAATAATAGAACCTTCATGTCATTTTTCAAAACTCCAGACACAAAACTCAAAACAGTATTTGCAGTATGGAGTACCTCAAGGCTCAGTACTAGGGCCGTTACTTTTCACGCTTTACATGTTACCCTTGGGAGATATTATCAGGAGACATGGTGTTAGCTTTCACTGTTATGCTGATGATACTCAGCTCTATATTTCTTCACGGCCTGGTGAAACACACCAAATTGAGAAACTAACGGAATGCATAGTCGATATAAAAAACTGGATGACGAGTAATTTCCTACTGCTAAATTCTGAAAAAACAGAGGTGTTAATTATCGGACCTAAAAACCCCACATGTAATAACTTAGAACACTATCTAACACTTGACGGCTGCTCTGTCAATTCTTCTTCTTCATCAGTCAGGAACCTAGGTGTGCTGTTTGATAGCAATCTTTCTTTTGAAAGCCATGTTTCTAGCATCTGTAAAACTGTGTTCTTCCATCTCAAAAACATATCCAAACTGCGACCTATGCTCTCAACGTCAAATGCAGAAATATTAATTCATGCGTTTATGACCTCAAGGTTAGATTATTGTAATGCTTTACTGGGTGGTTGCTCTGCACGTTTAATAAACAAACTACAGTTAGTCCAAACTGCAGCAGCTAGAGTTCTTACTAGAACCAGGAAGTATGACCACATTAGCCCGGTTCTGTCAACACTGCACTGGCTCCCTACTAAACATCGTATAGATTTTAAAATCTTGTTAATGACTTATAAAGCCCTGAATGGTTTATCTCCTCAGTACTTGAGTGAGCTCTTATCGCATTATAGTCCTCCACGGCCGCTGCGTTCTCAAAACTCTGGCCGTTTGTTAATACCTAGAATATCAAAATCAACTGCGGGCGGCAGATCGTTTTCCTTTTTAGCACCAAAACTCTGGAACAATCTACCAAACACTGTTCGGGAGGCAGACACACTCTGTCAGTTTAAATCTAGATTAAAGACCCATCTCTTTAACCTGACATACACCTAACACACTACTACACTTCTATTATTCAAATCCGTTAAAGGATTGTTAGGCTGCATTAATTAGATCAAACGGAACCGGGAACACTTCCCATAACACACGATGTACTCCTTACATCGTAAGAAGATTGGCATCTACGCTAATAGTTGTTTCTTTCTTATTCTGTTTCTCAGTCCGTGTCCGGATCAGATGGTGGATCGGCGCCGGGAGATGATGTCTGCGGCCCTGATCGTCAGCGATGAGCCCCAGAGACATATCCCCAGTGAAGACCTCGACTAAAATACAATAAAGCTAAAAATAAAACAAATAATTAAAAATGTAATAATAAAATACCTAACTACATAATACTATTATTGTTAGAAATTGCAACAATATAAAAATAGAAATATAATACATTTATACATTTAAAAATTTAATTAAAACAATAAGTAAACAATGAATAAACAATAATATCCTGGCCAGAGGAGAACTGGCCCCCCGACTGAGCCTGGTTTCTCCCAAGGTTTTTTCTCCATTCTGTCTCAGAGGGAGTTTTGGTTCCTTGCCGCTGTCGCCTCTGGCTTGCTCAGTTGGGGACACTTAATTTCTAGCGATTATCGTAAATTTGATTTTACAGATACCATTTAAACTAAACTTAGCTAGACAATGACATCTCCGAATTCAATAATGAAATGCCTTTAACTGAAAATTGAGTGTTTAATCTTATTATTATACATTACTGACACTCTATCCTCCAACTTGATACTGTTAAGTGCTTTGACACAATCTGTATTGTTAAAAGCGCTATATAAATAAAGGTGACTTGACTTGACTATTTGTAACACAGGCTGTCCAATGTTCAAAACTTTGCGTATTGCGTTCATATCTTTAAAGAAGCCTTGCATTTGCAGAAGCATTGGTTCAAAATACTCATTTATTATGAAATATCATAGGAACATTACTTTAAATCACCCACACACAAGATACCCATAGTTTCATTGTGTAGCTGTTAGTACAATCATTAAATATTCGTACATCCTTGTAATAGACTAGAGAGAAAAGTACAGACACTGGAATCATTAAACAAACTTTGAAAATTATTGATTACTGTAAATAATCAACACGACAGGTTTTTCAAAAAACATTAAATAAGAAAAAATTAGATAAGAAAAAAAAAAGATAAGAAAAAACTACTTTAGGCCAGTGATGGGAATAACGGCGTTATAAATAAACGGCGTTACTAACGGCGTTATTGTTTTCAGTAACGAGTAATCAAACTAATTACTGTTTCCCCCGTTACAACGCCGTTACCGTTACTGACAATAAAATGCGGCGTTACTATAATTTATTATAATATTATTAGCATTTTATTTTTCAGTTCATCTGAATGGATGCGCAGTGTAGCTGTATTTGACGTACCGTAAACTCTAGTGTGAAGCGCACGGCTCGCCGTAGCTTTGTCTCACACAACACACACCACACACACACACACACACACACACGCACAGCGCGCAAAGAAAGATACAGAGCGAGAGAGTCTTTCATAACATGCAGAATTGACGCGCTACATGTAAACGATATTCTTTGTTGTGTTTTCGTGTCAAAATAACGGAGTTCCTTTGGAATTCTTCAGCTTTTAAGAACTGCCGGGTTCTCTGCTAGTGGGCGGAGCTAATGCGTAAACGACAATCTCATTGGCCGGCGCTCACTTATTATCATCCCTGTTTTGATTTCAGCAAATCATTTCGAGCGAACCCATACAACGTGATTAATATTCATGAACCAAGCAGCTCCTTTATCCTTAGTGCGTTTTATATTGTTATTAGTGGCATAATTCGTAGTAGTTTTGTTATCTTATCAATTTTTTTCCCCCTTTTTTTATAGAAACACTAAATGACAAACAATATCTTAAGCACCACCACCAGTCCTAAGTTCAGTCAACATGACAAATATGAATTCATACTTGATTATTCTAATTACTAAAGTTATATCATCATATAATGCTAAATTATCATAATATCATATTATAATGCTTGACTAACTGATGCTAAGTGTCAGTAGATAAATAGCATCGATTAATGTACAATGTTTTATAATAATAATTTATTCTATTTAGTGTCCATTTCATTCATTTAACATATTTAATATTGGGGTATCCAAGTTATTTGACATTTGAACATTTTTTTTAAAAAAGTAACGCAATAGTTACTTTCCCTGGTAATTAGTTACTTTTATAATGATGTAACTCAGTTACTATTTGTGAGAAGTAACTAGTAACTATAACTAATTACTTTTTTAAAGTAACGTGCCCAACACTGACTACAGTAAAATGTCAACTGGAGTGTTCCTCACTGCACTTCTATGTTTTTTTTCAACTCTGTCTTGTTGATTTGGCCACAGGTTCTCATCCACATCATAATGGATGTTTTCATTAGTTAAACATCTTGGGGAAAAAAAATCTTCTGGCATGGCAAATACAGGCCTGACATTGGTCACTCTACGCATCATCTATGGCCTGGAGAAGAGAGACTTGTTTGTGAGGGGGTCTATTGTGAACCTTACACCTTCATGTGGAGAAAAACTCCTCAGTCAGGTTACAGTAAGGAAAGGGGAGTATGGGGTAAATACAAGGTGGTAAACTGTGAATGGACCTGAAACATGATTGCACTCAGTGCCGTCGCTAGGAATTCTGGGCCCATTGCACTGATTTTGCTGTGGGGCCCCTCAACTTAGCATTTTGACCAGTTGTATCAACTGATATTTAGATCATTGTAATGAAATGAATAGACACTCAATTCAGATGTAATGAGTGAGTAGAATTTTGAAATAGTAATACTTTGATGTTAAGTTGTGTCATTTTGAACCAGTGGTTTTAGTTCAATGAACAGAAGATCTTTGGCTAATGTGTATTGTATCCAAGCATTTGGAAAAGGTGTTAAGTGTTTTGAAAAATGTGCATTTTGATCATCAGTTGTGAATTATGTGTCTAGAGCAGGGGTCACCAGACACAGTCCTCCAACCCTAATCAAACACACCTGAAGAAGCTAATCAATGTCTTACTAGGTATACTTGAAACTTTCAGGGAGGTATGTTGAGGCAAGTTGGAGCTAAACTCTGCAGGACACCGGCCCTCCAGGATCAAGTTTGGTGACACCTGGTCTAGAGTTTTGAAAAATTACATGAAGGTTCTGTTATTAGTGCAAAAATGATTGTAAAAAACTGTAAATGACGCACTGCATGTTGTGTGTTTATAATGTGTATGTATTTGAGGAGGGAGTGGTGCAGCTGGGCACAGGTGGGTCGGGCAGTGCCTGACTTCCCTCACCATACCGCATTCCACACATGCTCTTCTTACAAACCAACAAGGAAAACAATAAACATTAGTGTTTGATGAATTAAACCTGCTGGACCGACTGGAACTAGAAAATCCAGTATTCAGTCTCCACGGCATGGGCTGAGGAACTCAAACACTTTCCGCAGGACGTCCATGAGGATACATGCCTCAGCTGAGCACGGGACATGTGTGGAACTGCTGGGAGTGGAGCGGGATTCAGGGACGAGGAGGAGGGGATGGAGCAGTGGAGGAGAAACAGATGATCAGCCGAGAGCTGGAGGAGAGAGCTGGGCGAGAGTGGAAACGGAATGAGGTGGGTGTTTGGAGTGCTGAGAGTGGGTTAACCCTTGTGAAAAATAGTGTACTTAATTGTGTTGAATGTGCACTTGTAGTGTACTTCAAATCTTAAAGGTATTTTTATAATAACTTTTACAGATAATATAATTCAAGGACAAATAAGGTGTACTTAAAGAGAGCAGTACACTTTTAAGATGAGGTTCAAATTAAAGGTTTTACTCTAAAGTACATTATTTTAATATTTTGTCGTGCTTTTTAAGTACATGTATTTTGATGCGTTGACTAACATACTGAAGCATATGTGAAGTACTGAAGTTTGTGTTTGATATGAATGTATTTGAAATGTTTTGTAACTTCAGCACTGCAAATGTGTAATTACAAATATTTCTAAATACATGACATACAAGATTCATTTCATAGTTACATTTTAATTTATCACAAAGTTTTGTCAGTACATTCTGCAGTAAAATATATATTTCAAAGACAGTAGAGTTAATTATGAAATTATATATGAACACAGCTGGGAACATTCTCAGAACTTTGGCTAGCACTCTGACAAGGTTCTTTCAAAGTTATAAACAATCATTGTTCCATTAACATTAATAGTTACAGTTTCGGAGTTATATGGTTTGTAAATCTTCTCAAAATGTTATGGAATTTTTTTTTTCTGAAATGTTTTATTTGGACATCCATCTAATGTACTTTACAATTTAAGACTTGTTTCAGAACATTCATAGAACATTCAAAATGTTCTCATAATGTTTGCAAAATGATCAAATTAAATGTTTTCTCTAATGTTCATAATAACCAAGTTTAGCCAACTGTGTCAATATTATTATATAATCTCTGTTTCTTTTATTGTCAGACTGCAGTGTAGAAACTGGCTGAGATGGAGTCCGTGTCTGGCTCTGATGTGCTTGGTTCTTCTGGAGGAGTCTCCTCTGCACCCCGTCGCTGGGCTGCTGTGTGCTGCCATGGGTCTCTGTGCTTTAGCTTTCCAGTTCCTGCTCTGTAATGATCAGAAAGTAAAGCAGGTCCATCTACTATTGAATTCATTTTTCTTCAATCTAGATGAATTTAAGATGTGCTTTCAAATATGTTTCAGAACAATAGTGTTTTTAGTTTCGCATCCTCTGCCAGCTTGTCAGTGTCAACTAATGACAGCAAATATTAATGTATTATGTGTGATTTTTCTCAGCATCTCCCATGCAATGGTGAAGTGATAGTGAGACAAACTGCTGAAAACCAGCAAGCCAGGTGAGACAGACCAAATCCTGTAAATATACCAAATACCAAAATTCTCTTGTTCACATAATTGCACTTTTAATAACACTCCTGTTGTGTTGAAAATATGACTACTTTGTTTGTTTTATGGGTCAAATTGAACCCTTTTGATTTCCATGCAGTTCACCAAATATCAACACTATGAAAAACACTATAGTCTTGTTTTTACATAAAACCTCAATTGCAGCTTATCAGAGACTAAAACAAAATATAAATATGATAAATTATGAACTCCTATTGTGTTAAACAAATAGTTTTTCCCATTTGAGTCTTAAATTTCAAAAGTACTTGTCTTAAAATTTCATAAAGTACTTCAGTATTTCAAGTTTTTTTGTTTTTACCTGCTTTTTTGCTGTTTTTCAAAGTGTTGATTTTTGGCCAATTACATGGAAGCCAACTAACCCCATTTAACACCCCTAACACCATCTTACTCACCAACATTTGTATAGCCTTTCCAAAACACATCTGTGTGTCAAAACTTTGCATGTACATCTATGACCCTAAATGAGAAAAAGTCATAACATTTCAAGAATAAATAAATGAACCACTGTTTCAAGCAGTTGAAGTGCAAATCGAATGTGGATCAAACAGAATAGTAGGGGACTGTTCCGGGTTCAAGATGAGTTTAAGTGGTAAAATAAGGCCCTTTAAGTTAAGATTAGTAATACAGTAACTAACATAAACTAACAATGATCAGTACATTTGTTAACTCTAGTTAACAAAATAGAACTATTCATTGAAAATTGATGTTAGTTCAGGTACATTAAATAATATCAATGGATACAACTTTTGATTTTAATAATGCATTACTACATTTTAACATAAGACACTGGTCTCTTGGTAACAAATATAATAAATAATTCTTAAATAATTCTCTGGCTGTAGTATTACTATACAAATGACTATTATTATTGTTGTTATTATTATTGTTGTTGTTATTTTTTTAATTTTTTTTAAGGATTGAGAGACAAACCAAAAGTATTTTCATTCATAGTCATTAGCATACCATAGATTTAACTTGCACCGAACCTAGAAAATTCCTTTAATCAAAACACTCCTTCCTGGAATTCAAAACAAAAGACAATTTTGTCATGTTATAGATTGGTGCAGGTATGTCGTCAGAACCCGAAAGACTAATTCGCTGCTGATTTCTTCGAGATTATTATTATTTTTTTTCAATGTATGAGTAAAATAAAGCCTGTGGTAAACATAACTTGATGATACTTTACTTTGACGTTTTGTTCTACAACATAAACTGCATACACTCACTCCCCAAACTGTATTATCTTAAAAACTGTCTTATCTTACAACCACATAGGAAAATCTCCAAGAAACCAGCAGCGATTAATCTTCCTGGTTCTGACGTCATACCTGCACCACTCTATACTTGGTTAAAAACATTTGTTTCATTTGTCTTTTTTCTCTCAGTATAAATCCACAGCAGGATGCAGGTCATCTTGAATCTCTAGCGGATGGTTTAGCGGTGTCCCTCCTCCACGAGCCTCTGCCGGACCCCAGCGAGCCACACATACGAGGCCTCCTCACCAGACTAGAGGTGCGTCTGTAATGGATGGGTGGTGCATTAACACCGTCTGTCAGAATTAACATTGTCATTATAATGAAATGTGTCAGCAGTCATTATGCTGTCATGTCGAGCTCATTACATACAGTATATTGTCATTTTCGTTTCAAATTATGTTGCTGTTGGAAACAGAATGTTCTTGTTGATCCTGCTGAACAGGAATCTGTGATGTTAGTAAATACCAATCATTTTTATGTTTTTGCATTCAGGCAGTATCTCGGACTCTCCACAGGAAGAGTTATGAGGAAGAAACTGAAGAAAAGGAGAAATGTGCTCTTCGAGACAGAGTTAACCATATACGCTCTTACCTGAGGGACAGGTGAGATGAACTAGATGAACAGATATGACAAATATTTACCCATTGTCACAGACTGGTCAGGCTTCTATGTGTGTGGTTGTTTCTAGGCTTGAACTCCACCTAAAATGTCTCACACCCAGTCTTGTGTCATGTATGATTTCACACAACAAGCTGTCATGTGAAGAGACGTCTCTCACGCTCTGCCTCTCGATATCCAGTTTCATTTTAATGTTCATGACAAATAACTGTGCACTCGTATTGTCAATGCTTATGACTAGACAAAAGTTCAGATACACCTACTCATTTTTAATTGTAAAGGTATTAAAACTGTCACATACAAAAAAAGGAATTATAGAAGATACAGTGACCAAAAATGTTACGCAAATTAAAGCTATTTTATAGTTTGATTTCTTTAGTCGGCACTCTTTAGATGTCAGTTTTGATAATTCTCTCAACAAACATCATGAGGTTCGTCCTGGGATGCTTTTAGGCGGCAGTAAAGGAGTTCTCATGTATGCCGGATATTCAATATCCACTCCAAATTGTCCAGACAACAAGAAAATTAAAGTTTATTGGCCCCCAGTTAGGCAGAAAGTTGAATGAAATGGTATAATTAGTTCAAGTATAACATTTCGAAAAAAACCCATTCCATTTTATAACTTGTTTCAGCTCAAAAACACGTTGAAACAACTGCATCACACACAAATCTATTTAGATAACAAAACATTTGAAGGCAGCAGGGTAACAAAGTTGTTTAAGTGGAGTCAACTAAAGGTTTTTTACAGTGTACGCATGTTTATAATTGTTACAAAACAAATGTCATGCCTAAATCTTTATATTAAAAAGTTTTAGAGACACAAATTCTGTCAAGTGTCCAACCTTGAATATGACAGTGTATATAAATCAGGCAAGTTACGTAAGGTAATATACAGAATTACCGAAAAATAAAGATAAAATTGAGAAAATTAAAGGAAAAAAAATGTTATAGGTAGAGGTTAACAGGGCAGTAGTAAAAATTTTAAAATGAGCAAAAATGTAAGTATTGTAATGAACAAACTATTACAAACTAATATTTTTGTGGAAACGGTGATACGTTTTTACAGGATTCTTTGATTATTAGAAAATTTAAAAGAACAGCATTTATTTGATATATATATATATATATATATATTTAAATCTTTTTTTTTTTACAATTTTTTAGAACAATATAATTGTCTTTACTGTCACGTTTGATCAATTTGATACATCCTTGCTAAATGGTTTTTATTTCTTTCAAAAAGATAAAATAAAGAACACTTACGGACTCCAAACGTTGGCACAGTATTCATCTAGTCAGTTTTCATGCAGCGCTTGGTTGGCTGTCTGTTCTGAACTGATATTCAGTCTTTTTCTGATTGTGTTGTATTGTTTATAATGCTGATGTTCTGTGTCTCAGGGTGAGCGGTCTGCGCTCTCTGCTGCAGGTTCAGCGTGAGTGTGATGTGAGTGTGTGTGTGGTTCAGAGCGGGTTACAGAAGCGCTGGGCTCTGCTGGAGGAGTTACACACCCGAGTGACTCTGAGGCCTGACAGCACACAGGAAGCACACGACCCTCACACCGTCCTCACAGACACTGAGGTGATACACTATTGCCTGATGAAATCTTACAGTGGCCCTCTGTGATGACTGTTTACTGATAGATGTGTATGTGTTTGTGTTTTAGAGCCTGTTCAGTGAACTCGGTCAGTTCAAAAACAAAGTCCAACAGTGCCGGACGCAGCTGGAAACCAATATAAACCTTTTACAGGTCAGTACACACAAAATTAAAGATTATATAGTCATTTCTGAACCAGTTTAACAAATTTCAGAAATTGGCACATCAAGACAAGTATACATTGCCAATACGGCAACTTTCATGCGATAAAGCCTGAATAAGTGTGTTTTTGGCTGATCTTCCTCAGGCACTTCGCAGCAATCATCAGGGTCTGAACGAGACGTTTGGTACCACCATCGACTCTACATGGAGCAAAGAGTTATTACAGTCCAACACTGATCTGGTATGAAGACATTTACAGATAACAACAGCCTCAGACTGTTATATAGTCAAGTCAAATTTATTTGTATAGCGCTTTTCACAATACATATTGTTTCAAAGCAGCTTTCAAGAAAATCATGATGTTAATGTTTATAATAACTTAATATCTTACAGTTACATTCAGCAGATTAGAGCTAAGCGATAATTATATATATTTTGTGACAATACACCCAGGGCACTTTTCAGGGTCTGCTAAATGACTAAATGTAAATGTATATCTTCATACCTCATAGTTGCATTCTGCAGATTAGAGCTAAGCGATAATATATATATATATATATATATATATATATATATATTATATAACACGATTTAATCAAACTGAGATGTTCACCCAGGGCACTTTTCAGGGTATATTCTGACAGTTTAGAGAAAAAATGACTGAATAAATACTATAACGCAGACAAAGATAGTGCAAAAGAGCATATTTTTGCTTTTTATATGCTTTGATTTGCTCAGTAAATCATTTCTTTTCTTTCCGGTGACAGTTTTCTGAGATCCATGAGGATTTCATGTCTTTGGAACAGCAGACGTCAAATTTCGTGATCCACTTGAGAGGTCTGAAGGCTTCTGAGCTGGAAAAGACTCAATTATCTGTGAATCAGTCACGACCGTCTCTTCCCGCTGTCCCCGTGTACGTCGCTGCTCCAGAAGCAGCACAATTACATTCAGACCCAGAAAGTGATCCGGAGTCCCCAGGAGCCTCACAGAAGACCCACTCCAGAACGTCCCCCTTCCATATGCTCTGTGGGGGGAGGAGGAGGAGGTCATCGCCGTAGTTTTGACCTTTTACAGGACATTTTTCATTTCTAGTATTTTATGTGACAGCCTGTTGAGCAGGTGTAACGACAGTTTATGCACTTTATTCACAGTTTTAATATATATTATGATAAAAAATATTGGAATCGCTATATAGTGTCTGTACTGTGACTTGTGATTTTCTACATGTGAAATATGTAAATAAGATCTCATATGCATAATTAATAAAATAATAATAATGTTACATTAAATATAGTATTGATGGTTTTTATTAACATTAATATTAGTAATATATAATAGAATAATAGAAAAGTTTGATGTCGGAAGATTTATTTGAAAATACTGTAAAAACAGTAATATTGTGAAATATTTCTATTTAAAATAATATTTTAAAATTATTTTAATTTAATTCCTTTGATGCAAAGCTGAATTTTCAGCATCATTCCTCCAGTCTTCAGTGTCACATGATCCTTCAGAAATCATTCTAACCTGCTGATTTTGTGGTCAACAAACATTATCTTATCATCATCATCAAAAATAATAATAATAAAATTAATAAATATTTTATTTATTAAAAAAAAAAAAATTCTGTTTAAACAAAATCTTTGTAATTATACATGCCTTTACTGTCACTTTTGATCAATTTAATGCATCTGTGCTGAATAAAAGCATCTCTCTCTCTCTCTCTCTCTCTCTCTCAAAAATAAATAAATAAATAATAAAAAATCTTACCGACCCCAAACTTTAAGGCCTAGTATTTGTCTAGTCAATGATGAAATCCGTGTTGTGTTGTGACTGTGCTGTTGTGGTTTTCTGCTTGTAAACTGTGTAAGATCTTTTCTGAATATAATCATCTTAAGTGCACATGAAACGGACAGTTAACTGAAACAAACAGTAAATGTGGAACAGTCACAGAAAAGTACTTGTTTTCGTCTATGCTGGTCATGCCGTGTTTGAGCACAAGAGGGCATCATCCAATCAGAAACAAACAGCTGTAAGGTATACTTACTGATGACAATCCTGAAGAAACAAAGCAGAATATCATACAAACCATTTAACGTGTAGGCCTACTGACGTGTACAAACATCACATTGACTTTAAATTAGGATAGTTTACATTGAAAAAACAATTCAACAGCTGTAAGTGCAATCTTTGACACATTTGTACAACTGAAAAGTCGAAAGAAACAATTAGGACAATAAGGATGCTGTGGGCAATATTAGCCAAACAAGCATTTACACCTTATTCTGGATTCAACATTTGAACTAATACAATATTTTTGTTCCCATACACATTTAGGGTGGATATGCAGACTTCTTAGAGGACCAAAGCCATTCTTCTCGGTCTGTTCTCCATATATCTATATTTCAGCCAGATACAGATTTTACAGATACAGATTTGTTTCTTCTCTCTGCTGTCACTCACAGCAGCGAGGCCAGACTTTTCCACCAAATCAACTTTATAGTGGAAAAATCTGCTCGGTTGCTGTAAAGCACAGCCTGAAAGTGTTTTCAAAAAGAGACGAGTGTTCTTATGAGAGCAAAGGTGCTCCTTCATATACTAGCCTTTGTGGATTCAGCAGGAATTTTCATTTGTATGATGTACTGTACACTGACAGGACCTGAGGGTCTGTGCGTTTTTAAAGTCTACTTCTCTCTTATATACACTGAATAAAATTATTATTATTAGATACTTATGTTTTGTGAGGAAAACGCAAGTGGTGCTTGCCTGTATAAAAAACGTTTGGTTTTTATTTTATAAATATTAATATTATATTAAAGTAGGCTTTTTGTGGTGTTTGTTTTTAACGTTACTATGTGGTTGTCAGCGTGTTTTGTCTGTTTGCTAAGTTTTTGCTTGTTTTCCCTGGATACAGTATGGCTTGAGTCCCTCATATGGGATTTTGTTTTTTATTTTTTGATCCAGCTGGCAACAACTGATCACTTATTTTTTGTCATTCCTTCAAAATGCTGCAGGGTTTTATGTATCATTCATGTCTGTAGCACAAACGTTGTGAAACAAGTTACACTACCGTTCAAAGGTTTTAGAGCATTTATTTTGACAGAACAAAATGATTAGAATTAGCAAGGATGCATTAAAAGTGACACTAAAGACTTTTACATGGTTACAGATAATGCTGTTCTTTTAAACTTTTCTGAAAAAAATCAGTTTCCACAAAAATATTAAGCAGCACAACTGTTTTTGATATTGATAATAACAAAAAAAATAGCTGCTTTCTTGAGCAGCAAATTGATTTCTAAAACTGGAGAAACTGAGTTTTCAATTGAGGATATTACAATAGAAAACAGCTATTTTAAATTCTAATAATATTTCACAATATTACAATATTTGTACTGTATTTTTGAGCAAATAAATGCAGCACTAGTGAGCAAAAGAGACTATAAAAACATTAAAAAATATCCCACCTACATTTTTAAACTGTAGTGTATGCTATAGTTTATGTTTAGGGGTTTGTTCAAATCATTAACCTTTAGTATTATAAAGTAATAGTGCCAATTGCATTATTGCACCACTAATAATATGAATCTGTCATTTGAAACGGTTCCACACATAACGTGTAAATACACATTAACGTTAATGTTACGTGTGGCCTTTGCTATAAGCATACTCTTTAATACTTGACTGTTCATCAGTTACTATACAACCCTTTTCATGGTTCAAGGACTTAAATTGGTTAGAGTCTGTTTCGCTCTTTAAAACATGAATTGGGCACGATTCCTCCAGGTTAAAGCCACTATACTAGATTTTATGGTCAGGAAAAAGGGTCTTACAAGGTCATTGCCAGAAACCTGTTATTACTAAAAAGTGAGCTGCCCTCTGGATTCACTCTGATCCGGCAAACGCTTTTGATCCAACTTCAGTCAGTTCCGCAGCCGTTCCTTTTTACAGGACAGTCCTGTACAGTAACCGCCAATCCGCTCCGACCGGAGAACGTCTGTTCAGAAGTCAATGATGGATGGTAATGCACTGATCAACTGCTGATCTCATTATGTGACAGTCCAGCCTGTGTGAAAAGTTGACAGAACATAAACCACATTGCTTTTATGGGACTGGATCTTGAACAGAGGATGAGATCAAGTATATTTATGCGCTGGATGCTGAGATACACAGAACCAGTTCAGCTGACAGTGTGTCTTAAGAATGTTGAACAGAAGGCCAGAAAAACAGCCTGTAACATCTCAGCACTGGAACCTCAAAACCACAGCTTAACCGGCGACAAATATGTCCAAATTGTGTGTGAACTGGCTGTGTGTGTGTGTGTTTGGGTGGGTGTAATTGCATGTGTTTCAGTGGCAGCATTGGCTCGGTGCCTAATTCATCTTGTTTTGTGGCCTCTGCACCTGTTGGTCTTTCTGTGGCTGCGGCTCTAATTGAAAAGGGTGGGCCGTACCCGGGGGACCGCTAGGAGGAATGGAATGTGCGCTTAAGCACTCCGGGATAGGAGTTGTCACAACACTTTACATGCACACACACACACACAGCGAAGAAAGAAAGCAGGAGAGGGGGAGTGTATGAGAAGTGTGAAGATAGAGATCATTTGTGCAAAGCAACGGCTGAACAAAAGCGTTTCGTCCCTCCACACCGCACGACCTTTCACTCATTCATTATTAAACCAGAGAAACAATGCAAATAAAAACGGCTTCATTCATTCTGCTCAGATGCCAGATGTGAATACAGTCTAATTTGACACAGCGGGACTGTAAGAAAGCCAATGAGGCAGATAGCACTGGAATCCCTGCCATGTACCAGGCTGGAAGAGGAGAATTCCCCAGGCCTGCCATAGCTGACGGGTGAGATCAGACCTTTGGAAAGATGACTGTGATCGAAACGTGCTGGCCGATGCTTATGTGCAGCTTGTGTCCATACATTGGTTTGTCTATCTATTTATCTATTCCAAAACATATTAAAGAGATAGTTCACCCAAAAGTGAAAATTCTGTCATTAATTACTCACCATCGTGTCGTTCCAAACCTGCAAGACCTTCGTTCATCTTCGGAACACAAATTAAAGGGTTAGTTCAACCAAAAATGAAAATTAGTCCATGTTTTACTCACCCTCAAGGTATCCTTGGTGTATATGACTTTCTTCTTTCAGACGAATCCAATCGGAGTTATATTAAAAATTATCCTTTCTCTTCCAAGCTTTATAATGGCATGGGTGGGTGTTTTTGTTCAACAGTCCAAAAGTAGTCAAATAAAGCACGCGCATCCATATTAAAAGAAAGGCATCCTGTAGCGAATCGATGCATTTTTGTAAAAAAAAAATACCTTTAAGGTATTTTTGATGAAATCCAAGAGCTTTCTAACCCTGCATAGACAGCAACATGACTACCATGTTCAAGGCCCAGAAAGGTAGTAAAGACATCGTAAAATGGTCCATGTGACATCTGTGGTTCAACTGTAATGTTATGAAGCTATGATAATACGTTTTGTGCGCAAAGAAAACAAAAATAAAGACTTTATTCAACAATTTTTTCTCTTCCTTGTCAGTCTTTGCCACGTGTTCATGACTTTACCACACATGCATGTGGTGCTGCTGACGCAGGAGCTGGCGTTCTGATGTAGAACCCGGATGCGCTGTGCCTTATTTACAAGCAGAGGAATGCACACGCATGCGTCGTGGTACTCTTGTGAAAAGTGGCGGAGACTGACAAGTTGTTATTTGTTATTGAAGTTGACATTTTTCTTTTCTTTGCAAAAAAAAATTATTCTCGTAGCTTCATAACAATACGGTTGAACCTACGATGAACCTCAAAGGTGATGTAAAACATGGGCTAATTTTAACATTTTTGGGTCAGAACTACATTTCTGGGCCTTTATCTAAAATATTTTAATTTGTGTTCCGAAGACAAACAACACGAAGGTGAGCAATTAATGACAGAATTAACATTTTTGGGTGATCTATCCCTTTAAATATGCAATTCATACAAACAATAACGTCAATACACCTCTACACCACTTCCATGATGAACATGTTTTTTATTTCTGAATTAAAAAAATATATTTTAATGTTTTTAGAGTGATATAAATAATCTAAAATATCAGGGTGATACAATGTGATGTAATGAATACTCATTAAAATAATTCTTGAAAAGAAAACCTTAAGTAGTTTAAAAGTGTCATTTATTATTATTTTTAGAGAAAAAGCAGCAAAACAGGAAACTGTCATAAAAAGACCCTCGTGACTGTGGCTGTATCTGAAATCGCAAACTTCCCTGCTACACTCCTCAAAATAAAGGTCCTTTATCGGCATCTATGTTATGAGCCTTCTTCATACTAGGAAAAAAATTGATAATATTTTTAGATTCTTTGGGGAACCAAAAATTGTTTTCTATGACCTCTTTGACTCTGAAATGTGCATTTGATGTACACTTTACTATCCCATGAGGCCATGGGAGAATGTAGAACATCTGAATTACATTCATACTACACACACATTCATATGGAACATGCTTTTTAACAGACACAAAGTAATTACTTATTCAAAAGAAGTACTCAGAGAGTATGTGATTTTGTGTCAAGGTCAATAAGTCTCTTAAAAGAACCTTTTCATGACAACGCAAGGTTAGTTCAGGTTGTAAAATGTAATTTTGATGAAAACAATTATATTTATGAATTAATTAATGAAAATTTTTAAAAAAAACCTTTATCCTGTAGAAAAACTTCACTTATTTTCATTATTACTATTTGCTTGATGGCTACACCACATGACATTTTTAGAGTCATTAAATTTACTTTTTGCTATATAGTGGTATAAAACTAAAACTTTTCTTAAACTAAATGAAACCAACATGAATAAGGAGTTTATCTTTTTTAAAAGATTTTCCTTTTATCTTATCACTCTCATACTCTCTTGACTCTCATAATGGTTATTTAAACTGATTTTGGCCATTTTTAAATGAAAATATGAGTGGTGCTTGTTAAACTCTTGTCGCTGCTTGTTGTTTTAGAGCACTGATTTTCTGTTACCGTGGTGTTCTGGATGGTTGCTAGGGTGTTTTGTGTGGTTACAAGTCCCCAGTCCCCAACAGGTCTGTTCAATAATGTTTTTGGTATTATATATTTTAGTATTTTTGCCTAAGCAAACAAGCATACAACACTAAAATGCCTGTCTTGATTCTGATCTGTAACTCAATGTTGAGCCAATATAACATCATTTCCTTCCTAAGGCCTTGGTCTTTGATGGCACTTTGAGATATGGACCAATCCGATGGAGCGTCTGCTGCTTAGATAAACGAGAAACTCTGAGGAAAAGTAAAATCATTCATTTTTATGATGGAGTGCTCTGTGTGATCTACTCAAGGACGAGATCTCCATGAATAGTTTTCCAAATGTTTGGTGTGCCGTATGCCCATATGCTCATAGCCGCGAGCAGCTTAGTTTTGTGTTAGATGCCATTCGATTTTGAGCAGAATAATTTGGCTGTTTGTAATAGAATCATGTTGGACTCTAGTTTTATTGAGGTCATAAAAGAGAAGAGCCTCATGCCAAATGATAATAAGTTATTACTAGTAAACTTTTAAGAGCAGATGTGTTATTTTAATGTGTGTTGGACGGCCTAAAAGTCTTATCAAAGGATTCTGGGATATTGGGGAAGGACAGATGCATGACACAGCACAATACAGGCTGCTGCAGATATGATTCTCTGGATATTAAAGTTATATACTCAAATGACTCAACATCATCAAAAATTAATAAATAAATACATCTTAAAAAATAAAGTAAAACCACAGACTGCAACACACAATAAAATCCTATCTGAACATGTTAAAAGCTAAGACACCAGGAGAAACAAACAGTAGTAGCAGTGGAGAGTGAATTTGACGTGGGATTTTAAGCGATTGTTTAGTGATTTTCGTAGCGATGTATCAGCAAATTTTCAGGAGTTTGTCCATTGACGGATAGCCAGGTGTGCGATCTCAGCACACCCCCAAAACCTGCTGATGCTGGTGAGGGAAACGGCCAGGACAGTAAGGTGATTTAGAAAGTGAAGGAGAAAGGAAAGAAGAAAAAGAAGTGGTGGAGGGTGATCTCTTTCTTTAGAGCTCTGAAGAAACATCTGAAGGGCAGCTTGAACTCAGTTCAGGGTGAAGTAGAGCAGCTGCAAGAGCAGGAGCAGAGTGAGGAAGTGAAGCCTCAGAACGAACGTAAAGCCAGATGCAGTGATGGTACATGACATGACCATAGAATACAGTCAAACCAAAACTTATTCAGACACCAGATATAACTTTTGATATTTTTTTACTAGTGGGTGCAGGACACTATATGTAAGTGAGGATAGCAAAAGAAAGGAAACTGTGACATATTATACCCCAAAATTCTTCATACACTGCACTACCAGTAAAACCAATAAAAATTTGGGACCAAAAATTATTCAGACACTTTGACCTGACCATGTTTTGCTTACTGTAAGTGTTTTTTCTTTTTCACCACAGACTGAACAAAATTAAGCATTGGCTTGGTAATTGGTTGACCTAAATTTGTATTATCTAACTGTGTACTTAAATTTAACAGCTGAATAATTTTTGGTTGATTGTAATCCATTACATACCTTTCTATCAAAGTAATCTGACATTATCAAGATGAATTTGTTCTGACACAGTTTAACTCTGAGTTATTGCCATATTTTACTACCATTTTCTAAACTAGCGAATAAACTGTGATATAATGTGAGAAATGTTGAAGGTGTCTGAATAAATTTTGGTTTGTCTGTTTGTAGCACAGTTTACTAAAGCTACTACTACATCAAAAAGTTGTCATTTATACCTAGATATACATTTCTAGTAAATTAATTCATTATTAGGGGACCTTGTCCTCTAGATTAATTTATAGAAATTACTAATTAAAAAAAATCATTTCAAAACACCTAACTTTTTAATGTTTCTTCAATAATGAATAGATAAGTGTTAAATCAGCACATATAATTTTTACGTCAAAGGTAATACGTCACTTCCTGTTTGTTGTTGCCGCGTGTTTTGAGTTTGAGCTCCGTCAAGTCAATTCTTTATCGTCTATTTTCTATCTTAAAATCAATTTTATACACCATAATTTTCGTTTCTATAACGTGTGAATATATCCCCTATCGCACTCTACAACAAAAACAATCAGAGCGCCTTGTTATCACTAGTTTTATTTTGATTTCCCGAGTCCGCTATTAGATTATAGCCCGTTAGCACCGCCAGCACGGCGGCCGCTAAACTCGCTAACACAGCTAATACCCTATTCACACACATTACCATTGTTTCACTGTTACTTGCTTTAATGGCAGATTTGTGTCTACCTTTGAGTGCAGGTGAGGACGCGTTCGAGCTGCATTCGGTGTATAATAATATAATAAAGTTGCTAATTGTCGGAGATTTTAACATTCACGTTGATAATACAAATGATGCGTTAGGACTTGCGTTTACTGACCTAATAAACTCTTTTGGAGTCAAGCAAAACGTCACCGGGCCCACTCATCGTTATAATCACACGCTAGATTTAATTATATCGCATGGAATTGATCTTACTGATATAGATATCGTACCTCAAAGTGATGATGTTACTGACCATTTCCTTGTATCGTGCATGCTGCGTATTACTGATATTAACTATATGGCTCCACGTTATCGTCCGGGCAGAACTATTGTTCCAGCCACTAAAGACAGATTCACAAATAACCTGCCTGATTTATCTCAGCTGCTCTGTGTACCCATAAATACAAATGAACTGGACAAAATGACTAGCAACATGGGCACTATCCTCTCTAATACGTTAGAAACTGTTGCCCCCATCAAATTAAAAAAGGTTAGAGGAAAACGTGCTGCGCCATGGTACAACAGTTATACCCATTCTCTCAAGAAAGAAACTCGTAATCTTGAGCGCAAATGGAGAAAAACTAACTTGGAAGTTTTTAGAATTGTGTGGAAAAACAGTATGTCCAGCTATAGACAGGCTCTAAAAGCTGCCAGGACCGAGCATATCCGCAAACTCATAGATAATAACCAAAATAATCCAAGGTTTTTATTTAGCACAGTGGCTAGATTAACAAATAACCAGACGTCACCCGATCTAAATATTCCCTCACAGTTTGATAGTAATGACTTTATGAATTTCTTCACTGATAAAATAGACAACATCAGAAATACAATAACTAATGCAGATTCTACGGCGTCTAGTACTTCAGCTTCATTCACCGCACCCAAAGAAAAACTGCAGTGCTTTTCAACTATAGGACAGGAAGAGCTAAATAAACTTATCACTGTATCTAAACCAACAACATGTCTATTAGATCCTGTACCCACTAAATTACTGAAAGAGTTACCTGTAGCAGAAGAACCGCTTCTCAATATTATTAACTCATCGTTATCTTTAGGTCACGTCCCAAAACCATTCAAGCTGGTGGTTATTAAAGGATTAGTTCACTTTCCAATTAAAATTTCCTGATAATTTACTCACCCCCATGTCATCCAAGATGTTTATGTATTTCTTTCTTCAGTTGAAAAGAAATTAAGGTTTTTGATGAAAACATTCCAGGACTTTTCTCCATATCGTTAGTTTCAATGGACTCCAAACGGTTGAAGGTCAAAATTACAGTTTCAGTGCAGCTTCAAAGGGCTATAAACAATACCAGACGATGAATAAGGGTCTTATCTAGCGAAACGATCAGTCATTTAAAAAAATAAAAATAAATGTATACGCTTTATAAACACAAATGCTCGCCAGTTCTGCAATGCGCGTTCGTGACGTAATGACGTTGAAAAGGTCACGGAAACTCCATAGTTACAAAAACAGCATTCTTCCATCTTAGAAACATTGCCAAGCTTCGAAACATGCTACCTGTTTCTGATGCATGTATTCATGACCTCTAGACTGGACTATTGTAATGCACTGCTAGGTGGTTGTCCTGCATCTTCAATAAACAAGCTACAGATAGTACAAAATGCAGCAGCTAGAGTCCTTACCAGGTCAAGAAAATATGATCATATTACCCCAATTTTACAGTCTTTGCACGGGCTACCTATTAAGTTCCGTATCAGTTACAAAATATTATTACTTACCTATAAGGCCCTAAATGGGTTAGCTCCTGTGTACCTAACTAGTCTTCTATCACGCTACAATCCAACCCACTCCCTAAGGTCACAAAACTTACATACAGAATTACCAAATTTTGCCATAAGTTAAATATATTAAGTTTCTACAAAATATAAATATATTGTAGAAAATTAATTTCCTGTAAAGCTGCTTTGCAACGATTGTATCGTAAAAGGCGCTATACAAATAAACTTGAATTGAATTGAATAATAATTATTTTATATATTGTTTTTTTGCAGTTTTTGTACTTAAATTATTTGTCATGTCACAAGGAAATATTCCATGCAGTCTCTAATGATTAAAATAATAGGCCTAGGATGCACTTCTTAGAATGTTCTCCTGTCACCGTTTTCAATATAAAATGTCCCTTATTATCAATAATCACAGACAGTTGTTTCTTTCAGTAGAGTAACTTCTCCAAGATTAGACTAAATCCTCATTTGGAAATCAACTTTTTATCTTACCTTTTTATCTTAGCAGCAGAGTGAGGCAGTGAAGCCTCAGAAAGTCTGGAAAGCCAGATGCAGTGATGGGAAATGGTATGACCATGTTAGAGGAATATCAGAAAGTCATCATTCATACACATCCATTACTAGGAAATTAATGAATTAATGAATTGACTAATTGAATTGACAGCTGGGTGATCTGCTAGGCGAAGGTGGATTTGGCACTGTGTATGAGGCGAGACAATCGGAGGATGACCTTAAAGTAAGTAAGAAATAAATAAATGAAAACTTAGCTAGCAAATTAATTTTGCCCTGTCTTAATTAATTATAATTTGTTACATTTATTTAGTGCTTTTCTGGGTACTCAAAGCACTTTACATAGAAGGGGGGAAATCTCCTCAACCACCACCAATGTGCAGCATCCACCTGGATGATGCGACGGAAGCCATATTGCGCCAGAACACCCACCACACACCAGCTTACTGGTGGAGAGGAGACAGAGTGATGAAGCCAATCATACCCCTTTTCCACCAAGGCAGTTCCAGTGCTGGTTCAGAGCCAGAGCCTAGTTTCAAACCGGTTCTTTGTCTTTCGACACCCAAAGCACCAGCTCCGAACCAGGAAAAGCGGTTCGTAAGTAGCACCAAAACATTGCTGGGCTAGAAGGAAGAACCGCTTGCGTCAGGGGCTGGGGGCGGAGTTACTGTGACCAACAAGACGAAAGAAACTGTGGACCGCCATATTTGAAATAGCAGCTAAACACGGACACGTTGGATTCGCCGTGTTTGGATGCCGATGTAGATTCGCAAAGCCATGAACGTCAATAACAACACAACGTCCGCCATTGTTGATAGTTTATTTAGGCTTGTTCGGGATGGATCGGCGCTACGCGGACCGTTCGGTGCGAGGCATCGGGCTGCTGGAGCGACTGGAAAGCTCGGCTTTTATGCTTTTGATTGCTCTCGCAGTGCTTTAGTGTGTTGTGTGCCGATCGATCTGAGTGGCGCTGATGTACCTCGGACAAGTCTGTTGTGTTTGGCGCTGCCGCGCTAGTGAAACGAAACATGAAACGTATTCAGTGACGTAAGTCCTGGCTCTGTATTGGCTCTCTAGCCTGTGGAAAAGCAACCGGTTCTTAAAGGGCTCGCGAGTCGAACCAACTAAGAACTGGCAGTAGCACTGGCTCTGAACTAGCACCTGGTTCCTGCTGGTGGAAAGGGGGTATCAGTGTATGGGGATGATTAGGAGGCCATGATGGTCAGAGGCCAATGGGCAAATTTGGACAGTGTAACACCCCTACTCTTTTTCGAAGGACATCCTGGGATTTTTAATGACCACAGAGAGTCAGAACCTCGGTTTAACGTCTCATCCGAAGGACGGTGCTTTTTACAGTATAGTGTCCCCGTCACTATACTGGGGTGTTAGGACCCACACAGACTGCAGGGTAAGCACCCCCTTCTGGCCTCACTAACACCTCTTCCAGCAGCAACCTAGTTTTCCCAGGAGGTCTCCCATCCAGGTACTGACCAGGCTCAACCCTGCTTAGCTTCAATGGGCAACCAGTCTTGGGCTGCAGGGTGATATGTCTGCTGGCTCTGCTGGTCCTATCTTCATACCTTTGTTATCTCATTCTATTGTTTGCAAGCCCTCTCACTGTATCTTTTTGTCCTGGTTGGATTTAAATTCAGTTAAACTTTACAAAACTTGTCTGTTTAGATTTAATGACATGAATGATGTGGCCTCTACACGCAAGTTAATTGTTGTTTGTTTTCTTCATCAGGTGGCTGTGAAATACGTCGACAAGCCTGATACAATTGTATGTAGGATGCACTCTCTATGTTCTCCTCTCACTGTTTTCAACATAAAACATCTCTTATTGCCAATAATCACATACAGTTGCTTTTTTCAGTAGGGAAACTTGTCCAAAGCTGGACTAAGTCCTTATTTGTAAAACAACTTCCATTTTACCAACTGTCTTTCTATTAGCCTGGGTATCAGCAATGTCTTCCAATGCAGATCACCCTCAGAATCCTGGCAAATAAAAGTCCCAGAGATCACCCAGCTGCTGGACTGGAAGGACTACAATGACCATTATGTCATGATCCTCGAATGTCCCCCTCCTTGCGAGGCTTTGGAAGACTTTGTGAGGGGTCAATGAGAGCTTAGCACGCCAAGTCATGAGGCAGGCGACTCAGGCTGCATATGTGTGCGAAGTGTTCCACCATGACATCAAACTGAACAACCTTCTCAAGGTAGGTCTCTTGAAGCGTCTTGGAGACATTGTGCCACAGTTCTTCTGGATTGAGTCTGTCTCAGTTTGTTCTGTTTCTTCGTGTCATTCCAGACAGACTGATGATGATCAGATCAGATCTCTGTGTGGAGCACTGGCTGTTGTCAGACTCCTTGTGCAAACTAAAATCTCACTGGATTATTACAATTAATGAATGCTTGGAAATGTAAACTGATATTTCCTACTGGCACGCTACAGCAAAAGATAGAAATAACTGACTTAAAACCCTTTTTTAGCTGGTGAAAATACTAGTGTTCCAATAATTTTGGCCACTACTGTATTTATTTCTGTTTTGTTTCTGGTCACCACATAAGACCACCTCAGAAGCTTAAGACTCTTCAGCTTTGCAGTCCTAAAGAGCATCCTGGGATTGCTGCCCCCGGAGCACTGTGTCTGGGCTGCCCCACTATCAGCGCCCTCCAATGGCTCCTGCAATAGTTGCACCAGTATCAGAGGCCCAGTCTGCCATGTCTGTCCTGAGCGATTCCAGAAAAAATATTTTAAATTTTAATATATTATGTATTAATTTATATAATTATTTCATTTAATTTGACTTATTTGTTGTGTATTTTCTGCAATATTATTAGTTTTCATGTGCACTGTTAATGATATAAAAAAGTACATTTGATACATTTGAAAATACATTTGGTACCATGACAAATAAACCATAACACTAATATATTTCCTCTAAACCTTTGTAAAATATTCCCAGTCCTTAACACAGCATATTTTATACCATTTTAAAATATATACAATACTACCATTTAAACTCGTTTAACAAGCATTTTAGAAGTAAAAACGAAATAATTGAAAGTAATTCAAGTGTAATCAGTTATGAAGCTGGGGTCATGTTCGGCGGGGGACTGTGCGCCTCAGACCCATTGTTGCCAACTTTGCTGCTAAATTTAGCAACTTTTCGGACTACCCTTGCAACTTTTTCTCCCAAAAGCACCTAGCAACAAATTTAGCTATTTTTAAAATTTATTTGACAACTTTTAGCTTTTGACAAGTTACTCAAATGATAAAAAGGGCCACATTTACCATTTAAATTTACACAAAAAGACACATCACGTGAATTAAGTTAGCTGCTATTTGGAATTGTTTAATTTAACAATAATGATTTAATAATTGTTCATTTATGATACACTTTGTTAGTAGCTTGTATCTGCGATTGTTGATCAGTTAGCTGAATAATTCTGTGAGTGAATATCATTTTTCAAATTGCAAAAAGTATTGAAATGAAAATATTTCAGTATTATTATAAAATGACTCTTTTATTCTACATAGCGTTACCTGTACTTTAGATGTTCACTTCAGGATGCAGTGGTCTTACAAATAAATTGTTTGTGTGTGTACACACTTTCTTTTAGTACATTTTTGTAAGGCAGAATAAATGTGGTTCCAATCATTACAAAATGATTCACTCATATTACTCACATTACTTCCTGTTTTTGTTAATAAGTTCTTATTGAACTTAAAGGCTGCAGGCAAAAACAATTTCCATCATGACCTCTGAACGTCTGTCTTATATCAATGACTTAGTCCCTGTCACGCCATACTGATGGACCCCTGGATTCCTTCCGTGCAACTTGGATTATGAAATGTTAACAACAACTAGTTCTCGTTAAAGGATTAGTTTAACATTGTCATTCCAAACCTATGACTTTCTTTCTTCTGTGGAATACAAAAAATACATTCTGAGAACTCTTTTCCATTCTTTTCAAGCTTCAAAATGAGCTGGAATCATCCAGGACTGGAATTATCCATTTGATAATAAATCATGTTTATACTGATTATCTCTTTTTCCATGGCTTTGTCTTTAGGCCACTTCTACCAGCTAATCCCACAGGATAGTTTTGTTCTACTGGTCTCCCTCTCCTCTTATCGCTCTCTCTCTCTTTGTTTATCTCTCCACCCTCTTCATTCAATGTGTAAGGCAGACCACTCATTTAAAGGCTAAACAAACAGCCTGGCCTCAAGACAAAGGCCTCGTCGCTCGTACACATGTGACAGAAAACCTCTTCACACCGTTCCCTCAGAAAAGAGAGAGCGAGAGAGAGATGGAGGGGTTGGGAGGAGGCTGGTGATGTCTATTCAGAGATTGTCACTAGTGCACAAAAGCGACTACATGACACTCAGGCTAAATCAGGAGTTAATGGACTCTTTTCTCAGGCCTTTACAATATCATGTGTATGAGGTTTTGAAATCTGAATCTCTCAAAACTGGTCAAGAACATGTCCAGGTCATTTTTCATTCAAATTCTCATATTTCATTAAATATAGACATATTTACAAACATTTAAGGTATAAATACACACACACACACACACACACACACACACATGTAAAATGATACTTGTTGAGGTAATAAGATAAAAAAACACCATTTCGTATGTTTTTTAAGCCTTTTGAAAACATAGGCAGTTTCATAAACCACCTTTATTGTACACCCATGTCACAAATTACCACATATGTAAAATTATCTTTTGAGGTAATAAATAAAAAGTAAATAAAAATGTTTAATTTATTTACACTTACTTACTATAGTGTTCTTGATATTCAATGATGTATTCTCTAAAAATAAAAATAAAGTACTCAAAACATTCATACATATTACAATAATAAAGATTTGAGAGGAATATGTGCTTAATTGCCATGAAAATATTGTCATTAATGCAAAAACAAACAAACAAAAAAATATTGGTAGAGAGGTATTTTATTTTCTTGAAGCAAAATATGTTTTCTTATTTTTTCCTTTTGGTTTTGAGATGAAATGTGATCAGGACATGTTCTTGTGAGAATCACCCGTTAAAAAAATCTATAAATCAAAACTGCTTTAGCTTGTCATTTGCTAGTCACATACAAATGTCTGGAACAAAACCAAACACACAAACAGAATATTTATTTTTGTATAAGATGTACTCGAGGACCAGAGTGATGAATTCTAGCTGTCTTTCTTGTGTCATCGTTTGAAACATACTGAGCATAAACAAACATGTTAGCATGTATAGGCCACATAAAAAACATAACAATAAAGAGATAGATGTTTAGTGCAACAGATACAGAGAGGGGTCTCAACCTTCCCCGCAGGAGACCTGTTGTCCTCTGCATCGCAGTCACTGTAGCCATCAGCTATTTGAGACCTTTGACAATCCATCAGATCTCCAAACCGGCCGATCGCGGGATATTAGCATGAGAAGACGTTAAACACAGCAAGGTGGACCTCCAGGGGACTGACTGCAATTTCTGTGGCTTTTGTTTTCTGTTCTCGGGACCAGTCCCCCTTCGGCTCCGATCCCTCCATGCAGGGGACGGATGGCATCGGTGTCAAGTCTGTTCTTTCAGATCGCCGCTGCCCCCTGCTTGCCGTGCAGCGGGGAAAGAGGGCCAGCCGGCGAGAGAGACATTAGGAGCCCTAGGTACCGACCTCATTAGCAGATAAAAGCAACCTTTCCCCATAACCCTTGACCTCAGGGGTTGCCATGGAGTCTGCCCGTCCTGACTGGCCTGGAGCATGCTGGGATGGGTCCCAGCAGGAACTTAGGGCCGCTACGAAAAATGATTGTTACCGCAAAACACGTGTGCGTGCACAAAAATTGGTATTCATAAGGCTGTCTCCCCGTGGCAGTATTGAGCAGGGTAATGGATGTGTTGTGTTTCTGTTTAGTGAACCGTTCAAAATGTCAAAGTGTTTTGTTGTTTTGGATGAGGTTGGAAGAAATCATATGGTGAACTTATCATTCATCAGAGTTTTATGGATATCTGATGTATTCAAAATGTTCTCTTGAGCTAGGTCAACATAACATTACATTATTATTTATCATTAAATGTCTCAGGCACGAATTTTCATTTGACTGAATATGTATAGATATTATCAAGATTAGATGCACCTGGTCAGCATAAATGAAAATGTTATGAGCTGACGTCACTGAGGTCACAGAGGAGATACTTACAAAAAGTACTGTATCAGTAAAGTGGAATCAGATAGTAAAATCACATGGCTTTGATATACATACTATGCTATGGAATAATTATGTACTATATTCATACACTTCAAAGTACTCTTTCAAGAGTTTGTAAACTTTGTTAATACATTCCTTGGTCCCCCATATATATATATACTGTATATACACACACACACACACACACACACACACACAAACAATTAAACTAGACTTTTTAAACTTTGCTAACACACTAACACATAGCACTGGTATCACATGGTAAATACCATGGAATTTTCATATATACCAAAACAAACAAACAGCAAAACGTATCATGAAAACACTTATTATAGAAATATTCTGTAATATATACAGTATAATAATATATTTACAAACCCGATTCCAAAAAAGTTGGGACACTGTACAAATTGTGAATAAAAACAGAATGCAATGATGTGGAAGTTTCAAATTTCAATATTTTATTCAGAATACAACATAGATGACATATCAAATGTTTAAACTGAGAAAATGTATCATTTTAAGGGAAAAATAAGTTGATTTTAAATTTCATGGCATCAACACATCTCAAAAAAGTTGGGACAAGGCCATGTTTACCACTGTGTGGCATCCCCTCTTCTTTTTATAACAGTCTGCAAACGTCTGGGGACTGATTGCTCAAGTTTATAGGAATGTTGTCCCATTCTTGTCTAATACAGGCTTCTAGTTGCTCAACATCTTCTTTGTCGCATCTTCCTCTTTATGATGCGCCAAATGTTTTCTATGGGTGAAAGATCTGGACTGCAGGCTGGCCATTTCAGTTCCTTCTTCTACGCAGCCATGATGTTGTAATTGATAGTATGTGGTCTGGCATTGTCATGTTGGAAAATGCAAGGTCTTCCCTGAAAGAGACGACGTTGGATGGGAGCATATGTTGTTCTAGAACTTGGATATACCTTTCAGCATTGATGGTGCCTTTCCAGATGTGTAAGCTGCCCATGCCACACGCACTCATGCAACCCCATACCATCAGAGATGCAGGCTTCTGAACTGAGCGCTGATAACAACTTGGGTTGTCCTTGTCCTCTTTAGTCCGGATGACATGGCGTCCCAGTTTTCCAAAAAGAACTTCAAATTTTGATTCGTCTGACCACAGAACAGTTTTCCACTTTGCCACAGTCCATTTTAAATGAGCCTTGGCCCAGAGAAAACGCCTGCGCTTCTGGATCATGTTTAGATATGGCTTCTTTTTTGACCTATAGAGTTTTAGCCGGCAACGGCGAATGGCACGATGGATTGTGTTCACCGACAATGTTTTCTGGAAGTATTCCTGAGCCCATGTTGTGATTTCCATTACAGTAGCAATGTGATGCAGTGCCGTCTAAGGGCCCGAAGATCACGGGCATCCAGTATGGTTTTCCGGCCTTGACCCTTAAGCACAGAGATTGTTCCAGATTCTCTGAATCTTTGGATGATATTATGCACTGTAGATGATGATAACTTCAAACTCTTTGCAATTTTTCTCTGAGATACTCCTTTCTGATATTGCTCCACTATTTTTCGCCGCAGCATTGGGGGAATTGGTGATCCTCTTCCCATCTTGACTTCTGTGAGACACTGCCACTCTGAGAGGCTCTTTTTATATCCAATCATGTTGCCAATTGACCTAATAAGTTGCAAATTGGTCCTCCAGCTGTTCCTTATATGTACATTTAACTTTTCCGGCCTCTTATTGCTACCTGTCCCAACTTTTTTGGAATGTGTAGCTCTCATGAAATCCAAAATGAGCCAATATTTGGCATGACATTTCAAAATGTCTCACTTTCAACATTTGATATGTTATCTATATTCTATTGTGAATAAAATATAAGTTTATGGGATTTGTAAATTATTGCATTCCTTTTTTATTCACAATTTGTACAGTGTCCCAACTTTTTTGGAATTGGGTTTGTAAATGTGAGCTAAATGTAATGTTTTCAGAAATTTAATTGCATGTTATTTATGTTATTTCTATAGAAACATGTCAAATATATTTGTAATTACACATTTGTAATGATAATGTTGTCATTTAGTTTATTGTGTTTTAGTATGTTAGTAACAAGTCAAAATTATGAGAAAAATGTAAAACTTTAAGTTAAATTTTTTCAACTGCTTAAACACAAAATCTTTACTTGTCACATAATTTCTAAAAGCTGACACTCAAACACCAGAAGCACACACCAAATCTGCAAAACCATACGCTAATTCATACGCCTTTGACTCAGTTTTCAGCTTCATAAAACACTTTTTGCAAAACACAACACACAATTCTCGTAACACACAAAAATCTAACAGGAAATAATATTATGGCAAAGGTGTTTGCAAATGCTTGCTTTTGAGATGTGTTTGTGATATTTTGAATGCAGTGCTTCATTTTGCAATAGATGTGAGGCATTTTGCATTTTTGTGTGTGCAATTCTTGGATTTGTGCATAAAGTTTTGAAAAAAAGAGGCAAAGTTTTGAAAATGTGTGTAAGCAGTTGAAAAAAGTAATACAACGTATTAATAAAAAAACTTAATAAAAAGTATTAAAGTATTTAAAAAATGTACTTAAGTGTGTTAAGAAACACAGTCATGAAAGTGTACTCTTTAAATTAATTTAAATGGCCTTTTATTTCATTATTATTATAGCGTCTGAAATTTTTTCAAAATAAATTTTAAGACATGAAGTACATTACCAGTGCACATTCAATACAATTAAACACACTTCTTTTTATGCACACATGCATTTAAGCCATGAGTAAACCATACATATATAATGTGGTGGTACTATGGTACCATGATGGTATCAAATGGTAAAAGGTGAGGATTTTGATATATTGCAATTGATAACAATTGCTAACATTTCCACAGAAACATGCTAGTACCATAGTACTATGTGGTACTTTTTTGTTAGCACACACACATACTTAAGCCATGAGTTTGTAAACTTTGTTTACACATCCCTTGGTATTTTCAAGTATATAGTGCTGAGGGAGTGTGCGTGTGTTAAAGATGGCATGTGTGTGTATTTGTGTATAATGTGTGTGTGCAAGGGGTATATCTCGGTCACGCTGCCTGACTTTTATATGCTGTGGCTAACCTCACTCCCCACAGCTGACTGAATATTAAATAAACAGATCCAAGTGGCTGAATTCAGTCGGGTAAGTACTCAAGCAGGCAGGAGGAGTCACACACACACACAAGGCCCCAGGGCCCCTCGGCAGCCCGTCTTATTTTTGGCAGCTGCACTTGAGGGCCTGGGGGGAGGTTTGGCAAAGGGGGCGGTATGTCGAACTTTCAGACAAAGAGAGAGAGAGAGAGAAACTTGTGGAAAAAAGAACGAGGGAGAAGTGAAAGTAAGAGAGAGGGATGACAGCTGAGAGGGAGGGTGGAACAGAAATCCTTGTGTTTATTGCTCTGGAATGAAAATCAGGAACAGCAGTGGACAGAAGAAGCCGGGATTGTTGAACGTAGCCACACTGCTAATTTTTCTTGTGGTTAGCAGCGAGTGGCTGGGGGCCGGCTGCTGTCAGTCAGTCAGTCAGAGCGGCCAGTTAGGGTGTCAGGCTGTCTTTGTGTGAGTCTACATTAATCCCCTGTAGTGCCGTCCCCGGGCCCCGCCTCTCTTCACTGCGCCATACAGATGCATAGAGACGTGGGGTCAAAGGTCACACCGCTTCCATCCTGTGAGGGTAGAGTACAACACTAAAAAGTCACTCCGCTCTCGTCCCAGCGTCGCAGCAGCCAGACGTCTGACTTGGGGCATAAAGTCTGGTGCTCACTGTAGTTTATTCTGGCCAAGAACCGCCCACTTACTTACAGGACAGGAAGCGACTGTCTGATTGACTTATTTAAAGCATCCGACCGCGGTTAGCTTTTTATGAGATGTTTAGAAGTGAGTAAATCAGAAAGAAATAACAATCCAGCATGCAACAAAGTCGTAGATCATTTAAATAACTGCACAGCAGTCTCCACTACTGCGCAAACAACACCAAAGAAATGAGTGGAAAATGTGTGCTGACTTTGTGGTCTGAAATTCCATCCATCCAAAAGTAATAAGGACTGATTATTTTAAAACAAAGTTGATTCATTTTCACATTCAAATATTCTATTTACAAGTTTTTTTTTTTTCTTAAATTAAAGAAATTGAAGAAAACAATGTTGGAAAGACATGTTTGAGTCAGGATTGGATATATAGATAAAGATAGATAGATAGATACAATCTAATACTAATGAACAAAATATTTTAACTTTTATTTTTAAAATATATTGTAAAAATCTGCAATGAATAAAGAACAAATCAAAGCCACGAACATTCCAAACTTAGGCAAATATAGATAAGAACTGATTAATTTATGCACATAACTGAGAGAACAAATTGTAATTGGAAGTGGAACATTCAAAGACGTGTGCATAACATAATTTTCTTTTTCCTTTTTCAAAGTCTGGCTTGTCATTTTCTGTTTCCTGTATCTTCAATCACTATATTTATTCTTGAAATGGCATGAGTGTACATGACATGCATGCATGAATAAACAAATGGATAATATTAATATTATTTTAAACAAAACCTAAAAAACATGTACTTAAACATATTTAAACAATTATTATTTAAATGAAAAAACAGTTTCTAAAAACAACAACAAAATGCTCATTGTTTCATTGTTGTTAGCTGTACCTTTTAACCTAACTTTGTTTCCCAGCAGGCTACTAAAAACCTGTGCACCCTGACTCTTTTAAAATACAAAAAGACAGCTAGTCTGATTGAAACGGATGATTTCAGGCAGCTCTTGTTATTTGCATCATATGGTCTGTGAACTGTCTGTCTCTAGGCCATCTATGGCTGGAACTTGTCACTATTCTTGCCTGTCAAACTGGGACTCTTCCATTTTTTGGCTTCTTCATTTTTGAAGTGTGTCAGCACCAGGTAAACTCATCTGAAATCATGATTTACTGTGCTTCTGAGTGAACATTTACAGATGGTGAAGTCTGATTTTACCTTCTTCTCACTTCTCTGTACATCACTTTTAATGCTCCCTCCATCCCTCTTCCTGTCTCTCCTCCTGCCAAATGAGTGCAGCACATTAGTCAACATGAAATGGAAATTGACCCTGTTTTCTGATTTAAACTGAAGCAGAAATGTTTTTGGCTCTTTCTCACAGCTGGCATACTCGCATGTCCTGCCTTTGCCTCCTGTTGTGTTTCATTCTTAGTGCTGACATTTCAGTACTGTACAGACGGACTCATTCACCCTCTCTACTTCTACATCCGCCCACTCGGACTCCATCACATAATCTGTCAGTCCCAGCAGTCCTTCACTGGTGTGTAAACATGTTTGTGTGTGTGTTGCTCTCGGTAATTAACCTCATTGGTCAGCCAAAGATATTTTTTTGCGGGGGATGCAGAAGTTTCCTGCCCTTTGGATGAGACTGTTTGTGTGTGAAGGAGTGAAGCGAATCAATAAGCGTGCTTGTGTTTTTGTGATTAATCACTTGCCCTTTAGTTTTCCCTCCCTAAGCGTTCTCTCTCTGCCTTTCTTTCTCCATCTCTCTCGGACCTCCCACAGCAGGTTGAATTAAAGGAATAGTTCACTCCAAAATGAGAGTTTTCTCATTAGTTGCCCACCCTAATATTGTTTTAAACTTGCATGCTGCTATTTTTTTCCCCAAAGAAGCACAGTAGGTAATTTTTGAAGTGAACTACAACTGAAGTTTAAAGTGACATGTCTATCAAGGCCCAAAAAGGACGCAACGTATCATAAAGGTAGTCCATACAACTTCAATATTCCAAGTATAATGAAGTCATACAATACATTATGGAACAGAATAAAAGTTTACTTGTTTTTTCACTGACAAAAATCTTTTAAATGGACTACATAAGTAATATAGGCTACAAGAAAGGTGTTTGACATCAACACAATTTACAGCATTTGGTTCATGTGTGTCCTTTAATCAAACATAATGAAATTCTACAGTCTGACCCATATAGGTGCAACCCAGGTCCAATCGAAATACATGACTCCAGGTACATTTCACTGCAATTTTCAGGTAACATGTCCATAAGAGGCGCTTTAAGCGATATATTTTTTTCTCCAGTGTAGATGTGGGTTTATTTAACAGCCCAATGTCATGAGAAAAAAACCCCGTCTGTGGGTACAGAATGGTTGCAAAATGATGCTTGTAGCATGTTTCAAAGTGAAATATCCAGTAAATGGCATGTTCAGTTTTCTCGGTGTTAAATGTGACTGTGCAACTTTTTATTGGTTGATTAGGCTATTGTACATATCATGGCAGTTCGGATAAGAAATGTCTGGTGAGTTAATGCTCTATCATGTTTGAAACTAATGTAACACCTAAACTAAACCTAACCAATAGTGTAAGAAAAATCAGACATGGGATAAAACTAATTTGCTGAAGCAACCATTTGTTTCATGGGACTCATACCTGAGTGCTCCGCATTGCAAGTGCAATGCTGTACCAGGTGAGCTTTCGAGCAAGTTTACATGTCTCAAAAAAAACTTTCATATGGAGTGAATTATGTGACGCAACATTAAAATATGTTAGTTTACAAATCATGCACTATGGTAAACGTGTTTTATGGTTAAAACACAGTATTGTGCAAGGAACTGTGCAAAAAATAAAAAATAAATAATTGATGCTATGCCCCTAATCATAATTTGTGTGAAAAGGAACAAAAGTCGTTGGTGTATTACTGCCACTAGTGTTCATTTTACTTGGAAACTGCAGTGAAATGCATGTATAGGAACATTTTGCAGAAATGTAGTCAGGAGTCATGCATTTCCAGTCAGCCTTAGTTGTAACGGCGCCATGTTTGATCTGAAAGCTGCAGGGGAAGGCATGACAAATGGCGTGTAATTTAGCCTGTTCATCACACAAAACAATTGTATGACTTTTTTGGAATATAATAGAAGAGTCATTATTGGTGCTTTTTGGAGCTTCACAAATGTGGTCACTATAAATGTGGTCATTGTATGTAAAAGAGCTGCATCAAGTTTCGCCGTTTGTGTTTGCACTGAAAAGAATAACAACAGTATGAGGTTTTGGAACAATTTTAGGACACATAATGTAAATAATGACAGAGTATTTATTTTTTGGTGAACAATCCCTTTAATGTTTTCGTGAGGAGTGTGACGTTCACTGAAACAGAGGAATGTTGCTGTAGATGAAAACCAGGAGAAGAGGAATAAAGTGATGAAATAAAGAGGGGATCTGCTGTAACTCGATGCAGTTGTCTCGCTGCTTTACTGTCTTTTTCTTTATTTTTTTCTCTCTCTCTTTTTCCATCCCTGCCTCCGTCTCTTTCTCTCTTTCAGCACTCTTCTTGTGTGGTCCGGAGCTCACAGTCATTCCCAAACAATCGGCATTAATCCAGCGAGTTTGGGGTCTTGAGTGCAGCTCTGCCAGAGAGCGTGTTCTTCCGCAGGCTCACGCTGGTCCTGTTTGGAGGCACGCTATAGGCCCCGCTCAGCCACACCAAAAGCCCAGTGCTCGGGGCCCTTTCTCAGGGACCCCTCCATCCACTCACCCCCTAAACTCCGGTAAGATTAACCACCGCGGCCTGGAATGCGTGCCCTGGCAGGACTTACAGTAAATTGCCGTAATCAGCCATTAGTCTAATTCAGCCATTTACTGAACTTTGCACATTCATCACTCTCTTCCTCTCTTATGTTCTCTTGTTCTCTCTCTCGCAAGCACTCTTTCTTCGCCAGACACTTGTATGATGGACTGGAGTGTTTTAATGGGCCTCCAGCTCATGGTTCAAGACAAAACAGGGCCCCTGAGAGGAGGACAACGTGACCTAACTCTCTCTCACCTGATATGCAACTGTATATTTCATTAATTATGTCATGTCAGTTTACCAATCTACTTGAACTGCCAGAATCTGTTTGTTTTTTTAACTTTAAAATATTTCCTCTTTTTCACTGTGAATTATTCAGTAAAATCATACCAATAATCATATTTGTAAAATTATTTTACAGTAAAATTAAATATAATGCAATTTTAAGACATTTGATTTTTCAGTAATTTTGTGTACATTTGAAGTAGAACATAGTTCATTCACTTGCATTCACGTCTTTTTGTGCAGATCTAAGTTATGAAATGATATGTTGTGTATACTGTACATGTGATTGATCTAATATGTATGCATTTGAGTGAGTTCATTAAGCTGCTAGTCAAGCGCATCATATGCTCAAGGGAATTAATTCCCCAAAATGTTTGACTTTGAATGTGATTTGAAGGTAAAACTATACAGAACATGAATAATCATGTACTAATACCTAAATTAAATATTAATTTTAATATGAACTAATGATGAGTTAAGGCATGTATTAAAAACTAACTTTTAAATTAACCTTATTGACATGAGTTATATACATTTATGTGTGGAAACCTACCCCAAAATGTTGATTAATACATTAACTAACAAACATGTACTAACATGCAGTCAAGGTGGTCTTTATTCACACATGAATTCATATGACTCATGTGGTAGTTAAAGTTAGTTCTTAACTAGTACATGGCTTAACTCATTGTCATTAGTTCACAGTGGTGGATGAAGTACACAGATCAAGTACTGAGTAAAAGTACAGATACATATAATAAAATATTACTCCAGTAAAAGTAAAAGTACTGCTTTTTCAATTTTACTCGAGTGAAAGTACATAAGTACTCGATTTTTATGTACTTAAGAAAAAAAATACTGATAGATAGATTCATTTTGCAATTTTATATAGACTACTTAATTTAATTTTATATTAGCACATATTTTTATAATCCTACTGCCCAAAATACCTGGGATTTTCCCAAAATAACCACTATATGGAGTCAAGATATACAACCCCAAATCAGAAAAAGTTGGGACAGTATGGAAAACGCAAATAAAAAAAGAAAGTAGTGATTTCTAAATTTACTTTGACTTGTATTTCATTGCAGACAATATGAACACAAAATATTTCATGTTTTGTCTGGTCAACTTCATGTCATTTGTAAATATACATCCTTTCCTGTCATTCAGACCTGCAACACATTCCAAAAAAAGTTGGGACAGTAAAGCATTTACCACTTTGTAATGTTGCCATTCCTTTTCACAACACTTAAAAGACGTTTAGGGACTGAAGACACCAAGTGATGAAGTGTTTCAGGTGTAATTTTGTCCCATTCTTCCTGCAAACAAGTCTTAAGGTGGGCAACAGTACGGGGTCTTCGTTGTCGCATTTTGCGCTTCAAAATGCGCCACACATTCTCTATTGGAGACAGGTCGGGACTGCAGGCAGGCCAGTCAAGTACCCGTACCCTCTTCCTCCGCAGCCAGGACTTTGTAATGTGTGCAGAATGTGGTTTTGCATTGTCTTGTTGAAATATGCATGGACGTCCCTGGAAAAGATGTCTTCTTGAAGGCAGCATATTGTGCTCCAAAATCTCTATGTAATTTTCAGCATTAATGGTGCCATCACAGAAGTGCAAGTTACCTTTGCCAAGGGCACTGACACAACCCCATACCATGACAGACCCTGGCTTTTGGACTTGTTGCTGGTAACAGTCTGGATGATCCTTTTCTTCTTTGGTCCGGAGCACACGGCGTCCATTCCTCCCAAAAAATACCTGAAATACTGATTCATCTGACCACAGTACACGTTTCCACTGTGTGATGGTCCATCCCAGATGCCTCCGAGCCCAGAGAAGTCGACGGCGCTTCTGGACACTGTTAACATAGGGCTTCCTTTTGGCACAGTACAGTTTTAACTGGCATTTGTGGATGTAACTACGTATTGTGGTACTTGACAAAGGTTTGCCAAAGTAGTCCTGAGCCCATGTGGTGATATCGCTTATAGATGAATGACGATTCTTGATGCAGTGCCACCTGAGGGATCGGAGATCACGGTTGTTCAGCTTAGGCTTGCGCCCTTGTCCTTTACGCACTGAAATTCCTCCAGATTCCTTGAATCTTTTAATTATGTTTAATTATGTTAATTATGTTATGCACTGTTGAAGGTGAAATATCCAAATCTCTTCCTATCTTTCTTTGAGGAACATTGTTTTTAAACATTTCAATAATTTTCTCACGTATTTGTTGGCAAACTGGCGATCCTCGGCCCATCTTTGCTCCTAAAGGACTAGACCTTTCTTGGATGCTGCTTTTGTACCAAATCATAATTACAATCAACTGTTGACATCAACTGTTTCAAAACACATAATTATTTAACCAATTTACCTCATTACTAGCCCTAAATTGCTCCTGTCCCAACTTTTTTTGGAATGTGTTGCAGGTCTGAATGACAGGAAAGGATGTATATTTACAAATGACATGAAGTTGACCAGACAAAACATGATATATTTTGTGTTCATATTGTCTGCAATGAAATACAAGTCAAAGTAAATTTAGAAATCACTACTTTCTTTTTTTATTTGCGTTTTCCATACTGTCCCAACTTTTTCTGATTTGGGGTTGTATATTTTGTTGTTGATATGGACTACGTTGATGAGATTGATGTAGTAATGTTCACTGTGAAGCTTACACTGAGATGTACCTGAGAGAAAACAGATTTGACTATGTAATTTCCACCAGTAAGAAAAAAGTGTTTTAAAACTTCTTGTTTTGCAGAACGTCACAGTTATGACATGAGAATTAGGCCTGAAGTTAGGAAGAACATTTTAAGAAAAATATAATTATATTTTCATAATGATTTTCTTCTCAAACCTTGTCTGTGATGTAAAAACACTCCTGGCCAAATGCCCCCAGAGGGCATCACTTCCCACTTTGATAATTACTGTAGTTATGTTCTGAACATCACATCCTTTCTTTTTACCTCAGATGGAATCTATCTGGGTTGGTTGAATAAAAATATTTTGACTTTATATCAAAAATTTTCCTCAACTTTTAGCACCAGCAAGCTTGTTAGCTAGACAGTTAGCATCAGCTAACAATATGTACTTATTTTCAGTATGGTTATGATTGAATAAACATTCATATCAGTCTACTCGGCTAGTTGATCTAAACAATATAAAAATGTATACTGTTGATAAACAATATAAAAACAGACGTCACATAGGGCTAAATGCGTAGCATTTTAATAAAACTGCTAATGTTACAGCAGCGGGGAATATGAACGTGCATGAGTTATTTTATTTAATCTGTGTTATTTTAATGTTTCATTTTTTGACCTAAAACATAGAGACACTGATGTTGATCTGTCTGCATTCAAGCAGTTCAGTGGGCTTAAATAGATCACCCTTTACAGCAGATTTAGTTCACAAACAACTGACAGTTTTGACCTAAATATGATTTTCAGTTACATTAATTAATCCTAAAATTCGACATTAGTAACTTACTTTTCGCAGCATCAGACGCGCGCGTGCTCACGAGATCTCCCGGTTCTTTACTTGTGAGTTCAGTTCACTGAAGACTCAACTCAACTCTCAACTCAAACTTTATTTATAAAGCACTTTCAACACCATGACTGGAACCAAAGTGCTGTACAGAGAAGGATAAAAGGAAAAATAATAATAATAATAATAGAAACTAAATGAAAAATTAATATAAACAAGAAATAAAGAGAAATAATAATAATAATAATACCAAACAAATAACATACACAGCTAAAAAGCATTTTCAAAGGCTAAAGAAAACAAATGAGTTTTAAGCGCACTCTGAAAAACACCCAAAGTTGGAGACGATCTAATAGACAGAGGAAGGCCATTCCAGAGCCTAGGAGCTGCCACAGAGAAAGCACGATCACCTCTACATTTTAGACGAGATCGCGGAACCATTAGGAGTAGTTGATCATTTGAACGCAGAGATCTGCTGGATTGATAGACATTAATTAAATCAGTAACATAGTCAGGTGATAGACCATGCACAGCCTTGAAAACATACAATAACACTTTGTAATGGATTCTGTATCGTATAGGTAACCAATGCAGTTTGATTAACACAGGAGTAATATGCTCTCTCCCCCTTGTACCTGTTAAAAGTCTGGCAGCTGAGTTCTGAACAAGCTGCAAACGAGAGAGAGAGAGAGCTGATTCAGACCCAGATACAACACATTACAATAGTCCAAACGAGATGACACAAAAGCATGAACAACCTTCTCCATATCTTCAAAAGAGAGGATGGACTTCAACTTAGATATTGACCTTAGATGAAAAAAGCTATTTTTAACAACAGCATTAACTTGTCGGTCAAATTTAAGCTCAGAGTCAAAGATGACACCAAGGTTTTTTACACAGGACAGCTTCTTCCCAGGAAACTGCCCCAGGCAGCCATAGGCATCATTAACATAACACTTATTGCCAAATAAAATCATCTCTGTCTTATCTTCATTCAATTGAAGAAAATTATTTGTCAGCCAGCACTTAACCTCTGTCAGACATTCATGCAGAGACTGTAAAGCACATTTATGGTCCTGTTTCAATGGTAAATAAATTTGTGAGTCATCCGCATACAAGTGATAATGAATCCCAAATTTTTCAAAAATAAAACTCAATGGCAACATATACAGAGAAAATAAAATTGGTCCCAGAATAGAGCCCTGAGGAACCCCACAGACAAGAGGAGCAGTAGGAGAAGAGTAATCACCTAAACTGACTGAAAACGTCCTATCCTTCAAGTAAGAAGAGAACCATTTCAGGGCTAAGCCCTGAACACCAACATGATTCTTGAGACGAGCAATGAGTAAATCATGATCGACTGTATCGAATGCTGCAGTAAGATCTAACAAAAGTAGAACAACACAACTCCCAGAGTCAACGCCTCTTAAGATGTCATTTGAGACCCTCAAAAGAGCAGACTCTGTACTGTGGCCAGCTCTAAAACCAGACTGGAACCTATCTAAGATATTATTCCTCTTTAAAAAATCATTTAACTGCTCCAGCACTATTTTTTCCAATACCTTAGATATAAAAGGCAGCTTCGAAATGGGGCGAAAATTACTCATGTTAAAGGGGTCTAAACCGTTTTTTTTAAGGAGGGGCTGAATAACAGCATGCTTAAAACTAGCCGGAACAACACCAGATGACAAACTATTATTCAAAATAGACAGAATACTTGGACCAATAGTGTCAAAAACCTTCTTAAACAAAGAAGAAGGAATGACATCACCTGGAGACCTGGTAGGCTTCATATGAGCAATTATATCTTTAAGCTGCTGCAGAGAAGTAGGCAAAAAACTTGTCAACTGATTAATAGGATCGACAGGAATGATCAAATCATTGCTTGCAAATGAAATTTGAGATCTAATTCCAGTGACCTTACCAATAAAAAAAATTAAGAATGCTAAACATATATCAGCAGAAGGAATAAGTGATGAGGTGGCAACAGGATGGAGCACAGCACTTACAGTAGAAAAAAGTACTCTAGAATTATGGCAATTTCTGGAAATAATGGCAGAAAAATAATTTGCTCTAGCTAATTTGACAGCCCTTTGATATTCATTCAAACAGTTCTTCAAAATCTCATAAGAGACCTGTAATTTATCTTAAAGCCATTTGCGTTCAGCCCTCCTGCACTCCTGCCTAAGAGCACGGGTAGAACTATTTAACCAGGGCTGTAATTTAACCTTGTTTTTCCTAGCCTTGAAGGGAGCCACAACATCTAAAATATCAGAGCAAGAAGCGTTAAATTGATTAACCAACTCTTCTAAATCCATACTATGACAGGGAGATTCAAACAAAGTAAGTAAAGGATATACCTCAAAAGCTGCTGAAAAACTACTAGCTGTGTGAGGAGTGAGGACACGAAATGCGACAGGGACAGAAACATTACTTAAAACATCACATGGAAAATTAGCGCTAAAAAGAACAGTCTTATGATCAGAAAAAACAGTATCAACAATCTTCAGATTATCAACAGAAAACCCCAAAGATAAAACAAGATCAAGAGTATGACCATGCTCATGGGTTGGACCAAAAACACACTGTAAAAGATCAAAAGACTCTAATAAATTAAAAAAATCTCTGACCAAGGGCTTTGACGGGCAACACACATGTATATTGAAGTCCCCCAAAATTAACATTTTGTCAAAAGAGGGGACAATTGCAGATAAAAGCTCAGAGAATTCTTGTATAAAATCCCCATGAGAATTTGGTGGTCTATAAATTAAAACACATAGCACAGACTTAAAAGAATTCAATGTAATTAACTGAGATTCAAACGAACAAAAAGAGAAAAATACTCTTTCTACTATACTACTACTCGCTCTAAACGGTTCATTTGAATCAGTGAGTTGTCGACTCGAGAACAGCTGCAAATCGGATCATTCCAATTCGTGAATGAATCGTTTGTTGCGATTTGCGAACCGATTTAACAGGTTCATTGAAAATAATCAGTTTGTTCATGAATCAGACACGGCTTCTGCGTCTCGGAGCACGTGATGTAGCATCTTATAAGGAGTAACGATATGTTTTACGAAATGTAGTGAGGTAAAAAGTACGATTTTATGCTTTGGAATGTAGTTAAGTTAAAGTTACTCAAAATAAAACTAGCTACTCCAGTAAAGTACAGATACTTGAAAAAAATGTACTTAAGAACAGTAATGAAGTAAACCTACTTTGTTACTGACCACCACTGTTAGTTCATATTAAAGTAATCTTTAATTTAGATATTAGTGCATGAATATTCATTTGTTTAATGTTGACAAAATAAAAATACTTTTCTCAGCAATTAATCGATGAGATTAACACTGGTCAACAACTGTATTGTTTGTGAATATTTTTATATCTTATTAGGGATTTTATGAGAAACGCCTGAGACAAAGTTCTTCAGTGAAACATAAGAGCTATGAAAAAGAAACCATGAGCAATAAAATTTTCCTCTGGGTAAAAGCCGCCCTCTCAAACTATATTTCTTTCTCTCTCTCTCTCCATTTCCTTACCTAATCACCCACACAGACTGGTCATTACTCAGCTCTAGGACCCCTTGAAACCATATCCGGCTTGGCCCCTCCCGGGAGCATTGTGTGTTTGTGTGAAGGATACAGAGGAGAACCGGGTCACCAGCCCCCTTACAGCCATTACAGTAATCATAGTTGGCATTGTTAATTGGTTTTTTTTCTTTCATGGAGGCTAATGAACTATGGGGGGAACTTGCTCGTGTAATGAGTTCTCGGCGGTGGCGGTGGAGGCGGGCAGGACAGGTGGATGGAAGAATAAAGGCCGTGAAAGAGAAGCACTGGAGGCGTGATTGAATTGTCAGTCCAGGTTATGATTAGTAGACGCACATCCAGCCATGTGAGAAATGAATTTCATGGCCATTGATTCTGCGATTTCTGCTGGAATGCGCCGGAGAGCTGTAACCCTTTCACCCTGAAAAACACTCTCCCTCTTCACAGCACGAGGTCAGACGAATGAGAAGATAAATGCCACTGGGTTTAATATTTTGTTGTCTAGCATGATCTAAGTGTCCAAATACGTTTTGAGGCAACTGAATGTACAGAAAGAGAAAGAGAATAACATCCCGCAGCAAAGGATTCTTGGTGTTTTTGGCAAATCAAATGAAGACATTGACAACACAGACAGACATGTAAAATAAATCAGCTATTCTCGCATGGATAGTCCTCACAAACCACCCTCACCTCAAACTAAGTCAACACAGGCGTGATTTTTGCTGTGTAGGCAGAAGATGTGTAGAGTGTTTTCGTCTGACTTTGTGTTAGTTTGATCTCCTCCCAAACAAAGGGAGTTTAAGACGCCAGGTGAAATCCAACACATTCATCATAAACGTCTATGGGAAACGGGCAGAACCGTTGGAAAGAAAAATGACAAATGAGATCTTTTTAAGACCCCATAAAATCAAAATTAGAGCTTAGTGGCTATATATATATATACATATATATATACAAAACAGTTCTTTCTGGTCTTCTAATCTTATTGCCTGATAAGAGTGTGATATTACAGTGATAATAGCACTCCAACAACTGTTTCACTGTTTGTATCACTCCGCTTGGGTGTTACAAATGTACCACACTGTTATACAAAAAGAAAAGGTTTGGCTGACAAAAAAGGCTTGGAATACCTGCATTATATCAACAAACATTAATAAACATAAAAAATGACAATGACATTACATGCACAAAGTCTTCCAAGTTTTAAATATTTTTGTCCAGGCTTCCAGAATCAATACTTATTGAAGGTCACTGGATATTATGATGACATAGTGTATCACAGCTATACATCACCAGTGTTTAGCAAATCACAAAATTATTTGTTTCAATTGCTTACACACACACACACACACACACACACTGTATATTTGTGTGTATACACTGTATATAGTACATAAGTATATATATAAACAAAAATGTTTTTATGTACTTTACACACACACACACAATTCAAATATATATTATATATTAATTTAATTGTCTGTAATTATAAAATGAATTGAGCAATTGTTCACTGTGCAGTGATCTGAGGGGAGTTCTGTCCTCAAACTGTTGAGCTGAAGGTGGTGATCCTTCGTACAGGCACCATACATATTGTTTTTTATTCCTAAGGGACTTTAGGAGAAATATCTGACACAAAGTTGATACATTACGCTTCCTGAGGTATAAATAAACAAACTTTGTGCAACATGGCTTCAATATTTCCTGTCAGAATCCTCATATCCATATAAAATTGTGAAGAAACTGAAGAAAAGGATTGAATACAAAAGAGAAAACATTCCAGAGACTGTTTTTCATGTTGCCCATTTATTCTTCCTTTTACTTTATTCCAGCACTGTGTGTGTGTGTGTGAGTGAGTGAGTAAATTGTGGCAAAGTGTTGGTGTGAGATGTCTGGACGCTATTTGTGTTGAAACAGGATTGTGGAATGGGCGAATTATATTTACACTGGCAGATTGACGGCGGCCCGGGCACTAGACTCCTCCATCCAGCAGTAATGCTTCACCCTCCTCCGCCTTCCTGTTCAATGAGCCTCCGCCCTGCCACTTCACACCAAACCATTCATTCCTGTCTGATACCACGCGCTGACCGCTTTAGCTATCATTTCTGTGTTCATCCTCTACAGTCTCTGTCTCTCTCTCAGCCTCACGCACACGCGCACACACACACACACACACACACACACACACACACACACACACACACACACACACACACACACACACACACTTCTCTCTCTCTCTGTCCATGTCCTCCCCTCTGTTTGTTTATTTTGCTGTGTGTGCTCAGAGTGGGGTGATGTGTATGCCGTAATAGTTCAGACCCACACTGCAGCACTCTGTTGGTCCACCCAAAGGGGACATCATATCATGGAAAACGGAGCATGTCAGAATGTTTTGTTGGTGTAAATTGCGTTATCCCTCCAAAGGCGCGTCGGATATGTGTCAAAGAGCTTGTGTCGTTGGAAGAGACAACTCCCTCTTCTATTAAATGTGTCAAAAACCAACTGTGTGTGTGTGGATGCAGGTGTATGAGGAGACTGGTACTGTTCATTGCTTTGCATCCTTATGGCCACATTAAACTGGCTAAAACAATGTTTAGCATAGCGAGTTTGGTCTTTTTAAAATTTTGTTAGAGCAGATTTCTTCCACAGTCTCAGTAAGTGTAATAAACATTTTCCTTTTCAATGACTCTTGTTAAACGTGTGAAATACTGCACATGACATGCAGATGAAAAAACAGATACAGTGGCTACAAGTTAAGAATTTATTATTAATAAATTTTTCTCTATTTTAATTAAATCATGGCCACATTTTACTAATGAATTGCCTCATTTCAATTTTGGCCACAATTAAATTAAAAAGACAGAATGGGTATAATGTAAATGAATATAATGGGAATGTCAATATAAATGAAATATATACAGCACCGGCCAAAACTTTGGACACACATAATTACTCTTACTCTTTACACATAAAATAATACTGAAGTTATCATAACAAAATGAAATACAGATGAATCCACAAATGGAAGTATGGGAATTGTACAGTGATTAATGTTAAACACATTAAAACATCTTATATTTTGATTCTGGGCATTTCCTTTAGTCATAAAGTACATCCTGGGATGCTTTTTAAATAGTATTGAGGGACTTTCCATGTCTGTTGGCTGCTTTTCCTTCAATCTTTGGTCAGCACAACTGGTAAAAACATTCATAAGCAAAATATACATTTCTCTACAAAAATAAAACATTTAATTTGGAGAATAGCATGTCATAAAATCATAAGATTTATTTCAAATTTATTTATATGTCCAGACTGTATTAGTATAAACATATGCCAGCGTTTGCCTAAAATTGACAAAATAAACTTCTACTGTACATTTAAAAAAACATCTTACAAATGCATTTAAAATTTACTTTTAAAATCAGGAGAATTTTTTTATTTTTTTTAGTATTAAATATGAACTATATAGATAATTTAGTGGCTTTTCACTGTTATCTCTGTGTATTATTGCCATTCAAGGAATGTTTGTAGGTGTTTTATTCTCACATAACACTTGTTTGTATGCATGTTGTTCAAATGTGAATGCAGTTGAGGTTGTATTTGTGTATATGGTGCTTGCACATAACTGTGTGTGTGGAGTTGTAGTTTGTAACCCCTGTGGATGAGTAGATGTGTGTGAATAAGCAGTAAGCTCAGTCCCTGACCTCCCCGCTGTGTGTATTAATGAGGGGTTGATTGGATTGGCAAGCTGGATTGGGGCTTTGGGAACGAACCGGGCCTGGGCGGAACCCCTGACAGCAGCTCAGATGAAGGGGACGAACCTGAGAGAGACTACCACTGAGCTCTATTCTCTGAGCTTATGCACCCGATATGAGGGATTAGAAAGTGTGCGTGTGTGTAGCATTCAGAACTGTGTTCAATAAGTCCAACCTTGTTAAAAAGAAAGGACAGGACAGATGAGGGGCCGAGGAAGTTGTAGGGCTCTTTGGCCCCAAAACAAACCACTGAAGTGTGATAGAAAATGGCTGAGAAATGTTGGGGTTTACTGAGGTCAAATGAGGCAAGATCACGCACTGTGAAGGGCAATGGGAACCCTTTGGGGGTCTTGTTTATACAGCGTGTAGTATAATAGGAATTTGTCTTTATTAAGGACCTCAGGGAGAAGACCAGAACCTTTTATAAGGCGCTAAGAGAGCACTTGAGTTTCAGTAACGTAGTGTTGGCTGTAGTATTTTACTGGATCGCACTCACTCAAACACATTTATCCGTCACAGTCATTTAGAAACCCAAACGCATCACAGCCCAACCCAAATACTCACAGGACTTTTCCTTCAACAGCACACATTTTTGTATTAATGTAGATTCGCTAAACATTTCATACTGAAGATGCGAATCTTGAAAACGCAGGAAACAGAATTTGTGTACGTTGTATTACGAGAATTTCAAAGTGAAATGTCCCGTGGCGCTAAAAGCAGGTTATCCAAAACAGATGAATGTGAATTTTCCAAAGTTTTATCTTATCTGTTCAATGTTGTATGTATCGCAGCAGTTTGAAATGAAATATTCATGAGTGGCGGTAAAAGTTAATGCTCTATAGCTTTTTAAAAATAATGTGCCATCTACACTAAGCCCTAAACCTAACTGATAGTATTAACAAAAGCAAACGTGACATAAAAAGAGTAATAATTTTTCATAAGGACCAATTCTCACCATTTACTAGCATGCATATTACTAGCACATTGACTTTTAGCACATTTAGTACTTCTAAAGCACATATTAATGTCCTTTTCTGCTACATGACCATATTTTAGATTCCTTAATCCTACCCATACCTAACTTGACAACTTCCTTACTAACTATTAATAAGCAGCAAATTAGAAGTTAAATGAGGCAAAAGTCATAGTAAATAGTTAGTAGTGAGAAATGGACCTTAAAATAAAGTGTGACCTTGAAAAACTGAATGTGTTTCAGACTGAACTACAAAAGGTCTGAAGTTTTTTTGCACAAAAGCTGTGTGAGAAAGAATAGAACACCCTCCCGTTTCTTATTCTCCCTCTTTTTCCCATTCCTTCATTCCCTCTCTTTCTCCACTGGGTAATTGTAAGTCTTCCGGCTGAGGCAGCCATGGCTCCTGATGGTCTCAAACAGGATTAGTGGAGCCTGTGGCTCCGGCTTCTCTGTCTGGATTTGCCAGCATTACCATGGTGATGCCACTTCTGGTGTGCTTTAATTACCCAACCAGTAGGAGGCCTGATGGGAGAGAGGCAGCGGCCTAATGCTGGGGGCAAAACCCTATTTCCTTAAAGTAGAATGAGTACACTCTTTTTCCTCAGGCCAGACTAAACTTGCAACTGATATTAGGATAGCCCAGTTTGGCACACCTATCTGTCTATAGACATTAATGGGAGTGCCTCCTTCCATGCTGGTTATCACCAATTCGAGCTGCACTCAGAGCGGGCTGGGCAGAAATGACCAGGGGATGCAATCCGGGTCACGGCACCACTTTAACTGGAGCAGGCTGAGCAGGGCTTAAACTGGCGATAGCCGACATGGGAACTGAGAAGCTAAAAGCAGACATATTTAATTTATTAAAAATATATTTAAAAACCAAATGTTTAATGAGCTGCCTATCTAAACAGCAGTATAAGGCATTATAGACAAATTGTAAATAGAAATGTAAGCATTAAATCCTTCATTCAGCTCAGTCAAAACCATCAAAACCCATCCAAGATGGTGGACAGGGTTGAGTGAAATGTTGAAGCATATACACTTAAATTTAAAATTCTGTACAGAAGAATATCAATACAAACAGTTAAGTGTAACTAATTGTGCCCAATATTCATGTGCTGTCTTGTTAGCTTGGAAACATACCAATGGCAACTACTACGACACTGGAATCAGCTGAGAGTTGCAAACCTTTGAATTTGTCCACTAAATAGATTTGTCAACTAATTCTTTCACTATTTAATTCAGTGATCATTTCTGGTTTCATTGTTACACCTATAAGTGTCAAGTGAGTTTTTATGCTATGAGTGAGTCAATGAATCGTTCACTCAACTGATTTGTTTAAAAACGTGTTTGTCACAACCAAGAGAAGTGTTATAGTTTACCCAACAAATGACAACAAAGCAGGCCTGCCATTTGTCTTTTTATCTATTTTTTTTTGAAAGCAAGAAAGCAGTCCCTCGTGAAAAGATTTACATTTGGGTTCTTATTATGGAAACATACTCTAAAATAATATTGAATGTACATGAAATGAATGTTATGTTTGCATGTTATTTACACAAATGAAAATATAGTTTACATATATGATGCTCAGTTTTTGACCCCCTTAAGTGGGACTTAAATACATTTTTATATGCAATTTCATAATTTCTAATACGTAATTACATACTTGTCTTTAAATTATCGTTAAAGTGTACGGTCAAATTTCTGGCAAGTATTTATGATAAACTAAAACACACTTTAATGTAATTTTATGGAAACGTGTGTAGTAACATTTGTTAATGATGTACTTTCAATTTAGTTCATTTAAAATCTATTAATGTTAAATGTAATATCAAATAACAATACAATTAAAATTAGTACTTCACATGTGCTTTAGTATGTTAGCCAACCCATAAAATAAGCGTCCTTCTTTAAAGCATGACAAAAGATTATTATAACAATGTATTTTATAGTACTACTTTTAATTTGACATTATTACAAAGTTCACTTTTTCTTTAAGTACACATACGTTATATTTTATTTCATTAATATTATGTTATTTGCAAGTAATATTTGATGCAGTCACATTCTTTAAAAGGGCGAAACCAGTGAATAAATGATATCTACCAGCACACGGATGTGAACAAGAACATTTAGTTCTCTTAAAAGATTAATTCAAAACACTGATTTGTTCACTAACACAACATGACTATTGAATATTTACAGAGTGATAGAGAGGAAGTTGAGTCTGTTGACCAGCTTAGTGACTCCCCCAACACCTGTCATTAGCGTGAATCATGGGAAAAATCTTTTCTGAGGAGATTACAGAGACAGTAGAACAGATCTTAAACAATAATCTTAAACAGCCCAGATCTCAGGTCTTTCTTCTTCCTTCCTTTCTCTGGGCGTTGTATGAGTGTAATCTTATTACAGCTTATTTACCGCATTGTTTTGCATTTCATGGATATAAAATGGCGCCTGCAGGCAGAGCTGTGATTCGGTACCCAGCGAGGGGAAATGTGCTGTAGATTAGACCTGCCAGCATGCTGGTTCTGGCCTCCATGACGGGAGGGAAGGTGGCTGCCTCTGACAAAGGTGGTTCAGTGTGTGTTGTGTGTATATCCTGGACCGAGCAGAGCTGTGGAAAATTTCCCTCAATGCACATGAGCCAGCTTCCAGCTCTCAGGAGCGAGAATCAACCTGCTCTTACCGTAAGAGACCTGGAGATTTGACCAAACACAGCATAACTCACCTGACAGACAGCAACTGAAACCGTATTCCCAGTGTTCCTTCAGCGCAGGAAAGTCATCCGTCTCACTGCAGTCAAACACAGACAGAGTGATGTGAGTCTCATACTGCTCATGCCTGCTGAGTCATTCCATTTAATTGCCCCTAATATATTGGATAAAACTTGATGAATTAAAATATAGATTATTAATTAGTTCATTCATCGCAATTAAACGAGGGTTAAATAATTTAAATAGCTGAATAATTTAAAATCTTTATTTTGAGCATATTTTTTGTTCATTTTTTGTGAAATCCTCTTAATTAAAGTCTTTAATGACCATAAATTGACATCATTTTCAGCAGGAAAACAACAACACAAACATCAGTCATTTTTAACTTGAGAAATTCTGAAACGAAATTAATCTCATTTCATGTAATTACAAACATCTGTAGAATAATAACATAATTTAAATTCACGATTAAAAACATCCAAATTAACTTTATTTAAAATTCAGTTAGTGATTGCTAACTTTTGCTCTGTTCATTTTCTTGTAAGAGACGTTACTATGTTAACTGAAATTAAATGAAAATGTGTTACAGTTTAAATTTATAATAAATGCAATTAGTTGAACTTAAGAATGCTTTTTTAACTCTCTTTAGTAGGACTTAGACTCAGATCTTTATGTGTAATTTCATAATTACTTGTCTTTGAAATATGGTTAAAGTGTACTCCTGAATACTGCCATGAATTTATGCAAAATTTGGTAAATGTGGTATGGAAAACTTGGTAATTTATGGTACACATGGTAAATGTAATTTCTATTGAAACTTGTATGCCATGCACTGAAATATATTAGTAAATGTAAAATATGTTAATTAAATGTAATATTGAACAAGACACAACAGTTCAAATTATAATCAAGTACATTATTACAAAGTACTCAAGTGTGTTACGAAACAGTCACAAATGTGTCTCTCTTTAGTACACTTAAGTGCCATTTAATTTAATTAATATTACACAACCAGTGCATGTTTAATAGTTAAAAGAAACATGTTTTTTTTCACAGTGGCAGAGCATGCAATGTTTTACCCTTTTATAGAAATACTAGACTACAACAAAAAGCATATAAAAGCATTTTTAAAAGTTACAGAGCTGTGCTGCATAACAGGAATGACCCATCTGTCTTACCAGAGTCATGTGTGCAGCCATGCAGAATATTGTGGACATGATGAAGGTGATAACTGTAGTGAGAAGCCTGGCTTACATCCAAAACATTCAAGGAATGGCATGAGTTATACCACACAAACCCAGACTCCATCACAGAGATGGTAGACATACCACACGACAAACCACTAAGACAAACATACACAAACCAACATGTATTACTTGAATAATATACCATCTCTCTCTCTCTCCCTACATTCATCTCTCACAGTTCTTATATGTGTTTGAGCTCTGCCAAGTTTCTTTTCATTGTCTTTGTTCTGTGAGCAAGTTCTTATTGCTTCTTTCAGCTGTTGTACTGATACCTTCAGCTGGTTTCTGATCTGGAAAAGCTGGAGTGCTGGTGTGGAACTGCACTTGTTTGTTCAACTCTATTACCAGCACATCTATGACAGAGTGTACTGTAGCTGACATAATGACACTTTCTATACATCGTAATAGTTTAAGTTCTAAATTTTCTTTATTGCTTCAATAACAAACAAACAAACAAACAAAAACAATGAGATTGACAATAATGATAACAGCAACTTCAAAAAAGAAACTTGAACATGAAGTTATATTGTACTAAAACAACTATATATATACATTGCACGAATGATATCAGGGTTATTATAGTTAACTGAAACCAAAAGCATAAAACATATGTTTTTGTTACTTGAAATAAACCGAAATAACACACACACACAGACACACACACACACACACACACACACACACACACACACACACACACACACACACACACACACACACACACACACACACACACACACACACACACACACACACACACACACACACACACACACACACACACACAGATATATATATACAGTATATATAAATCCTTAACCTTATTTTATTTCAGCTAGTTGCCTAAGAAAAATTTCTCATTTTAATTTTACTTTAACTTGATATATAACTTAAATAAAAATACAACCATTGAAATAAAAACTACAGAAAAAAAACCTTATGAAAATGTCAAAACACAAGAAAATTACACAAAAAATGACAAGAAAATGTAAATAAAAATGGAAAATAAATAAATTCAAACTATTAATTAAAATAGCAAAATGGTATCTCAGTGACACTAAAATGACACAAAATGGTACATGTATGAATATGACAGTCATTCAGTACCATGGTAAATATATCAAACATCACAGTGTTTTTTGTAAGGGTTGCATGCAAAAGTCTTGCTCTTCTCCAGTTGTTTTCACTTATTCTCAATTGTTTTTCTACTAAGTGTCATTTTTTGTTTTGAATCTTTTCCTTTTTGTTATTCCAAGAAGGCCTGAAAATACTCTTGTCCCTCATTTATTTCATTTTTTTCTGCTGTCTCATCTTGTCTCCAAGGCTTATGTCCAGTGGAACAAATTATTCAGCACTGGCTCTCTGAGTTCCCTTTATTTTCCTTAATCTGTTTTGCTATAAAAAAAAACTCAGTTCACTGTCATTTTTAATAAAACTGTTCATTTTTCGAAGGTTAATCGCATTTTAAACCACGAAACCAGACTCATTTAAAAACCAGACTCACTCTGTCTCTGTTGCTCTGCATAGGTCTTTAACTCTTTCTCTCACTCTTTTTCCTTCAATAATCTAATATGATCATATGTCTGTGGTTGGGCAGTAGCATTTATTGAGAGTGTTGTGTTTCACAGTAAGGTAAATCTGTGAAAGTATGAAGTCACAGCTGGTCCAAACCACAAGCTGCTTAAGTCGATGTGTGTTAATATATATAATAGTTCAACCTACAATGAAATACTGTCATAATTTACTCACTCAAGTTTTGTTCCAATCCCATATGAGTTTCTATTTTCATGAAAACGATGTTTAGTGTTCACGCTGCTCTTTTCTGTGCAGTGAAAGAAAGTGAATGAAAAACTTGAAAAAGGACATAAACACCATAAGTGGTTCATACGATTTGCGAAATATATTCTATGAAATAATATAATCAGCATAAGGATCAGGTGAAAAATTATTTTAAGTTATTATTTACTGAAAACCATGCTTGATAACTATGCTCACAATTCACAGACCAAGAAGAATCCATTGAGAACCACAGAACCTGCATCTGTTCCAGCTCACTGCCACCCCCCCGCCACACACACCAGACTAACCACACTACTATGAGGTTTAGTCTCACTTTTATACACTGAATCTGGAAGCAATGTGTGTTTAATGTGCATGTGTGGAGATGCATAGAGCTCGTCATTCTAATCTTTAGTCAAAATCTGAAAATTAAAGTCAAGACCTGACCTCTATTTATTCTCATTCAACAGTCGTTTCACTCAGAAACAAGTCCCAATTCTGAAGTTGGTCGCAACTTCTGGTTCACATCGACTTTAAGCACGAGAGACTTGACTAGAATCAGGTGTTATTATGTTGCTATACTAACACAGAGGCGGACAGTAACTAAGTACATTTATTTGAGCATTGTACTTAAGTACACTTTTTGAGTATCTGTACTTTACTTGAGTATTATTTTTTTCTGGAAAATTATGACTTTAACTTCACTGCATTTGAAAGACAAATATTGTACTTTTCACTCCACTACATTTCTATCAAGGTTCTTGAAGTAGAAAGTCGTTATGTAGCAGCTTTGAAAGATCAGTGGGTGTTTTTTTCTTCTTTTCTAAAACGTGACTTTTTTTTTTTTTCAGACAGTTCAAGTCAAGTCAAGTCACCTTTATTTATATAGCGCTTTTAACAATACAGATTGTGTCAAAGCACTTAACAGTATCAAGTTGGAGGATAGAGTGTCAGTAATGTATAATAATAAGATTAAACACTCAAATTTCAGTTAAGGGCGTTTCATTATTGAATTCGGAGATGTCATTGTCTAGCTAAGTTTAGTTTAAATAGTATCTGTGAAATCAAATTTACGATAATCGCTAGAAATTAAGTGTCCCCAATTACAGTTATCAGTAATCACTCTTGTAGGGCTATATGAAGTGATTTCCCAGCATTTTTTGAACACTGACCAGTTGCAATTGGGATATTTATTTACAACAATTCAATAATAAGAAGTTAATATTGTGGTATATATTATACACAATATTGTCTGATTTTGCTAAATTGTGTACTTGAAAAGATTACCTACGAAGCCACAGAAGAACTGTTGTGCGTCTCCTATTAAAACACAGGTGTTGGACTTGAAGCAGCACTGCAGAGCATTTTAGAAATTTTTGTTTTGATGTCAAATAAGTCTTCCTGTTTTGCTTTTTTGTTAAAGCAGTGTTGCTGTTGTAAAGTTATACAGCTACAGTTGTGTTGCTGGGTTTTTCTTTTCTTCCTTATCACTCTGTATTTACAGGATTTCACTGTCCAATCTGCTCAAATGTGGATGAATGGCTACACATAGGTGTGTGCACACACTGCCAGAGGTGTGTGAGATCACTACCATCCTGCTTTTGTGGGGGGTGGGTACGGTTGTTAAATTATTACTATTATTATTTATTTATTTTTTACCCATAGGTTTTTAACATTCTAAAAGCTCTTTATTCCAAATATACTACAAGCTAGTCAGTGTATTCAGTAGGTGTAATGTATTGTAAGTTGCTTCAGAGGTATTGCAAGTATTACGTACAGCAATAATAAAACAGTGCATTGACATAAAAAAGGACATTTACTTTTGGTACTTAAGTACTTTTAAAAGCAAGTACTTCTGTACTTTTACTTAAGTAAAAATCTGTCTTTACAACTTTCACTTGTAATGGAGTAATATTTGACCAGCAGTATCTGTACTTTCACTCAAATAATGTAGTTGTGTCCTTTGTGCTAACAAAAAATATTCTAAAAAAACATAAAAAGATTACTTACAAATTTTAGTCCATTACTGATTGCAAATTACATGATGAAAATTGTAGTTAGTAACGTAATCTATTAGATTACATTTTTATAGGTAATGTATTCTACACAAACTGAGGTTTGTGATCAAAAGCTAATAATCAAATCACAAAAATGTAAAAAATAAAAAATAAACAATTTTAAAATAAAAATAAAAATAATAAAAATAAAACTTACTCATTTTCTTTGTTTACCTGCATGTTATGTGATCATTAACCGAGAATAAATCAGAAAATCCAGCCCGATCTCACAGCAATTCGTACATATTTTACGAGGTGGCTAATTCGTACGAATTTGTACGACCTCACTCGTACAAATTCATACGATTTTTGCTAAATCGTACGTATTTTACGAGTTGCCAATTCGTATGAATTAGTACGAATGACCTACACCTAACCCCGCCCCTAAACCTACCCGTCACTGGGGTTTAGACAAATCGTACTAAATCGTACGAGTGAGGTCGTACGAATTCATACGAATTAGGCACCTCGTAAAATACGTACGAACTGCCGTGAGATAGCGTTGGAAAATCAATAAATATTGAATAATTTAATGCCGTTGTGTGAATATGTACTCATATAATTAATAAATAAAAAGCAACGGTAGTCTGATTATGAATAGTTTTAAAATGAAATATAATCTAATGACAAGTACACAGCACAAATATTCAGTGAGCACAAATAAACTATTGTTTGTTAATACAATTTTAGTATTAAATGAAATATTGTGAAATTATAATACAGGTGCATCTCAATAAATTAGAATGTTGTGGAAAAGTTAATTTATTTCAGTAATTCAACTCAAATTGTGAAACTCGTGTATTAAATAAATTCAATGCACACAGACTGAAGTAGTTTAAGTCTTTGGTTCTTTTAATTGTGATGATTTAGGCTCACATTTAACGAAAACCCACCAATTCACTATCTCAACAAATTAGAATACTTGGTAAGGCCAATAAAAAATTTTTTTTAGTGAATTGTTGGACTTCTGGAAAGTATGTTAATTTACTGTATATGTACTCAATACTTGGTAGGGGCTCCTTTTGCTTTAATTACTGCCTCAATTCGGCGTGGCAAGGAGGTGATCAGTTTGTGGCACTGCTGAGGTGGTATGGAAGCCCAGGTTGCTTTGACAGTGGCCTTCAGGTCATCTGCATTGTTGGGTCTGGTGTCTCTCATCTTCCTCTTGACAATACCCCATAGATTCTCTATGGGGTTCAGGTCAGGCGAGTTTGCTGGCCAATCAAGCACAGTAACACCATGGTCATTGAACCAGCTTTTGGTACATTTGGCAGTGTGGGCAGGTGCCAAGTCCTGCTGGAAAATTAAATCTGCATCTCCATAAAGCTTGTCAGCAGAAGGAAGCATGAAGTGCTCTAAAAATTTCCTGGTAGATGGCTGCGTTGACTGTGGACTTCAGAAAACACAGTGGACCAACACCAGCAGATGACATGGCAGCCCAAATCATCACTGACTGTGGAAACTTCACACTGGACTTCAAGCAACATGGATTCTGTGCCTCTCCACTCTTCCTCCAGACTCTGGGACCTTGAAATGAAAATTTACTTTCATCTGAAAAGAGGACTTTGGACCACTGAGCAACAGTCCAGTTTTTTTCTCCACAGCCCAGGTAAGATGCTTCTGACGTTGTCTCTGGTTCAGAAGTGACTTGGTAGCCCTTTTCCTTGAAGACGTCTGAGTGTGGTGACTCTTGATGCACTGACTCCAGCTTCAGTTCACTCCTCGTGAAGCTCTCACAAGTGTTTGAATCAGCTTTGCTTGACAGTATTCTCAAGCTTGCAGTCATCCCTGTTGCTTGTGCACCTTTTCCTACCCAAATTCTTCCTTCCAGTCAACTTTGCATTTAATATGCTTTGATACAGCACTCTGTAAACAGCCACACCGTTCAGTAATGACCCTCTGTGACTTACCCTCGTTGTGGAGGGTGTCAATGTTCGTCTTCTGGATCATTGCCAAGTCAGCAGTCTTCTCCATTATTGTGGTTTCAAAGAACAAGAGATACCCGGAATTTATACTGTAGGGATGGTCATTTATTGAAAGTAAAATGTAAATATTCTAATATTTTGAGATGCTGATTTTTGACTTTCATGAGCTGTAAGCTCTAATCATCAAAATTAAAACAAAAAAAAACTTTTTAAATGTTTTACTTTACATGCAATGAATCTAAAATATATGAAAGTTTAACTTTTTGAAATAACTTGCAAGAAAAAAAAAACTTTTTCAAGACATTCTAATTTATTGAGATGCACCTGTAAATCTATTTTACTATTTAATTATGGCCTGTCAACAAAAAGCATTGTTTTTCACTAAGCTCAATGCATTCTGGGATTGTCTTCTCCACACAGGGTACATGTGATGCTGCTTTAGAAAATAAAGTGTCATAAAAGACAGCATAATGTTGCTGTCTACCTATTAGGCAGCTCACTGTGGTGTATAGGAATCTGGAATAAAAGTTATAGTCTATGCAGTTGTCAAGATGTAGACTTACATGTAAATACCTCATGGGATGTTACTTTACATGAAAATTTACCCAGAAGCACGGAATACACACACACACAACTTAAAAATGACACATCGAAATGCTTGGACATACACTGGGATGAAATGTAGGTGAAAGCAATGGAACGAGTGATAGAAACACAGCGAAGGAAAGAGAAAGGTCACTTCTCTTTGTCTCTGGCATTCCTGAGGCACCTGCACTCACTTTACATCTTGGCAGGACTGAAAAAAGCTCCTCAGCTTCAGCGCCTGTCATGTTTGTTCAAGGAGGGAAACAAGTTTGGTTTTAATTAGAACTCCTGCCAAGAGCTGAGGTAATTGCCACTCAGTGTGTCTTTCTTTTACTTTCTTTTTCCCCTCCCTCCACTCTTTCTCCAACAACGGAGGGAGGAATAAAAGCCAACAGTACGATCCAAACCTGAACATATGTGTGGGAGAGCTTTAGATGTGTGCTGCAGCTGACAGCAACAAGCACTGTCTGGACTTCATACTATGAGGTCTCACTCAGGTACAGGGCTGAGGTCAGAGGTCACCGCCTGCAGGTCACAGATAACATGGGCCAGGTAGATGCTGTAACTGCACCATCTGGAACCAAAAGTATTTTTATCATACTGTATATGCAATTTCGGACTGTCGAAGTTAAAGCATTAAAACTTAATTTGAATATTCAGTTTGATATCATAATTGTTATGTTTGATTTCCAAATGTTTAGCACATACTTAAAATACTAAATGTTAATGATAATAATGAAAAATACAAAAACAACAACTAAATGGAACATTTAACAAAATGAAAGTCCTTTTCATTCTGTTTTCTTTATATTAAAATTTTTGGATTGAACTGAAACATCATCATGTATACTGTATCTTTATATCCATTGCATACATCCATAAAATATAGGGAAAATATATCCATAATATTTCACAATATATATATATATATATATATATATATATATATACACATGTACAGTATGTATGTATGCATGTTGTTAATATACATTCCTGAGATGCAAAGCTTAATTTTCAGAAATCATTGTAATATTCTGATTTGCTACTCAAGAAACATTTATTATTATTATCAATGTTGAAAACAGTTGTGCGGATTAATATTTTTAAATTTTGTGATACTTCTTTTTTTTGGTCTAATTTTGTATATATAAAAATACAATTTAAAATGACTAATATATTTATTTATTTATTTATAAAATGCTTTGTGAAAAAAATTGCATGTTTGCTTTTTTACATTTGCATAATTAAAATACCATACAATGCAAAGTCTAAAATGAAAACGATGAATGAAATGAAGCACAAGATAAAGAGTAAAAAACAAACAAAAAAACTCTCTGTACAAAAATACAAAGTTTTGACAGAGGAGGTTGACACTTTGTGGTATATTTTTCTTTCTGTGCCCTACTAACCTCTACTTTCTAATTGTCTTCAGCATTTCTTGAGTCTGTCTCTAGTGGGCAGTGTTCTGATCCCTCTCTCTCTTTTCATTTCTCCACCTGTATCCCAGCTGTGGCCTTGTGCAGCTCATGAAAATTCCCTCCAAATTATTTTAACAAAAGAGCAACATCTGCTGCAAACTCACACACGACACTGCATACAACAGTCCTGCACAGCTCCACTCACACAAGACCAGACACAATGCAAGAGCATGAGAAGAGACGAGAGGAGATGAGGCGAGATCATTCTGTAAGGTTTGAGGACACGTTAAAGCCCCTTTCCTCCCCTGTCCTGTCCCGTCCTGTCTCCTCTCCTCCCCTCTGCTCAGCTCTGGAGCATAAAGCACAGACTCAGGATGTGATTTAGCATTCTAAGGTTATGTGTTGGCCATGAATACGATGAATTGAATTATGCTGTTGGAAAGGCCGCTATGGCGAGTCTACAGGGACAAACTGGGCTAGTCAGCGATGAGATGAGTTGAGGCATGTTTGGCCGCTTCTAGTTCCTGTTTTAGCTGCTAGAATGTGTGTGTGTATGAGTATATAGATCTGTGTGTAACTGTGATTAGAAACAGGGATGTGTGTGTAATAGCTGCATATGCCGCTCTGTCGAGTTACACACTGAAAGCGCTGCGCTCCGGGTTCGGGGTGAGGGGGTAAAGGTCACAGAGAGGCTTCAAAGACATAATTGTGGTCAGGTGTGTGTTTTCCTGAGAGAGGAAGAGGCCTCTCGCTCTTTCTCTGTCTCTCTCTCCTTGAGGCTTTTTCTCTTCTGTGTGCAAAACAGTCTGATGTGCACTTCAGACACTCTTGCCCCGACCACATCACACTTTAATCACACTGACAGGTTTGTGTGGGAAAAAAATCTGCAGCAGTTGTGGTGAATAATGTTTAAACTTAACGCGATTCTTCTGCCGTTCCCTGCGTGCGCACACTTGCACAATACAAACTCTTGGCAACTCTCAGATGCAGATAAGGGAAGAATCCGGTAAAGCTGTTGAAAGGTTTGGAATCGATGAGTTCCAGGAAAAACATTTGCATTCGGTGAAGTTGCAAAATCAATCTCCTTCCTTGCTTTCAATCTTCAATCATCTCCGCTGTCCAATTCAATCTCTGAGATTTCAATTTCACTAAATTATTGTTGGAATAAAAACATGTGTACAAACTGGAGGTTTTCCAAAGCCATCACTGTCGTTTTTTTCTGTCATATAAACTAAGATCATGGGGAAAAAAAATCTTTGGAGAATTATTATTTTTTCTTAATTCAGACATTAAGAAAAGCAATAAGTCACTTGAGGCCACACATTACTGTGATTATTCCACAGTTAAACTGTTATTATGTGTACTATAAAGCAGAGTAATAATATAATATAATATAATATATATAATAACATATAATATAATATAATATTCTGATATAATATAAATGTAAATGTATAAATTATTTCTTTTTTTTTCTTCTAAATTTGATAAATAATTGAAAATATTAAAATATAAAAAAGATTTCAATCTATTAAAATATCAAGGCTATATATTGTTATAAATATATAAAGTAAATCTACTGTAAATACCATATATATATATACATATATTATATATATATATAAAATATGATTTTTAATAATATGATAATGATATGATATAATATGATTTTTAAATCCTGTTGGTCACACTTTATTTTTAAGGTCCAATTCTCACCATTTACTATGATTTTTGCCTCAATAAACTCCTAATTTGCTGCTCATTAAAAGTTGATAAGTTAGTTAAGTTAAGGTATGAGGTAGGATTAGGGCTGTAGAATATGATCATGCATAATATGTGCTTTATAAGCACTAATAAACAATATGTTAATAACAGGCATGCTAATAAGCAATAGTAAGAATTAGTCCCTATACTGAATTGTTACCATACTGTTTATATGTATACCTTGTCTAAGTCTTTTTTATAAACTGTTAAATTGATTAATTGATTTTTATATCATTTTCATCTTGTTCCCTTATTCTTGTCCTCACAGTGCACAGATATCTATCACTCTTGAACAGAGGTGTACAGACATGTCACCATGTTCCTCTCACTCCTCGTGTGAAAACAAACAGTGATGGTGTGGCTGGTTAATGGATGACACTCGTTAACAGGCTTCATAGCTGTTCTAGTGCTGCACACTCTGTAAAAGCGGTTCACCAGTGACCCTGGCAGATGGATGGAGAGGTGAAGAGGGGGAGTTCAGTGCTGGAAGGACAGAGATGGTTTACTCATCTTACACACACACACACACACACACACACACACACACACACACACACACACACACACACACACACACACACACACACACACACACTCATAACTTGGAATGAAACGTCGTTAAAATGTCTTTAAACAGAAAGTTACTTTTCAGTGCCCGTAAACCTGAAAACCATGAAATACACTCAAGAAATAATCTGAACACTAAAAACAGCTTCATTTTTTTTTAAATTCCTTGTTTTTTTTATTATTTTTTAACGACTATTTCACTTCCTTTTATGCAAAGCATTTTGAATTACCACTGTGTATGAAATGTGCTATATAAATAAACTTGCCTTGCCTAATCTATAGCACATGCTCATTTTGAAGCACAAATTTTAATTGTATTTCTTTAAACTTTAATTTCAATGCTTTGCAGTATGGGTATGAACCACATACTAAATTTTATCATCATTTACTTACCTTCATGTCATTCCAAACTTGTACGGCTTTTGTTCTTTTGCTTTAAACACAATGTTTCACATGTTGTCCATATTATGAAATTTCATTAATTTAAAAACTTTCAAGTTTCAAAAAAGAATTTAAGGTAATGTGAAATTAATACATAAGACATAAGGCATATTCCAAGGCTTCTGAAGGAACACATTCACTTTGTTTGATGAACAGATCAAAATTTAAGCCCTCGTTCACTCTTAAATACAATTAAAATGTCAACCAGTCAGGTTGTAGCTAAAACATTGTCCAAAATATCATTGAATGTACTTAAATGTAGAAATTTTGACAATATTACACATTTAGGAAATATATATTTGATATTTCTAAAAAACATCTGCTAGCAATTTCTATGAAATACATTTTAAAATGAATTTTAAGGCTATTTAGGGAATTTTAGGGGTATTATAATGCCTTACAGCACACCTTATAACCAGATATATGTTTAAATAAAAATAAATAAATAAATTAAACCAACCTACCTTGTCTATTTAGATTTTTACCTTTAAAGACTAAAAATCATTACAGCACCGATGTCATGTGTTCCATTGGATTTTATCATGTATTGGATTTTTATCATAGGAATGAAAACCTTTAAATGCATTAAATGAAATCCACCAAAATGCATTATAGTATATAGGCGTATACAGGCTTAATAGAAAGTTGAATTATATATGTTAATTATGCATATTATCCTGTCACATAACTTTCAGCTGTAAACATGTAAAAAAATGTAATGGCTTAAAATAACTATTTTAACTTTAATGGCTTGTTTTGTAAAACTTGGTCTTGATGTGTAAATCCATGAATCTTCTGGTATCTTTTGGCATGTTTTTGTATGTAACATTGTCTCTCTGCTGTTCTGGATCTAATTCTTAGTATTTATCTGGATCTGCCAGTGTGTATGGAGGAGGTGGATGAGGCTGGATCTCTGCCCATATACATGAGATATTAATTCTGCTAGCGAGTGCACAGGCTCTGGAGGTTGAGGGGTGGATAGGCCGCTCTTTGTCCAGTAAGGCTGTGTGTGGCTGGCTATCTTAAGAGAGCCGTAATCACTCACAACCTGCAAGTGTTAACAACCAACTCACAGCTGTCCTGCAGCAAGGCATTCTGGGAATCTGTGACTTAGAATACACTGTGTTAAACCATTAAACTGTTCCTGCTGATTAGCACATTGTGTTACTTAACATACAAATGCAATAAATAAATAAATAAAAATAAATAAAAATAAATGCAATACCATAACCTCAAAGGTTTTTACCATAGTGCTTGATTTGTAAACAAATACATTTTGATAACTGCATCACATAACCAGCTCCATTTAGACATAGTAAACTTGCTCAGTAGCTCTCCTGGTACAACAGTGCACTAACAATGCAGAGCGCTTAAGTCCCGTGAGCCACAATGCTCAATAAAAGACTCAAAAACATACAGAAGCCAGCTAAAATAGAATTGTTTGTTCAGCCTTTTTATCTGAAACCTGCTTTTGTTAAAGACTATTGGTTAGGTGTAGAGAAGGGTTTAGTCTAGGTGTTCTGTTATTTTCAAACGCAATAAAGCATTTACCTTTTTACCGCCACCACCTGTCATTTAATTGCTGAAATATGTACTAATGTAATAAACATTGCCAGGTTCATGTTTATCCGTTTTCAATAAAACATTGGACATTTAACTTTCAAAGTCTCACAAAGCGTGCAAGAAGCAACGAAATATGATTTTTCTGAATTTTTACCACAGGCATGTTTTTTTCAATGAGTCTGAGTTGTCATTTTGCATAAAAAAAGAACGAAAAAAAAAAGAAAGACAAATTGCGTTAACAAGACTAAAGGTCCTTGCACACTGAGTTTGAAATTTTTTCATGCGTTTTTTTTTTTTTTTTTCGTATTCGTCATCCTTTCCTATCAAAATGCTTGCTACGGATGCGAAAATGCAGAAAATCGAACCTGATCCGATTTTTTTTATGACGGACGGAAGTTTCGGAGGCAGTGTGTAAACGAGATTGACACAACGTGAGGTCGTATTATTTAACGTGCGAAAATTTAATTTTTCTTAATTTTATGTTGTTACTTATTTATCTTTCATGGTACACATGACATGTACTCTGCAAAATGTCCTAGTCTAAAATGTCCAGATTCCATCCAAGTCCAAGTTCATTCATAATTGCAGTCCGAGTCCAGGTACCCCAAATCTAAGAAGACTGTTGCTTTTCAAAATAAGCAACAATGCCATCATATTTGCATTGTAAAGTTTGACTGGTTAACCTTTATCTATTTGCATATTAAATAGTAATTGGTTCTTTATGCATCAGTATAACTTTCTAACTTTCATGTTAACCAAAACACTCTTGTCTTGCAGCACTAGTTTTTTCTTCAGGAAATGGAAATGTTTTTTTTTTTCATTGGTGGAATAGGGTCAGGGGTCTACGTGCGAACTTACGCAAACCCTTAATTGGTCTTGTCGGTGGTGTGTGATCTATCCAGTGTGTGATCTGATGTCCAGATGATTTTCTATCGCGCGTTTGAGAAGGATTCGGGAATTATCTTGTCTCTGCTCTTCTGAAAGGTAGAATCGGACAGAGCTGTCATCCCCGCCAGATCCCTGGCATGTGATCAAACGGCAAAGCCTGCAGATTATGTACATCTAAGGCCTGTGACCTCACCGCGGCCCCAACCAGCTGTGTGTGTTAGGTTGCCCTGATCTTTGTTGCAGCTCTTCGCAGGGCGCAGTTGAGGCCTCTTTCTCTCTGTGTGTACGTATCAAGTTCTCCGTTTGTTGGTTTAAGCAGCTGTTATTGCTGTTAAAAGCTCAAGTGCCCCCTTCAACCCCTCCTGCACACAAACACGAACACATACGGATGGCGTTGTGTGTCACCCCCCTTGCATTGGCTTACACTGATGTCCTTGTGTAGTACGGAGGCTGGTGCAGCAGGCACAGGGGACGATGGGCTCAACAGTACTCTGCAACTGGCAGCGGAATGGCAGCAGGCTTGGTGGTCCAGCCTTGTTTACCATGCCGGGCTGAGCCAGGCTTGTTTAAACAAACCTGGGTGACTGCGTAAGCTTCCCCTCGTTCACTTCACGTCATCAGCTCTGGAGCTACTGCCCTGGACCCTCTTCCCTGGAGCTTCGCAAACTGTTTACTCTAGACACGCCACTGCTGTCTGCAAGTTTGAGGCTGTGTGTGTGCACCAGAACAGGAAAAATACCTAAGATATGCATGCATGTGTAAACATAATCTGTGTGTAAATTCGCATGCATGTGAGCAAGATTTCCTGTAAGCGTGGCTTCTATGAGTTTGCGTGTTTATGTCATAGGGTTTGTGTGGAGCAAATCTCAGATCAAAAGTTCTTTATTCCGGGAGACTTCTCCTGGCCCGGATGAGTGGCTGGCTGTGCTGGAAAATGAAGTCAGTTATGTGCTCTTTCACCTGCACCAGAGAGCAAATAAAAACCTCATGCTCTACAGCGGGAAACTCCCTCCGTGCAAACTCACCCTCGGTCCAGAGTCTTTTCAGCATGCAGATTTGTTTCAATAACCTCAGTATACCTCTGGTTTATCATCAGAGCTTAGAAAAAGCTGTTGACACGTGAATTGTAAGTGTTTACGCTTGTATAACTTTATGTGTTGTTAAAAAGCTTGACACAACTGCGGTTGGTCTGCGCGGTATGGTGTTTCCACAAGGTTGTGCAGTGGACACATTTGTCTGAGATACATATTGCGGTGTTGTTTATGTTTTTAATAAAATAGGAAGAGCATAGAGGAAAAATATGATAAATGTTTTTAATCCCTAAACTGTTTCTCCTAGACAGCAGTGGGAGCTTTCAATTCCAAGATCAAATGATCTGAGCTGTGCTATCTACATTCATTTTAAAGCTCTAAACTCTTACTGTGTTAACAATTGTCTCATTTTTATTTCTTATGGAACTGCAGGAGAAACATCTGGGACAAAGCTGATATTTTGAGCTGTGGAAGAGCAACTTTATAACAGTAATTTTCCTGTAGACGCTTAAATAACTTGTAATATAAACAGCGCCCAACATGTGAGATGATCATGACCCTCTTTCTTTGGAGCAGCACTGTGGCACTGACACAAGTGACCGCCACCCACTGCTGGCCATGTCACCGTGATAAATAGAGGCATGGATCAAAGCAGGGATGACCCCATCACACCGGCTCCTGAATGCTGTTTTCAGTTGGATATTGTTCTACCACAGACAACTTGAGACACCAGCAGTCATTAGGAGGAGAAAAATATCAGCTCGAGAGACTTGGTCTCAGATGTTTCTCCTAAGCTTCCTTCAAACATTTTAAAGTATAGACAACAAGAATAATAAGAGTTAATATTGAAATATTTGACTTTGGTGTCTACACAATACAGTTTAAGACAATGTTAAAATCTCTTCTGGAACTCTAGAAGACATTACAAGGGTGTCTGTCTTAGCAGAAAAAATATGAAAAGTAGAAGAGTTAAACAAGTTCCAAACTGCTGTCTGTCAAATTTTGTTACTGTCTGAGATATTAAAGCTTTTATCCTCTCTTCTTCTCATCTCACCTCATCTCACCAGGCAGCCATCTCAGTTCCCACCCTGTGACATGAATATTTTATCAATAGCTGGAACCACCGGAGGGTTTATTCCAACACGGTTTCTCTTGCCAGCCGGAGGGGTGGAGAGCCCCCCTTACATACCCCCATCCCTCCCCTGCCCTCATGCTCCAAAGCCCGGGCAACTCCAAATGTCAGTAATGTTAGTTTAGCCATTGTACACGGCTGGGCAACTCTGAATGGGCAGCTTGTCCACAGGCCAGCCCCCTACAATGGCCCCCTTTTTCCCTACAACTTGTTCTCAGCCTTTCCCTCCTTCATGAAGAGAAATTTCTTTCTCTCTCTTTTGCCCGTTCTGTCTTTTTGCTCCTTTGCTCCGGGCCTGGGGTTTGGGATCTAGAGTTAAATAGGGAGAGAGAAAGCGAGCGAGAGATGAACCATGACTGAGCAGTAAGCGGGTTAAGCGCTGAATTGTTTCAGTGGACCCTGCCAATAATTACCAGTACAGCCAAGCAGCAGTAAATCTGCCTTTCAGTGCGCAGCTAAGCTTGTTAGCGTGCTTAATTGGACAGAGAGAGTGTGTAATCTTTCAGTGAGAATACAGCGACTGAGAGAATTAGAGTGTGTGTACAAGGGATGGAGAGAACGAGAAGCTGAATACAGAGTGAGGGTTTGGATGGGTATGCATTTATAGATAGGGTCTGCCAGAACGGGTTACATTATGTGTGTTACATTGATCTACTGTAGAATAGGTGTAAAAGACTTTGGTTAGATGCGTGTTTAGAATAGTGGTCATTTCCTCATATTAGGGTTAATGGTTACACCACTGGGGTCTGGCAACAGAAGTTGGGCTTGCCACAAACTGGATCATATCCTGTACTAACGTAATATGAAAACTAGATTTTAACAGTTTCTCAAGAAAATGTGAGTTTGACTGTGCCAGTCACCATCATGTTGCAGGTGCAGATTCCAGCCAAAGCTTCCAGCCTGCTCATAGCTGGTTTGAAAGCTGGCTTTAGAGGCATTTTGATCACTTCTTTAGCTGATTATGCTGGGAGACCATCTGACCAACCAGCTAAAACCAGCTTGCCCAGACAGGGAGACCTGCTTGACCAGTTTAGCCAGTCTGGGAGACAAGCTAAAACCAACTACTTCCATCTTAAACCAGCTTAAGATCAGTCAACCGGCTTAGGCTGATTTTAGCTTTTTCCCCCCAGGAGGGACTTTCAGGGTGTTGCTATACAGTTGCCAAGGTGTTGTGGATGTTTTTAGCATGTTGTGAATGTTTTTAGTGTGCTAGTATGCAGTTGCTAGGGAGATTTAAGTGTTTTGAGCAAATTATGCAGTTGCTAAGGTGTTCTAAGCATTTTAGCACAATACCATGTGTTTGTTTGATTGTTCTGAATGTTTTTAGTGTGCTAGTATGCAGTTGTTAGGGTGATTTGAGTGTTTTGAGCACAAAATGCAGTTGCTAAGGTGTTCTGGGTGTTTTAACACACTACAATGTTTGTTTGGTGTTCAGACAGTTTTTGCATCACCATGCAGTTGCTAGAGTGGTTTAGCACGCTACTTTGTGTTTCGTTGTTCTTAGTGCTTTTAATACGCTGTAGTTTTTAGGATGATTTGAGGGTTCAACTGAAAGACAAAAATCATAAATCTCATTTCAAAAAGTAATAGGGCACCTCCCCTTAACAAGACGTGACATTTTTTATTACTATTATTAGAGATATTAGACATCTGAGATAGACCAACAGACGTAAATGAACTTTTGTTTTATTGACTCAGGACTAGCACCTTCTCTTGGGGGATGACAGAGGCGTATGTCATTCATTTTCTAGGTCTTTCTTTCCGGAGAGAAGTACAAAGACCCAACAGAGGGCTCAAAGTGTTGGAAACGGATAAACTGTGAGAAAAGGAGGGGGTTCCTCTCGCCTTCCTTTCTCCCCAGTCAGCCGCTAAAATGATTATTATCAATAAGGGCTTGTCTACATTTCCCATGGGGAAAAGGTTTATTTTAACACATTTTAACACAAACAATATTTATGTAATATTTTTCTAGAGTGGCTGATGACTGGGCTGCTGCCAGAAACCAGAGAGGACTGAAGAAATAACAAAAAAACAAAATACAATTTCTATTCTTTTTTGGCAGTTGGATTTTTACAGACAGGGAACATCTGGCGGGGGAAAAGTTCGACTAAAAGCAAAAGATATGAAAGGAACGTTTTGCAGTTGTTACTTCATGACATTTGGGTGGGTGTTTAAGTAATAACAAACGTGAGTCATGGCTAAAGGGTGGATACCTACAAGCCTTTCAGCCATAACTATAGTGACAATACAGCAATTATTGCCTTAATAGAATGGTTAATATAAAATAAAAATGATGGACATGAACTATAGCCTACTTTATTAGGAAAATGTAAGTTCTATCCTTCTGCTAGGAGATAGTCCCTGTCTGACATTAACCATAGAAGAGTCCGGGATATTCCCAAGAAACATGGGACTGAAAATCATCCTTTATCACAGGTAAGTTAGCTTTAATGTTTCTTGTGGTGGTAGGGTTGATTGTTTTAGATTGAGTGCTTACATCCCTGAAGTTTCAAGGAAGATTTTTCTGCAAGGGTTCTGTTTAAATGCATAGCTACCTGACAAATATTTTTAATTTTTAAGTAGTCAGAAATTAACTAGGAAATGAACTGTTATATGATGCACCTTTAATCATTTCTTAATGATTCAAATATTTTCAAAGCCAAAGTACCAAATGCACCATATCTACCCATTATTTAAGTTTTTTTTTTTTTTTATCTTTTTATCTACTTTACAGTCTGCCTGTTGTGTGTGCAAGGCACTGGCTCATTATTTTGCAAGGGCAGTGGTGTTTGTGCTGCCACTTATTGGTAAGTTGGAAAATAACATGCTCACTGGGCCTGAGTGACATTGGCACATCTGGAAGACACATGTTGAAGAGACAGATGTGAGAAGGTCAGAGGTCATTTGGACTCTTTAATTAAGATAAAAAGGCGAGGAGCAGCAACAAGGCAACAAAATATATGTATGTAATATGTTTGTGTGTTTTATGGATGACAAAAACATCCATTTAGTAAGATTGTAATGGAGAATTTACTTGACTTTTGAGAATGTTTTTTTCTTTCATAAAAAACTCCACAAGAGAATGCATGTCATGCAAATAAACTATTTCTCTCATCAAGTGTTTCTCTCTTGCTCTGTCCAAGTTGCCCTTTAGGTTTCATGAAGGCCGTGCTTGGACTTGTCCCTCCCTCGTCTCCTGCATTCCCTTCTTTCAGAGCGGGGTCATGAGTCAGGAGTCACGACCTGCCCTGAGGGTGATATGACCCTTCCATCCCCCATGCCACATAAAAGAGCCCCTCAATGCCTTGGTTTTTATTTTGTACACACCTGAAGCTCTTACCTGTGGCTGGATCACCTGACAACCCGCTGATAGAGCCGCCAGCTCCTTTTTCTGTCTCTCTCCTCTTTTCTCTCTCTCTCTGTCTCTCTGATCAGTATTGTACTTGAAAACAATGGCCCTGAAATCAATCATACAACAGAGATTGAGATGTTATTGTTAACCGTTAATTATTTAAACGATTCATTATTTAAATTATTAAATTATTAGCGGTACATTCTAAGGCAAGCATTGTTCTTATTATTGCTCATACCTACATGAACAAACCTCTAAGTATTAAACATCAAAAATCCCATTGATTTACACTGAAGCCATATAACCAAATTTCCTTAAAGACTTTAAGGGGGACTAATTTGATTTGGGTCAGCTCACCACAGAAACTAAAAGTAAAACATTACCCACTACATAGCAACAGTCTGATGGAGATTTTCCACTAGCAAACATCACTCACAAAAACCTACTTACACTTGTGAGATGTCATCCGTGTTAAAAATAAGCCCTACGGTCATTTTTAACTCATGCTGCTAACATGCAGGTCTTTAAATTAGCCAATGTTAGCAATGCTTTAGTGGTTTTTAAAACTTTCATTTTGGCAAGACTGTTAATTTATAGTTTATGGCCAGAGTGTTCCAGATTTTTACACTTCAAAATTCTTTGACTTGTGTGAGAAATATTAAGGATATTTTTTTTTCCACTGCAGCACAGTGAAGGAGTTATTAGTAGGACCAACATAATTTTTTTATTGAAACAGTCTGTGTGTTTCAATGTTCCACAAAAATATCCAGGTTTAATACTGAAATCAAGAAAACAGACTGAATTGTTTAATTATATTAACTAAATTAGAACTTTTTATTGATACACTTCAGCACCTAATGCGGTTAGAACAGTAAAGCATAATTTATTGCGGCAAGTTGGATTAATTTTTAAATGACTGTCACAATGTATTGTGGGAGTACCTTATCCACAAAAATTAAATTTGGCCAAAACAAAATAATCGTGCAGAAAAACCTTTACATTATGCTATGATACTGTCTGGTTCCTGGAATGGGGCTTGAATCACATGAAATCACCTACTTCACTTTGGAATCCTGTTTTTAGTTCTTTATCCTATATTCCATTTCCTCTCTTTTCCTTCCCTTTGATCTCAGCAGTGGATCAAATCACACAGACCACAACTTTCTGCTGTTTTGGAATGATCTTATGTCTATCACTTTACTCTTGAAGCTTGGACAGTTTGAGTATATGGGTATTCCGAAAGAAAACTATCAGTCTGAAACTCAATCCATCTCTCTTTGTCAGAGTGTAATAGCCTGTGGACCATTTCTCTGTTTTTATTATTCTCTGTCCTTGTCTCCTCCCTATGTGCTTCCTGTTTTGAGTTATGCTGAGGGGTCTCAACATGGGCCCCTGCTCTGGACCCCACCACGCTAAAGTATATCTCCTGTTTACTGCCCTTGAGGGATACCTGTCATTCCACCTATGCTATTGTGCTCACTATAGTGATACACAAAATTCCACGGAGCGCAGGCCTTGGCCCCTGCCCTCGCCTTTATAAAGATCTGACCTTTGACTCCCCCTGCACCTGGAGAATCAAAAAACTTGTGCTATGAATCTGAGAGAAGGACCCCTGAAAAAAAAAATATATATAAATATATATATATATATATATATATATTCAATAAATGAATTATCTTTATTATATTTTATAGTTTAAAATTGTTTAATTATTCAATTAATTTCAATTTTTCATGTCTCTCTCTGACTTAAATTAAATTGGTCTTTTGTGCTGGGACTTTAAAACGAACATACAGCTCAGGGTTATTATTGTTAAGTAAAACTAATCTAAAACTTAATAAAAATATATATAAAAAACACAACAAAATTACTATAACTACAATTAAAATGAAAACAGAAAACACAATAAAATAAAATCTAATTCAAAATATTAACAAAAACTATTACACTTGAACAGCTTTTAAAAAACTTGTGTAAAGAGTTTCTTTAAATGATAAATTGTGGGCTGCACGTTTGCTGGTGAGTCCAATATTGTTTTTTTTTTGTTTGTTTTTTATGTCCCATTCTTCGAATACAGTTACTTTGTAAAGCTCCATTACATTTGACAAATCCACAAAATAATCTATGCTGAAATGTGCTGCACAAATTCAATGGCAGATCAGACTGAAATGCTCAATTGTAACATTCTTTCAGAAGGACCCGCAGAGCTGTAGGTGCTACACAGCCAGGAACGGCACAAGATTTAGCAAACTTTCCTACTTGCAACTCTTATGGCTATTTCTTTTGCTGTGTAAGAATATTAATATCCAATCTATCCAACTTCCTCCACTTTGATGTGTTAATGCATTCATCTGTCCAACAGATGAGCAAGCTCATTTTTAGAAAATACTCCTGTTGGACTGAAGAATAACTTTTAAGTTTTCATAATACATCAAACACTTATTTCAGAAGATGAAGGAAAATATCTCATGATATGACCTCTTTTAAATTATATTGGCATTGACACAGGCGCAGCAATAAACCTATGAGCTCATGCAAAGAGTGCAGACACATACTAGAACATAAGTGTCTGACTGGTCTGACTGTACTGTATTCAGTTTCTAAAGCTCTTCAGTTTTGAAAACTCTTTATGTACAGTGATATCCATCTCCTTAATCTATCTCTCTTACTCTCGCTGACGTTTTTAGCCTAAGGGGAGTGTGCTACCCAACTGCTACTTTTACCAGTAAAAGTGATCCGTCTGTTGATGGAGGTGAAGAAAGGGTAGTTCAAACAGAGATATAGTCTGGTGTGTCTGCAATCATAAGTGGCCCAACACTGATGACGGTTTGTTTGCGTTTCTAGTATCACTTTGAGGCTGCCTCTCTATTGTGTGGTGTTAAAGTCATACAGACCAACTGTCAGAGCGTCAAAGTAATCCAGACGTATTTTCCCCTGTTGCTCTCTTTGCACTGAAATTGTGCCAGTTCTTTGGAATGCCATTATGTTCCCCGAAGGCAAAGCCAAGTCCTGGCACAAACACACAGACACACACAAAAAGTCATTCTCTCCCTCTCTTTTTGGCTCAGACTAGGACCGGTGGCGCCATATAGCAGCATTGCCGATGTGGCATAAGCACACAGTCAGATACACAAAATGACTTGACCAGCTTACATACACTTCAAAATCAGGAAAACCTGAAAAAGAATCCCGCACTGGAATGAAAGCACCAAGGTAAGTGTTTGATTCAGATTGGCCTTATAATTTCACCCGGTCACTTCTGAAAGCTCTGTCACTCTCTGCCCTGTCCAACATGGAGTGCTGTTGGTTAACTTGGCTCAGTTTGTCCGAGGGCTGTCACACCATACAGCTCTGCGGGCCTGCAGAGAGGCCTGGCTGTCCGTCTGCGGCCTTGGCATTTTCCATCTGCCCCTTTACTAGCCCCCTGCGATCAGACTGTATGCCCTCACCACGAACCTTCCCTCTCCAGACCATCTGCACACTGTTCGTTTAGTGCTATTAAATGGAAGATACAATGGAAAACAGGACTGATGTGCTATGTAGACATACGCCAAGTGGAAAAAGCAGATCAATCAGAAATCACTGTGGTATTGATGTCGGAACATGACTATGTAAACATTTGACTGGCAAAATTGATATATCAGCTTATGCTCGGTATTCTGCAACTTGGCTGCCATGATGAACAACAGTGTAAAGTACACTGATCGGTAGAAGTTAACCAATCAGAACAAATCTCAAAGGTACAGTAACACAAACACCCTTTTGAAAGGGTTAGTTCACCCAAAAATCAAAATCCTTTTACTTAAAAAAAAAGAAATACATTTATGAAAAATAATATACATATAGTGAAGCAATTGAGCACCATGACACAATAAAAGTAGCACATAGTTTTAATAAAGTATAGGGACCAATTCTCACTATCAACTAGTTGCTTATTAGCATGCCTGTTATTAACATATTGGCTGCTTATTAGTGCTTATAAAGCACATATAAAAAGTCTTCTAAAATCATATAATCGCTTTATGATGAGAGACTAATGAAATATAAGGTAATTCAAAGACAATGAAATTGAAAATAATCCCCTTCACAGTAGCTTTGTACATATTTGTCGTCACCACAATACACACAACTCAATGACAATTGATGTTATTTAGGCCAAACCCTGCGCAATGCCCCCCAAAACATCAAGTTTAAATATGCACAAGTGTGTAAATGTGATTTGAAAGCTATTAGGAGATTTCAAGACTTCCAACACTGCATCAGTTATATGGACTACTTTTCTGTCCTTTTTTTGGAGATTGACAGCTCCATTTGCTTTCGCTGTACGGATTTTTTTTGCTAAAGCTCTCTTATTGAGTTTCATGGAAAAAAGAAAGTCACATGGGTTCAGAATGACATGAGGGTGAATAAACGATGACAGAACTTTCATTTATCACTGTAGATCTAAGGGTCAGCGAGAGGGTGGAAAATGGTTGTGTAAAACTAAATTATGGGTGTATTTGGTGCAAGAACACTTGACACACAGTATTAGTGGACTTCAGGGGAAAAATAATATTTTTATTCCAGAGGCACACTTAGGACTAACCTGGCAAGATATATTAGAAAGAGAGACAGAGTGAATCTATTCCTCTTGTAATCCTTTCATATAAAGACAATAAGGCGCCAGAAGGTCTGGACACTTGAGACATGTCAGGATAAAAGGGCAGAGATCTTACAATTGCAGTTATTACAGGTCTTTTGCCTAGTCCCGTTTATCTATTGTTTCCTCTGCATGTGAAGACCTCAGATTTCTTACCTGTGCTGAGACCGAGCAGCTCAGGTGATGGGAAAGCAATGATCAGTAGAATGGTTTTTAGGGTAGACGTGGGTTTAGATGTGGACTGTGTTGGTGTAGAACTTGATGTAAGGTGTTTTGGGGGTTATTAGAGGGGTCTGGAGCAGAGGTGGGCGGCAGTGGCAGACGGACAGCTGGGGAGCAGGAGTGCCAAGCAGAGATCAGAGAGCTCATGTTACAGTCACTGAACTGGCAATACCCAATACCACTTTCTTTCTCTCTCACACACTTATGTGTATACTGTATATAAACACACAAAACCACACAATGTCACGCTCTAAACCCCCTTCAGGCTCACTAACAGTTTCACTCACCAATGGACTCCAGGCTACTGTAACCCAGGGGTCTATGGCCAAAAAATATATTGTATTTGCACGAGCGCTTTGATGAGTATGATTTTACTTCATGAGCTTTCCAACTCCCAAAAAAACTCAAGAGTAGTGCTATATTTAATTTTTGACAAGACTAAATGGATTGTACTGTTGTTTAACAACATGCTATTTGTTAACGTGACAAAAATCTTTCCAAAAACTTTCAGCAGACAAAAACTTCTTAAACCTTTTAAAGTTGTTAATCTTTGTGTACAACGATTCCCTTATGAAAATGAACCATGGTTTTATTATAGTAAATGTGTAGTAATGTGGCGTTTTGATTACCATTTGTATAATCATAGTTTTACTACAAAAACATTGGTTAATTTGTGGTTATCATGATTTAACTATAGTAACCATGTTTTTTTGGTTTTATTTGTAGTAAAACCATGGTTAAATTTTCATAAGGGTTGTAAGTCTATTCCTCAGCTAATTTTCATCCATGTAAAATTAAATATGGCGACCAACCTAACTAAGGTCTATTGGTGTAAATAATTTATAAATGTGTGTCCCATAAGGTAAATATAGTATAAATGTACCATAATAGTATACAATATACAGTATAAATGTACCATACTTAATGTTTGACAGGAATGAAACCAAGGCTGTGATGGATAGAAGTACAGTGCAATGTTCAGTGTGTACTGCTGTTGTTTGTCATTTGTTCAGCTGATGAAACACTTTCAGCAGACAAAAAATCTATGAAACTGTTTTAAAAGTCGAGATTTTTTTAAAGATTGTAAAAAATTGTATGCCTATTCCTCACAGCCTTATTTTTATCCATGTAAAATTCAATATGGTGTCTTCTCTGACTTTGGACTATTGTTGTAAACTGTCATAATTTATGAATTTGTGTCCCATAAGGTAAATATTACTCTACAAGCCTGTTGAAATAAACTGATTGAAACACTAAAGTAGATTGCTGGCCTTTCTAGCCACCAAATTGGCTTCCAGTGGTCAAGTGGTGCTAGTTTTAGAGGGTTTTGGGCCAGCTGGTTAAGACTGGAAAACTAGTTGGCTGGGATACCAGATAAACTAGCTAAGACCAGCAAACCACCTTAAGATCCATTACTATAGGACACATTCTTGTGTTAAATAACAGGTAGACGCAGTGTATTTAAATGGAAATGAACAAACTAACTTGTCTCATCGTACAAGATGAAGCAAAAACATCTAGATGATTACAGAAGAAGGGACACCAAGATGCAGCTTGTGTGAAAAAACCCTTAGGCCAGTTTAAGCTGTTTTCCCAGCAGGGAGGTTATTTAACATTAGCAATGCTGCTCTACAAACTAGTCAGTCAAAGTTTTTTTGCTTCGTTTTGTGTTGAATTGAGCCGATTGTGCGGGTATGTAAATATGTCACCACAAATTCATAAACAGCTGGGTTGATTATGGACCCAATGACTGTTTATTGGTGTACAGCACATAACACATATATTAACAGTGCATTCATATTCTATTATACATTCTGAAAACGTGACATCATCCCATAAAACGACTTTGTTTTGGCCGGCGTACAGAGTTGTGCTCGATTATTTTGTTGCCATGTAAGAATGTACCTTAGTAACTGTTGTCGTCAGTGAAGGGATGGAATAAGGTGACATCAGCAAGCATCATTATGATGAGGACGAGAGACAAAGATTCTTTTCAGTCGGGGTGAACGAGGCCTGACCTCGAGTCCAGCGCTCAAATTCACGATGACACTCACTCTGTAAGGCCTTAAACTTTTGAGCTAATGAGAAACAAGAACATTGAGACTAAATGAGATAAATGAAGAGAGAGAGAAACAGAGAGAAGGACAAAGACAGAAAGAGAGGGAGACGGGGGGAATGGTCTTTGTTAATCCCCGCACATCTGGCTTCTATTAGGATGTGGGGGCCGCTAAAATAATGTTTTTCACCCTGCAAGCTTTTTTGTGCTATAAATTACCCACCAGCCACTGTGCCTTCTCTCTCTTCCTCACTCTCCCTGTCTCCTTCTTTCTTCATGTCTTCTTCCTTTCTGCTTTCCCCATTCTCCCCCCTTCAACCTTCCATTCCATAGGGCGATATGTTTCTCTCCCTCTCATCATACTCATCATTTCTCCTCATACATTGTTTCTCTGTGGGGATCGGTCGACACTAAATTTCTCATCATGTCCAACATTTTTGTTACATTCTGCTTTCCATGCTAAAAAAAACATGCAAGCTGCCCATACCGCACCCCCATACTGAGACTCTGCCTCTCTTAGACATCCCTTTTATAGCTAATCATGTTACAGACCTGATGTCAATTAACTTAATTAGTTGCTAGATGTTCTCCCAGCTGAATCTTTTCAAAATTTCTTGCTTTTTCAGCCCTTTGTTGCCCCCGTGCCAACTTTTTTGAGACCTGTAGCAGGCATCAAATTTGAAATGAGCTCATTTAGTGGATAAAAGAGTAACATTTCTCAGTTTAAACATTTGTTATGTTCTCTATGTTCTATTGGCTATTCTAAATATTGGCTATGTGATTTGAAAGTCTTTTAGTTTTCATTTTATTTAAATTTAAAAAACGTCCCAACATTTCCGGAATTCGGGTTGTACCATAGTACCCAATATAATAAGCAAAACTGAAAAACAAACTGGTGTGTAATCATTTTAAACAAATTCAGACCAAAATGAAGTTCATTTTGGCAAGTAACTTGCCAAAGTGAACATTCTGGAAAAGTTTGCTCCAGCTGTTCTTCAAACTACCATTGGTCCTTTTTTGACCTGGAGATCTTCTCTATTTCATTTCTTCTGTATAGTCCATCAAGGTCAGACGTGAGTAAAAGCATGAACACTTGAGAGCTTCTTTATACTCGAAATTGAAGTTGTAATTTAATAGAAAACAACACTGATGCTGTTTTTCATGCTTGATATTATAAAGCTGTTTGCTTTAAAGTAATCAAAAGTATAATCTGATGCTTTCTTAACTGCTGTTTTCTCACCATTGTTATTTTTGTTGTGTTTAATTTGTTATTGAGAGAAAACAGCAGAGCATATGTTTACATATTCATCTAAATGCCATTCCTATCAGTGTTGGGATGTTTGCTCAGGTATTTTGAACTTCATTTTACCCCTAAGTGAAGAACGAAAAATAACTTCATTCTTTGATATATCTGGCCCTTTAAGCAGCAAGAATATCTTGGTCCACCAACTGCTCCGGAATGATTTTAGAACCAATTTAGCTGGTCGATAAAGCAACCAGGAACAGAACTGAAACATCAACAGGCCAGTGAGTTCAGTCTCCAAGCACTGCTCTACTTCCTGTGGCCCTTGAAAATCTTTCTGTGTTTGAAAGACTGCTGCTCATTCATTCTTGGTACCAAGAAAGCAGAAGTGTATATGAAGGGTGAGAGAGAGAAGAATATAGAAGACAGAGAGAAGGAAAGAGTTGTCTGTGATCTGTCATTTTTGGAGGAGGCCTGGCGGCAGGGCCAGCGCAGGGTGTCTGCAGAGGGGCCGTGGGGTTAAAGGGTGGAGGGTCAGTGCCTCTTCAACAGAAACTCCAATTAGCTAAATTGGAGCTGACAAGGAACAGCAGATGAAAGGAGCAAAAGATTGGCTAATGAGCGGAGCTGAGCGCTAATGATGAGTATGCTAGTTCAGATTGGGCCCCATTAGGCACCTGTTTACCCAGGCTGCACTGGGCTGCAGCTGGGTATGACAGCAGGGTGAACGTGCCATTCGGTGATGGCCGCTTTTCCACCGCCATCAACCAAATGCCCTCAAGACGCATTTATCCTGCTTCCATACTGACAAGCTAATCAGAGAGATCAAATCAGCACAATGTTGAACATACAGCTCAAGGCAGCGGCCTCAGGGAACAACTATTATAGCCATTAGCATAGTTTTACCTCACTAGCTAAATCTAGCATCGAACCGATGCACGTCAACCTCCAGACTAGCATCAGGCATTAGCGTGATTAGTATCGACGTAAGAGAAATGAAGTTAGCGGGTGTGTGCGTATGTCCACCATTTGCAGACAAAGAGCAGTTTTGTCCTCCACTTGTATGAATGAGGCTGCTGTAGAATCGAGACTCGTGTTATGTCAGAGCAACACATTACCTCATCTGTTTCAAAACGGCCCCCTTAAATGCTGTTATGATGAAGTTCGACAACTAATTCAAGTGTGTTTGTGAGCAAATGTCCTTGTGAGCATGGCTTTAGGCGGAGGAGCCATGCCCATTAAAGCGAGGGGCACGTGCCAGATTCACAGACTTCCACAAAAATCTGTCTGTGTGTTTGATAATTAAATTCAAAGTTAATCAAAAATGAAAACAAGAGGAGATATTATCAATATTTCTGAGTTATTATTTGTCCTACCACAAGTCATCACAGGCTTTGAAAGTCTCACAAAGGCTGCATTCATTTGATCAAAACTACAGTAAATATAATAACATTGTGAAATATTATTACAATTTCAAATAAAATTAACTTTATTCCTGTGATTCCAGCTGAATTTTAAGATCATTGCTCCAGTCTTTAGTGTCACATGATCCATCAGAAATCATTGTAATATGCTGATTTGGAGCTTAATTATTAATATTTTATTATATATTAATATGCACTTAAATATTAATACTTATATAGGAATTAATATTTCTTATTATTATTGCAATATATATATATATATATATATATACATACATATAATTGTTTTATTTATTTATATATTGTGGGAGCTGTGATACATTTTTTCCCCTTTTTTTGTAACATCATAAATGTCTTTATTGTCAGTTTTGATTAATTTAATGCATCATTGAATAAATTGATTGCTACAATTATTATTATTTTAATCTTAAAGTATTGAATGGTAGTGTCTCATGGTTTTGACTGAAATATTAAGCAGCAAAACTGTTTTCAAAAGTTTTGAACCCAGGTCCCCTTATATGGTCACACTTTACATGTACACTTTGAGGAGAATTAAACTAAACTAAACTAAACTAAACTTGTTAATAGTTTGTTTAAATTGATTTTTTTTTATAGAAAGAAAGACTGAAAGACGGAAAGAAAGAAAAAGAAAGAAAGAAAATGTTATAAACTTCTGAAAAGAACAGTTATAAACTTCTGTTCAAAACATGGCTCCCAAGTGAAGCAGCCTATCTTTGACATGTTACAGTAGTGTGTGTTGAAGAAGCTCACAGCCCACCACAGGCGTCCACTGAGTTCCTGGGAATGGTGCCATGTTCTCAGTTGTGTCCTCTGCCTCAAATCTCCACCCCCCCGTTACACCATCTCATAATTACCTTGAGGATTTCTCTTCTTCAGTCCAACTTCTCCCTCTTTGCCCGGCTGCCAGCTCCTCAGATGTCGGTGGAGAAGCATGTCATTAGCTCAGTAGCGTGGACGGGCCTGAGGAGAGAGTGTCTACGGCCTGTCGCCTGTCTGCCCGCACCACTCTGGAGACGCTTCTTTATTGGGCCTGTTTTTATTTGGCTGTGGAGCAACCATTGTCTTCTATAAGGACACATGCCACTTTCATTCAGTTTTTTTTTTTTTTTTTTTTTGCATGGTCACATTATATAGTCTTTTTCATTGAGTCTTCCCTCTCTCTTTTTCTTTGTCTTGGTCTTTCTCTCACATTTGGGAGGAAATGTGACTCTCTTTCATGTCTGTGCTGTGTGTATCCCCTCTGTGTCTTTATCTATTAACTATTGAGCTATCAAATTCACCGTTCCCCGAGGGAAGACTCTTGTGGTTAATCTCAGTCGTCGTCACTCTTGGGCTCAGGTAGGATGATGAGATGATGGTTTTGCAGGAGATGATATATGGATAGCTTGCCAAGTTACCCATAATTACCCACCCTTACCCACAAAGCAGTTAAATGACAGTCAGGTTGCCCTTCACAAAAAGTAGTCAGTAAAGGTAGCTAATAAAGGTAGCTAATGAAAAGTAGCATGAACCCCAGTAAGCTATACTTCTTTGTCAATCAGTCTAACGTTTTTCTGATTCAGTTTGATTTATTCAGACAGTTCACTCATGCACTGAATCGTCTGCAGTGGTTTTTCACACCAAAATATAGTAATGGCATATTTTATAAGACAGAAATCAAAAAGATTGTAGAAAACAAAATGGATATCACAATTCGTTTAACATCTCAACTGACTTGAATTGTCACATATTTGTTTCGATTTTCAACCAGCTCAGGGTGCATCTTTATATCCCTACTATTTTGGTGTTCAAAAACTTCTGTCAGTAAAGAAGGGATGAAAAGGCGTGGACAGTTATTTTTGCAGCTGACTTTATTGCATATGCACTTGTAGGAGTTTCCCTTTCAGACACAAAATATATGGAAGGAGAGTATTTAACTGAATCATGTATGGTGATTTACTAAGGTTTGCAGCGGTTATTTGCACCATTATTTAATGACCCCAAAAAGCACTGCTGCATTGGAAATCACATACTTCCTACTATACAGTATGTGAAAAACTGTATGCCAAAAGAGTGCGTCCGAATTCATAGTATTTGGTGAAAAGTACCAAATAACCTACTTACTTATGCCTGGATTCTAAAGTGCTCATTTGATAGACACTTTACTATCCCATGAGGCCATGGGACAGGATTTATGAATGGCAGTTAAGCGATGCTACTGACGCTGGTAGGTCATGTGACAGTATGGATGCAGTCCATCCCAATTATATCAATACTACCCATATTCATACATTATAGAATGTACTTTTTTTAACGGGCCTGAAATTCAAATTTAAATGTAGTACCTACACTGTCAGTATGCCCTGTTTAGTAAATCTGGCCCACAGTTTGTTCTTTTTCGCAGTTGAAAAGTCGCAGAAATAGAAAGTTGCCTGTCGATCATTGTGTTTCACTTTGTGGTTGTGACAAAAACTCTAATTAACATGGAAAAGACACTTTTTATTGCATTTTGTCATTTGTCACGTTAAGACATAAATAATTCAAATGCTTTAGATTATTGAGGCAGACAAAATAACTGAAAGTTACACCACTGGAAAAAGTTCGAAAAAGTAGTTTAATGTAAAAAAAAAAAAAAAAAAAAAAAAAAAAAAAAAAAAAAGGACCGAATTACTGAACTGCTTATTCCCAAACATTGAAAGTCAAGATCTCCATTAGAGCATCTCATATACGAATAATAGAGCAGAAAACACATCCCTGCCTGTACGTTCGTACTGCATTCCTCCTAAAGCGCAATATCAAAGGATTGCAGAAAATCTTGGATGAGTGAAACAGACAAGCTTTCATATGTGCCATCTGACTGGAGACTCTAAGTCCGTCATTTTTCTGTCATGATCCGTGGGATTACGGAGCGAGGGGGAGGTGATTTCCCCATGTGGGGGTCTAAGATATCAAAGCCGGAAGGGTGTGGGGAGGCTGGGGGAATAAGAGGGGAGTGGGGGGAGATGGCGGCCTTTGTTCCAGCTCCACCCCAGGATTCCATGAAAAGATCACCAAGCAGCCTGATTCGTCACGGCCACGGGCTCTGCGCTCTGATTGGTTCCGCAGAGCGGGCAGATGTTCCGGCTGCAGCAGGGGGCTTGGAAGATTCCAACTCTATACTCTCACCCCACAGGCAGTCACATACACACATGCTTCAGAACGAATGCATACTCACACACGCCACAGGACAGTCTCATACTCACAAACACCATCTCACACTCTTCATATACCCGTTCATCCAGCCTGGCATGGCTATTTTGACTCTTCTGGAAAACTTCTGATGAGACACAAAAATGTAATCTTAGCAGTTGAGTATTCATCAGATATTTCATACATTTTCAAAGGATGTGCGTGGAAAATCTAACTCTATAATTACAATTACTTGGCAGAGGAACACTAAGACTGTGCAGTCTGAACATTAGTCATTTAGATTTCTGTTTAGGTAGTTTAGGTAAACTGAGAAATGCAAATTTAAAAAACAAAACAAAACACATTTTTGTGACCTTTTGCCATATTAATAGGTGTAATAGAGAGGATGGGGGAAAGAAACTGTGCGATCAAGACTCAAACTCAGGATTCCCGTGTGAGCACCATAGCTCAATATATTAATGCCCATATACTGGCTATCAATATTATAAGGATAAATGTACAGTCTTTCAGTCATTGTTTTACAATAAACTCAAGATCTTGTATCAACACTCAAGGGGGTTTATTTTGTGATAATGACCAGCTGACTATTAATTATCCAGGGCTTACATTAATACATAATAACTTACCAAATAAATAAAAACGGACATTACATATTTTTTTTCAGATATTTAAAATTATTTGGTATTTTATTTACATTTTTTAATGATTCACATTTTTAAATTGTTTTATTATGTGAAAAGAAAGACACCGCAGAATGACACTATATACACAAGACCTGCACACCTTTGCAGGAATCAGTTGCCCAATCAATTACAGTACAGTATTGTGGTCATTATACACAAATATTTGACTAAAGAATGCTGCATTGACCAATCAGAATCAACTATTTCAATAAGCCATGTAATAATTTACTCTAAAATCTGCTTTTGGTTCTTAAGCGGAACCATATTTCCACTTTTGTCTACATTTGGACAAACTTCCCATCTGGGGACATCTAAAGAGTGTCTTTCTCCATCATTTAATAATAAATAGGTGGTTCTCTAGGGATTTTGTGCATGTGTGTTTTTGAGAACCCTTGTGTTGTGCCTCAGATCAGTTCCAATCAGCTCCAAAGATTTTGATCATTAGAAATTGCACAGAACAGGATACATTCATTACAATGCCATATCAAATGATTTACTAATAGTATTGACAAACATGAAATAAGAATGAGTTGTTTGCAGTGATCACCACCGCACAGTTGAAGTTTCCAGTCAGATGAGAACATGTCAGGTCTTAATGAAATCCAAGGGATGTCTAATAGCTCACAGGACAGCTATTTATGCAACTCAGACAAACACAATTAATCGTCGAAGACTTCAAGTGGAAAAACAAAACAGATTTGACTACCCTACATGTATTTGCTGCCTCTGTGTTGTGCTGTTTGTAAATCAGGCTGTTTACATTGTCTATTATTAAGTGCACTTTCTCCTGTTACAAAAAGCACACTCGCATGAGACAGGAACATTAAGCAGATGTCCGCAGACAGACACAGAGCAATTTGCAGGGACAAAATCACAGAAGAGAGATATAAAGTCATTGAAGCCAGGGAAATCTGTGTAATTGTGGTAGGTCTGATTAAAGCCTTAGGTCTAATGGGGAACATGGGGTCTCTGGCATGGTAAGCGCAGATACCTTATCTCAGCAAATCGCTGCCGGTTACTATTTTAAAGAATTCCCACAATGCACTCTTCTTCTGGCAATGTCGGAGGGAAAAGAGAGCCACTTGAATTATCACACACACGCGCACATATGCCACTGAAGTCATACGCTACTGGCATCTGTACTATCCCACCCACCCAACCAACCACACTTAACTTAATGTTAGCGGCACACCCATCATGCGCCCGCATGCAATGACTCAAAAAATACACTGAATAGAAACATTTGCAGTGCCAACGGGGCTTTATAAATGAGCGTCTTTGTAAGAACTACGGATCATTTTATAGCATTTGTGTTGTTTTCTTATTCAGAAACAAAACAGATGTAGGATGCACTCACGGTGGCAAGTCATTTAATAATCAGAAACAGGCAGCCTAGATATTGGATATATATAATGATATATTATATATTGTGAAATATACAGCATATATATTGTGTTTGACTACTTGCACAGGGCTCTAGACTCATTCTTCCCACTCAGTTGGTCGCACGAGCACATCATTTGGTCGCAAATTATTATTATTATTATTTACTTTTTTGATACAACATTTGATTAATCAATGCATGCTGATTAACTTTTATAATAGTTTATAGTTATATGGTAACGAAAGTGTTCAACATTCAACCCGTTCTTTTTCATCAATCTTTCTCCTGAGTCCTGCCATGCACTCGCACAAGTGCGACCATGTCAAATTTTTACCCGCACACTCTCAAAAAATCAGTCTAGAGCCCTGATTGCATGTCACTAATTATTTGTCCTAATCTGTTAAATTGTAAAAAAATAATAATAATAATAAAAAAAATAAGGTAAAGATAAAATGCATACATAGTGACATGAAAACATATATATGAATGTTTTCGTTTTAATTTAATAAAAATGTATTTAGTAAATATGTCAGGGTGATACAACTGTAATCGGATTTTTTTTTTAAAAGTCACGCTAAAATATAATGAAATCCTTGGAATATTTTATAAAAAAAAGTTTAGGATATGAATGGATGGATGCTTCACAGCTTATTAATATTTGAAAACCTTTTGTCCACAAAATCAAAATCATGTTGGGAACAACATGCAGAAACATGTCAGGATCAGTAAGTCCCTTAAAAGATCAGATAGCTTGACTTTTTTATGACGAGGCAAGATTAGATGAGGTCTAAAATGTCATGTGGTGTGACTCCCCAAAAAGTTACTGATATTTATGATTTAATAATTCATAACCTTGAAATATATTTTTAAAATATTTTTGAACATAATGTATATACTCATGTATTCAAGGAACATATTACTTTTTACTTGATAGTTACACCACTTGACATTTTTAGAGTCATTAAATTTAAATGATCTTTCTCTCTTTTTCTTTCCTGAAACCAATATATAAACAAAAAATTGCTTTGCTTTTTAAACCAAATTTTCCATTTCTTTATCATGGATGCTCTTATATGTTATTGATCAGCTCCTTTTATGTCTTATCTAACATTGTTTCCCATACTGTGATGGTTAAAAACATACACAGGCTTGCTTGTATGGCTATACGTTCCTGATGAATGTAACGAACAGTGTCATTTTGTCAGCTCTTAAGCCCCAGGTCAAAGGTCAATAATTTCATGGAGCAGTGAAGACTGTCTTAACCGTTTACAATCAAGCAGCAACACACATAAAGGCCATTTTTCAGAGTAGGTATGGCATGGCGTGACTAACTTTGCCGATAAGGCTATAAAAAGGAGAAAGAGCGCAAAAGAAGAAAGATGTTCTGGATGTGGTTATCGGGCCGGAGCTGGCATCCACGCAGTGCGTTTGAGAGATAACAAGCCCCAGAGAGCCCGTCCACCTCCTAATGGCACATGACCAGAGCTCCACCCAGGGTCGCCAGCAATTGAAGTCCGAGCCAGGAAGGCACATCTGGCCCTTATTTTATTGGTGTTCAATTTTGCATTGGTATGTGGAGAGGGCAACAAACAAAGTCCCACCCTGTTCCCATATTCCTGCCTGCCGCCACGGGGCCTAAGATTCACTTTAACGCACATTGGCTCGGCGCACATTAGCGTGTATAGGTACAGATCTTATATTGAAGTTGAATTCCAGAGTAGCCCCCACAGGGTAGATGACAGGGTTTATTTAAAAGAAAAAAAGGCAAGGAGGAGACTTCAAGTCTGAAGAGGATATTAAAAAAATACACAGGAGGAAAAAAGCACCCCTCCGGCAGGAATAATTTTGTACCTTTCCAGAGAGAGAGAGAGAGAGAGAGAGTGAGCCTGACTGTGTGAAGGTTGGAAAGGTTGAAAAGAAAGAAAAAAAAGTTACTGAAAGCAACTGAAAAAGAACATCTTGAAGTTTATCAAATCTATAATGAGAACCTGCACAATATATGGTCACCTGCACAATTTGAGCAAAAAACCTGAAACAAATCCAGAAGAGAGATGGAGTGAGAAGCTGTTCAAATGTAAAAGGCAGAGCACCTAATGAAAACCAACTGCCATCCTGTCACCTATACATCAACCATCTATTCCTCTACAGGACGCCATGGACGGGAATAACAGCCTTCACTTCTTATTCAATCTCAACTCAACTCCCTCTCACTTCCCTTCTCTTTCCTGCCCTCTTCGTTTCCTGTTCTTTGATGAAATTTTCAAGAAGGAAAAACTTTTGCTATTAGAGAGTCTGAAAATGTACCACAAGTTTTTGTTGCCTTCAGTTTCACTTAACTTGAGTACTGGATGGCAGTAAGGTGTTTCAGTTTTGGATGTGTGATAACATGTTGCTGACTCCTCCTATTGAGACCGGTACATCCTGTACAGGAAGTTCTGCAGACTAGTGTGTGATTTAGCAGCATGAGAAAGAGCAGAAAATGACTAAATCGTGACTTCAACGAGAGAGATATTTGTAAAATTGTTAAAGGAACAGATCATCCCAGTAATGAAAATGTTCTCACCCTCATGTCATTCCAAATCTGTATTCCAAATCAATTTCTTCTGTGTAACACAAAAGGAGAGGTTAAAGAAAATGTTTAAGCTGCTCTTTTCCATATAACTATATCACTCTGCGTAACAACATGTTTAAACATCTGCTTTTGTGTTTGATGACAAAGTAAATCATAATGGTTTGGAGTGACACAAGGGCAAGTAAATGACAGAATATTAATTTTTGTGGGAATGTTCGCTTTAATCATATAAAGCTTGACAAATGAAAAAATAAACAATTAAATGAAATAGTTTATTGAAACTTAGTTTATTGAACAAAATCTAATAAAAAATAAAAAGAAGGTTGAATATGTGTTTTTTGTTGAGTATCATATTTGATATGTCAGCCTTTTATGGCTCATACGGAATTATACAGTGAGGATATAGAGCTCATACTTCAGAAGGAAAAAAAAACATCTAATTTTTATGCAGTGGTCCAAACTTAGCAAAAATAAGTAATCTGGTGCAATTGCTGTATATCATGTTCATCGTTCAGATGAATACAATCAGAGTAATATTAAAAAATGTCCTGGCTCTTCAAGCTTTATAATGGCAGTGAATGGTGGTTGAGATTTTGAAGCCCATAAAAAGTGCTCCACACGGCTACAGGGGGTTAATAAATTCTGAAACGAAGCGATGTGTTTGTGTAAGAAAAATACCCATATTTATTTATTTATTTATCCATATTTGCCAGTAGAAAGCTTGGAAGAGCCAGGACATTTTTCAACATAACTCTGATTGTATTCGTCTGAAAGAAGAAAGTCATATAAACCTAGAATGGCTTGAGGGGGAGTAAATAATGGGGGAATTTACATTTTGGGGTGAACTATCCCTTTAACATAAAATGCATATACTGTAAATATCAGTCGTCACTCTATATCTCCCAATAATATGTCTTAGTAAGATGATATTAAAATGCTTTGTTTTATAATCAGTTTAATGTAGTCTAAAATAGTTCTGGTAACACTTTACTTCGATAGTCCACTTTAGACATTCTACTAACAGTAAGTAACTTTGCAACTACATGTCCACTAGCAGTCATTAGAGTATTAGTAGACTGTCTGCTTAATAACTTCTAACACTTTATTTTGATGGGTCCACAACATACAACATACTGACTATGAGAAATTTTGCAAGTATATGTCAACTTATTCTACTAACCCTAAACCTACCCTAACAGTCTACTCTGAGAGTTAGTTGATATGTAGTTGCAAATTAATGAGAATTAGTTGACATATAGTTAACATGTAGTTACGAAGTTACTTATAGTTAGTAGAATGTCTAAAGTGGACTATCAAAATAAAGTGTAACCATAGTTTTTATTGTGGGGGAAAACATTATGAGACATGACTTAAAGGGGAATGTTTATAGAATGTGAAATACATGTGGAAGGCTGTGTGCAACAGCTTTTTTTCAGTATTGTTTTGAAAATATTGATAATTTAGAGACCCAAGAAACTTGTGTATGAAATACAATAAAGCAGGCTTTATAGGGTTAATAATCACAAAGCAAATTCTTGAAGAAGACTCTTATCCCATCAGCATATATATATCTCCAGAGATTTTTTCCGGCTCCCCCAGGACTCTGCTCTCCATAGTGGCCAAACACACTGAATATCCTCTGTAAATCTCTCAGATTACATCACAACTGAAATTATCAGTCGGCCACTGGTCATGGTGCCACCAGCCGGCATGCTGGAAAGACAGGAAGTGGAAGCTGTGGAAAGCCGAGAGCCTTAGGCTGAGGGTGGAATTGCACAAGAGGGGAGGAAGAACACAGACGTGATACCCTTCTTCTTTCATCCTACTCTCAGTCTGGTGAAAGTAGTCTTTTTGGCCAGGCTCTGGGCTGCCCTGATCCCTGAGGTTGGATAGCAGGCAGAGATAAGACTGGAAAGACTGGAGTTCTTTCACAATTTTCACTAGTCGCAAATCCGTTCCAGCAAAGCCAAACCACACAGTCTAGTATTAGCTTTCCTGCTGTGACCAGCCTAACACTGCCAATGAATATTAACATTTTTGTTTTATTGTGTGTTGGTAAAAGATCCTGAATTTCAAGGGAAACACTTATCTTAACTTATATTAAACACATCTATGTGACAGTAGTTGAGGTTTTCGGCCAGTGCACTATGTTTGACCTCCAGGAAAATATGCACTATATCAATACAGATTTATTAACAAGCTCTCATTTGAAGGTTGGATAACAGCCCGTCACTATGTCCCCCAGCACACTTTGGTCCAGCGGGCATGCCAGCAACTTAAACTGACAAAGAACGATTATTATGTTTGAACTGAGGAAAATTGCTAAACACAAAACAAGCTAACACCAGTTCCAGCTTCATAAACGCAATTCTGATCTAGAAAATGGCATTACTTCATCGCACAACACTTTCACACATGTGCTGTTAATACAAAGTCCTGACACTGCGCTTAAATTCATCTGCGAGATATGAAAGCGTTTCTTTCTGCCATTATAACCTCTTCGACCACATGCTAATAGGCTACTGTGCAGTCTTACCTGCATATCTGCTACCACTCTTTAGCTTCCGCCACACTAGCCACAAAACATCTCTCTTGCCATTTATTACCTTAATTTAATGAGGGCTTTCCCTTCGTAACCTTTCCAGACTGATTTATTGCTCGCCAAGCTGAGATCAGAGAGCTGGGCGCTATAGGGCACTCTAGGACACCCCGTTGCAACTTCCTGAATCCAAGTGCTAGGCCGATGTAGGCTGTGTGATTGCTAAATGTGGTGTAACTCACAGCTGGGCCCAACATGGTGAGAGGTGTGAACACTCGCCTCTTAATGAGGCAAGAGGACAAGCGGTTTAGAACACAGGTCAGAGGTGGTGGGAGTGGGGCCAGAGAGGCTGGCTTTAATATAGGGGAAGTGGATTAATGGAAAAAAGGAGATTAGGACTATGTGCCGTAACTCTTGAGAGAGACACATTGTAGGTGTGGAACAGGACATTTGATGATGATGTGGGCCAAAACTGCAAACCAATTTATTTTTCATTTCCAGCAGCTGGAAAGCAAGCAAAGCTACACTCTTAAAAATAAATGTTCCAGAAAGATCTTTTAAGCACTAGGCCATAGGAGAACCATTTTTAAATTCCTATGAAAACACTGAAGAACTTTTTAGTTTAACATCTATATACTGATGCTTCAAAGAACGTGTTTATCTTACTGAATAGCCAGCTTTCATAGTTTTGACAATCAAATAAATTTGATCAAACCCTATTTTGAGAAGAAGCACCAGCTCAGACAGGAAAGGCGTGATCGATTTGAGAAGCTGCCACCAAGATAAATGGGAATGCTTGTCCTTGGTACCATCTTAATCCCTAAAGAATAATATATAGCCATCTCAAAATCCTATTTTTTTTGGTAAACTTTATTTTTAAGACACCATTTTAAAATGTATCTACAGAGCTTGACCAGATGTCATATAGAAAATAATTAGATATCTCTGAAAACTATCTAGAGCAATGGTAAAGCTGTCCTAAAGATGTTTCTCATCAGTTCTCTAAAGGTTAAGTGTGTGATCAGGTTCATTTCTGCTTATTTATGGGGGATGTAAGCTAGTCTCATTTCTAGAGGATGGGGCGTGTGAGAACTATGAGGTTTTTATTGTAGAGGGCTTGAGTTCATGGATGTATGCGATGATCAGCAGGGTTGCCAAGAAGAACGTGTTTGGACAGTTACGCTCCCCAAAACCAAAACTGAGCCACTGGAATCAATTTTACACTTGGGGAACGTCTGGGCGCCACCTCCATGTTTAACCACTGGGACTGTGGTGACTATAATCAAAGCATGATACTTGTGAGAGTCATCAGTGTCCGCTAGGAATTCTGGGCCCGTTGCATTCACGTTCAGTGGGGTGGAGGGCGATCTCAGTCAGGCCCCCCAAAGGACATTGTTGTAGGCCCCTCTCAACCACTAGGCCCTATGCACTCTGTCCCCCTCTTCCCCCAGGCTGCGACGCCACTGGTCATAATCAGAACTAATAGCAAAATGAGGTTGCAACTTGTGCTGTTTCTGTAATCAGCAATAGTTTGACAGTAAAAAACTAAGGAGAAAACAGGGATGAGACAGGACTATGTCAAAGGGGCCATGATTGCCTGATTTATGGGCGCCTGTTACCCTTTTCACCCAGAATGCTTAGCCTCTCGCCCTGGATCATCTCAATAACTCCCTTCCTCTGACGGCTCCCAGCAGCACCATCAATCTGTCCCACTCCAGGATAAGAGACTGTCCTGTCTCCTGCCTTACCTCGTCTCTATTTCACCCGATTTGTGCTGGGGAGTAAAATTTCCAATGTGAAAGTCAAAACAACAACCGTGAAACTGCAAAACAGCAGCAAAATCTGATACCTTATTGCAGTTTCTTGCAGAAAAAGATTAATCAGCCAAGTGGGTTTCAAGAACAGTTTCACAATGCTAATTATTGAGAATTATGATGTGATTAGAGTTATTGGCTAAAACCTTCAAATTTAATGTTTTACTCAACTAACAATTTCTGCACCGTGTTGGGTTGCCACTTGTCCAATGTAAAGTCCAGAAACAACACTAGTTGAGAACTAGGATACTGGCAGATAATGATAACCATTGCAGAAATACATAACAAGTGGAATTGCTAAATGCTATTGACTTGCCCGCCAGCTAATTTTATTAGAAATGTAACTATGGTATTATGGTAAGAAACAATTTGTCAGCCAATCAGCTGAAAGACTTTCTTTGGTTGTACCTCCATTTCTCTGAGTATACAACCGCTTGCAAAACTGGTTGTGTTTAACCAGTTACCTGACCTGACTCGGCAGTAGTTTTACAGAGACGTCATGACAGCACTGTTTTCGAGAGGAGCAGGGTTACAGCAATATTCACGCTGGGTGGGCTATGAAATACTGTGAATGAAAGCAAAGGCACGAGAGAGAGAAAATGAGACTGAGGTACTGAAGGCCGTGAAATACGTGCCTCAGTGGAAAGCGCTCTTTATTTACTTTTAACAGGCCTGTAAACTTACTTTCAATGCCCCAATCAGGACACCATAAGCCTGGGCTACTCAAGCAGTCGACAGAAAAGTCCGGTCAGTGTTTAGTCTGTTCTTGCACTCGGCCAATGGACAAGTGATACTATCTCATATGCAGAGATATTATATAAATATAAGGACTATCAGGGGCTTTTTGAGTTGTTTTTCTTGGTGACCTTTTGTCCTGCAAAACTAATTTGAAACAGAAGCTTCTTCAGACAGTTTCAACTCTTTTTTTCTACGGCCGGCTGTCTCTCTATCCACCCCAAGGGAGCTGCAATTTATGCCCAGGGAACAGGCACAGAAAATGGGACCGAAACAGGCGCAAAGGCCTGGAAGGCTGGAACCGATTGTCCACGGGTTGAGAGGGTCTCTCTGGTGGTGAGTGAGGCTGAGAGAGAGAGAAAGGATGGATGAGAACATTACAGAGAGACAGTGAGAGAGAGAGAGAGAGAGAGAGAGAGAGTAAATGGAGATTATTATGAAGACATCAGTCCGGGTCTCTGGTTTCACATCTGCCTAGGATTCCTGTCTTACATCCTGTTGAAGGGAATCTTTCGACGCCACAGTGTTCTGACCTCTCGCCTTACACTTCCTCATGCTTAAACCCCTGACAAAAGTACCATGGTAATACCATGTAAAAAAAAAATTAAAAAAAAAAAATCTGTGCACAATGATAATAATGTCATATTACTGTTTAAAATCTGTACATGTTTGAATGCCATGGTATATGAATATAGTTATCATACAGTACTTTGGTATATATCAAAGTACCGTGGTGCTATCACAATTTTTAAGGGAAACGTTGATACAATAAAAGCTAAAAATGTAAAAGAAAAGAAACGGAATGTTTTGCAATATACAGTGTCTCCAAAAGATCCCATTAAAAATCTATTTTTTTTTAAATATATAATTTGAAAGTAAACAGAGAGTGAAGCAGAAAAAAATTAAATTTCTTCACTATTTTTAGGTCACTAATCTATTAAATACATTTGTGACACTGATCATGTGATTCCTTTGTATAGATGCTCAGATGTTCTTGTTTCCAATGCTTCTGTCATTTAGTCCAAAGAGAAAAAACAAATAATAAGACATTCTGGAATTTGTTTTAAACATCTCAAAATGTTGACAATATTTAGAAAAAAGAAAAAAAGTAAGAAAAAAATATCTAAAATAGAAAAAATAAATGAAATCTTGAAAGAAATATTGCTATTTTCACTCACACCGTGTTGTAATAGCTTTCTATTTGTGCTTGCATATGCATGTGTTCGTGTCTGTATTCTCAGTCACTGCAATGCTTGCGTGTTTGCATGTGTTATTGCTTCTCTACTCCATCCAAAGTGCCACATCCCTGTCCAACCAAAACTCTGAGCAACAGGCCTGCAGCATAACACTGAGTAAACACGCATGACATTCACTCAGCAGCTGGGAATACTGCTACCAATGGCACGGACCGGAGCAAGAACCATATTTAATTGGCAAAGAAAACATTTGGTCTCATTCCCTGGCAAGCTGGTTGTGTAATACGTGAGTAGATGTCTATTTGTTATGAATATATTTCCATGCAGAGATGCATAATACAACATTTAAAAGATTTATGAGAAATGCCAAAGTAAATTTAAGCCGAAAATTAAATTTACTTAGAAACTCTAGGAATGCATGGTACTACCATGTATTTGGGACATGTATCAAGGAGGTACCATGGTATTCTTTGAAGAGCCTTATTTATTTATTTTTTATAGTTCATACAAAGAAATTCAATGAGGTACAAACACAAAAAACATTGGGTCTCATTCACTAAACATGCATATGCACAAATTTTTGCGTGAAATGTGCGTACGGACGTGTTGTGAATTAGGAGGAAAGTTTTCGTGAGAAGTTCAAATGTGCTATAAATACGAAAAACTTACGCAATTATTAGTGAATGGGACCCATTGTCTTCAATCTCATGTTTAGAATGACATACGGATGAATAAATGATCTTCATTTTTAGGCGAACTATCCCTCGGCCGTAGTTTGTACTTCGAAAGTGTCCTATGAATGAATATTAAATGTATTCAAGCTCTGCTAATATATACTGTGTATATTTTTATGGACAAGCAGTGCTGGGTAGTAACTGATTACATATAATCTGGATTATGTAATCAGATTGCAAAAATTAAGTACTTGTAATTAGACTGTTACATTTTAAAATACTCGTAATCAGACTACAGTTAATTTTATTGATTACATGATTACATATTATTCACACAATAGCAATAAATTATTCATAATTTATTGATTCTCCCTAATTCTTCTTTTTCATCTTTTAAATTTTCCTTTCTAAAATAGTTTACCGCTTATAATGATTCAGAAAGTTTTCCAGTTTCGTACAAAGACAGTCGTTAGTCTATAATTACACAGAAAATTGAGAAGACACAAAGTATTTGACCACTGGATTTACAAAACTAATTTCAATTTTAATAAGTGTTTTCTCAACATTTCAATATTGGATCAACTACTGATAAACACATACATTTTTATTTGAATTATCACTAAGTGGGTTATTTAAATCAAGGTGATAAACGATTTAGGTAAAAAGTAATCTAAAAGTAGTCCTATGTAATGTAATAGATTACAATACTAACAACCATTTTTTTGTCATGCAATTTGGAATCAGTAACAGACTAAGTTTTTTAAGTAATCTACCCATCACTGACAGGCCGACGCTATCTCACGGCCAATTCGTATGTATTTTATGAGGTGGCTAATTCTTACAAATTCGTACAACCTCACTCATATGATTTTGTATGATTTCTGCGATGGTAAAGTTTAGGCGTGGTCCTTCATACGAATTCCTACGAAATTGCCACCTCATAAAATACGCACGATTTTTCACAAATCGTATGAATTTGAACGAGTAAGGTTGTACGAATTCGTATGAATTAGCCACAGTGTCAAAAATGTATGAATTGCTATGAGATTGGGTTATGAAAACACTCACACACGCCTCAGCGCAGTAGATGAGAGTTCCTGGACTGCAGTCCTGCATGGAGCTACGACATGGTTGAGGCCCGATGGGAAGGCCATTGTTTGTTTAACTACTGTTTTATGGAATACCTAGTGACAGGAAGTTCTTAAAACAGCAGCAGTTACTATTTATATAGTGTCCCTTTTGGAGTAAATACCCACTAAAATCACCTCCTCCCCCTCAACCGCACACAAACCCCACGGGACACCCCAGCACTGAGGAATGCACCCATTCACAAGCTGGTGGCCATCTTGAAGGCTTGCCTCTCACTTCCTGTTACCATGACAACACCCAGCTGCCTCCGTCGGGTGTGAATGAGAGCCGATAAGCGCTCTCTCTGAGTGTGTGAGCAGTAATCCCACTCATCCAGCTCATTTTCTAAATCTGTTCAGCCCATTCAGAGTCACAACCACGACGGCATTTAGCCGTGTCTGCCTCCTTTATTGCTTTTATTAGTTTGCAGTCCGTCGGCTGCCTGATAGCTAGTAACCGATGTCATCTAATTACTTGGCTCTCTCTGTGCGCCCTCAGGTTAGGTTCATACAGAGATCATGAGCAGGTATGTGTAGCGGGGGTGTTATGGAGTGTCATCAGCTGACGGATGTGATGAAAGGAAGGCAGTACTTCAGTTTGAGGGATTAGCGGTTCAATTAGACGAGGGAGTGTCTGAAACTGAGCATTAGCATATGTGTGTGTGAGTGTTTGCCTATGTGTTGTGTGCTCTAACCAGCCAATTACTTGTTGTTTGCAAATGAATGAAGGATTTCAGAGGTTTTAAGAAGAGTTTATTAGCATCAGCACTGGGGTGAATGAGAGTTTGAATGAGATTCTGTGTGTGTGTGAGATCTTATTCTAATTTGCAGTAAAAATGCAAAGGGTCAGGTAATTGTATGCATTTATATTACTGTTCAAAGGTTGGGGGTTGGTATGATTTTTAAAGAAAAATGTTTTTAAAATAAGTCTCTTATGCTCACCAAGGCTGCATTTATTTGATCAAAAATACAGTAAAAACAAAGCTATTCCTAGAATTTAAAAGAACTGTTTTCTGTTTTAATATATTTTAAAATGTATTTTGCATGTTTTTCAGCTTCATGTCACATGATCCTCCAGAAATCATTCTAATATGCTGATTTGCTGCTCAAGAAACATTTATTATTTTTATTATTATTAATGCTGAAAGTGCTGCTTTTTTATAAAAATAAAAAAAAAATTGATGAATAGAAAGTTCATAAGAACAGCATGTACCTAAAATAGAATTGATCTGTAAAAAGGAAAGTGTGTGAATTTGTGACATACTTTCAATAACCACTGAAAACAATAATCAAATTTTGACTTCTCCAGGAAAGGTGGTTATATTAATGCACTTATATTACAATGTAAATGTATGAAGAAAGGCAATAGTAAAAAACTCATCTTTCTGTTCAAGCTCTATTAATTGCAAAATGTTTGTCAGCCGATTTACTGAAGTTTCTTAATTCAGTGGATTAGGATGAATTTATTGTTACACGTGTAACTCTCATTGGTGGAGTTTGCTACATGTAAACAGTATTTTAATGTGGATAGTTAAGTCACATCCAGGAGTTTAAATGGGATTTTAAAGGAATGCATGACACAATATCCATCTAAATAAATAAATAAATAAAATACCATTGATAAAATGTGTTATAGTAATACATATTTGCTAAAAAAATAACATACATGGTCAAATTAAAAGTTAAATATACACAATATGGATGAATACATTTATACTGCATGCACTGTATTTTAAAAACAGTGTGTATTTTGTTACAATTTATTTTGTGATTTAGCCTAACTGGAAAAAGGACTGTAGCAATCCACAAATCAAACTGACTGACAAACAAACTTGCACTATACATTGCACTGAAGACAAGTAAACAGTCAGCGATTAAATAAGGATAAGAAACTAATTACAAGAAATACAAAAAGCCATGAAGTAGAACAAATAAATAAGAAATGCTACACAGATTGTATAAAGAAATCAAATGTATAAAACACTGCATATTCTTCACTTTGTGAATTAAATATATTTTTCTTCTCATTAAAGTTACAAAAGTGATTTAGTGAAGAGCAGTGAAAGATTTCCTCTCCTTTGTTGTTTGATTAACATGAATGACAGACAGCAGAAATATTAGACTGCTGTCACTTTAAGAGCTACTCGGATCCAATATTCTGTTACACATGTGTTCTTTCTGAGATGTTTGCTTTCACTTAAGACCTAATGGTGTTTATGAGGATACTTGCAAAGACGGTCATTTTGAAACATACAAGTGTGTGTATTTAACCGTTTAAAGTCTAAAAAGTAGCAAAAAATCTATTCAATAATCCCACGCTCTGTGAGCACCGTCTGCATGAGCACGTCTCCTAAACAGCGCGCGCATATAACGAAATAAGTTCTCTTTCGCTGCTGATTGCATTTCAACAGGCTTAAAATCACTTGTTTTTAAACCGCAATTCTTAAAAATGCATGTAAACGATAAATTTTTTTGACCACGTAGCACAGCAAAGTCACATGAGCGTGTAACCGCCATAGAGAATATCGTCCAGAATTTCTACTGGTTGACATTTCTACCGGTTAATCGTTTCTACCGGTATATCGCCCACCCTTACATATTTGTAATCAAAGGTCCCTGAACACTGGTCGAGATTGATTTGGTCCAGTTTAAGAACAGTAGTGTAGTTAAGCATGCACTTTAAAAAAGCAAATGCATATTTTCCAGTTTACTAAACCTTTTGAGTCTCAGATATTGAGAAATGCAGTTTTCTTGAAACTACATAAAAACCCTTGTCAGACCAACAGAATTATCCCAAATGTTGTCCTAACTAGTCAAACACAGTTGTCAGAGCAAAGAATTTCATATTGCTGAAATGTAAAGGCTTTGTAAGTTCCCAGCATGCATTGCAGCATGAATAAATTATGCAGTTGCTGTTATAGGATCATTGTTTTGCTGTTTGCTGGCTTCTTTTAAACTTTTTTGTTGTTGTTGATTTGTCATTCAATTTTGTAAAAAAAACGACATTCTTGTTAGGTGTTTTGAAGCATAACTGCTGGTTTGAGCTGGTTTAAGCTGGTTCTTAGCTGGTCATGAGCTGGTTTAAGCTGGTTCTTATCTGGTCATGAGCTGGTTTAAGCTGGTTCTTATCTGGTCATGAGCTGGTTTAAGCTGGTTCTTAGCTGGTCATGAGCTGGTTTAAGCTGGTCATGTGCCGGTCCTAAGCAACTCGCTCCTGCTCAAGACAAGCTTAGGACCAACACATGACCAGCTTAAACCTTCTCATGACCAGCTAAGAACCAGCTTAAACCAGCTCAAACCAGCAGCCATGCTTCAGAACATACTTAACCAGCATATGCTGTTTTTTTTCAACAGGGTTGTTAGTTACTTGTTGTGTTGTGAGGTAAAGAGCTTATATTTTTACATTTGATTGCCACAGTTCTTGAGGTTTGTGTGTCAAGTATTGAGGCCTAGAATATGTTCAAACACTCAACTCTATATCCTGGATTTCTTGGTTTTGTAGGGTGATTATTCATGATTACGCATGAACAAACAAATTTATGTTGGCTAAACAAAGTGTCTTTACTGAGAAAAACAATTGTTGAGGCAACTCAAAAGGCATAATACATCAAGTAGCCTTTGTTTTTTGTTTTTTACATTTTCTGAACTATTTATTTTTTGCAGTGTGTATGTGTATATATACTCCTTCCTGTCCCCCACAGCACATATGTGTACTTCTGTGTGTGTATCTCTGCATGTTCTCTCACACATGTATCCGTGTGAGTGAGTGTGTTGTGATGTTCTCAGCCGTCCGGCGTTATAAATCACTGCAGCACTGAAGGAGACTTTACTGCACCCTGTGAGTGATGACTCTCTTTACCTGCTTCCTTCCCTTCCTTTTCCCTTGTTTCACATTCACTCACTCTATCAAGGATGAGCCCTGTTGTGTCATCTCTTTCCAGCTTATCTTTAATGATACCCTGTCTACAATATCCATGTAATATTCTCCAGAGAGGTAAAGACAGCAAAAAATTTAAAGCTGCCTCATGGTTGCATGTATACAGTATGTTACACAGTTGCATTCTGGGAACTTCCTGAACAGGCAAGAATATGTTTGTCGTTAAAGTTCACATATGCATTACATGTGTCCTTCACACAGAAGGCAATCCAAGAATGCATTGCAACAAGCTCAGTTAAATAAATAAATAAATAAATCCAAGATGGTGCACCAACACACTCTCATGGCAATTCGTAACTATTTTGCATTTTGGCAACTCAGTGGCTAATTCATATGAACTTGTACAATCTCATTTATACATTTTCCACTAACGGTTAGGTTTGAGGTGGATCTTAATGTTTACTTTTCTAAAAATCATATGTTTCTGTATGCATCACACTATAAATCGCCTCTTCATAAAATAGTTCTGCTTTCTCATGATTGGGTTGGGTGGACTAAATGATTATAAGCTAATTTTTCATTTAAACCTGAATGCGTTTTAATAAAATATAGATCTGTGTAATTAAACATATTTTATTTTACCCAATATTTATGTGTATTACATATTGTATTGGTATTAGAAGATGTGCCATTAGCTTATGACTGTAGTTATGACTGTAGTCTCCTGTTCAGAGAACTCTTTGTAAACCAGAATGAGTTTCGATAAAATATAGGTCTGTGTACCTAAAAATGTATTATTTTACCCAATATTTATGTGTATATTGGTATTAGAGGATGTGCCGTTAGCTTAGCAACAAGCTAACGCCACACTCGATTGAAATCAATTATGACTTTTGTCTCTTGTTCAGAGAATTATTTGTGTAGTGCAAAAGTTGCTGCTCTAGAGTGTTTAGATTCACTAAGCTTATTGCAGTGCATTCTGGGATTGCCTTGTCCCCGAAGGGTAGGCTACATGTGATACTTTGGTCAAAACAAGGTATCTTACAAAGTAGCGTAACTTAGAACAGCCTTTGAATCAGAAGTGCACCTATAATGCCTTAAATCTGACGCTTTCAAGATTTTTAAACAGTACTGTCATAGTTTTTACAAAGCAGAGTTGTTTTTGTTCTGAACATAAAGATAGGATGAGGGAGTAAATAAGTCGTGCACTCTGCAAACTCTCCAGGGAAACAAGTGGGATTGAATGAATGACTTATGTTTGAGGCTGAAAGAATGTATGTGAGTATGTGTGTGAGAAAGAACAGAGTGCAGAGAGATGAGTGAATAAGTGAGATGTAACATACTGATGAAATTCCCAGAGAGGCCAGACTGGATAATACAATTTCAGCACAGTGATGCACAAACCAGATGGGTGGTGGTGGGTCGTGGTGTTCAAATCTCTCTCTCACACACACACACACACCTGTCTGAGTTAAGAGATATATGGCCTTTCTGAGGGATATTGGTTACGTGTGTTGTACAACAGTAAAGGGAGTTTCTTTACATACTATATGTACTGTGACTTTCACAAAATGGGTTTAATGTTCAAGAACTGAGCTTAATAATTGAGCATTATATTATATTATATTATATTATACTGCAAATATTAAACCGGGTTTAGACCCAAAATGTTGTAATTAATTGGAGCAATTAAAATACTAATAAAATAGTACTGTATATAAAAGCATCATTTGTATTTCTTATGTTTAACTTTTTAATTAATTATATTAACTATGTAGTATTTATTTTATTTATTTTTTTTTTTCATTTTGCAAATTGTAAATTTAAATAATAGTTAAAGCCAACATGAAATTGACTTTAATGCACTTTTCTGGTTTGATGTTTCTATTTGTATTATTTTAAATAAAAAGTAACAACATTCTGTGCCTCTTCAATGACTTTCCTTCTATTGTTGGATTTCATTCCCTCTCCTCTGACCACCTAGTGACCAATTTTAATGATCCAATCAATTTCCCATGATAAAATCACAAATATCCTGTTTCACAATGCAAAACACAGAACATCGGGTAGCAGCTTTGCTGCTGCAACATTGCACTTTTTCTCTCTTAGGATTTATAAAGTTTATTCTAATCTACAATGTATATTCAAAGTAACTGTCTTAATATTACTGTTAGAAATTCCAAACCCATACAGTAGGATGAGTTCTTCCAGGCAGGATTTAATAAGCTAACCTTTGACATAAGAACGCACATTCCTGTGTGAGGTTGAGGATTTTCCCAGGTTTGATTTAGCTGTGTACTCTGACCTCTGACCTCTGAGTCTAACCCAAAGCCCTGATGGCACTCCTGCTATCTCTAATGACCTTTTGATAGTAGGAGAGGAGGAGAGACAGTGGAGCATCACGGTCCCCGCTGGAAAAGTCAACACTACCCTGTGTTGCTTTGCAGCTCGTAAACACTCTGTTGACAGTGATCAGATCCTGATTATCCCGGGACACACACTCACACAAGGCAAGCAATAAACAGGACCATGGCTTGAGCACCTTACAGAAGGGGCATGTTGGGGATTTCTGATACAGTGGCTAAATTTAAGGTTCTTGAGGTTTAGAGGTGGAATGCAATGGATCTTTTTTTAAGCTTTTATTTGTGGGTCTGCTTATGTTTTCCTGTTCCACTAATCACAAAATCACAAAAGAAATGTCTAGGTTATATTTCACTCCTACACTGAAAAAAAAGGATTAATTTAATTTACTATTTTTTTTTTAAAGGTAAGTGGTTGCAATCAATGCATTTCAGCTACATTTAAATAAACAAATTTAGTTGACTAACTTTCAATTTTTTTTTAAATGTAGCTAAAATAAATAGTTTGCAACCATTTACCTTAAAAAAAATTAGTATCATTTTTTTCAGTGTAAATTAAAAGGAAAATTTTAAAATTTTCCTGTTACAATTTAAATATTAATGCAGTACAATGAGTTTTAAAAATTTAATTAAAATCACATAAAATGGCATAAAATCAATGCAGTATTATACACATAAACACACACATATACTGTATATACATGCATACATAAAAAACATCATGCACTAAATATTTAGTTAATCATGTCTAATTTTGAAAATGACTTCATATGATTTAAAATAAGGCAAACCAACCAAAATTAGCATAAAATTCATGCAGTACCACAAATACAACCATAATGTATAAATATTTCACATTTTAAATAATACTTCATTCATTTTTATGCATTACCATAATGAATATAAGATCATATTGCAGTGTGGCAATGAAAATTGGAAGAGAAATTGGCTTAAATGTCATGAAAGAAAGGTCCTCAAAGGTCCCAGGTAGGCTACAGTTTCTATTTTTTAAGCTAAATAAAATTCCTTTACTTTGATTCTGAAGTTCTTATTGCATAGGCTTTAAAAAGTCATAGCTAAAGTGGAATCATAAAATAAATGCTTTTCAGAAGCTCACACGCATGGCCATCAGAATGGTTTCTCATTCTGAACTGACGTGTTGGTATGAGAAACAGAGACTGCAGGGCCAGGGAGGAATCTATGTAGCCGCTTCACTTCCCAGCATGGCTCCGGCCTCTCTAAGTCTCTCACTGCTGTGCCTGACCCCCTCCAAACTCTTTTGTATGAAGACCCCTGCTCCCTGTGGACTGCCCGCTTTCTGGCCTTTCACATGAGACTGTGTCAAATTATTCCCGTTGAACCCCCCCTCCACGCCTCTGAGTCCGCCACGCAGTAGCTCTCTCCTTCTCACGTGCACACACACACTCCCACCGGCCCAAAACACAAAGCCAGAGGAAAAGAGGGCAAAACAGAGGAAATGAACTAGAGCGAGAAAGATCTCTGGGCTGAACAGAGAGATGTTACATACATGACCTGTGTGTGGAGAGGTCTACACCTCCTCTCCTGGAGTCTGGTTCATGTGAACACCTTTGATTTCATTCCAGGACCTGATGAATCCATGCAGCCCAATACAGAGGCCTTTAGATCCAGCGCAGGGCTCACGGACAGCCTGCTGCTCTTGGCTTGGGCTGAGCTTTTCTCCCTGACAAAATCCCATTCAAGAAGGCCAAAGCTCTGTGCTGAGGTGCAGAGAGATGAGAGGAATGGAACTGTTGGGGCAAAGGCTAATAATATGGGCCGGGAAAAAGTAAAAAACGGGTGTAGAACCACATTGTGTGAGGATAATTAAAACTAGATTTATTAAACCAAGTTGTTGGTGTGAGTGTTGCTTTGGGATCACTATGGCGTTCTGCTTAGCTTTTAGCATTATTGCTTACTGTACCAACGCATGTGTAAAATGGAACATTTTTGAGATTTATGGCGATGAAACGGGAATTATGCCCATTTTGTTTTCCATTCATTATATAACCAATTATAGAACATGATCATCAAATGTAGAACTACCCATCAAATGTGTGGAATAATTAAGATTTTTTAATGCTTTTAAAAGAAGTCTCTTATGCTCACCAAAGCTGCATGTATTTAAAAATAAATACAGCAAAAACAGTAAAATTGTTAAATATTACTCTATTGCTCTAGTCTTTAGTGTCAAATGAGGATTTTCAGGATTCTTTGATGAATAAAAAAAATTCAAAATAACACCTTTTATTTTAGAAATAGCAGGTACATTTGTAACATTGTAACATTTTTAATGTCTTTACTTATCAGTTTAATGCTGAATAAAAGTATTAACTTTTTCTTTCTTTCTTTCTTTCTTTCTTTCTTTCTTTCTTTCTTTCTTTCTTTCTTCTGTACAGTAGCATGGTTTCCACAAAAATATGAAGCAGCATAACTGTTTCAATATTGATAATAATAAGAAATGCTTTTTGAGCACCATATCAGCATGATTTCTGAAGGATCATGTGAAACTGAAAACTGGAGTATTGATTCTGAAAATTCGGCATTACATCACAGAAATAAATTACATTTTAAAATATATTACAATAAAAAAGTTATCTTAAATTGTAATAATGCTTCACAATATTACTGTTGTTACTGTATTATCAATAAAAATAAATGCAGCCTTGCTGAGCATAAGATACTTTTTTTTCTTCTGAATGCAGCGTTCTGCATACAAAGTTCTTTTTTATTTCAAAGTTTATAAAATGCATTAACATTCAGGTTAAAAAGAAATCTCTAGTATAATAACAAAAAACTTTTGGAATTAATATTCATATGTGAGGATTGATCTGGTCATCCCTACAGATAACACTCAACACTCACAGCATGGGACGAGTTACATGCCAAGTATAATACTTGTTCAATAACTAACCACAGATATGAGCAATAACAACAGTGATGCAACCACCACTAAAAAGTTTAAAAGATATGCTTATTTCATAATATTTCAGTATTGATAACAGCTGTAAATCTGTTTCACATAAAAATCAAAAGAGAGAAAAGTGGTGGTGCCGAGGGCATGTTGGCATGTCCAGCTCCTCTCAAGCAGAATAGAAAGCAGCAGTTGTCAGATAAGAGGGCCTCTACACTCCAACGGCTCTCTCTCTCTGCTGTCAGGAATCTATAGGCTCTTCAGCTTGGCTGAGACCACAAACAGCACGTTTCTCTGCAGACTTTGGAGAAATTGAATCACACCTTCCACCAGAACGGGCTGTCAGAAGGCAGGCAGCACCTGCTGTCCACCGGTCCGGGTGGGCCGTCCCATCACTGGTCTTGTCCAATGATCACATGCGCAAAGTTGATTATGTTATTTACACATGCCTATACACAGAACAGATGACTGCTTCACACACAAGCTCAGGCACCCAGTACACACACACATTAACCAGCCAGCCATTCCTCCCACACCTGAACTTCTCCTCATACACACCCTCATCTCACAAAGTGCTGAGGAAATAGTCCCAGCCAAACAACATAAGCTACGTCCAACCAACGGTCCAGAGGCCAAAATGACCCACAGAATGTATCTACTCAAACAAGGCACAAACACACTCGTTTTTAACAGGCGCTACAAAAGCATATGCAAAACTTGCATTTTGTTCTCAATCTATGTATGGTCTTTTAAAACTCTGTCCTTTTTTGTAACTGTCCTTGTCTGTGAATGACTGAGGAATGTGCTCTGTACAAATATATCACATTCTTCCTGAAAACTCCTGCATTGCTGAGGATTATGGAGTCATGATGAGACATACTTGGATGAGGTGGAGAGACAAACAGGTGCCAGACAACTGTCTCTCTCTGACGTGAGCTGATTGTGGACCAGAAAGAGACACCTTGCCCTACACTCCTCTTATGTCAGTGGGACCCCTTAGAGAGTAAGCAGCTTCAAGTACCTCGGCGTAAACATCTCCGAGGACCTACTTGGAACAATCCAAACACAGGTCAGAAAGCCAGGCAAAGACTTACCATCTGCGACAGCTAGAAAATTTCTCACCAACAATCCTGAAAACTTTCTATGATAGAAAGTGTTTTGTCAGTGCACTCAGTGTGGTATGGAAACAGCTCCAGTCAAGACTGCAGTTGCAGAGAGTTGTGCGCTTAGCTGAGCTCGGTCGGCTCTCCCTCTCTGCAAATCTACATCAAACGATGCAGAGGCGAGCTGACAAAATACAAAGATTCAAATACCCTGGAAACTGTCTTTTCACTAGGCTGCCATCTGGTAAGCGCTCCGCTGCCTGATGGCAAAAACAGAGAGACCGAGGGGTTCGGCCTCGAAAATTCGACTTACTTCAAATCACTAATCAGGATTTGCTCATTTGCAATCACCTTGCACACAACACGTATCTTGTAAGTTGTCCATGTCAATTATAGTTCTTAGCATGCTCATATTAATATTTAATTCTACAGCTTACTGTATTACTAATCAAAAATTAGGTTTTGATATATTTACAGTAGAAAATTTACAAAATATCTTCATGGAACATGATCTTTACTTAATATCGTCTTGGCAAAAAATCTATAATTTTGACCCATATGTATTGTTGGCTATTGCTACAAATATATCTGTTCTACTTATGACTCGTTTTGTGGTCCAGGGTCACATTTTTCATTTTAATTTGGTTTAAAAATATTATATTAAAATAAAATAACAAAATATTACTGAAGTAAATGTAAATAAATGTTAAAGTGAAAAGAATTCCAGTTAGAAACAAATTCAGGCTGAGGATGATTGTGGTTGTAGGGGTGCAGGCGGGTATGTTGGTAATATTCATTAAGTACACACACACACACACACACACACACACAACCCCCTGCACACTGAAGCTCTGCCCTGCTGCTGTGGGGCTGGAACATTCCTGCTCTGACGAGCTGCTGAGCAATATGATCCCCTCTCTCTCTCTCCGTGTGTGTAGAAAAAGACAGCAGTAGTAGTAGTAGAGAGAGTGAACGTGTGCAGGGAAAAGAGAGGACAGAGTGAAACAGTTAGACGAGTAGGGTTCACTTACTACGAACTTCACCGGGATCTGAAGGTTTGAGTACGTACTTTGACTCCGCGGCGTTCACACGTCTGCACGTCTGGGACAGAAAGCCAGTGAAACGGTGTGTCGTTACTATTTTTTCCCCGTTGTTTTGCACTTTGCGCCCGCGTCTAATGGAGGGCCCCGTGCGGATCTGCCATCAAGAGAATGTGTTTCAGTGCTAGAGTGTCCGGCTGCCAGCAGATTTTGCCCTCCTGTAAAAGGTAAGAAACTTCGGAGAGTCTTCACCCATCGCCACGGACGTGCTGTGTGAAGAGACTCTTCCGCTGAAAGTAACAGTGTGAAAAGTTCATGTGTATTCACTTCTTTTCTCCTGCACGAGACGCAGCTGTCTGCACTGCAGATACATCATACATGAGGAGAAAGTGTAAAATGCCAAGTGTTAAAAATCACTTTTGTTTTGTTCGGGAATGCACGAAGATCCTTTCTTTCCCCTTCAGACTAAAGTGCAGAAGGTTTCACAACAAACTCGACTTCACTGTAAACTGTCTAGATGTCAAAGCGTAATGTATAGATGTAAAGTGCCAAGTGAGAAAGTTTTGTTTGGGCAAACATAAACATGAACAATCCAAATCAAATTTCAAGACTTAAAACAAACGATTTGAGTGTTAAAGGGCGTATATACAAAAGTGTAAAGAGTAGAAACAAATTTTAAAGACTGGAAACAAAATATCCAAGTGCACAAAGTAAATGCAAAATTGTAAAAATTGTAGAAACGTTTAAAGTGTATTACAAAGTTTTACAATTTTGAAAGAAGGTTACAAGTTTTAAACAAAGGAGTATGATGTGAGGAAACAGATTATGAAATAAAGTGCAAATACAAGTTTACAAAATCTAAGCGTAAAAGATTTTGTGTTGGAATCCATGAACACTCCTTTTCTCCGAGTGTAAAGTGTGTTGAAACAAAGTATCTAGAGTCAGACTGTTCAAACTGTTCCTGTGTAAAAGTGGCACGCATAAACAACTCTGTCCCATGAATGAAACCATTTCAGTTGAGTTGACTTTAGGTTTCTTTTTTCTGACAGTGACTTTAATCATAACTGTAGCTGTATAAACACAACATGATGTTCCTGTTGGCCTTGAGGGCGCTTATAGAGTTATCTCTATAAATATGAAAACATTAAAACAATCAGACAAGTTTTTCTCTGTGACACGTGTTTTGTTAGGATTGTTAGTCTGGTCATAAGCTCTGGAGTCTCTTATAGGAAAGGTTTGGCTGTTAAATGCATGTTTTGTATGTAAATGCAACTCTTTCTAGTGGTGTGCATAATCACGTAATAGCGTGTTTTTAGTTGACATCCACTTTATGTAATTTATGGATTTCTAATTGTACATCTTTATTAACATGGAATAATTGTAATTTCTTTACCACTGTTGCAGTTTGATGATAGCTATTGATGAAAACAAACCCCACAGTATGTATTAGTCAGACCCCAAACACTCGGCTCTTTGAAATGAGATACCTGTGAGACAGAATCCATGGGTTTTTGTTCTGGAAAATAAATAGCACTAGATTGAAGAACAATAAAATAGAACCTTTCACAGAATAGATAATCCACAGAATGGGTTATTTAAGAGTTGCATTTTAAATAGCATAAAATATGTAGTTGACCTGATAACCAGTTCAATTTCAAAGTTTACAGATCAAATTCTTAGGTTAGTATTGTAAAGATGCAACAGGTTGTGCCAGAATTAGTATTTTTTTGAGGGAATTGCTACTCTAAGTATATGAACAGATTTAAATTTTGAAAAGATTCTCATCATTATTTGATTCAAACAATTGAAGGAAATGTGTCTTTGTATAAAAACCTCTCAGCTGAGAGGTCAAACTCTCTGTAGAGTTTAAACCAACCCAAATTCATATTAAATGTCTCGTAATAGTCACGGTGTACTTCAGAATAGATTCTATTTTTTTTTTATTTGATAGGTTGATGTATCTTGGGTCTATTTATAAGCGATTTAAAAAAAAAAAGATTGTCTATTTGCATACTGATGTTTATGATTCCGGCAGCAGATAGAGGTTTGTATCTGTGTATTGTTCCTCCTGTGGGCGTAATGACTCTTTTGATGTTCTGCTTCTAAAGAGGCGTAAATGGATGCCTACATGTGGCATGTGAGTGTCTTTTGTGTGATCAGAGAGGTTAGGACAACATGACTGCTGGGTAACAAAGCCCTCATGCTTTCTGCTCGGGAGAGAAAGAGACCGAGAGATCTCAAGATACCAGCACAATAAAAGTTTTAAGAAGTGTTTTCCAGGAAAAGCAAGTGTAATGAATGAATGTAAGAATGTGACTTCTTTTCATTTTCATTTTTGCTACATTCACAGCTTTTTACCACCCCATGCATTTAGCTGAAAATTGCAATGCAGTTACGCTGCGGTATTTTATGGGACGTGTGAAAGGCGTAGACCGAGGATGAGAGACTGTAGGACAGCGGAGTGAACTTTTATCATCATGTCTTTATTTTTGTCCAGGCAGGAATGTTGAGCTCGGTCACGTATAATCCGACTTGTTCTCTTTCACCTGTTGGCTTTCTCTGTCTCTAATTCTTCAGACGATCTTGTCAGAATAAAATATGGAGAGAAAGACAACTGTGCTGATGGATTAAACATATGCTTATCATCTCATCATAATCACTACACAACAAATCTCATTTTGCACTGATGGAGCTGTCGCAATTGTTTCCTGTCGCTCTGGTTAGAGATAAAACAATGTTTAGAGTTCATAACCGCAAATATATGGTGTATATATACAGCTTGATTTGGGTTTTAAAATATATTGCGGTGGTAGAAGGTTTCAGTTTTGTTGTTTTGGCTGTATTTTTGGTTTGTTCTCAAGTGCCATGTGACTGTGCAGTTCAGGATGTCTCTAACAGCTTTTCCAAAGAGTAGTGTTTTGTGTGACAAAATGCTACAGTAATGTTTTGATGTTCTTTTGAATTGCACACACAGCTTTAGAATCGAGTGAGAGAATATTAATAATTAACAATAATTAAACATCATATGTAGCAGCTGAATTTGATTTACTCTGGGGTAATGTAAATGTACCTTTTCAATTTGAATTCCTGCATTCTTTTTTTTTTTTTTGTCTTTTTTAAACTTTTTTTTTAAATAAATAACCATTTTATTTTTTTTGTTTTGTTAGTGTTAATGTGTCTGTTAATTTTAATGCTGTCACTCTAATTAAGAAACCCTTGTTGTTTTGTTGCCAGAAAAATACAGCTGTGGTAAAACAATTGGATGGTTATGTATTTATGAAAGATAATACCCCTCTGTGTAATGTCAGTGTAATTACCTACTTTTCTTTAGTAACTTGTACCATAGCTAACACTACAGTGGACCTAACACTTAACTGTAGTTTAACCGCTTTAAATTTAGTAGTTTGAATCTTGGGAAGCTACATTTTGTGTAGCTTGTAGGAAATGTACATGATTATACTTTTAACGGTCATGTTTCACAATCCCTGTTATTTTTCTATCAGCTTAAAAAGAGAAGGATGAAAAGAAAAGTTTCCGCTCTTTTTCCTCCAGTAGCTTTGATCATTTACTGATAGTGTTTATTAAGCTCCCACATCTCAGATGGGATCTCTATTTTCTGTCTGCTACTAGAATGTAATGATGCCCGTATGCTTCCACTGTTTCAAACAGACTTTTCTTACATAGGGGCTGCACTTAGAATCTGGTGGAGTTGACGTTCCAGAAAACATCATCCTGAATATTTTTCATTGAGGCTTTGGGGCACAGGTGGGCACCTTCAGAGAACCCACGCTCAGTTTTGTTTTGTCCTGGAGGGGGACATGCGAGCATTTCCCGTTCATTCCTATCTTTCAGTCAAATGATTGCTAGTTTCTGAGGTCACTCTTTTTGCACAACTTAGCATTTATCTTTCTAGATAAGTTGGATCGAGAAGTAGGCCTACTTATCTTCAATTGCTTTTGCTTCCCCATTTTGTTTCTTTGCACGTTTGTGATCAAGCCCTCTTGGTTTCCTAATTAAATGACTTGATGACATTTTGTGATTGTAAAGTCATGACCCATCTGTGTTCCTTCGCTAATTACGAGCATTTATAAATCATTAGCAGGGCATTGGTTATCCAGTACAGAATGTAGCTAAACGCTGCAGTTCTATTTAGAGCGCTAGAATAATGTTTGGCCGTTTAGAGGGTTCTGGGTAATGATAAACACATGGGGCTGTTGAAAAGGTATGCTAAGTGGCCAATTTGAATGTAAGCATGTGTAATGATTCGGACCCAGTGATGGCCTTTCCAGTCATTCTGGTGGTCTGTCGTAGTTTGTCGCACTTTGTGGGTTGGAAACACTGCTTTAGATCAATACATGGGCAAGCAAAAACCCTGTCTCAGTAGTTAGGACGGTGCTCATTGAGAGAGATCAGTCTGGGGCGGAAGAGGCGGGCGAGTTTTCATAGAAGTGGATTGAGCAATTCAGATGAAGTTTCATACTTTTTTTTTAAAATTCCATCTGTGTGTTTGGGCTGCGGGCAGGATAGAACGTAAATGCACATTAAAAGTGAGTGATGAACGTGTTTGAGTAGCTTTGAGCGGCAGTCCAGGCGTGTTGGCGTGGGAGACTTGAACGAAAGAGAGAAAGTTGGTGTATTTAGGGAGTCATCCTCTGCCCTGCCTCTGTTGCCCAACAGATGTTAGGCAGCTTTCTCTTTACCCCCGCCCTGGGTAGGAAGGGATGAAAGTGATTTTGTAGGGCTGTGTGGTTTGAAGGTTTATTTAGCTTGGGGCTATGATCTTTGCTCTGCACCATTCCAAGATTGGCCGTAAATGGCGAGATGAAGTAATACATTTTCACATTGGGCTGGACAAGATTTCTAAATAAATGAATATCTTTAAAATATATTTTAATATTTGTAGCCAAAATACATTGTGAATATATGGTGGATATTCAATAAATCGCCTTACTTTCATTCCATGCAAACAGGACAGATGTGGTCATGCGGTGTGGCAAGCATACCGTCACACTGCATACATAATCGGCCCCGTTCTGATTAGAGGAACCACCAAACAAATTTGAGGTTATTTTTAATTGGGACCATGACGTCTGATTTCGAACAGTATAAAGGATTTCATAGAGGTGGAAGATTTGATGATGGTACATTACATATACCATAACTACAGTGATACTGAGTTGGTCCACCACCCGGAATAATTGCCTTTAATCCCTGAAGTCCAGGTTTCATTAGTTCGGGTTAGCTGACAGCCGTCGTCCTTCTGGAGTGCCGTAGGAACTGGAGACGGATTACGGCTGGCTGCCAAAGTTTTGCTGTGATTTAGGGCCCTGGTATTGGTGATGGATACTGTCCAGCAGTTATGTACATCGGGTGAATGGTATATCGCCCAGGTTTTATTTCTGGCTCAACAGATTGTAGCAAATTTTGCTGTAAAAAGATGATCCTAACACAATGAAATTCAATAGACGCCAAGGTCGTCTCCAACCGGTCTGAGGCAACAATAAGAATTTCTCGTGATTCATTGCCCATCATACTTTTAATGTCCTTAGAGTTATACAGAAAATGTAGACACATCCTTAAAATCTACTCACTAGTTTTTGTGCATAATTAATTGGCTTACTGCACAGAAAAACTATACTTTTGGATCACCTATGAGCCAGATATCAAAATATTTTCATCTCCAGCTTTGTCATTATCCTTTTGTGGCACTGCAAGGACAGAACTAAAAGAATTATAGATTTTATTAGGAGCATGGAAAGTAAACGATGGGTACATCAATTCCAATAGTCTAGCTTTTAGTGCATCAAAGATGTACTTTGACCCCTGTATGTAAGTTAACAGCACAATAGTACAGGAAGTGCACTCATGTGATGGGTGTAGGGTTGTAACGGTATGAGATTTTCACAGTATGATAATCATCTTAGAAAATATCACGGTTTCATGGTATCACGGCATATTAAACAATAATTCTTATCAGTAACAATGACTCTTAAAAGAATAAGAACTCAAATAAAGTTATTTGAGTGAACAGATCTTTTATTACAACAAACTTGAAACCATTTTAATGAAAGTATTGAAGTCTCCCTTCTGAAAAAAAAAATCATTTAGTTTTAAAAAACAATTAAAAAATAAAGCTATACACCTTACGTATATCTATATCACACTTTAACATTTTAAGTAATTTTTTAATGTTAACTTTTATTTTTGGCAAAGTTCTGCACAACAGAGGTATACTAAGTTAAAACATGGACAAACATGATATTCCTTAAAAAATAATGTTTAAATAAATTCATTATTATAAAGAATATTATTATTGTTGTTATTATAACTTTGAAATACATTGTACAATGCTAATATATTTGTCATAATTTCAAGTTAAATATAACTTTTATTTAGACGGGTTGGGTTGTAGCGGTCCGTTGAGTTTCAGAGTGTATTTTGACAATGGTTTTTCTCAAATAAAACTAGGAAATGTTTAAGTTTTCTCTCAGAGCAGCTCTGCTGATGTTCATGTTTATGTAGACGCTGAAAACACCATTAGTGTCATGCGTACTTCAGTATGTAGTAGATAAATGGCGCCACTCAGAGACATGCAGAAACAAGTGGATTATCTATATAACAGTCTCTTTGCACTTTAATATTCACAGAAACATACCATATCTAGTTTTGATTCATCCATCCATCAGATTGCGCGTTTTACGTGACATCCTCATTATACTATAAATTCCATGTTTTAACGACTGCACCGGGATTCCCTCTGCATCACGGAAATCATACGGCCTTAATTTATACGTTTTTATAAATGTGACATACCTTTATCTGCACGGAGGGATGGTGTCCACGAATATGAGCGAACATGCTGGATTTATTGCCTGCTTTTGCAGCCACTTTGCATCCACATTTTTTGCAAATTGGATCCGTCCTCAAGGACAACCCGCGTTCGTTTTTTTCGGGGTTTTTTTTGCAAGTGTTCCCATACTGCAGATTTTAACTTTTTTTTTTTTTTTTTGGTGGGGATAGAGATTAGATATAATCTCTGTGTCTGTCATTTTCTCCGCTGTACGTGCATGTAAGCAGCCAAGTGAAGCAGCCGAGTGAAAATAAGTTGCATATGCGTGGGTGAGATTTTTTTTTGTTTCATTCATTTTTTTTAAACCATAGATATGCAAATGTTTACGGTATGATAAGTGTGCACGTTCAAACCGTGATAAACCGTCATACCAGTATATCGTTACAACCCTAGATGGGTGTTGTCATTTAAAGGGATAGTTCACCCCCAAAAAATAAAATTCTGTAATCATATACTCACCCTCAAGTTGTTCCAAACCTGTTGCTGGTCCCCACTGACTTCCATAGTATTTAACGAAACAATACTATGGACGTCAATGTGGACCAGCAACCGTTTGGTTCTCCTCATTCTTCAAAATTCTTCTTTTGTGTTTAGAAGAAGAAAGAAATTCATACAGGTTTAAAACAACTTGGACATAATTTTCATCTTTGGGTGAACTACTTCTTTAAACAAATCCAAAAAAGTTTTGTTGTGTGTTGCTTTGCCACTAAACGTGTTTCTTTGAAGAATGAGTATATTTTCACCCTGATCTAATCTTATTTTAACAGGTTGTTGGTTTTCTGTGATTTTTGTTTAAACCAAGTGTTTAAAGGAGCTTCTGATTTGTTTAAGAAACCTCAAGTGTCTTTTTAAATTAGTGTGTCAGGTATTAGCTAAGTTCTAATCCCCAAATAAGCATGTTTTTATGACAATTATTGATCAGGAAATTGCTTTATGGAATTATGCACACTTAGCTGTTGTTGGTCAAATAAACCCAATTGACTGTAATGTTTGGGGTGAACTTCTGAACTTTACACATTGCTGACAGTTCCCGCATTTAAAAAAGACAGGGGAGCCCTGACCCTGTGCAGAATGTAGGAGGGGTTTTCTGCATCCTCAGCACCTTCCTGTTTTCAAGATTCATTTCTCTGAGACTTCCTGAACTGCCCCTTCTTCACCAGATCCTGTTCTAAGTCCAGCCTTGAGAGCAGCCAGAACGCTTCCTTGTATCTTTTTTTATTTTTATTTTTTTTACTTTACTTTAGTACAAGCCCAGCTATACCACAGCGTTCTATTTCAAACACTGGTGCCCATAAGCGACATCTGACATGGGTTTTCTCTGTAGCCCAGTGCCCAAGCCAGGCAACAGATCAGCAGGACTATATTAAGGCAAAAGCAGCCACGGCTGGCTCCCCCCTTGCTCCTGACAAACAGACTGTTTGTTTGGAAGTGCTGCATAACTGGTGGATCAGAGCCTGAGGCACTGTGGGTACTACTACTGTGAGGCCTGTGGTTGTAAGTGCCATTTTGAGCCTTGCAATGCGGGAAGAGGCAGCCCCTCTGGGGAACAAAGTTAAACGGTCATTTATAGAGTCTTTTTCAACTGCTTGAGGAAACAGGAATTAATTACAGGGGTAAGCCCAAAGAAAGCCCTGCATTGTTACGCCTCTGACCCATCTCTTTAGAACAACCCAGATTAGATTAAGATACAGGATGGGAGATGCATAATATTTATGATTCTCGGACAAAGAAGCTTCTTGGTCTGTGTCTGTAAAACCTCATCTATTGGTGCTCTGAATGAGGCCTTTTTTAAGCTTCCCAAATCTGTTGTGCTACCGCTCTCTTTCCAATGGTGGGAAAGTATACTGCAAATGTAGTGAGTGCAAGCTGTATTATCATTATTATTATTTTGACATTTTATTAAGGTTATGTTGGTCTTTGCACCGTCTAATGCCACTGCCCCGAATCTGCTCACCTTCAGGATAAGAGAACAGCTGAAGCCTGAATATGATGGAGAGTTCAAGTATCTGACAGCCAGTGATAGCAATTCAGACAAGCACGTTTGTTAAACTCACACCACACAATTTGTTTTGTTATTTTGGAAGCACTGGAAAACATGACCTCTTGGCTTGCAGAGGGCTACAAGACAAGACAGATAAACATTTAGACAACCTAAATAGATTCAGTCAGAGGCAATGTTTGGAGTGGATATTTATTTCAAAGCCCTCAAGCTTGTACATACAAGGCAGAGAGTTGGCCTTATGTTTTTGGGGGGTTTTCAACACACTCAGAAAGTATAATTCAGCCTTCACAGCCTCTTACATCTTGTTTGTTTTTGTTCTATGAGGTTAATTTTTCAATTTTGAAAACCCAAGAGTTGAAAAGGGACAGCATTATGCCCTTAAACTAGTCAAATATTCACAATGAATCTTGGATCATTTTTATCTTTACATTTTTTTTTTCTTGGTTGAATTTGTAGTACATATCTAGTTATGAATTTTATCTCTTTGGCCAGCATGAATGTTAGAGTGATGTTCCTGGTCTTCATTATTTGCCAGTGAAGGTTTCAAATCCTGCTGTCATCTTGTTTTTGTTTTGTGCATGCTTTGAATCACAACTTCAAATATATGTCCCTGCCCTGTGAGTGCTTTTGGTCGGAGGCCAAAGACCTATCGGCAGGACACTGAGCAGGACCTGTTGTGTAGCTGTATGTCCAGCTTAGCTGCCATGGTGATGGAGAGGTGATGGAATCCAGGAGGGTGAGGGAGGACTGAATCTGAGCTGAAGCAGAGATAGGAAAACCACTAGCTGCCTCCAACTTTTCTGCAGCTGTCATCCTTTCAAAAACTGGACTCTGTCTTTAAATTTGCAAGATAATCTAGAGCGAATGGGGTACAGTCAAGATTAAAACATGCATTTCTTACATGAGCACCACAGCTCGATGTGTCTGGAACGTGTGCATATAACTAGACCACGGCTCTGACATGTTTCTGTTTTCTCAAGTCAAAGCTTTTGGAATTTGAGCGCTTGGCATCTACCGGAGAAGTCATCCAATGCTCTGCCGACTCTAACCGCCTCACATACACACTCGTTCTCATCCTCCACTGCTTGGCTGATGAATCAGACACTCTTGGCACAGCCTGCCTATCAACTTTGTCTCTCAGCACACCCTCTGGGCACACAGAACCGCTGTCTCTCCTGTCTGTAACATTCCTCCTCTCCATTAGAAGTACACTTCCTGTGTGCAAACGTCCCCTCGAGGGTTCTGATTAGCTGTGAACTCAACTGGAAGGATATTCTGTAGCTCCCACAATACTGTGGGTGTTGTTAGTTATGCGTGTTGCTTTTCTGCAGTTTTGGCTTCAGCCTTGTGCAGCGGGATACCCTGAGATCCATTTCCAGTGTCCGAGACGACCCTATTGAGTTTCAGTCCTCTGCCTAATCCCTGTTGTTGAAAACCTTGGGAAACGGCCCCCTTACCTCTGCACCCCTCCTCTGTCACCACCTCCCCTTCCACACCACCTCCTCCTCCTATTCCCAGGCAAACAAGATGCCACAGAACAAACTCCAATTAAGAGGGTTCTTCTGTACTGTACTGGGGCTAAGGGTCTCCCTCCCACCCTGTCTCACCGGGCGATCTGTGTGTGGAGTGTTTGTGACCAAGGCCAAGCTGCCCGGGGCAGGAATTAGCACTGTCTCCCTCGTCTGAGGCCTGGCACTCATGGGAATGAGGCGGAGGTAGACCTGGTTGTTTCTGCTGAGAATCCCCCTGGGAGGAGAGAGGCGGGAAGGAGTGTGTGTTCTTGGTAAACAGTGCTTTATTAGAGGTGACTGTCTGATCCCTGGGGCCTCTGTTCTCATTCCTGTCTTCTCCCCTCCCCTTCCATCTTTCCTTTCACCGTTAACTATGCCATGGTCATCCAGGCTGTGCCCCGTCACCCCATGAGCATCTCACCCCAGGGCTGCCTGCGCTGTTTACACTCTGATACAATTTCCTGTCAACAGAGACAAGCTGAGTTTTACAGCTGGGGGAGGCCGGTCCGGGGAAGTAGCATCAAACTCCTGATGTAATGTCTCTTCACACACATACATACTCACCCGCTCTCTCACTAAAGAGAGCAGTTGAAGGTTAACCTCTGTTTGCCCTTTCTTTTGAGCCTTCTGGATGTAGATAAGCGCTGCCTAACTGCAGTTTGATTTCCATCTCAGCTCATGGTAAAAGAAAGAGCAAATGCTCCCTTTTTAATGCTTAGTACCTTACAGATGTCTCTGACTCTCTCTCTCCTGTTCCTCTTCCTCTCTCTCTCTCTTTTTAATAATGTCTGCTCCCTTTAATCACTGCTCAGTTCAGAGGCCCAGTATTTCCATTCATTAGTCCCATCTGCATGGCCTGGAGCTGCCCTCAATCCTGCCACTTGGACCAGTAGTTGCCTGTTATAGCCGAACTTGGGTCATCCGTACTGGGCCTTGGTTCCCACCCCCTTTTCGAGTCTCATAGCCTTTCTCCCTTTCCTGATCTGTTTTGCTTGCCAGGTCTCTCTGATTGCACCAAGTCAAGACATTGCACTGTCAGTTGACTGGGAGGATTACAAGCAAGGTTCACACAGTATGAGTTTGTCTGTCGGGCATTATCTGGGGAAATGAGCTGAGGTTTGGCAAGTATTCACCTCCCGATGAATCCTTTTTTTCCCTACTGGCACTCCCTTCCTCTCACTCACCTACCTCCTGTTTTTCCTGCCTCAGTTTTTGTTTTCTCTAACTTACTTACTCCACCTCTCTTATTTTGTCATATTTTTCTTTTTCTTTTCTTTTTGTAGCTGCTGTACTTTGTTGTTCTCCTTCATCTCTTTCTCTTTCTGTGGAATGTATGGAGAGCGGCTCCTCTGTCAGGGTTTGTGGGGGCGAGTGTGGACAGGTTCAGGATACGGCAGGAGTATCCATCTTACCACATAGGGTCCGATCAGACTATCAGAAAATATATTCACTCACTCTTCTGCTCCTCTTACGGTTTTACTGTCTTCTGTCGTCTGTTTTTTAGTCTCTTTCTCCTTCTGGTGCCCCTCATGTTTCTGCTGCTTTGTGTGTCCTTATTTTCTGCATTGCCTAATAACCATAGCATACGACTCATTTGTTTGTTTAATAAGATCAATTTTGTGGATCTTTTACTGCTAAGTTTATTTGTTTCTTATCCATGAAGTTCAGGCCTCTACTTTTGTACCAGTTGTGACCTGTTCTTCTATAGCCCTGTGGGGTCTTTTGTCCGTGTTTACTCAATATGACAGGGATCTGGGCAGAGGGCAGATGACACTTCAAGCACTGCCTGCAGAGAAAGACTCATTCTTGTTCACACCTTTTTTATAGGACTGCAGGTGCCACTTCCCGCCCTCTTTGCACACACACCTAGGGGCTTGTCAGACTGTTTACTTTCCTTGCTGTCATCCTGTGTTATTTTCTGCTTACACTGCATCCATCTTTCTGCAAGATTGCCCCAGCATTCCAGCAGAATTTTATTGCAGAGGCTGTGTGTCATATACAGATATGAGGGTATCAGAGCCACTTTCATTTTTTTATTGTGGATACTCTTTACTGCACATTAATTAATGGCTGGAAGAGTCTTTGTAAAACTGCAGAATATAGCATTTTTAAGGATGGATGCTCTTAGACATCCCAAGGAGTCCTGTCTTCCATTCCCTGCACTTTGGCAGGATCTCGGGTATGACCCTGGACTTGCTCCCTCATTCCAGAGAGAAAACAGAAAGGAAAAACAGTTTTTACTCATTGACAACTGATAAGGTTAGATTTATGATCATCAACTGCCTGTGGGTTTGTTGGACTGCTGTTTGATCAGGCTCTTTGGAAGCCTCTCAGAAAAACACTCAGTGTGTGTGAATCTTCTCTTCTGGCTTGAGAAATTCCTCAATCAAGCTTGTAAATGTAAAAAGAGAATAGAGAGAGTCATGCAGGAGAAGTCTTCTGCAACATTTGGAGACTATGGAGTAGCATGCTGGCCAAAGATCCATCCCTGTAAACCAAATACCCCTGATGACCAGCATATGTTTTGTTTTGGGATGGGATGGGATGGGATGCTGTAGTGCTACTAGCGTCCCCACCAGGCTTCATAACTAGCTTAAGCTAAACCTTTTGTCTTAGAACTTAGTATAGGCCAGCAGCCAACCAGCTTCAACCAACATGGAAATTCAGGATAGTCTAAGCTGATCTTTTCAACAGGAAAACGCTGGACATCTGCTGTGCAACATTACCAATACCCTTAATCTTAATTAAAGTGTGCAATAGAGCTAAACATGAAGCTAACAACAAAATTCCATGTTTGTTAAAGTTTCTGTTGAGGGTTTCTGGGAAATTCTGCCAAATGTATCTCCTGATTGTAGAGGATCATAATTTATCATAATTCTAGTTGGTCAAAGCTATTTCATACTTTTAAGCTGGTTCTTCTACCAAGGATTGGATAGCCAAGAGTAAAGCTTTCTCAGTCATAGGTTCCATAGCTTTATTAGCAAGCATTCTTACTCGAGTCATTGGTAGTACAGTGTAGTGATGCGCGGGTCGGGTTTTTTTCCAACCCACGGGTCCCGCTTTTATGAAATTATTTGGCCCGCCCCGCACCACTGTATCTATTTTTACAACCCGCCCCGCCCCGCACCCGCGACCATTAAATAGACATACTAGGCTTTGTAATGTAAATGAAAACAGCCTTTATTTCAGCCTGAAAGTGCTTGGAAACATCGCCCTGTAAACTGGCAACAACATACGATTATGAATATGAACCATAAATCAGGTCATATTAATAACAAGATAATGATAAACATTTTCAACATTTACAAAGCAGCGTTTGTATTCATCTAATAGGCTAAACAATTTTTTATTTCAGATTTGTATAGGCCTACAGTTTACAGCCTACGCTACATAACCACTGAACTTTTGTTTTATTTAACACACGGAAATGTTCATTTAGCTTTTTTACGTTCGCTGTGCATCCACTGTACCGGGGTTTAATCTATTACACCTAGACTCCAGCACCCGGCCAGCAGAGCTGAATGTGCGCTCGCTTGATGCGCTTGTGGCTGGGATACAGAGCTGCTTGGCGCTTTCGTGACGTGTCACGTGACGCCAAAGGTTTGGGGACATCAAGCAAGTTACGTTGCTACGTAGGCCTTCGTATTGTAACCTTATCAAAGAACTTAATAAAATATGAAAATAGATATTCCCAAATATTTAATATTGGCTATAGGGAATTGCACGCAACATACATGGATTTTTTTTTTTTTTTTAATGACCCACCCCAACCCGCCCCGCAAATAAAGTGACAATTTCTTTACCCGCCCAAACCCGACCCGCGGGTTACCCGCGGGGTCCGCGGGTTATGAGACGACCCGCGCATCACTAGTACAGTGATGTTACATAAATAGAGGCGCTGTCAGGTTAATGTTTGTAATTCTCTCTGTTTGTTAAACCCTTGCTTCCTTCTGCACTGATTTCCCTTTGCCCTTAATCTTCTCTTTTGATGTGGCCTGTATGATGAAGATCTTCAGTAGGTATAGGGGACTTCCCTTCCCTTCTACTATCAGACATGTCTCTGCACTCCGCTACCCGCTCTGTCTGTCTCTCTCTCTCTCTCTCTATATATACTTATATCTCTGTTATTGAAGGCTCTAGACTGCTCCAATCCCTGCTGTCTCTCTTGCCTGCATATAGTAGTAGCTGCCTGTCTCTCTCTCTCTGATGGAGGACAGCAGATATCCTACAAAGTGTCTGTCTGCCCTGAGCCTAGTACATACAGGCGGATGTCAAAAGAAAGACAAAGAGATAAAACACAGGAATGATGCTTGTGTTTCCTCGTCATGCCAGATCTGTTGCAGCGATAGCAAGAGGTGCAGCGTCACTCCTCACACCAGATATCTTTATCCAGGGTTATACCCACCCCTCCAGGGGTACATACCATCACCTTCTATATACACATGGGGTGATGTTGCCCATCTTTGCCAGTGTTTCATTCAAGGCTGTTGTTATTGTTGTAATTATATATTATTATTCTGGGAGTGAGAAGATTGTCTCCACTGATGGCATAGGGGCACTGCAGAGGGCTTGTTGGGACTCGTGGACAAGACACGTTACCCTTAGAATCCTTGGGCTGATGAACCATGCACACACACGTTAATAGCCAATGCATACATATTTACTTTTGAGATCTGCTGAGTTTGACTAATCTTGGTAAAATTTCTATGTAATCTGTTTTCAAAAGTGTGTAGATTTATTAAACGCCCATCTGCCTTGCTGCCTCCTTGCATGCCGTGCTGTATTTTGTGCTTGCCAAGTGCAGACCCTTTTATCACCCTGTTTTTTGAGGTGACCCCCAAGGGGCGGGGCCACAACTGCCAGACACCCGCTGACTTTCTGCTCTCCGGTGACCCTTGACATTTGGCTTTAGAGGGGGCGTGAGCAGGAGGCTGGGAGAGTTTATCATTTCCTGTGTTTCCTACTTCGTCTTCCTCCTGAGTGGTCCTGCAGGGGGCAGGGGAGATGATATGTATGTATGTGCATGTTTGATGTTTGCAAAGAATGTTTGTAGGTCTCACTGCAGCTAAAATGAATGATGGGATAATAGATTCTTTCAGAATGCAACTATTAACTAGATTTTTATGTCAAGCACTCGTCCAAAGGTGCTGTGGGTAGTTGCAGCATGGTTGCTTAATATGCTTTTGTTTTAGCACAATGTTATGGTTGCCAGGGCATTATTTTGGTGGATTCTAAGGTGTTTTGAATGGTTGCTAGGTGGTTGACCAAAAAGCCCACTCCTGACTTTGGATCCAAGCTATAACTCTGATTTGTGCTTGAATGTGAGTAAATGTGAGCGTGTGTGTCCTGTCACAGACTTGTTCAGCTTTAGTGGTCTCACCCAGACATAACCTCTTTAATTTGACCCAGTCAAGTGGCCTGTCCTTTGGGCTGATGTTGGGCCGGGCACAGAGCCCCATGGCACCCACAGTGTGAATATCACAGCTGGGAGGCCATTGTCCGCCAGCCCCCGGCCCAAACTACACTCGCAGACCAGGAGCCTGTGATCAAAGGCCCTCTGGATTAACGCAGCCCTGATACAGAGGACTGGCACTAGGGGAGGGATGGGTTCAAAAGCAAGGAGGAATGCTCCTAATTACGATCCTTTCACTCTTTTCCATGTCTCACCCTTTGGGTGCTCCCCTGGTCTTTCTTTTAGGGCGTTTGAGACTGTGTGTGAGTGTGTGAAAGCCATGTGGAGGCTCTTCAGGCTACAGTGAGTCTGTGAGAAAGCAGTGCACTGTGACAGGATAGTGATATTAAGAGTAGACCACAAGCAGACTCTTCAAATGCAGTCCATCGGAGACGGGCAGAAATTAAGGGGCAAAAGAGAGCAAGGGAGAAGAAGGATTGTAGGTTGAGGGTGGGTGAGGGGGCGTAGAAGTTCAGGAATTTCTGTTTCACTGGAGAAGCGCTCTGTGGGAATGGGTCGTAGATCAGCAGAAATAAATTTATCTTTGGGGGAAGGCTGTACGAGATCAAGGCATGTGTAAGGGAATGTGTCATAAAGGTTATTGAAAGTGTTGTTTAGGATTAACTGTGAAATGTTAAGTTTTGTAACTCCTACAAGCTGTACTCCTCGACCAGCTACAGATAGAAGATGAAAACAGTGCTATCTGTAGAAAGAGTAGGCCTCTGGGTAACTTTTATTATTGGTACTTGTTGAGGCATTCCTACTTTAGCAATCTGAGCAAACCCCTAAGTAATAAACTTCTTTGCATCCGTTGTCATTTGCCTTCTAGTCATGAATGCTACAATCATTTGTGTGGCTTTTTGAGGGGAGGTGTGCTGTGGCCTTTCAAAGTGAGTTTTTTTTTTTTTTTTTTTTTTGTGGTGGTGGTTTTATCATTACCTAATAATAATATGAGCTAAAAAATATTACAACCTTGCATTAAAGGAGTTACCTAAACCATATCTTTGGACCAAAGTGTTAGAGAGATATATCATATCAACCACCTAGTAATTCACTGAAACCCTTTAGAATAACTTTAATACGCACATTATTTCAGCAAATTTGATCATTCTTTCTGCTAGCTCTTTGACACATGCGACCGTATTTAAATACACTTTACAGAATTATGAAAAATTCTGTATTTTTTTCATCTATAATCAACACAAAATATGTGGCAAAGTGTCCACATTTCATGTTTTGCTGGTAACAGCCTTTGTTATTATAACTGTTGCATGAACCATGTTAAACTGTTATTGACCATGTTCAGTCTTTTCAAATATGTGACCATGGACCACAAAACGAATCATAAGTGTCAATTTTTCGAAATTGAGATTTATACATCATCCGAAAGCTGAATAAATAAGCTTTCCATTGATGTGTGGTTTGTCAGGATAGGACAATATTTGGCCGAGATACAACTATTTGAAAATCTGGAATCTGAGGGTGCAAAAAATCTAAATACTGAGAAAATTGCCTTTAAAGCTATCCAAATAAAGTTCTTAGCAATGCATATTACTAATCAAAAATTAAGTTTTTAATATATTTACAGTAGGAAATTTACAAAATATCTTTATGGAACATGACCTTTACTTAATATCCTAATGATTTTTGGCATAAAAGATAAATAGATAATTTTGATCCATACAATGTATTTTTGGCTATTGCTACAAATATTCCCCAGCGACTTAAGACTGGTTTTGTAGTGCAGAGTCGCATATTGTATTGCCCATGACGGTTTTTAATGTTTGTTTTTATGTGTTCCAGGTGTGCAGTGTGTGTGAAGGGGGTGTGTGTGAGGCCCCAGGTTAGTGCACAGAGGTGAAACAGCGTCATGGAGGACAGTGGTCTGAGATTATTGTCCGCTGTGCTGTGCGTCTGCCATACCCTGCTCCTCAACTGCCCATGTTAGTAACACATTCAAAAAAACAAAAACATTAGCACACACCTGTGTCGAGCCATTGAAATTGAAATGCCAAGAGAGAAATTACATAAAATGTCTTCTCAGCAAGCTGTAGGAGGAATATTTATGGATTATGGTCTGTTGATCTATTTCTTTTATTTTTTCCCCATGTCTCTCTCCTTTAGCTGTCCTGTCTCTCTCTTTTCGTGTGGAGCCTCTCTCTGTGGTACAGAAGCAGGGCAGTGCGGTCCACCTGCATTGCACAGCACGTCCAGCCACCGCCAGAATCAGCTGGCTGTTTCAGGGTCAACCACTTGACCCTATCCACCAATCTGGAGTGGAACTTAGTCCAGGCTCCCTTTCTCTGTCATCTCTCCAACCGGCTCTCACGGGCTCCTACCAGTGCTTGGCGCAGTCCGAGACAGGCTCCTTCATCAGCCGGCACGCACGAGTGCGCATTGCAGGTAGGCACATTTGATCACAGGCATAGTATGCTGACAAATACACTTTCAGCGCAGCTGTAAGAACAACACTCTTACAAGAATGCACTTCAAAGAGGTCGCTGGAGAAGAAAGACAGGAAGTATCAGAAGGCGGATTTCTCGAGCCATTAACACTGTTAGAATGGACAACCGTAGATGAGTGTTGGAGGGGAAGGAAATGGTTCTTTCTTTTCAGTCTGGCACTTATCCAGACACCTCTTCAGCAGTATCCTTAATGAGCCTGGGGGCTTCCTGTGTCGTACCGAGAGCTGATGCCGGGAAGGGCGCCCTATCGGACACAAACCCCCCGGCGGCCGACCCAGGGCCTGATCAGGGTTGCAGATAAGGCTGCATTATTCAGTGGAAAGCACATGTTCCCTGCCACTCACAATCCAATATAAACACCTCTTTGACAGAAGGTCTTTGTGTGAACTGCTGCTGCTATGAATGAATATACCAGTTTATTACACAGCTCTCGCAAATGTTTGATTCTGATCGGTCAGTTGCCACATTCTTTGGTCAGATTTTGTAGAATGATTGCTAAACTGTATAATTGACTATTGTCAAAGGTAGCCAATTACCAAACTAGCTGTTCTAGTTTAATTTCTCTCGTCACTCCACAGCTTCTTTCTTCAACTGAAAATCATTACTTTATATGTAGTCATGTAAAAAGTTGTTTCACGTGTGTTTCTTTGAAGCGATTGAGCACTCTTTTGATATATTCATTCAGATATTGAGAGGTTTGCCGAGACCCATCGGAGGACATTTACTGTAAACAAGGGCGAAACTGCTTTTATCGAATGCCCACTTCCTCGCAGCAATCCACCTGCTCTGCCACGTTTCCGGATACGAGGGAAATGGCTGGAAGAGTCTACAGGTACAGACTAGACAACTTCAAATGCCAAACCCTCCAGAAACACATAAATATACAGTTGAACACTTTGAGAGATTGTTTCTTTTGTCTGTTTTTCAGACGAGTATTTGATCCTGCCCTTTGGGAACCTTCAGATATTGTCAGTGTCTTCAGAACATCAGGGCATGTATAAGTGTGGTGCTTATAATCCTCTAACCCGAGAGACTCAAGTAGAGGCTCATGGCACTAAACTCATAGTCAGAGGTTTGTTGAGCAAATTCTATTAGTTTTTCTAGGTACCACAAAGATTTGAGTTATACGTTCCATATAGTTCATACTGTATAAGTTTTGCTATAAAATCAGCAGCTATTTATTCTGAGATGTTTTTTCTATTGTTAGTTAATGGGTGTATACTGTAAATTAAAATATTCATATTTCTGAATGAAGGAATAATGTGATTGCACTCCTTCATTTCATGTAGACTCAGAAGGCCCTTCACCTGTAAGGATCATCTATCCCGTCACCCCTCGCAGTCTTACAGTGGACCAATCTGGATCTCTGACCCTTGAGTGTGTTGTATCGGGAAGTCGTTCTTCAAAGGTCAAATGGATTAAAGATGGAGCGGAACTTTCTTTGAGCTCCAAATGGATGTTGTTGCGAAGCAACCTGGTGTTGAATGATGTTCAGCTGAGTGATGGAGGACATTATTGCTGCTCTGTTCTGACTGATCATGGAGCTGTGGTCAGTGTCAACTACACTGTGAATGTGCTTGGTAAGGAATCAATTTTAATATCCCATCATGTTACCAAGGTTTGACGCAGCTTAATCCATGTAGTTCAGGTTCTTCTCAAGCTCAACAGCTTTTATATGGAAGCACTGGGTAATGTTCCTTGCATGAAGGGTCTGAATTATTCGGTCTCATTCAACTGTGAAAGTCAGAATTTCCCAATTTTCATAAACAGGAAATATGCAATAAAATGGGACATGATGTCCAACTTGGAAACATAATATTATAACCTGTTTCTAATTGTTTAGACTCCTGTACAACAAATGCTAGCATTGCCATTTTTGTTCTTTATACATACTTCCTAACAGCGAACAACAAAATGATCAGATGTTAGAATTATTAAGTAGGAATATCCCATAGAAATATAGAAAGAAACGCATAATTAGTAGTTTATGGTAATTGTATTATTTCGTTATGTGTATATTAACTCCAGCACTTCCCCTCATTACAGCGCAAGTAAGTGTCCTGCAAGGTTTGTCAGATCAGTCTGTGACAGTGGGCTCCTCTGTGAGATTTACCTGTGCTGCCAATGGTAGTCCAACCCCCAACATCACATGGCTCCTCAACTCCGCCCCTCTCGCTACTTCACCCCGCCTCCAAATCACTGGCCCCTCCCTTCACATCCCTTCAGTAATGGTTCAAGATCAGGGAATCTACCAGTGCCTGTTTGACAACGGAATTAGCTCTGCACAATCGGCGGGAAGACTCAGTGTCGAATCAGGTAAGACGATGCTCTAATGCACCCTATAGCAACCATCCAGAACACCTTAATAAAAGCCTGGCAACTACCCACAACACCCTGGATAATCTATAAAAGAGAATTTTACTAGCAGAAGTAGCTGAAGACACAGGTTTACCGTACAGTGAGTTGGGACAGTATATTCTTCCAGCAGGGCAGAGAGTTTAGCTGGAGTTTGGCTGGAGAAGGGGGAGTTGGGGTGGTGTATTTGGCTGGCAATGAGAAGGCTGTGAGAGTGAGCTTTGTGCGTGCTGTTGGGGATAAGCTCTTGGACAGCGGAATGTAAGGAGTAACTGCACAAGGTTATGACGAGGACCAGACCACCCAGCTGTCAACATCACACACAACTAGCCCTATATTTATTAATACACATCTCTCTCACACACACAACCCTCCCCTGCCCTCCTCTGAGGCTATTCCTCAGCCTTGCTCTGTGTCTCCAAACATGATTGATAAGCTTAGAGATATGCAGACTTCAGAATAGATAAAACATGACGGAGGTCTTTTCCAAACGTTGGCTCATATCGCTTTTTTCCTGGCTCGACTACAAGGGTGATTTATTTCGCACTGATAAAATGCAGGTCAGTGTAAAAGCAGAGTTGTTTATGTTTAACGGCAAGATTTGAGATAGATACGTGATCCGTAGGCTGCTGGAAAAAGAAGAAACTGCATTAGACGTGATCAGCTCTGGGCCTGGGAAAACACTTTGTGGATTTAATGCTTTAGATTTAGCTGAGGATACTGACCAGACTTGTGTTTTTAAAGACACCATGAAATGTCTTGACGCGCAGTTTAATTTCTTTTTTCTTTTTTCGTTTTGTAGCCAGTAGGTTTTAGTTTATGTCACGACAAGGAACTGTGATTTGCTGCTTGCTGTTGCCAGTCAAAGACAGGTGGAATCTCATTCTAGATGACAAATTCCAAGCCCACAATCCTGTTCCCTCCTGAAAGCAGCATCTATGTGGAGGGTGACTTTGTAACTCTCGCTTGTGGAAAACCACTTCCTGTTATCCAACTCTGCCGGTCCAATCACCACACATTCCGTCCTGCTACTTCAGCCCCCAGCAGCAGGCAGGTCGCCAGTTGACAACGCTATCCAGATTACCTTGTCTCGTCCTGGCAGCAGCAACCTGTACATTCAGGCTGTGACTGCCGCTCATGCTGGCCAGTACACATGCTAGGCTTCCAGTGAGCTTGGCTCTGCCATGGCAGAGACCATTTTGACAGTGGGTGAGTCGAGATGATGTACAGCCCGAGCGCAGTCTGAGGCCTGATTGTTCCTCTCACCACGCCAGTCATTAATGATCACACATAGTCGGGCACATGTGAGTCACAAAGGAGAAAGACCTACTCTACAGAAGAAGAGAGAAGATCAGAGAGTCAGAACAATATTTATTGTATCATGCCTTCATCAGTGGTGTTTGCTAAGGCAAGGATCACTATTACTAATGCTCATACTTACAATTAGGGATTTGAACAGACCCCTAACCGATGTATAAGGCTCCAGTACTGTTTGTGTTACAGAAATGAATTATACATCAAATTGTCTGGTGGATGATAGAACAGTTAAAGGGATAGTTCACCCAAAAATGAAAATTCAGCCATTAATTACTCATCCCCATGTCGTTCCAAACCCGTCAGACGCAACGTAACTGACACGCTCAAGGCCCAGCAACGTAGAAAACATATAGTTAAAATAAAAAATCACATTTTGAACGGGCATCGAAGACTGACACGGAAGAGAAGAAATTGTTGAATAAAGTTATTTTTGTTTTCTTTGCGCGCAAAACGTATTCTCGTAGCTTCAAAACATTACGGTTGAACCACTTTATGTCACATTAACTATTTTAACGATGTCCTTACTACCTTTCTGGGCTTTGAACGTAGTAGTTGCGATGCTGTCTATGCAGAGTCAGAAAGCTCCCGGATTTCATCAAAAATATCTTAATTTGTCTTGTGAAGACGATCAAAGGTCTTACGGGTTTGGAACGACATGAGGATGAGTAATTACTGACAGAATTTTCAATTTTGGTGAACTACCAATTAAAAAAGACAGTGGGTCTGTCCCACTACCCACACTTGCAGCCTGTGCACTTGAACACTTGTCTACTTTTATGAACACTTGGGCCAAATACTGGAAATGCGCCAAGTAAGCGTGAAGCCTGCAAGTATGTGTACAACTTTTGATTACCTGATGGGACAGACTTACATCATAGTGTTGTAACAATGCAAGTAAAGTTCTCACTTTGGACTCTTTTGCTTTATATACATTAAAAATATATATTTTAATTTTCAATACTTTGCACTTTTTGAAATGTTGCAAAGATTTTGCAAAATACACATACTAATCTCTGCAGCAAGAAAATTTTAAGTTTTGCTACCAAATTGTACGTAACTTGCACTGTAGAGTGTTTCTGGAATTCTCATGGCAGGTGAGTTCCTGAACATGAATGATAGGATACATTATACTTAGCCTTAAATAATGTTCCTAAGCGGTTTTAGAGATGATGTGGACTTAATAGTGTGTGTTGAGGGCACTGAGGTTTGGCATTTTTCAGATCTGGGACAGTCTTGTGCAATTCCAGATGCGTGCACGCAAGAGTTGGTATTGGGACAGGCCCATAGGCTTACTTTAAAGGTGAACCTGGAGTCACATTTCAGTGTAACACATTGTTACACTGAAAATGTATTCAAACATATAAAAGCTTAGTACTCTTCATTCATTCAGATGCCAGGTGTAAGACCATGGCTTACCCATAAAGCATTCATGGTTGCCCTATAGCTCAAACAGGACATGATTGGAAGGTGGGTTTGTGAGCTAGTGTAGGGCTCTGATTCGCTCTGGTATTTTAATGGCCGAAGGGTGGAATGTGTGGTGGCTGGCGTCGGGCCCAGTTTGAGCTCTAGTGTTACTGACTCTTGGGCTGTTTGTTTTGTAAGGTAAACCAGTGCCACACACCCAACAACTACGAACGAGAGACCCTAAGAACCAGCAACAAACCTCACCTCTCCTACAACTGCTCTTCAGCTGTTAAGCTAGGATTACTCAATTGCTATCTGACCCTTACTCTGCGGTGACATGAATATTGTAACATGTATACAACGTGCATGGTGAACAGCTATTCGCACGTAAAAAGAATCCACATGTATATGAGTTTAAGTCACCTTTCTCTAAATCCAAGTTCACACACATTCTGCTCAGATGATCGGCTGCCAAGCCAGTGTTGTTGTAATGTTGTTAATTAATATTATTTGGTACTTATTTGTGTAATTACACTAATAACATCACCTTAAAACATTGTACTGGTAAAATGAATAACATTTAATAATAATAAAAAAAAAATACTATAAAAAAATAATTTAAAGTATATCTGGAAAATGAAAAAAGATAAGATGTATGACCAAAATTTTTATTTTTTGCCCTATAGAACCCCAGTCTAGTTCCATGTCTGGAGCTCCCATGAAGACGCAGCCTTCTGTCCACCCTATCCAGAGCGATGAGGGTGATGAACTGTTCCCCTCCATACAGGAGGGGGTGATTGGCGAAACTACAGGACTGCCCACTGAGAGAATCAGCGACCAACCTACACCAGAAGCACCAATCATAATCAGCCCACCGCAAACGCACAAACCCAGCATGTATGATCTAGAGTGGCGAGCAGGTCGGGACTGGGGAATCCCTATCAATGCATACTTTGTTAAATACCGCAAGGTAAGAAATCATAAAGTACACTTGCAGATTTTCCATTATGAATGTTTTACTGATGTACTTTTTAAGTGGGGCACAAAATGTAGATAATTATTACCTCGTCAAGAATGACTGAATCGCGCTCCACCCTCTTCTTTCCCCTGGCGTTAGTTATCAGGTCAGATTTATAGTTATTAGATTTGAGAATGAGCACATACTCATAACAACGCCCTGTGCCGTTTACTGTAAAAGTCAGCGCTAACACAATTCAGCAGTATCTGCCAACCAAGAGCGTTTTGGTAAGAAGTTGGTCATTTCCTCTTTAAAAGCCTGTGTTTTCTTCAATAATAAGCTCCCTTGGCTAATAAAACTGCTCTGGTTCTTTTCAAGATTGCATTGGCAGCACTTGTCACATTGGCTCAGGAAAAAGTGACACAGCTTGCGCTCTCAGGAATAGTTGAGTGGGTTGATCTTTTGTCATGATTCAGAGTAGGAGAATAAGAAAGACGTTACTGTTCTTTGTTGAACTTTACGTGCAGTATGTACAATCAGGGACAGAATATGAGGGTTGAAAGGTGCCTGAGATCACTACATAAGGTAAGACTGTTTCCTGACTGCGCATGTGCTGAATGTCCCTGTAGGTGGACGACATGGGTCATGTGGTGGGGAACTGGCACACGGTGCGGGTGCCAGGCAGTGAGAAGTCCCTGCCCCTGTCTGAGCTGGAGCCGTCCAGCCTGTATGAGGTTCTGATGGTGGCCCGCAGCGCTGCAGGAGAGGGCCAGCCCGCCATGCTGACCTTCCGCACTGGAAAGGGTGAGAATACGGTTTGCATTTTACCCAGCTGAAGCTCATTTTCACTTTTCCAAAGCTGTTTGGCTTTGATTACATCAGAACTAGATCATAATTCCGTGAATCTGAGCAGTGGAAAATAGGTCAAGAATTGTGTTTTGGGTTAGAAAAAATGAATGCGTTATATTACATATACACCACCATTCACAAGTTTGGGGGTCAGTAAGTTATTATTATTTTTTATTTTATTTAAACAAACCAACACTTTTATTCAGCAAATGATGCATTCAAAAGATTTCAAATAAAATTTAAAGAGTTTTAAATTATAATAACATTTTACAATATCAATATTTTTACTGTATTTTTGAGCAATTAAATGCTGCCTTGGTGGGCATAGGAGAAAAATTATTACCAACCCCAAACTATTAAATGGTAGTGTATGTGATTATATTATATTATATTATATTATACTATATTATATTATATAGCACTTGTAAGTAATTAATTTACATTTTACATAATTTACAGTAATAAAAAAAATATGATGCATTGAATTTTCATGATTGCATTGGCAAATATTTTTATATTTTCTAGCTCATGCATGTTCTAGATTTAAAGTAAGCATAGGAAAGAACTTTTGCCTTTGCCACTTGCTGCTCATAATGCACATTTTTTGTTTGGTTAAAAAATAAAAATAAAAAGTCCAACCATGTTTTCCATCATAATACAGCATGATCACCAACAGCAACATTATGAATCAAGTCAAGTCAAGTCACCTTTATTTATATAGTGATTTTAACAATACAGATTGTGTCAAAGCAGCTTTACAGTATCAAATAGGAAAGTAGTGTGTCAATAATGCAAAAGGACAATAGTAAACACTCAATTTTCATTTAAAGGCAGTTCATCATTGAATTCAGTGATGTCATCATCCAGCTCAGTTCAGTTTAAATAGTATCTGTGCAATCAAGTCGACGATATCGCTGGAAATGAAGTGTCCCCAACTAAGCAAGCCTGAGGCGACAGCGGCAAATCAAATCATAACTTTTCTTTCTCTTCCTCTCAGAGAGGACTTCCTCTAATAAGAACCCCTCCAAGGCTCCAATTGTGTCTCTTCCAGAGAAAGCACTAGAAGATAAAACCACCAACACTTACTATGGAGTGGTCATACATGACAGAGGTAGGGGGACGTCCCACAACACTATTACACCACAAAGGTCTGTCTTCTGCTTACTAATGATCAGTAATGTACTTACCCTCCAAGAGTAGTTCACCAAAAAATGAAAATCCTCTCATATGTGTTCCATGGAGCACAAAAGGAGATATTTTGAAGAGTGTTCATGCTTATTTTTTCATAGAGTGAAACCATATTGTGACCAGGCACCAAAAAAGTCCAAAAAAACTACACAGAAGTTTAGTCCACACAACTTATTTTGAGGCTTCTGAAGCCGTACAATAACTTTATGGCCATAATATGCTTTCATATATGATAAAGAGTTCAAGAAGATTCTTCAAAATGTCTTCTTTTGTATTCCAAAATACTACATGAGGGTGAGTAAATATTAACTTTGGGTGAAGTAATCTTATAATATGCACAGGAACTCACAGATGTGTGAGATGCATTTCTGTAATTAGAGTTTGAGTGTGTGTGTGCAGATTTAGATTCTAATGGGTATGGACCCAGTTTTATTTGCCACATAAATCTTGCTCTGTCTTTCTCTCTCTGCTTGCGTCTCTGTGTCTATGGCTCAGAGCCCATTCAGTAAGTACTCAATTGACTCTGGCATGCTGTCGGTCTGTTGTGTGTGTGTGTTGGTTTATTTTATCTTTTAGTCTTTTCACTGATGGATGTTGAGGTTACATCTTGCACTTGACATGAAAACTGCTGTTTATTTTTGGGAGAAAAAATAATTAGATCTTATAGTTTGCGTTTACTTATTTTTTCTTTTTTTCTTTCAAACTTCTAATTGGTTGGTTTCATCCCTAAGTTCCCGAGGCCCCAGACCGCCCAACCATCTCTATGGCGACAGAAAGCTCTGTTTATGTCACTTGGATCCCACGAGCCAATGGTGGCTCTCCAATCACGGCCTTTCGCGTGGAGTACAAGAAGCAGGGCAGAAGTGGGGACTGGATCATCGCGGCCGATAATATCTCACCACTTAAACTGTCTGTGGAAGTGCGCAACCTGGAACCAGGTAAGGTTACACCAAGATTTCCACAGGTTGATTCCAAGACCTATTATTTAAATATATTATTTGGGTCACACTGATAACACTTTAGTATAGGGACCAGTTCTCACTATTAAGTAGTTTTAGCATGCCTATTATTAGTACTTATATTAGTACTTATAAAGCACATATTCTCTGTGACCATATTCTACATTCCTAATCCTACCCAGTACCTAAACTGAACAATTGCCTTACTAACTATTAATAAAGCAGTAAATTAGGAGTTTATTGAGGCAAAAGTTGTAGTTAATTGTTAATAGCGAAAATTGGACCTTAACCGTCACACTTTAGTTTGGGGTCCAATTCTCACATTTAAAAACTATTTACTACGACTTTTGCCTCAATAAACTATTAATTACTGTTTAGTAGTAGTAGTTAGTAAGGTAGTTGTTAAGTTTAGGTATGGGGTAGGATTAAGGGATGTAGATTATTGTCATGGAGAATAAGGCATTAATATATGCTTTATAAATACTAATAAACAATATGCTAGTAATATGCATGCTACTAAGCAACTAGGTAATAGTAAGAATTGGTCCCCAAACTATTTTAATAATCATGGTTAAATTATATTAATTAATTTAATGAATTAATTTTAATTAATAATCAAATTATTATTATTATTAAATATTAAAAAGGAATGGGAATTATGTTCTGTAATTAGCTAGTAATTAATTTTTCCCCCCACATTTTATTCCATTCAAAAACGATGTCTGTGTGTAAATCCTGTTGCACATGACATGCACTTAAAAATCTGCAAACCTAAGAAAACCACATCCAAATCTGGTCCTAATTACTAGGGACCTAAATGTACAATGAGCATCCTACGAAAATATAAATCTCATTTGTTCTAACAAATCTTTTCGTGACAGGTTCAACATACCGTTTCCGTGTCATTGCCATGAATAACTATGGTGAAAGCCCTGCTAGCGCCACCTCCAGGCCGTACCAGGTCTCCATGTCGAGTCCTCCCGTCTCAAACCGTCCGATCACTGGCCCTCACATCTCCTTCACTGATGCTGTCAGCGATACTCAGATCATGTTACGCTGGACTGTGAGTACACTTGTAAACAGGCACGCGAATGCAGTACATTTACACTATCTGCAAATAAAGCACACTAACTCTGCCCCAAAACCTGAGCTGCCCATTTTAAGGTGCACTGCTGACACAAAGGCTGTTACTAACAGTAGGCAACACAATATACTATCGTTCCGGCTAAAATAAAGGCAGCTGTGTGTAGAGGCAGTAGACAGCGAGGCAGCTCACTAGGTTTTGGAACAGTTTCTGTCAGGCACTCAATAACTCATCACTGAATAAACTGTGAGTTTTTCTATCATTCCGTGCTTCTGTATGTGTAATATTAGCACATTAATCTTAAAAAGGGTCTCACCACTTGTACAAACAAATGTTGTTTCTGTTTCTGGCCTGTTGAAGGAATAACCCTGAACCTCATATTAGCAGCTCAGGGGTTTAAACTAGCATGTGTGTGTGTGTTAATGTTTTAGACATATGCCTTTTATATCTAATGGCCAATTTAATTACAATCACATTTCATGCTTAATTCAAAAATGAGTGTAAAAAGTGTCCAGAACTAACCACATAACAAGTTCACTCCCCGGTTTGTTCGTCTCTGCAGTGCCAGTTGTGCTGAAGTGTTTTTCAGCACGTTAGCAGAGTATTCGTGTGTGCACTTTTCCAGGCGCTGTGTAGTAGCTTTCCCATCAGCCCCTGAGAGCCACCCCAGAATGTCCAAACAGACCTGTAATTGGCAATGGTTACTGGTGCAGTTTTGCAGGAAAAAGTGTGTGTGAGTTTAGGAGCAGATTAGGAATCCTTATCCTGCCTTAACGAGTGGAACGGACTGAGTGACTTAAGCTATTTTTAGAAGACATGCATGAGAAGAAAAGGTTTGATGTGTCTTAAAGGAGTAGTCCATCTAGAAAGGAAAATTTAGCTATTTACTTACTTTCATGTCATTTCAAACCTGTCTCACTTTCTTTTGTGGAAAAGGAAATTATTTTGGAAGAATGTACTGGTTGTTCTTTTCTGCACAGTTAGAAAAAATAACATGAAAACATAGTCCACAAACCTTCTGCAGTTAATTTCAGGTCATACAAAAATGTTGCATGAGAAACAAATCAAAATCTGTAATTACTGACTGATAATCTGGGTCCTGGATTGAATCAAGTGTTGAACTTGAGAAACCAATCATTTGGTGAATTCGGTCAACTTCTTCTTTCAAAAGATTAAAGTGCCCCTATCATGGATTTTTGAAAATGACCTTTCATGCAGTGTGTAACACAGCTCTAAGTGAGCAAAGTTTTAAATCTGAAAGTGCACCGAGTATAAAGTTATTGTCTCCCAAAAGAAAGAGTCGACTCTGAATCATTGAAACGAGTCGTTTTTAAAACGAATCCCAATATTGCCCGCCCACTTGTTGGTCTTTTCGCATTGGTTGCAAATTCATTCTTTGCCACTAGGTGCTGCTTCTGTAGCAGTAAAAATAGCAGTTTCTCCGGTAACGTACACAAAGCAGCACTGCTCACAAACACTGCTTTATCAGGCATTACAGGCATGATGAAATGAAAATGAGACCGATCGGACCAATCACCACGGACTAGCGTCACGCGAAGGAGGGGTTTGGAAAAATTAATCGTTAAACAAATGCATGTTTGGAATGACATGAGGGTGCATAAATAAAAACAGAAATTTTAGCTAAAATGTTAGCCAATCATAACCGAGGTCCTTGTTGTCTAGAAGTCTTAAAGTGACAGTTCCCCAAAAAAATTATCACTCTAAGGTTCAGTGAAAGGTTGGAAAATGATCATGTAAAACTAAATTATGACTGTTTATGGTGCAAGAAACCATGACTAACATATTAGTAGACTTCAGAAAATAAAGTGATGCAAATGTGTAAAATTATGTTTTTTTTAAGCCGAGCAGGATGTTGATTCCAGTTCCATCTTTTATGGCATAGTGTATATTGAAGAAAACAAATATATAATTTGCTTTTTTTCCACTCTCTTTCATAGTACACTCCCTCCAGTAATAACAACACACCCATCCAGGGATTCTACATCTACTATCGGCCAACAGACAGCGACAATGACAGTGACTACAAGAGAGATGTGGTGGAAGGTGAGATCATGGTGTCTTTCTTCAGTTATTGCTCTTATTTCACTGCTTCTTACACAATACATAAACAAACGGATGTGAAATATTGAAATTTCATTCTGTGAGAAGAAATACTCTAAAATGATAAGAGAGACATGAAACATACACAGCTGTACAGGAAATCAGTTGCCTGGGACAGTGGTCAGTTGTAGAGTTTATTAGACATTACACACAAGTATTTGACAGATAAGTGCTACAGTTGGCCAATCAGAATGAGGTATTCCAGAGAGCCGTGTAGTATGAGTGTGTAATGTATATTCGGTCTCAGAGGGGGCGGGACAAAGAAAGCGTAATCTGTTGATTGATGTGTAGTGAGTTCTGCGCTCAGAGTAATGAGTCTGTGTAAAATGTGTTTTTAATAAATGGCTGCAATACTAATGGGCCTGAACTGAAACCCAACACTGGCCACTCAGAGAGGGATTCAAGTTTCTGAGAGGAATGTTAACTGCCGTCGCCTCTCCTCCGCCTCCTATTTTTACTTTTTACCCCCTCTTTCTCTCTGTTCACATTGGCCCCTCAAACCTCTCCTCGTCCATCCACACAACAAGCTGTCAGAAACACGCTGGCCAGCTAAGATGACTTCATACGTCTCAGCGTTTACAGAAACCTCAGGAGTGTGTCCTACAAATTGTTGGTCTTAAAGTCAATGTGAAATGCTGTTTGCAACCCATTTTACTTTCATAATCTGACATATTTGTAAGTGAAACAGGAAAAAATGTGACATTATTTTAATCATAAAAAATTTATTGGATCATGAATTATGATTTGAATTATGAAAGTAAATATGGTCATTTTAATCCATATAACCCTAATGTATCATATTTCATACACTATTTTTTAAAGCCTCTAAATTATCAACATGATCAAAACTTTGCAGAAAAACCTGTTGTGCACAATATATTGATTGATAGTTTATATTTTTTAGCGAGTAAAAGACCTTTTAGTATAATTCTACAAATATTTTCCTATTAATGAGCCATAACAATACAAAAAAATCTAATATATATATTTTGTCTAACGGTACAATGTTCTGTTCAATAAAAAATTCTGACTGGCTTATGTCAGGCTTTACAGCGTTAATTTTATGCTAACTTTAAATGCATAATAAATAAAACTGTCCTTTAATCATAGATTTCAACTTTTTTTTATATTAAATTAACAATTTTTTTTAGTCAAAGTGTCTGTAACCACATGTTTTTATAAACGTCCAATCAGATGTAACCGCTTTGATTAATTTTGGTAGGTTGATTCAAACCTTTCGAAGTCTTTTTGACTGATTCATTACAACAATCGGTTCATAAGAGCAGTGTTGGGCACGTTACTTTAAAAAAGTAGTTAGTTATAGTTACGAGTTACTTCTCACAAATAGTAACTGAGTTAGTAACTGAGTTACATCATTATAAAAGTAACTAATTACCAGGGAAAGTAACTATTGCGTTACCTTAAAAAAAAAAAAAAAAAAAAAAAAAAAGTTAAAATATGTCAAATAACTTGGATGCCCCCAATATTAAATATGTTGAATGAAATGGACACTAAATAGGATAAATTATTATTATAAAACATTGTACACTAACCAACACTATTTTATTGTAAATATTATCAACCCTCTATGGACACCTTGGCAATAGAATTGCCATTGGCTAGTAATTTTTTTTAGTTTACTCCCCAGACTAATATTAATTATTTTATATTATATACAGTGTACTATGTTGTGTATATATATATATATATATATATATATATATATATATATATATATATATATATATATATATATATATATATATATATATATATATATACATACATACATACATACATACATACATATATATACTGTATATATAAAGCTTATGTTAGTAAAATGGCAGTTTTTTATATCTGACACTTAGCATCAGTCAGTCAAGCATTATAATATGATATTATGATAATTTAGCATTATATGATGATAGAACTTTAGTAATTAGAATAACCAAGTATGAATGCATATTTGTCATGTTGACTGAACTTAGGACTGGTGGTGGTGCTTAAGATATTGTTTGTCATTTAGTGTCTCTATAAAAAAGGGGGGGGGAATAAAAATAATACTGATAAGATAACAAAACTACTACGAATTCTACTACTAATAGCAATATAAAACGCACTTATTGATTATTGAGCTGCTGGGTTCATGAATATTAATCACCTTGTCTGCGTTTGCTCGAATTGATTCGCTGAGATCAAAACAGGGATGATAATAGGTGAGCGCCGGCCAATGAGATTGTCGTTTGCGCATTAGCTCCGCCCACTAACAGGGAACCCAGCCGTTCTTAAAAGCTGAAGAATTCCAAAGGAACTCTGTTATTTTGACAGGAAAATAAAACAAAGAATATCGTTTACATGTAGCGCATCAATTCTGCATTTTATGTAAGACTCTCTCGCTTTGTATCTTTCTTTGCGCGTGCGTGTGTGTGTGTGTGAGACAAAGCGACGGCGAGTCGTGCACATTCACACTAGAGTTGACAGCAGCCTACCTATGTCAAATACAGCTACACTGCGCATCCATTCAGATGAAGTGAAAAATAAAATTATAATATTATAATATATTATAGTAACGCCGCATTTTATTGGCAGTAACGGTAACTGCGTTATAATGGAGGAAACAGTAATTCATTTGATTACTCGTTACTGAAAACAATAACGCCGTTAGTAAGGCCGTTTATTTATAACGCCGTTATTCCCATCACTACATAAGAGTCATTTGTTCCTGAATCAGACTACACTGTATATTTATTTTAATGTATACCCAGCAAAAACAATGCTATAGAAGACATTTTTATTTATTATATTTGTATTATTTTTTTTGTACTCTAACTTTTTCTCATCACATTCAATTCCGACTGAAAACTCACAATTTATATATCATTTCATCAGTTGATTCAGCAGTGGCGCTGAATAACAGTGAAGGAAACACTGATAGTTGTGTGTGCAGAGGAAAAAGTGCACAAGAAAACTGTGATGCTTTTTTCATGTTTGTGCGAGTCTGTGTGTTTTGCGTTTTTCTCTCTCATTATGCAGTACAGCAGCTGGTCATTTAGTGTACACCATGCCTTCACTGTGTTAAAAAGAGAAGTGAGCTACACAAATAAAATATTGTGGCACAAACTGTAATTAGAGAGCTGGCTCTCAACATACATGAGTGACTGTGGCGAGTGGCTGCTACGATATGTGTGTGTGTGTGTGTACACTCAGGGCCCTGAGTGTGTTCAGTGGGAATACTGGAACCAGGCCAGAACAAACGTTAAGCTGCCTTATAAGGAGCCTGTCTGCAGCAAAGCAACTGTCTGAATCCTTCTGGGACACTGTTAGAATGAGAGAGCGAGAGAGTGTGTGTGCGAGAGAGAAAAATGAGATTGAGAAAATGAATTGTGGTTTGGAGAGAACAACACATGCTTTGAGAAAAGCCCTTCTCATTCAGCGGAGTCACTCTCATTGCCTTTCTTTTCCCGCCTCCTTCTCCTAGGCTTCAAATTCTGGCACTTGATTGGTCAACTCCAACCCGAGACGTCGTACGACATCAAGATGCAGTGCTTTAATGACGGCGGCGAGAGCGAATATAGTAACGTCATGATCTGCGAGACCAAAGGTGAGAAGCTGAAGTACCGTCACAGGAATGCTATATTTAACATGTAGACAGGAACCAATAAAGCCCCTGCGATAATGACAGAGGAAAGCGAGCTATCGTTTTATTAGTAGCTAGACAAAGAGAGACATTGTGCTGCGTCTCCTTGACATCATTCACTGATAACTGCCCTAATGCAGCACTGTTGAAATCAAACCAGAGCGTCATTCACAGCCAGAGCAAATAAAATGTGCAAACAGGCCTGCTGCTACCACAAGCTTTAGGACTGACAACAGTTGCATTGTTATGTGCCAGCACTTGCTAGTGGTGCTTTATTATTGCCTATACTTGGGTTAGAGATTTGAACAAACCCCTAATCCTAAAGTTTAGAGCATTAGTGTTAAACGGTGCATAATTTATCCTGCCCCATTAATTCTCCAGACATGAATGATTCATCAAATCTTGCAGCTTGTTGAGGAGAGCTGTGTGTTTCTAAGCAATTTAAACAATATTTTTTTTTTTGCATGGAACACAACAAACAAGAGGAAAGATAATCCATAGAGTAGAATATTATTTTATAGGCTTGCTGTAGGCTCTTTTGTGATCGAGATATAATCAATAACACCATAGTAAATGTGCTAAAATCATTCCAAACAGCATAGCAGGTTAGCAATGGCCTAGCAACCACCCAGAACATCCTTGCAAATATAGAGTGCAACAGTGCTGCCCAAACTTTCTATCTGTAAGTATTTTTACCATTAATCTTTCCTGTAGGGATTTTTAAAAAGTATTTCTGTCAGAGTCTTAAGACATTAACCAAACCAACCAGTTACGAGGTGAATCAGAACATTACAGAACTTTGATTTGAAGGAAAAAATATTTGAAAATGCAGACAAAAAAAAGACAAAGGTACAAGACTGTGTGCTTAATGTCTTCAATGAGAGAAAGAACTACAAAGCATTGTGAATTACATAACTGAATTAAAAGCAATGGAGAAATATAAATATGTTGATGTAAATGTGTTATGTATATAGAAACGAAATATTGCGAAAGATGCATATTATGCATACAAATGTTATGTAGCTTGAGGGCATGGAAACTGACTCTACGTCATTAACAGTAATTCATGGGAGTGGGCCGTTGCTAACGTTTTCTTATAATGCAATTTGGTTGTCACAAATATCTGATTGGTGGAGATTGCTCTGTAGAATTATGGGTAATGTAACTTTTCACCTGGAAGAGGTTCACAAAATAAGTTGAAGTAGCATGGGCAGATGGCTTCGACAAAAGCAATACTGTTGATTAAGTAATTCGAGTTACGTAATCAGATTACTTTTACCAAGTAACTAGTAAAGTAACACATTAGTTTTACATTTATAAATAAATATCTGGGTTACTTTTTCAAATAAGTAATGGCAAATAACTTTTTCCCATTTATTCACCGACACCAAAATCCACTCCAAACATTCTATCATCTGTATAGGAGTGCACTAAAACACTTCAAACACCTTACTGCTCAAATACCTTATTACCCACATATTGTGCTGATGACAACATTTGCATCCTACACACTGTACACAAGTAAACTTTGGGCTTTAAGTATTGTCAATGAATTTTGACAAGGCAAGCAGCATTTCTTTTTGTAAGTGTTAAAAAACACTAAATCAGTAACCAATAAATGTAGTACTTGTGACATATTCTCTTGAAAGACATCCAGATGTTTCATCCCTTCAAACTCACTTTCTTCTATTTTATTCCCTTCAGCCCGTCAACCTCCAGGTGTGCCCAGCCAGCGCCCCATAACCCCTCCAGGCTTTTTCCCCGCAGATACACCCAGCCAGCCGGGCGGCCTGCTCTACCTGATCGTGGGCTGCGTTCTGGGTGTCATGGTGCTCATTCTGCTGGTCTTCATTGTCATGTGCTTGTGGAGGAACCGACAGCAGAACAGTCTGCATAGTAAGTGCCACTTCCTGTTTACTTCCTGGTGCAGGTTTTAGTTTTTGTCCATATACTTGTTGGGGCTGCTGAGAACCAAAGTACTGAATGATTACTAAGAAAACTTCTGAATTTCCATCACTGTAGTGCCCAAAACGGTTACAATGTTTTTTTTTTAAGGTGTATATTTTTTGTTGCTTTTGTAAGTATCAATTTCTTTTTGCAGCTACTGTTGTTATTATTTTATTTAGATATGTAGTAATGAGACCAGCAGTGCTGTGTTGTTTTAGTTTATGTAGTATTTCTGTAAGGTTAAGAGAGGTTATGTTATGTCAATAAATTCTTTATGAAATTGAGTTCGAGTCCACCTCCTGATCCAGGCCTGGTTTTCATTGCCTCTCCTCGACAGCCGGCCCTTTGAAGTTTTCTTTCTTTCTGTCTTTTTTTCTCTCTCTTCCACTCTCAATGAGATTGAGTAACAGAATAAACAGTGCTGGCCACAGCGGTGTGTATAAGTAGTAACACAGACACACCTCCCCCTGAAATAGGCCACAAATGGGCCTGCTGACTTTAATCACACACACACTCCGGTTTGCTACTAGTTGGTTTTTCATGTGTGTTTAGCAAAAGCATTATAATTTCATATTTGTGCTTTTTCTTCAGCATTTTTAATGCAATATTGACATCTCGGCTATAATTTATTAGTGTAGTTATATTTTGTTATTATTTTCTAAAAAATGTTGGATTTTACCATTTACATTGCTGTTCAAATGTTCAAAATATGCTCACAAAATTTATTTGATAAGAAAATACAGCAAAAACAGTAATAATGTGAAATATTATTACCCTTTAAAAGAACAGTTTTTAATAGTATATTTTTTAAAATGTAATTTAATCCTGTATTAGTAATTCCAAAATTTCAGCATCATTGCACACTAAGTCTGAAATTTTCGTCCGAAATTTTCGCACGTTAAAAAAAATATGCCCTCACATTGTCAATCACGTTTATACACTAGCTGGGTTTCCATTACCATTCAAATTGCGCAAATTCGAAAAAGGAATATTTTGCAAAACTGCAATGGAAATGTTTTTTTCCGCTTTTACAGGACACGCCGTGTCATATGAAGTTTTACAGGACACGCGTACATAAAAAGTCATATGATCATTCTTCAATGTACTATAACCTCCAAGAAACACTTCATACGTGGCCGCTCTCAAGTAGCTATAAGGGGCTTTCCTTGCCATTAATGCTTAGACAATTTACACTGCACACGTCTGCGGTGCGGTGTGGCTCTGATACGGCCACTGAAGCTGATTGCAGCCACTCTAGTCAATACTTGTTTATTCCAGCCGCACCACGCACCACATTTCTGAAGTGGCTCTCCGCGTTGCTTCTGTAAATATACACGCATACGCCTCCTTTGAATAAATATAGCCAAAATCTGTTGCCATGACTTATCGCGAGAGGCAAAAGGTTACGTTTTAGTCGCATAACATTGGTTAATGGAAATGCCGTCATATCGCAATACTTTTAATCGACATTTATCGCCAAAGTTTTGCACAAATCTGTAATGGAAATGCGCCTACTGCCTCCGAAACTTTCGTCCGTCATAAAAAAATTCGGATCAGGTTAGATTTTCTGCGTTTCCACATCCGTAGCAAGAATTTTGATAGGAAAGGATGACGAATACAAAAAAAAAAAAAAGCGCATACGAATATTTCGGACTCTGTGTGCAATGACCTTTAAGTGTCACATGATCCTTCGGAAATCATTCTATTATGCTGATTTGCTGCTCAAGAAACATTTATTATTGTTATCAATGTTGAAATGCTGCACAGATATTTTTGTGGAAACTGATATTTTCAGGATTCTTTGATAAATGGAAATGGAAAGCATTTATTTGAAATATTTTGTGACATTTTAACTTTTGAATAGCAGTGTATAATAATTACAGAACAATTAACAAATAGTTTTAGATAGAGTTCAGCATGTCACACAACGGGATGTCAACTACCCGTTACAAAACATGCTAATGTAAAAAATGTTCTCTGTAGAATACGACCCTCCAAGTTACCTGTACCAGTCTGCAGAGATGAACGGCCATGTTCTGGAATATTCCATGCTGCCGGGCTCCAGCCATGTGAATGGAAGCGTACACACGGGCTGTGGACACACCGCTCCCATGATGCCCCAGGCCTGCCATCACCTCCACCACAAGCTGCCCAACGGTCTGGCTTTGCTGAACGGATCAGGAGGCCTCTACCCTCCTGGGCATCCGCACACACATGACGCCTCTCTGCCCCACAACACCATGGAGTACGATCACTCACACCCTCATCACCTTCATAACGTGAGTACATGTGTGTGCACGTGTGGTTGTATTTAGACTCGAGTAGTAATCGGGTAGAAATAAAGTGCCTGACGTTGTTGGCCTCATTGGTCCCCATGAAGTTTTTGTGTTTTAGCTGCTACTGTATTGTGTAATGCTGTATTAACCAATTAGCACCCAGAACCATTATAAATCAATTTTACAAAGCAGTGTAGCACATAACGTAGCATGGAATAATGTTTTATTCTCTAGACATATTTAATGGATTTACAGGGTAGTGTGGGTAATATATATTTTCTTTTACTTTGTATGGTTATTTCATGGTTTTTGATGATTCATGTTAGCATATATATATATATATATATATATATATATATATATATATGTATATGTATATGAGCATATTCTTATGCTCATGAAAACTGCATTTATTTTATCAAATATATATAGTATTCTTTTTAGAATTAGATTTTATAATTTACATTTCTTGATTCCTGTGATGAAATGCTGAATTTTCAACATCATTATTCAAGTCTTCAGTGTCACATGATTCTTCAGAAATCATTTTAATATGCTGATTTGCTGGTCAATTATTATCCATTATTATTGGGACTCAGTTATTAATAATGGTTCTTATTATCAATGTTGAAAACTATTTTTGCTGCTTAATATTTTTGTGGAAATTGTGATAAATTTTTTCCCCAGGATTCTTTGATGAATAGAAAGCTGAAAAGAATAGCATTTGTTTGAAATAGGAATCTTTTATGTAATTTTAAGTACCTTACTTGTGCTTTGATCAGTTTCATGTGTCCTTGCTGAACAAAAGTATTCATTTCTTTTTCTTTTTTTTCACAAAAATATTAAGCAGCACTGTTAATAATAAATGTTTCTTGAGCAGCAAATCAGCATATTGGAATGATTTCTGAAGGATCATGTGACACTGAAGACTGGAGGAATGATGCTGAAAATTCAGCTTTGTATCACAGGAATAAATTACATTTAAAGATATATTAAAATAGAAAACAGTTTAATTTAACTTGAACTTTACAATTTAACTTTAAATCATATTTTTACAATACAGTGTAATACAGTACACTAGTATGTTGTTATAGTGTAGTATTGTATAGTGTAACCTGATATGGTATAGTATAACTTGGTATTGTACAGTATGTTGTAGTGTCAATTATTGAATATTAAAAGGCCAGTTTAAGGCAGGTTCTATGGCCATTTTTACGTCCATGGTCCATCTGCTCCCAGCTATAATTTTTGTTAGTGTAGTTTAGTGATACTGAGAGTAAGAAACAGTGCTATAAAACACTCATATGTGACTGGAAGTGAAATACGGCTAGTGTTATATCTGTTGTGTGTTTGCTGTGGCAGGGTGGAGGGATATACACGGCTCTGCCCCAAAACGACTCGTCAGACTGCATGAGCTGTCAAAACTTCTGCAACAACAACAGGTGAGAAAGAGTGAAATGTAATACTGGAAAAGCCCAGTAGCTTGTTAATGTTTGGTGTTTACATGCCTGCAGAATTATGTTTTGCTCAGCACGCCTCCAGTCAGCAAACCAATCATCTGTTCCATCTGGTTCTCATTTCACCCCTGACCTGAGCTTATTCTGTTCTGGGCTAAACACACATACACACATGGTGACTCCCCTCGACGAGGCTTGTTTGTGTACTCTAGTGTGTCCGGCAGTAACAGTTTACACTGAACGCACCCTTGCTACAGTCTTAATGAGCACAGTGTTTATTTAGCCGCGGCCAGCGGGAGAGCTGAGGGAAATCCTTCTGAATGGAGCTGATATCAGCGTACCAACTAACCGTGTGCATCTGTGTACGCTTTATATCCCTGATTACTTCTTGAGTGAGCATACAGTTATCTGCTTGTGTATTTATACTCTCAGGTATTGTTTGTTTATGTGTTTATGTGAGCATGTGTGTGTGTTGAAGTCTCTGTGTCTTATCAGCATGTGCAAACACACAGAGACACAGGCCGTTGAGTCTGGTCAGGCAGCGTAGAGACTCGCGGAAATAAATCTGTGATCTCAGATGCGATCAGAGTTTGACATTGCAGAGATGCTTGTTTCAGCTGGTACACAGGCTCAAGCTGTACTATAATGGTTTTATTCACAAAAAATAAATAAATTCTGTTATCGTTTACACACACTTATATCCTTCTGAACCTGTGTGACTTTCTTTGGTAAAACACAAAAGTAGAAACTTTGAAGAATATTCATGCTGCACAGTACACTAGAAGTATATTGTGACAAGGGATGGAAAGGTCACACTTTATTTTAAGGTTCAATTCTCGCTATTAACAAACCATTAATTTTTTCCGTAATAACCTCCTAATTTTCTGCCTATTAATACTGCTGTAGTTGTTAAGTTTAGGTATCGGGTAGTATTAGGGATGTAGAATATGGTCATGCAGAATATGTGCTTTATAAGCACTAATAAACAGCTCATAGTTAATAGTGAGGATTATAGTAAAGTGTTACTGATGTAAACACCTTTGTGTTTATAATAAATATGATAAAAGTGGTATGCATGATTTAAATACATTATTTATTTATTGGTTGATATTGTGCCGCTCATTTTGCCCGTTTTTACATTTGTTATTTGCTGTCATCAAATGCTGTAAAACACTTTTAATTTAATGACACTGGTAAATGTAATATTTAGCAAATATCAGAAATAATATTAATTGTTCATACTGTGCATAATAATGTTGCCCAATGGCTAAATGTACTTCACATGATATCAGCTCTTTTATTTATTTACATAAAATAATTTAATGTTAAGATATAATGTTACCTGAATGTTGTTAAATGTTAACTGAAATAATAATAATAATATTTTTTTTTTATTTTATTTTAGCTAGTTGCCAAGGAAACATTTCTCTGGTTTAACCTGATGTACTAAAATAGTTCAAACTGAAATAAAAATGATATAGATATTAACAGACAAACAAAAATGACAACATAACGGCATGGCAGCATATGCACAACATAAAAATGACAAAATACACAAAAAATTTGTAAAAGTTTAACAAAAAGAAAAAAAATTGAAAATATCAAAATAAAAACTAATTCAAACTGTTAATAAAAACTAAAATAATATATTTATGATACTGAAATAGTTTTTTGCACCAATAAAAAATAGTATACTTAAAATAAAGTTCATATAGTTGTTGAAATATACAGTATATTCATATGCACCACTTTTATGATGCTTTTTGTTTTGTTTTTGCCCAAAAACCTGTCCTGCTGGCAAAAGAATATAAGTTTACATCTGTGTTTTCATAAGACTATCCGGAAAATGCTTAGTTTGATGTTTGGTTCAAAAAAGTTCAAGTTTCAGCCTCGACACGTGCGGTGGCTCTTATTTAAATCCTGCGTTTGTGTTTTGCGAACAGGTGTTACACAAAAACCAATGGCACTTTCTCGGGCGGCACTCTCCCTCTAATGCACCGCGTGGCAGCGCGCCAACCCGACGGGCTGGAAATGATGCCCCTCAACCCCGTTTTGTCTCGCTGCCATGGACGTGACAGCCCGCAGCTCAACGGCTCCCAGGAGAGAGATCCAGCCGAAGAGGCAGAGGAGGGCAAGGCTCCACCCCTTTCCCAGAATTCCCCTTGTCTGCCAGTGGAAACAAAGTCCACCCTCGAGCAGCAGAGAGGTGAGAGAGTTTCAGGGCTATAAAGAGCTCTCTGATTCACTCCGCACTCCCTCTGAATGAGGAAAGTCAGTGTTTCTTCTTGCTCTTCAGGAAATTACTGCATTGGCAAACTGTAAATTACCCATCATGCAATATTATGTTACCTGACTAGACTGCTGCATACTGGAGTTAGTGCATAAATCGGTTTGTGTGTGTGTGTGTGCAACAGGAGTTCAGCCCGTGCAGCATGAAGACTCGGAGGGTCCTGTGGTGTGTTGGGAACGGCTGGGACTGCCTGATCTGGACTGTAAGGAAAAAACAGCCTGGATCTCTACTGGAAGCCTGACTGGAGATCTCATCCAGCCTACCATGCAAGAGATCTGAACACGTCTAAACCAGAAAACACTTATGCATCAAACACACTAAACACAAGAAAGAGAACGAGAGAAATTGGGAATAGGAACATGAACTAATTAAAAAAAAAATATGAAATGGCCAGTGATGGATTGGTCAGAGACATTGTGTGACTTGAAATGGACACTTAACTGACTGCTTACAGAGCTGGAGAAGACTGTCAAGAGAAAGAAGGACGAAAGAGACTTTTAGGCAAAAATGATTGAAGACTCAAATGCTGAAATGATCCCACTTGTGAGAGGACTTTTCAAAAGTAAAAGCAAAAACTCTTTAGATGACTTATTTATTTTTTTGTAGTAGTAAAATATTATTTCATATGAATGTATCTGTTGTAAGAAAAAAGTTTGCCTTTTATATTATTTATGCTTTTTTTGATGAAGATGAGAAACTTTTAATTTTTTTGTTGTTTATTTGACTTTATATATTTTTTTTGTTTGTTCCACACAGTGTGGAGTTTAGCCATTGTATGTGTAAAGTTTTGTAATAATATAAAGAGAAGATTAAGTATTACACCTATCCATTTCCTCCTCTGAAGTTTTTACGCTCTCAAACTGCCAAATTTTGACGAATATTAACAGTTTCATATGGCCCTCAACATGGTTTATTGCACCCCTAAAACACACATGTAATCCACAGCTGTAACCTAGGAAGCCTGCAAGCTCGAATCTAAAACATTGGGTTTTGCGGTCTTCACCTAGCCTAAAATTAGTTCACTCCCACTATAATCAATGAAGCAGTCTGCACCGTCGGTGCCTGAGGGATATCAGAAATATCTGCTCAAGTATCCGGTAATTGCAACAGCTCTTTGAAGTTTCCCACAGTCAATCCCCGCAGCCTCCCAGCCACACCTCCTCGCTGCTCTCCACATCTTTGTTAACCATAAACAAACTTGCGAGTGCTTGAATGACCTTTGACCTTTCCAGACTGTGTTGAAAGGCACTGGTCGTGTTGACATAACGTGAGTGTTTTGGTTTGGTTGCTTAGTGGAGCTCATTACTGCGGTCTCCTTATTTCAGCTTTAGATATGGTTTGTACTTAAGTTGACTGTCTACATAAGCAGATTCCCAAAGGGTGGATTGTGCGTTGTCATGTTTTACAGCTGATTTCAGACTGGCTGGATTAAGAGGATGTGTTTTCATAGTTTTTCATAATTCCATCTGTCATGGGATATCACATCAGGATGTTTTTTGGTTTTTTTTACAAGAGCTCGATGTGCTATGGAAACATACCGTGACTTTCAGACCCCAAACATCCTCCACCATCATTCATAAAGAGCATTTACTGATACTGGGCTTTAAAAATGTCTCCTGAACTTTTGCACTGATCACTGACAACTACAATGATGATAAAAATGAATTATATGTTCCCTTAATGTCTTCTTGACCTCCCTATTCATATAGAGACTCCTGGCTACACCCTTCCTGTAAAAGCACATAGAAAGGCAAATGCTCTCCATACACAGCTCTGATGCATACTCCCCATCTATAGCTCATCCAAAGCCGACTCTAGCAGTATTATAAGAAAACAGATAAGCTAATATTCCTGATATAAAATACATCCATTAGCTATTTTATGTTTATTAAAGAAAATGTTTTCATGTCAACATTATGAGTGTTTTACAAGTTTTTCAGTATTTCCACAAGGGGCAGTATAGCAGGAATTGGTGTAAATTATTTATTTTATTATCAGTTTTCGCTGTTGTCATGGTGGAGAAACAGTTTGGAGAGAGTCTTGTTACTAAACAAATTAAAGCCAATGTTTATAGCAGTGTACCTAAATATTAATGCAGACATTTGAATGCTATTTTATCGTACCCTAGAGTACTGAGGTTTGTTGCTGCCAGAAGAATGCAAAAATACATAAAGTATTCTACACTACACTCATTTGACCACTGATTGAAAAGAATGATTGCACCCACATCTCACCATCACATTTCAAGACTTTTTTTTTTTAGAAATAGTTTAGAACTTTAGAATGTCACTGCTTAATGTTGTTAATAAGTCATTAATATTCCCATTTTAACTTGAAAATTAGCTTCATTGTTCTAAAAAACAAAGATTTATTGTACGTGGTCTGCCTTAATATTCATGAGCTAAGCCTTTGTCATGTTATGACATCATAACTTGCCTAACCATGACTGGGATGTTGAACCTCTGTATATGTTGGCCTGAGCTCTAAGTAAAGTAGGCTTGTTGGAGTGGATATTGGCAAACAGAGCTGTCAGCTTTTAGTCTCATAGTCCTCAGCAAACCCAGTCAGTGTTCTCCAATTATAGTGCCAGCACTGCCACCAGACACTCAGGCCTGCTGGTTATTCCCTACAAACCCTGTGACATCGTGATGCTTCCATCTGTCATTCTTGGTTGGAATGAAAAATGAAGATGGAGGAAAGACAGCAGTTCTTGCTGTTGCCAGATTGTGGTGAACCGTTTAGTGCACAATCCAGGCCACTTCAAGGTGGTTTCCTGAATTCTGGCTGGGCTTACGGTGTCTGGATTTTAAAGTTTCCCTTCTGTTCCACTGGGATTCAGCTGGAAAACCAAAGTCAGTATCTAAACAACAGTCAAAGGTAGGCTTAAAAACCTAAAGCATATCAGATCACGCAATGATATCGAAGCTTATCCTCCTGGACCTGCCAATTTTGCTTCAGTATTGTGAAGATGACTTTTAGAGCGGTGACCAGTATGGCTTGAGCCACAAAGGCATTCCTGCAGCTCAAATAATAGAGTAGGACTCTAGTAACGCCAAGGTCAAGGGTTCAATTCCCAGGGAATGCATAAACTGATCAAATGAATGCAGTGCACTTTGGTTAAAAGTGTTTGCCAAATGTATAAATGTGGCCAAGGGAATCAGAACCTTTTGGCAAAGTACTAAAAACATTTATGTAAGGTGCTAAAACCATACTCTTCTACCGGGATGGGCACTGTCCTGCAGAGTTTAGCGCCCTAATCAAACATACATGCCTGTAATTTGTAAGCAATTATGAAAACATATTCTCAGAAAAAAAGGTACAAAAGCGGCTACTGGTGCAGTAACTGGTACACATTTGTACGTTTTAGGTACCAATGTGGACTCTTAGGTACAAAGGTATCTTTTGAAAAGGTAGTTTTCTGCCCCAGTGACAGCTTTTGTACCTTTATTTCTGAGAATGTAGGTAAGATTGTTGATTAGGGATGGAACTAAACTCTGTAGGTCAGTGGCCCCCCAGGACCAAAACTGCCCAACCCCTCTACTGAGAAAGAGTCCAGAAACAATAGATGGGAAAAGGATACTGAAGAATAATAAAGTGATTGTGGCACAGAGAGAAAGAAGAGAGATGTTGACAGAGGTCTCAGGTCATTTGATGAAATGAAGATAAGGTTGAGGACCTCCTGATAAAGACCTGCTTCTGTCTGAAGTCACTTTCTACTTACCCAGCCTCAACCCTGTCCTGTTGCCTCCTGCACAGCACTCAGACCCCTTATTAAGGGCACCATGGGAACAAATGTGCCCATTGTTCACCCCAAAAATTCCTCCCCCAGTCCCTGAGAGGACCTGTTAGCGCCCTTTCCAACCCCCTCCTCCGCCCACCATTCTTCGCCTGTCTCTTTGGCACACCCTGAATGAATGTAACACTCATGAATTAGGCCGTGATTCTTTCTCTTTTCTTGTCCCTTGTTCTGAGAGTGGCCTGATTTGACTCGGCTTCCAAGCCGTTTATCCACGAGAGGTTACAAAACTGCATAAAGACCCTGGGACTCTGGCCCTGCCCCAGATCTCTATTATTTTAAGCAAATTTCAACCCCATAATCAGTGTTGTACAAATAAACTACCATTTTCTTGACCAAGATCTCCACAGCCAACAGGAAATGTATGCAAGACTTAGCAGATCAGCTGATGATTGGGTTGTTATTTCATATGGGGTTTGAATTATGGATGGCTATCACTATATTTCTGTTGTGTGGAGAGGATAAAGTTCTCGTAATGTTAATTTACAAGCTTTCTGTTATTCCTGAGGTCAGACCTTCTGAGTTCCTTGTGTTTGTGTTTCTGCTCATAATTAGACGGATGATGACAAGTCACTTATACATGCTGACAGCACCAGCCGTTACCTCAGTCAACCTTTACAACATTTTCCAATCCCAGTTGACGATATGTGAAAGTCAATTCCTTTTTTTCTTGCCTTGTGGGGTGGGAGAAAGAGTGCAATGCCTGTCAGTATGGTCACTTAGTGTATTTTTGCCAGGTGTGATATAATTGTTTATCCTGGAACAATATTCCTATTAACCAATCATGCATTTCCAAACATGTGATCCTTCATTTATTCTGTGGAAAAGAAAAGGAGACAACTGAATGAATATTTTGATGGGTGAAATCCATACAGTGGCAGGACATTGTGGTGTACTTTAACACATAATAAAGCACCTAAGAGTGTTAGCAAAGCTCATTGATCATTTTCAAGTGCTCCAACTGGTTTTGGTAAAAACAACCCAATATTTAATGGAATTTAACAGTAAAACTGTGGAAGCTACCATTGCTTTCCTGAGTGCTATTTAGTGTCTCACACTCCAGTCCAAGAGGTGGCAAAAATGCACTCTTCATTCCGCATTTTTATTCCTCTTTCATCAGGTTGTTTGACACCAAAACTTACTGGAGTAAGCCTACGTAAAAAAATGATAACTGAGTGCAAGTACCTTTTTGCTGACAAACTTGGGTGCCTTTTTTAAGGATCTCAGTGTACTGCCACTGTCCCGAATTTACCCAACCACATATTTTGGAAGATTTTGGAATGACATGATGGTGAGTAAATGATAACATAATTATCATTTCTGGGCAAACTATCTAAGGCATATCAACCTATCATTTCCTCCTGATTGTGGGTTAAGGGTTGCGGTTTGCAATAGGGTTAGAACTACGTTTGCTGTTCCAGGACCATCTCCCAGAATACCTGCCAAAATCACAGTCGTCAGTATAGTGAGTCATATCAGAAGTAGCAAAAAGACTGAACAATTCTCCCTAAATAAATTTGTTGTTCATAATTTGTAGGCATATCATTTTGGATGTGCTGCAATTGTGGTGCAATCCGGTTGCCTGAGCATAGCGATGGCCAAGGCTGAATTTCCCATTATAAAAATAACTGAGTTATGTGACCAATATTTATATCGGTAGCTCTGGTTTTCTGACGGATCTATTGTAGCATAGAAGCCCAGACATGGTGGTTTATGGATCCATTACTCAAGGCCAAAATCTGTTTATTTCCCACACTAAGGGATAGTTGTGTTCCCGGTGGTAACCTACAAACAAAATATTTAGCTACTCAGATATTCAGAGACAGATTGACTGTTTTATTGGTACCTCAGATGGAATGATGGAAACTTGGATGATGGCTGTGTAAGTGGTTGAGTCAGTTGGATGTGAATGTCGGTTTAGTAGAAATTAAAGATATTTTGATTACAGAATTTGAATTACAAAATCAACGTGACCAACACAGTAATGAACAGCAGTTTATTTGTATTCGAAACTCATTTATTTAAATGTGAATATGTTAAGCCTAATTGAATCGCAGTGAAATTATGAAAATATAGTATACTGTCACATAAACTGTTCATGATAGATCACTCTTTAAAAATATGTGATTAGTTACATTATAGTTAGTTAAACTGCCGCTTAATCGCTGGATGGGGTTGGGGATCCTGACCCCCTGGATCTCTCTTCCTCATCCTGCAGATGCAGCTGGGTGTAGTAAAACCTAACCTTAGGCGGTTCTTCCATGTCGTATAAGGCCTGGCAGGTGTAGACCCCCTCGACCTCATCCGAGACCCCCTCAATCACCAGAGTGGTTGTGTTAGTAAGCAGGGAAATATCTCCCAGGGTGCTGGCTAAGGCAAGGAGTTTGGACCCCTGGCCGTAGTTGTAGGCCAGAGGCTCATTTCTCTCTGTCCCAGGCCTGGAGAAAACCCAGATGAACAGTGTGGGCACGTCGGATCCACAATGAAGGTGCACGGTGCTGTTTACTGTAGCCTCCACATTTTGCCTGATGTACTCGATTTCATCAGGGTCAGGGATATCTAGACCTAAGCACACACAAACACAAGCCAACAGTAAATTTGTCAGAAATTCCAGAAATCATGTCAATTCTTCACACGGCGAATCAACCCTTGATGGGGTTCACCAAATTAAGATAAAATGACTACCCATATACGATGCGTTTTATCTTAATAACCCCTTATTATCAGACACTTTCATCTTCTGAATCAATTGATCATAATAGTTGCCAAATGCAACTTTGAAAAGGATATTTGTGCATTGACATTGATGAACTAAAACTTTTGCTTTGCAAGATGCATCCCATATTGTCGCTATAAAATGCAAGCCATGTTGTATCTATCAGCGAAACAAATTTAAATCTTAAACCTAAACCTTAAATCTTAAATTTTTACAGATGTAATTGCCAAACTTAATATTAATTGATAGACATCCCTGTTGAAAAAAATATTCAAAAAAGCATATGCTGGTTAGATATGTTTTGAAGAATGTCTGCTGGTTTGAGCTGGTCCTTAGCTGGTCATGTGCTGGTCCTAAGCAACTAGCTCCTGCTCAGGACCAGTTTAGGACCAGCACATGACCAGCACTTGACCAGCTTAAACCAGCTCATGACCAGCTAAGAACCAGCTTAAACCAGCTCAAACCAGCAGCCATGCTTCAAAACATACCTAACCAGCATGTGTTGGTTTCATCAACAGGGATAGAAGACATTCTGATTTATTTTACCAGATTTGCTAACTTTGCATTAACTTTATCTGATTAAGATGACAAAAAGGCCTCAAAACATTTGAACTAAACCCTGTAGAGTTCTAATTGGCTTGGTTTTTCTTTCATCATAAGCAATATTCTCCCCAAGCAAATATGACTGCTTAAATAACTCAAAGGCATAAACAGAACTTCCTATTCAGCATATCACTACTTACGCATCCCCTTCAAACATGAACTCTCTGTACTTTTGCTTTTTATCAAGAACGTTTCTGACACACTTCTGTCCAGAAACCTAAAACAGACATTATCCTTCATCGTTGCTCCTTACCTTCTACAAAAACCAAGAGGAAGCAACAGAGTAGAGGAAAGAACCGCGTGATCCCCATGGTGCCACAAACTTCAGGAAATGCTGAAAGCAGACCTACACACAACAGGCATTTGGACAGTTTCTCTTCTGTCCCATCTAAACCAGAACTTTCTGATGAAGAGACTACTGGGACTCAGGTAACAGACAGAGTGCTCCATCTCAGTTACTTTAAATAATTTATTAGTGCCTTACAGTGCCCTGGCGTGCCTCGTATGGTTTCTTTCATTCTCTGAGGCAGAGAGAGGTATAGAGTATCTGGAGGTGACACTGCATCATTCATTATTGAGCAGGTCGAGGTACAGGACTTTGTGAAATCCCACATGATTGTTACCTGCTCAAATAAGAAGTTCAATGAGAAGAACAAACATATACTATTTACTTGGGTTACTAGGTAACAATCTCTTCTGTGCACATGGATTACTGGAAGTGTGAGTGTTCACGTTGAAACCAAGGCCTAGTGGTAATGAACACATGCAATTGACAAGAAGAAGTAGAATTACAATGAATTCAAATTCAATCTCATATGTACCGTAATGAAAAAAGTAACATTTGTCTAATTTCTTCCTGAAAAGACTTGAAATTTTAACGTTTATAAATAGATAGATAGATAGATAAACTGCCTTCCTCATTTACTTCATTAACTAACTTGTTTTCTTTCTTAGTATAAATGTTTTTCTGGCCTCCCTTTTATAAAGCTGTGAGCTAGAGGTCTTCCATCATTACACCAATGCTCTAATTAACAGGGGTTTGGTGCTGCACTGACAAAAAATTTCTAAAATCGAAAAAGAAAACCAACATGGCTTCTGGGGTCAGTGAGTTATCGAAATTGTTGAGCAGAGCTGTGTGTGTCACAGGGTCAGGGTATTACAAAGTAGAAGCCCATACCAATCCAATTACAGTATCTATCTATCTATCTATCTATCTATCTATCTATCTATCTATCTATCTATCCATTTTAAAACGTTCAAACTTCAAGACTTTTAAACAATGATATTGTCTATCATTCTATCATTCTTTATCATTGCTTCAATTTAACATTGCTTCTCTAAAATGTACATCTAAAATTACAGTTCATATCACTGTTTGCTTTATATGTAAAAGTTGAGTTCCACAGAAGGAAGTTCCACAGAAGAATGAAAATCTTACAGGTCTGGAATAATGCAAGGGTAAGTACTTTTTGACTGGACCTATGCCTGAAATTTGTGTCGTGAGACGTTTATATAAATTTTTGCTGAGCTATGTTGAAGTCAGTTGATTCTCACATATTGCATTAAACAGAATGTTCTTTGGCAGGAACACCACAATTCTGCAAGTTCACATAAAAAAAGACAAAAGCAACCCCTGCCATTTTATTACCGCAGATGCTGCATCACACAACGACAATGATGAAAGGTAGATAAAAGGCAGAGATTCCAAAGCGGAGTTGATTTGTGATGAGTAGGATGAGTGGGCCTGCTTTAGATGGGGCGGACTGGCCGACCAAATTCCTTACCGGTGAAACACATCCCTTATTAAAGCAGTCTGAGACTGCAGAGGCCAGACACATCTGCTCCGGCAGACCTACAGCCCTGGGAGGGGAGGAGAGAGAGAGGGAGGGAGGGAAGCTGGAAAATGTGAGAAGTAGAAAAACAAAATGTTTTGGGGGTGTTTTTTTTTCGAGAGGGGGGAATGGCGATGAGAGGAGATAGGATTGGAGAGATCGGAGTGGAAGGTATTACATGTCTCTGAGTCTTATCTGGGGCCTGTTTGCTGGGTAAAAGCTTTCAGGTGTGGCACCCTTTCAACACAGATCCGGCTGTGCCTGGCAGGGGGTTGGCAGCACTTTAGAGTGAGGCCCGGATAGCTATGAAGAGCACAGGTCTGTTGGACCTGCTGTCCTTTTAGAGAGAAAACTGTTTAAAGATGCACTAATGGTAATGCCATTTTGAAATATACATATATATAATATATATAACTAGGAAACTAAAAGTAACAACACTAAATTTACTACATTTTCAAATAGCATGATACTACCGTTCAGTTTTTAAAACAGTGTTTCAGGTAATTTGTTATGAACACTTACATCTTGTTTTTATGTGTGCAGTGTGTACACACAGCTGTACAGCAAAGGCAATAATCACTTTAATAATATTCAATAAATGTTTTTACATGTAATTTCTCATTCGGTTTCATTATAAATGTCTGATTCATTTGATGGAATCAGTTTGATCAGATTGTTCAATGTGAACGTAGCAGTTACAAACGATTTAATCTACTCTTTGTTAGCAGCTTGTAGCTAACATTTTTTAATGGCAGCTTGACTGTAGTTTAATATTAGATCACTCTGAAAAAAAGTGTAGAAACAAGTTTCAGTGAAAAATTGCTAGTCATTTTCACAGAAAATACAAATAAGCAAGTAACAAATTGAATTAAATATGAAATTTTGAAGTAGAAAAACTGAAATAGTATTTTCTGTAAAACATACCCCAATAAATCTTCATTTTATTAACTACACTTTTTTAATAGTGTAGTAACCTGTAGTTATGGAAGCAACAATGATGGTACTGGATGATTGTTATATTCATATACCATGGTATTTACATAGTGATATAAAGGCATTTTTGAGGTACATTTGAGTAGTAAGGTACTATGGTAAGAAAAAAAAAGTTTTTTTTTTTGCTGTGTCTTGATGGAATGTATTAAGAGATAAAGACAGCAAGATGGATAGCACAATCTCTGCCATTGATTTCCTTTTCAGTGATCATCACATGACCGTATAATGAATTCAACGTCTGGCCTCAGCTAAAACGATTGCATCAGGATCTGTGTTTACACTGACTGAAGAATGCCATATCCAGATCAGATGCTGTTTGTGCTGTAACTGTTGAGTATGTGCAGATAGTCTGTGTGTCATTAATGTATCAGGCTAAGCTCTGTGTGTAGTTAATGTGCAGCGCTGCACAGTCTACCTCTGTGTTCTTAAATATGTAACCTGGCATTTCCCCCGCTAGCCAAGAGCTCCTCTACTTTTCTGTTTTCCCCTTCTTTCTTGTGTCCCACAGTATTTTCAGTTGGGATAGCAGTCTGCATTCACACACATGCACACTTTTTTTCCCTCTGGTGAAGAGGGTCAGGTCTATTTCATCACTGATATACCTACCGTACACGGCTGGACCCCAAGTTTCCTCTGAAACCATCTCTTCTTCTCTGATTTCCTCTTCTTTTTCTCATCTTGTATTATCCTTCTTTATTTGTCTCATCTCATCTTGTTTTGTATCTTCTAAACGTCTTTCCCCTCATCTTGTCTAGTCTGTACTCCTCTTGCATCTTGTTTAATCTATTCTTGTCTTTTCTCGTTTGCCTCATCTTTTTTCTCTTCTCTTTTTTTGTCCTCATCTTACCTCCTCTTGTCTCTTTTCACTTCATTTATTCTCATCTCATCTCCTCAGTTTTCTTGTCTAATATCACCTCCACTCCTCGTCTTGTTTCCTCTCCTCTTTTTTTCTCATTATATGTACCCATATGTCCATTCTTCTCTCATATCATTTTGTCTCATCTCATCTCCTTTCTTCTCATATTGTATTGTCTCATTTCTTCTTTTCTCATCTCATTTGTTCTCCTCATCTCTTGTCTCCTTATATAATCTCATAATCTCACTTTGTCTCCCTCTTTGCTCATCACCTCTCAATTTATCTCACCTGGTCTTGTCTCCTTTCTTATATTGTCTTCTAGTATCCTCTCCCTTTTCTTATCTCTTTTTCATCTCATTTATTCCCCTTGTTTTATCTCATCTCCTCTATTCTCCTATTGTCTAATATCACTTCCTTCTTCTCTTCTTACTTCTCAACTTACACTCTTAAAAATAAAGGTGCTTAAAAGGTTCTTCACAGCAATGCCATAGAAGAACCATTTTTGGTTCCACAAAGAACCATTCAGTCAAAGGTTCTTTAAAGAATCTGAAGAACCTTCTTTCACCACAAAGAACCTTTTGTGAAACAGAAAGGTTCTTCAGATGTTAAAGGTTCTTTATGTAACCATTTAGACAAAAAGGTTCTTCTATGGCATCGTGTATCACCAATAAAGGTGATATTGGTTTAATATTCACCAATTTAAGAGTTTACCTAATCTGCATTATCCATATTGTTTCTTCTATCCTAATCAGTCTTTTCCTGTCTTCCTCATTAGCCCCTTTCACACAGTAATACCAGTAAATTGCCATAAAATTACCGGAACGACTTTACCAGTAAATTCAAAAATGTGCTGTTCACACAGGTAACAACGTTCCGTCTTTTTTCCGGAAAAGCACCATTCACACACAGGTTTCCAATTACCGGTAAATTCTGTGACATCATTAACCAGAAACGACCTCTTAACGGCTGTGCCTCCCGGTGTTGTGTTTGTAAACATGAAGGGGTATACGTGGTCAGTGTTTTTGTTGATGTTTTCATTTTTGTACCAAACGTTCACGTGCAGCGATTTTGGCCCAGAGAGGCGTGAGTCAGTGTTGCCAGATTGGATGGACGATTTCCAGCCCAAAAGCGCCCAAAACTTTAACTGTCAAAATAATGTGATATTTCAAGGTTGATAAGAGCCACTCCTTATAATGAAATAATGACAAAATATAAATATAATGCTAGATACATTTCATGGATCATCGGGGCAAATACATTAAAGAGAACTACCAAATAATTAAAATATGCAAGCATACACTGTCAAAACGGCAATCAAGAAATTAACCGATACCCTCGAAAAACACATGCATCATTTTCAATGTCAACACCGAATTTAAATGCAATGCCCAATATAAGTGAAATAAGCAAAGTAATTATAGGTATTTCACACTCGTTCATGCACACATGACAGTCAAAACTGTGTCATTCTGTATGACAATCCGACAATAAAAAAACAACAACACAATGCTCTTACCTTCGTGTCGCTCTATAATTTCACACAGAACTAAGTCTTTCGTGAAGTTCATAATGTAAGTTAGAACTTTGCACAGTCAAAACTAACAAGTCCATCAGCTTTAAAGGATCCAATCTGGACCGTTTAAAAGATAAAAGACAGGATCGTATAGACATAAATATTTTGATTAAATAATTTAACTGTGGTCTGATTTCGGATATGGCCTTCATGTCATCTCCCTCAACAGGTGTAATTCACGTTTTGAGAGTTAAAACACTCTCCACTCTTTACCATCGAACTTATATTTAGGCATTATGATCACTTACAGATTATACATTCAAAATCAGATCCGTTATTGCGCTAAAATCCCGTCGCTCATGAATCATCACGTCTGTCTGCTGATCCCTAGTGATAGGCTAAAAGTGCTGCCGCGACGTCAACATCAGCACCAGTCTCTTTGCAGCGTGCGTGTGTGAACCCGCCCAATCTGGCAACACTGCGCGGAGTAAATGCGCCGATTGTTATGATTGGCCCAGAGCCGCTGAATTTTTGAATTTCAACGGCTCTGGATTGGCCCAGAGTACACGTCTTACGTCTTACATCACCGCGTTCTGAAATTGTACGTCCTCACACGGTAATCTTCATTCTGCGTTCACACACAGCATCATTCCGGCAATTTACTGGTAATGTTATAACTTCTCATATCGGTAAATTGCCGGAACGAATTTACCGGTATTTTTGAAAAGGTCCTGTTTACACATGATCTCTTTATGGCAATTTACTGGTAATTTTCCGGAAAAGTCTGTATGTGTGAAAGGGGCTATGTCTCATTTTGTCTTGTCATCCTGACTTGACATTATTTTTCCTCAAGTCTCTTCTTGTCTCATCTCATGTTCCTTTTATTTCTGTAATGTCAACTTCTTTGTGTCATATTGTCTCATCTCACCTAATTTCATCTCCTTCTTTCCTCACTTCTCAACCTGTCTCATCTCATCTCCTTGTCTTTTCTCCTCTATTCTCGTAGTCTTTTCTGATCTCATTTATTGTCCTCATCTAATCTCTGCTCTCATATTGTCTAATCTCACCTTGCCTCCTTCTTCTCTCCTCAGTTCTCAATATCTCATCTGGTCTTCTCTGGTCTTGTGTCCTTTCTTCTCATCTTGTATTCCCTCCCCATTTTCTTTCCTCTTTTAGTTCTTTTCTTCCCTTCTTCTCTAAACTAATTTTGTTTAATCTACTCTCCTCTTGTCTGTCCTCATCTCATTTAGTCTTCTCTCATCTCATATTGTTTTACCTCGTCTCTTCTTGCGTAGTTGCAGTTGTCATCTCTGGATTGGTTTGGTCGTATTGGCCCTGTGTTTGAGGTTAGAGACAGATGACAGAAATACAAGCATGATGGGAAAGGAGAGGACGGCAAGGGACAGCCTATGGGAGGCAGAAAAAAATAGCACAAATGTTCATAACTTTTAGCCACAGAAGGATTACAGTGGAGCCCGATGCCTGATGGGACATTCCAGCAGCATCAAATTTATCCTGACTAGCTTCAAGGAGGGTGGCGGACAGGCCCTGCTTATTCATTCCTAATTCTGTCATTACCATAACTGCTGACAGCTTTGTGTTTTGTTCGTACTGTACACACAAACCACATTTTCCCAGGCTCCATATTCCGAGTTACAGTATACTGTGTAATATCTTTGGCTGCCACACCAAGGGCAATACCGTAATGGCTTCTCACAGGCCCACTCAGGCTCTTAATGATGGAGAGGGTCTTGTGGCCTGTCAACAAAGTGTGTCAGGCTCTGAATGGATGAGCTTAACTGCTTCTCAAAGTGCCGTGGATGTATTTGTGTCTCTGCCAAGCAGCGGACACACTAGAGTGAGTTTTACAGCTCAGCTGACCTGCCACCGAGGGAGCAAGAGACCCGTGACACGGCGAGACCGGCCTGTGTGCGTATATGCGCGAACCACAAAACCCTGGAGAGGGTTTGCTTGCATTTCGCTGAAGCGCTTGTGAAGCGGAACGCAGGTTCGTGTCAGGGATCGTGCAAGTCGGTGTGTGTATAAGAGAAGGGGGCGGTCCAGCTGACCTGGAAAGAGCCAGATGAGAAAAAGGCACCACAGAGGCCTTCTGCAAACAACATGTGGAAAGGCTTTGGCCTCTAATGTAGCGTGGAGCGTTTATGTACTGCATGCAGACCGCTCTACTGTCCATCAGAGAGAAGAAGCTTCGGCGCTCCCAACGACGCCCGCGGTCGAGTGGCCGCAACGACCTCATCTTCTGCTTCCTGCTTCCTCTTAATCTTACCGACCCCCAGTCGGAGAAAAAGACTCCCTCAGGGCCGTTGCCTCAGCGGCTCCGCTTCAGCTGTTCAGTGTGCGGAAGTGCTTACCCACAATCCTCCCTGAGCAGGTGGCCCTTAACAGGCCTCTTTGTTTTCCTGTGTCTTGCCAAAAGAAGCTGAAGGCAGAGGGAAGGAGAAGCTTGTGAAAATTAATTCCCCCCCCCTCCACCCTTGGTTTCACATCTTGGCGCTCTGCTCTTGGCTCTAGCCGGCCCAAACGTATATGAAGCATTCACGGGCTCCAAAATAGGATTTCCTGCACTTGTGTGATGTCATATTTCTCAGGGTCCAAGGAAAAACGAGAAGCTCAATTTGCGCTCTGTGGAGAAACGCAAAGCGGGTCCGTAGGGACGTGGGTATAAGCGTTTTGTGAGTGTGGCCGGTTTACTTAATCTTTGATACACTTTTCTCACATTATCAGTGACCCCTTTGTGATCCCACAAGATGGGAAGAGTTTTACAATTCCTCATTTGGTCAGTAGGAAAATATGGTATCTTTCTGTAAATGACTTCCTGAACTCTCTCTGATGTCTATCTCGTAATGCCTCAGCTCACTGCAACCGGCACTATTTTGCTCCCAGAGCTGCTTGTTTCGGTCTCAGAGCCAGTGAGCAATTATGTGCAATTAGACTTTACAATCCAGTGTTGCTTCTGATGATCTCATGGATAAATGCCATGGGGATAAAGAGAGGAGATTATGCTTCACATTGAAATCTGAAGGATAGCTGGATGGAAAAGGCTTCAAAGAGATCAAGGCTGGTGCTGTCCTCTCAACACCTGGCTAGATAACTGACAAAGGACACCATAAGGAGACATCAAGGACAGTGCTGAGAACAACTGGCACAGGACTGCAGCAACTGGCCTTGAACTACTAGCCAATGTGCATTTTCCCAGGTTAAATAGAACGTAAGCTGTGTTCATTTCAACTGTGGCATGCTGGCCATTATTACGGTAAATAATTTTCAACTTGTCCCTCAGTTTGCAAAAACCTAAAAACATACAGCAATGCATGCACAATTAGAAGTCTATGGGACAAGTATACCAAAGTGTGAATTAATGTATAAATTACTAAAACAGTCACTTTGTGGCTTATTTAATAATAATTTTGTACAATGTGTTTATGTGCGCAGAAAAAGTTTGTACTGTAGTAGACTAAACGTCATTAGTCAGTTCTTCACATGCAGGCTGCGTTTAGTCATTTTAACCCTATAGTGAATATAAATGTATTTGAAATGTATTTATTTCATGCCAAGTATACATTGTCTACTTTTATACAAGTGTACATTTACATATTTATGTACCCTGCAAATGTACTTTTAATATACTAAACTGGTATACTTAAAGTCTGCTCAATTGGAACAACTCATTTTGTACTTAATGCACTTTAATTGTGTGGAAGCAGTGCTGAAGTCCAGCTGAAGATATACTGAAGAATATTTGATTGTGCTAAAGTGGAACTATTGCAAATATACTTTAAATAGCTTGCGTTTAAAGACCGATATTATTCAAACATCATACAATCCTCATCAACAGTGACATTAAAACACATTTTAGGTCTAATATTAAGAAATGTGTAAAAATAGTACTCCAAATAAAGTTTAATTATAATTTTTATATTAGTAAGTCTTGAGCTATATGTCAGTAATTATGCTAATAGATTTGAACTATATTTTCTATGAAATAAATGTATTTTAAATATTAAATATTGTAGTTTTTACTAGGGCATTTAAACTTAATCAGAAATAATTAATTGTTTAATACTTTTTATACAAATTACTGTTCAAAACACTTAATCTTCTTTTTTTTAAAAACATTTTCTAAAAAACATTTCATCTTTCTATTTTTCACTTTTCAAATAAAGAAATACATGATGTAAAAATACATTTTTAACTATTTTGCAGTATAGATTGTTCATAATAAATTTTGAGACACTACAGTATGAAGAAAACACCAATGAGAATCGAAATGGTAACATATAAACAGAAGTTCTTTCTCCTAGAAAAGTAGCTCCACTTCAAAAATTACAATTTAGACTGAAGCATTAACAAAGACAGACTTTGAAACCCTCCACTACACTTGCCTCATACACTTACATTGTGGGTGTATCACACATTCTTACTTTTACAGACTGAGTCAAAATTATTTTCTGCGGTAACTTATGACAGCACGAAGCTTGCTCCAGATTATTCCTTTAATTTAAAATTGCACAATACTTCTTAAATGATTTATGTCATACTCTAATTTTGATTTTGAACATAATAGGCTTTTCAAAACAACATAATAGATTTCTTCATAGGATTTGGAACTTTGGAATGGTTTCTTGACACCATGTACATCAGGAGATTTGTCTTGCGGTTTTTACCAGTTTTTTTACCACATTTGCTTGCAATCGAGGAGTGAGATTTTCACGTCAGCTTCTCAGGCTGCACACATGTCATCACACACACACACACACACACACACACACACACACACATCAACGGAACTGCCCTGGAAAGCCACCATCGCAAAGTTTTCTCTCTCAATGGAAACCAGACCACATCGCTAACCATGACAGTGTTTGAAATGTACAAGGATAATATGCTTTCTTAACACTTAGAAGAGCAAACAAACATTGGTGCACAAACAAACAGACGAGTAAACAAATTATCCTCAGGAATGCCGCTCAAGAACGCAGCCACAAAGAAAAAGGATATCTTATTCTCTCTCACACACTTTCACTCGTCCCATCTGTCCATGGCTAGAGGTACTTGTTCACAGACCTGCTGCTTTATGCAGCTTTTTGTGGGAGTCAAAGACATTATAGCATTACATTTTCTGAAAAACAAACTTGAACCCTGTTGTGCCTTCTCCATCTGGAAACGGTAGAGGGCTTGTCTGAAAGATAAAAACGATATGAATCGCTTCTGGCAACGCAAACAGACAATCTGGGATCAATTACAGGGACAGCGTTCTGAAAGTAAAATGGAGGAGGGGGTAGAAACCAAGAACAGATTTAGTGCTGCAGTCTCGTCCAGACACACACACACTACTAACTGCTAATGATATCTGTGACCTGTAGTTTAAATAGTGTGTCTATAGAGTCTGGCTGTGGATTGGTTGTTCTGTGGGTAGTTAGACTCTCTCACAATGATGTTCTGCAGGGAGTTTCAGAGCGAGGCATCACAGGCCAGCTGCATTAGTTTGTGGGATCGTTCTAGCTATTTTTCGGTGTGTCATCATCCATTTTATAATGCGTACAGCTATAATTAAAAACACAAATGTGTGTCTGTAAACTTGCAGATGTTCAGTGTGTGCGAATGAAAATCATTAATGCTTCATTGAAGCACTCACATTCATGCCTAAAAATCTAGGAAAACACTTACTCGCACTGATATACTTACACTGGTGCCACAAACTGTGAAACATCTGCCAGGCAGCCCGGGAGCAGTGCATTCTGGGAGCAGCAGCGCTTAATGAAAGGAATATGAATAGCACAAAGTAAAAACAGAGGGAAAAGTAGGAAAAGAAGAAGAAAGGAGGAAGAGAGAGAGGGAGACAAAAGAATCTAATGCAGTCCAGATTGTTAGGAGCGCTCCTTCCAGACGAGGCATAAGCGTGAAACCTGGAAACACAACGACTTAATTTATCACAACAAAGATAGTCATGACGGAGTTCAAATTCATTCTTTTTCAAGCACATTTGACACCTTGATGTTGATGTAGGTTTGGTGCTGCCATGTTTTTTTTAGCCTACTGAACCATAAAACACCCGTGGCATGCCGTGGAGATGAGAGTGATAATTTATATCGATTAATTAACTTCTCCCTGTGCACTATAATGTCACAAAGTTGAATAACAAATTTAATCTAAAAGGTGTCAAGAAAATTTTCCAGAAATTTGGCATTATAATTATTGTTGCAGCTCAGCACCAGTACTTGGGCCATTCCACCGAATGGGTGCCATTTGTGTCCCCAGGACATTATAGGTACAAACATGCATAAAAATTAACTATAAAATACATTTTATTATTAAGCAAAGTGACCTGCACATTAATCTAACTGCAAATTTAAAATATATAATTAAACAAATTATTAAAAACTACTTAAAACACTGAAAATATAGCATATGTGCATGTCCCCAGTGTCTAACGCTACACTTTAACATTAAATATAATGTTTAAAATCCTTCAGAAATCATCATCTGTGCTTTAAATACATTTATTTCAAAATAAATTTATACTATTTTGGATAAAATACACATTTTAGTCGTGTCCCCAGGTTTTCACTCAGTCCTGTTACCCTAACACATTCTCCCTCTAAAAAACTGAGAAAATTCCACAAGACACATTTTCAACATAATATTGCAACATCTGGATCTTCTGAAGGCAATGAAATGATCGGAAGCATGTGGTCTTATTCTCTTTTCTGTATATTTGATGATATTGTAACGGTGGCTGGGTGCGTCATTATAAATATACTGTCCTGTTACCTAAATTATTTCTTAGATGTTACTTGTTTATTTAAAAAATACAAATCTGTGGTGAATCACTATAATTTGCTGAGTATTCTCATAATATTAGCATGTACTCCATGTGGCTAGATTATATGTATTTGCTAATTTTATCCTAAAATCTCAATCCTGTTACTTTCAGTCCTGTTACTCATACACTCATATATCCTATACTTATATATAGAAACTGAGTAATAGTAACAGGAATGAGTAGTGTCATCTGATTTATTAATGTAAATATTAGGCTACATCCATACTAACATATACATTTGAAAATGCATCTTTTTCTCAAAGTTTTGGCCTTCTATCCACACTGAGACAATGCTTTTGCCCAGAGAAAACCTATGGTTGTTCCTGCATTATTGTTTTATATTGCATTCCTGCAAGTATGACAGAAAATGTACTTGAAATTTCTGTCCTGTGGCAATTATGTATTAGACTAATTTATGGAATGGCATTTGTGGGCTGCGCTATAAGAAAACAATATTCAAAGAAAATCTAAAAATATATTATTTAAGTTTATTATTTTTAATATCAATTTTTATTTAATATTTATAATTTTTTTCATTATGTATATCTTATCTTATAACCCGTCCTCTACCCCTAAACATAACCCTAACAAAAACCTCTGCAGACCACTAGATTTAAATAGAAACATGATTTGGCCTTTTTTAGCAGTGAGGTCAGCTCACAAGTGAATGTTCAACACTTTCACTATATCAGTGCGGGCATTAATACCTCATATGTGTAGTCAAACCTGTATACTAATATAATGGATACTCACTCCTGTTACCCATTTCATTCCTGTTACTAAATAGTTTTTTCTTTAAAAAATAAAGTTAAACCATTATTTTTTTAATTAAGTTTGATCCATAATTTATCCCATTATTTAATAAATTGCATCACAGAAAATTGATAAGCTTGAGGTTTGAGTCGCCATTAAAATGAAAAAAATGAGTTTGTGTACTTCAGAAAAATACACCTTGTGTAGATAAATAGTGATTTTTATGATAAAAAATAATATTTTTTGAGCATGAAACCAACAATTTCTTTAAAATAAACACCTGCCTGAGGGGGAAATGAAGGAATTTGTTGATATATTTTTAAACATGCTTTTTAAAAGACATTAGAGTTTTGGTAACAGGACTGAGAAAAATACATCCATCTTCCACTTAAAAATTGTGTAAAAAATTAAATAAAGTTACCTGAGATGGACCAATATAGATTTTGAATAGTTAAATATGTGTATTACTAGATTCAGTCTTTAAAAAATGTTTTTTTTTTGAAGAGTTTTGGAAGCAAATGGCACCCATTCGGTGGAATGGCCCACTTACAACTACAGTCCGTCGAATCGTCTTGTTCTGAAAAGGTTTGAGTAGTGTTAGGAAAGTCTCTAGCGCCATCTAGTGATAACTTAGTTTATATATAAGGCCACATTAATGAATGCACGGGCTTCTCCCCAGTTTATGCCTAACGGAGTCCAGCTATGCTGGAGAAAAGTCTGGCATATTGTTAAGGTGGAAATGCATATTGTGTTTGCAGATAATAAGTATCTTTTCATGTGCCTATTTATTCATGCATTTATCCCAGCTTCAATAAAGACGCCCATTGTCTTGTACTTTATGCAAAATGTTGTGTGATTGTGTGACTGTTGTGATTAAGTGTAGACTGTATAGGTGGTTTATTTTCATTAGTGTGTATGGCTGACCGAATAATTCATAATAATGATCAAAATGCTGTTACACCACAAGACTTGATGTCTGAATAACTCCCCATCCTACTGCTCTGTGTTGGCATACAATAGATAGTAAAACAGTAATATTGCAAAATAGTATTGCAATTTAAAATAACTGTTTTCTATTTTAGTATAATGTGTCACATGATCATTCAGAAATCATTCTAATATGCTGCTTTGGTGCTCAAGAAACATTTCTTCTTATTATCAATGTTAAAAACATTAACCTTAATATATGAGGAAAATAAGTATTTGTATTTTGAAGTTCTCCCACTGTCATGATACTGTGGTGCATGTCCACTGTGAGAGACATAATCTAAAAAAAAAAATCCAGTCACAATTATTTAACTATTTATTTGTAATACAGAAATAAGTAAACACCTGTCTAGCTAGCTGACTTTTACTCAGAAATTGATCAATAGTGACAGTAAATACATTTATAATATTACAAAAAAATCTAGAAAATCTTGTGAAATCTATTAAATATTACTAAAACGTACGCCTATCTACAAAAAGACCACCCCCCCCCCCCCCCACATGGCCAAACCAACTGTTTTCAACCAAAATAGAACTGATAATTCCACTAAACGAAGAAGAATGATGAGTACTCCCAAGAACACCATCCCTATGTAATGGGGTGGTAGCATTAAGCACGACAATAAGGAGAGGATTAATGATCATCCAAGTCAGTTAAATATTTCTGTTACACTGAAGACTTGTGTAATGATGCTGAAAATTCAGCTTTGCATCACAGGAATAAATTACACTTTAAAATATATTCAACTGGAAAATAGTTCTTTTAAAATGCAATAATATTTCACAATATTACTGTTTTTACTGTATCAAATAAATGCAGTATAAGAGACTTTCAAAAACATTAACACATTTTATTATTATAAATGTTGTCTGGCAGAGTACCATATATCTCCTGAGTATAATATAATTTGGCAAATTTTTGATAGTCCTAAATAAATGAAATCAAATCCTAATGTATTATTCATTAACCAAATAGCAGGCTCAGAAAGCATTATGTTATAGTAAACACTCATATGTATATGCAGGTAGCAGAATATCTTCCACCTCCAATAACAGAGGCTGCCGTGAAATTCATGAATTATTTAGTGCCTCATTAGCCCTGCAAAACCTTACATTAGCCCAATTAACACTACAGTGCATGAGCGTTAACACGCCAATCAACAGGTAATTTTACCAGAGCCGGACAGAGGTGAAGAACACGAACCACCCAGGTGCCGTTCTGCACACCTGCACAGATAACACATCTCGTTTAGATGTGTGGCGTACATTCTGATGCTGACAGAACTGCAGATGCTTGAAAATGCAGTTTTGTCTTTTATGTGGCAGCGGATGAGAGCTGTAGCGGGCTAATGCGGAGGGCTTTCAGAACTGAGGGTCATTCATGGCGAGGAGCAGGTTAAGATGACTTACAGACACAATGGCAGGGGTATTGTTGTCACCACGGAAACCATTAGTTGCCAGGCAACTGACCTATCAAGGCAAGACTGTGAGCGTGTCAACTAATGATGGGATTCCAGCAGCTCAGAGTGTTAAAATACATCTGCGTGATGTTTGAGTGTGTGTGTGAGCGAGAGAGAAAGAACCAACGAATGAAAGAAAGGAAGAAAGGAAGGTGGGTGGCAAGCTGTAGGAAGAGTAAAATATTGCTTTGAAAATGTAAAAAGATCAGAGATTGAAGGCATTGAAACTGGAAACATGCACAAAATGTGCTTTCAGTCATTGAGGAGAATGAATTTATGGGAAGTGGCTCACTTTGCCTTTAGCAAGTGTGTTATGACTAAATGTCCATTAACACCAGTCTTTGTATGAAGTGTACCTGGCCTTGGAAGTGTTCCAGCCTTGAATGAACCCTCTATCATCAGTGACACGTCCTTCGCTATTTGAGGACAAACTGCGGCGAGTGGCTGACATTTCTCATCAAAGATACAACCACAGAACAAAGACAGAGTGGCAGATGTGATTAAAGCTCTGTGTGCAAATTGATCTATACAAAGTCTTTATGGGGTCTATAGAGTAGACTTCCACAGAGTCAACATGAAGTCCAAATGGATGCTATTTACTTGCATGGATATTCATTTGTTCCCTCATTTTACCAGTGTGACACCAAACTGACTTCAAAAGAAGTAGTGGCGATGAAAGCTGATTGTGTGATAGATTGTATTTAGATTTAGATTTTGTATTTTATTACAAAATAATAAACTCTGAACTTTCTTTAAAACCAAGTTAACATGTCAGATTCAATGAATGCAGCATCTGTATTGATGGTAAACTTGTTAAAATGAATGAAAATGTATAGATTTTGGAAATTACAATAAAACTAATTTGCATGTACAAAATAGCTGTACTGTACTAAAATTGTACTGTACAATTACAATAGCAATATTTTATTTTAACAGAACCTTCATACATTGAATAAATTTGTTTGTTTATATTCATCATGTTTTAGAAGAAGATTTAAATAAATGGTACAGAAATGTCGAAATGTCTTGCTCAGACCGAAGTGACGTGAATGCACATGACGTCAAAATTATGACTTCCAAACATGTAAATATGAATTTCCCAGGAGGACTTGAATGCACCATCTCTGTCTGTACCAGCAGGTGGCAGTAGTCTATATTCGTCAATCAGACATCACCATTTTTTTTGCACTCATTTAGACGAAAATAGGGAAAACCGTAACTAGGACTGAAAATACAATGCGTAAACAAAGCAGCGATTGATTAGCATTTTGAAAATGATTCATGCCATTTGTGTTTTGGAATGCTAAAGTAAGCTTGGTTGCTTTTTTCACTTTGATGATCTGTCTCATTAACTGGCCGACACCAATTCAAGATGCTCAATTGGCCCAAAAGCCACCGACGGGTCTGACAACTACAAAACACATGGCAAAAACTCAACTGATAGATGCTCAATGATGGTCCAACGTCGGCCTGGTGTGTTATAGCTTCTTAGGTAAACTGTGTATTGTCAGAAAACAAGGATACTTTTAAATTGTGCTAGAATATTTTTTTTTATAAATAGTTTAGGGTATGAATACAGTGCATGTGATGTAAATTTCATAATCAAGTGGCAACACTGCCCTGCTCGCTGTTTTAAAGGGATAGTTCACCCAAAAATTTTAATTCTGTCATTAATAGAGTGGGGGAACTATGACATCAGAACCCGGAAGAGTAATTTATTACTCACCATCATGTCGTTCCAAACCCGTAAGACCTTTGATCTTTTTCGGAACACAAATTAGGACATTTTTAAAGGGGTGGTTGATTGCGATTTCACTTTTTTAACATTAGTTAGTGTGTAATGTTGCTGTTTGAGCATAAACAATATCTGCAGAGTTGCGGCGCTGAAAGTTCAATGCAAACGGAGATATCGTCTTTTAAAATTCTGGCAGTTTAATGCCTACAAAAACGACTGGTAAGGGACTACAACGAGTTACTTCCCGGGTCTGATACGTCACAGACCCAGATAAACCCCGCCCCCGGGAACACGCAGCAAAGGGGGCGAGGCCATGCTGCGCTTTAGAGAAGAGGAAGAGAAAACTAGGGATGCACGTAAAAATCTATTCATATGAATCTCGATTCTGTCTTCTAACGATTCTAATGGATTCTCAAGTTTCAAAATCATTAAAGCAGCAGTTCTTAATACTGTTACTCTGTCGCCCTGCTCTGCATCTCTCTCTCTCTCTTTCAGATCGTCAGATCAGCTCCAACAAACTGTTCCAATTATACACTTATTTTCACACAGCAATGAGAAGCATTATAAATGGACACGCGTGCGGTTGCTGTGCTGTATTAAAGCTTTAATCAGGATAAAACCGTATATTAAAAGCTAACAGAAGCAGTAGCACTTACAAATAGCAGCGTATTTAAAAGTATGAGACAACAACAACCAAGCATACCATTAAGAGCCGTGCTTGCACAGGTTCTGCACGATCCTCTTCACTAATATCCTCTGGGTCTCAATCGGGCTCAAATTGATAAGCATTATAGACAACACCACTGTTTACAATTCAACCGGAGCACATGCCACTGAGGAGAGGGGCGGGACGTTCAGACGATTCAGCCAGCTAACCAATCTCAGCCCATCGCGTTTTCTGAAGGAGGAGCTTCATAAAACCAGGAAATAAATCAAGGCGTTTGTCAGAGAAGGGACAGAGAGGTGTGGAATAAAGGTAAATTATGTGAAAAATAATGCGTTTTTAAAAAAACCAAGCATGAACACATGCTAGACTGCACCCCATAAACACAATCAAGCCTAGAAAAAAACAGTCAACCACCCCTTTAATGAAATCTGAGAGCTTTGTGACCCTGCATAGACAGCAACACAACTGACACGTTCAAGGCCCGGAAATGTAGTAAGGACATTAGTAAATGTTGACATAGAACCCGGATGCACTGTGCCTTGTTTACAAGCAAAGAAATGCACACGCATTGTGGTACTGTCGTGAACACATGGCAGAGACTGATACGGAAGAGAATACATTTTTGAATAAAGTTGTTTTTTTCTTTGTGCACAAAAAGTATTGTCATAGCTTCATAAAATTAAGGTTGAACCACTGATGTCACATGGACTATTTTAACAATGTTCTTACTACCTTTCAGGGCCTTGAAGGTGGTAGTTCCGTTGCTGTTTATGCAGGGTCAGTAAGCTCTCATTTCATCAAAAATATCGTAATTTGTGTTCTGAAGATCAACAAAAGTATTACAGGTTTGGAACGACATGAGGGTGAGTGATTAATTATGTAATTTTCATTTTGGGGTGAACTATCTCTTTAAGGCCATGACACACCAAGCCAGTTTGTTGTTGAACATCTGTCGTCAGCTCAGTTTTTGAGTATGTTCTGCTCTGTCGGCACTAGTCAGGCCCTGTTGCAGGCTTTTTTGGCCACTTGAGTATGTTGAATTGGCATTGGTGGCGGAGCCAGAGGGGTGTCCAGGGTGGCACTGGACACCCCTGACATCTGATCGGACACCCTGGGTGCCACCCCAAAAAATAATATGCTACTATTTAATTTTCTTAGTTTAATCATACTGAAAGAAGCATTTATTTTAGCCGCAAACTTGAGTCATGCGACGCGTCTGGTGTTCAGCATAGCGCTTCATCGCGTCCATTTCCAGCCTCTCTTATACTTTCCGCGTCCGCGAGTCCGCTAAGGTCCGCTATGGTATGCGTGATGTAAAAATCGTCATCGGAGGGTGTGCGCGGATGGTCCACGCGGACATCCGCGTGCCTCTCATTTTTTGTGACCGCACAGACAAGTATGCGCGGTCAGTAGGCTACAAAAGCACCAACTTTTCTACTGGAACCGGTACAATCCGTCGATAAAACAATATAAAGACAGCCAGATGTGCAATAACTCTGGGCAATTGTTTGTTCACATGTTTGTTTACTGTTCAAGCCGATCTACTGCACATGTATGGAACATGTCCACGGAGTGGACCACCAGGGAAGTATAAATACAAGCAGTCCGCGTCCGCACTGTCCGTGTACGCGTCCGGATTGCTCATGCGGAAAGTATAACACAGGCTTCACGCGCTCTCGCGCCACACGTGCAATGAGCTGACGGACATGACAGAGCAGGAAACAAAGTCTCAGCATTAAAATGATCTTAACCTGGGATGGCTTCAGGGTGAGTAAATTATGGGATAATTTTCAATTTCGAGTGAACTATTCCTTTAAATGATGAAAATGACCTGTTGGTATAGACCAGGGATAGGCAACGTCGGTCCCGGAGTGCCGCTGCCCTGCAGAGTTTAGCTCCAACCCTAATCAAACACACCTGAACAAGCTATTTAAGTTCTTCAGAATTAATAGGGCTACAGGCAGGTGAGTTTTTTTTTTTTCAAGGTTGGAGCTAAACTCTGCAGGACATCGGCACTCCAGGACCGACGTTGCCTATCCCTGGTATAGACAGTTATTTCCTCTCACTCAAGCTCAGAACATACATGGTATATCGGTTTGGTGCATCACAGCTTTTACAGAGCTGGAGACACAACAACAATAGATGCCAGCCCCCTTGTATAAGGGGGTTAAGAGATACTTGCAAGCTTAAACAAGTACTTATCTGTAATAACTTCCGGAGAGAAATGGCGCAGAAACTGGACAATGGTTTGGTTGTGCGTTCTGATGTGTATACGCTAAGTGTTCATGTCAAAACTGAAGTATACTTTAGCTTTAGGCTTTACAGACCCTTGAACGTCACAAACCCCTCTCCAGCATCCAGCCCTACATTTTGTCCATTGAATACCGTTTCAGATAGATATGTCAAATTATGGTAGTAAAATGGATTGCGAATAGTGTTTCACATTGACTTCAAAAAGAGACGTGACCTCTGTGTCGATGTATGATCCCATATTTTGACATATCTCTAGAATGACTTGGTACTTTGCATGCTAATACTATTTGAGTGAAACCTAAAATTAATAACCAAAGTGATGAATCTTATCATCCTCCAAATGTTGCCTGTGCCAATTTCGAGTAATACTAAAAAATACACTGGTGATACACATAATGTAGACTCCAAAATATTAGTCTGTAACTACTATCAGATTCTCTATGCTTAATATCTTCAGTTTTCCGGTGGGACTCGTCCAACCTGCTCTCTCTCTTCCCGCCGGTGGCTGTGTGTGATGGAGTTATTTCATTTTTCTATAAAACACTGATGTGGGGGAAGCTCCATGTCTCCAGAGAACTCCCCACCACTAACAAGCTAAATTAAACTTGTGAAAGACAAACAAGGCAACAAAGAAACATAGTTACTCTCACACAAGCTTCTCTTTAACCCACCTTAGTTCCTCCCAAGGCTAATTAAAAGCACTTCGTAATTACATAAGTCACTGATTTGGCTGCGTAATTAGATGCTCTTTCTTCCAATTGCTCCTGTTGCACCAGCTATTCTCCTAAGATTTGATATATTGGTGGCTTGTGTTGTGCAGGTTTGATTATTTTTGGTTGATCGGATTAATACGTGACTTTGACAGTCGTAACCGTTTCCTTTCTGCCTCAATCATACATCGCTCTTCCTTTTTTTTATCATTCCCTCACTCTTTTCCTCTCCTCTTGTTATCCAATTCCATCAGACTTGCGGAGGGTAAACCAATTTACATTCTTGTTTTGGTCTTCAGATCCCTGCCAGTTTCCATGACAACACTGCTTTCGCACTCTTTCTCCCCCTTTCTCCTCCTCAGGATCTTTCATTCCCCACTGTTTCGCTCTCCTCCTTTACTCTTGACCTTCCTCTTGTCTCATTTTCGTTCTCTTTATATTCTGTTTGGTTCTTGCGTCTAACTCTCATTTCCTTGCCTAATTGATGCGGTTGCTGTCGTGGCACGCAGCGGCTGACGGTAACAGTGAAGAAGCGAGATGGGCAGGAGGGAGACGCATCCCAAACGTCTGTATTAACACACATCACGCTCTCTGTGTGTTAAATGATCAGTGCCGGGAGGAAATGATTTGGGCGTCTCTCTGTCTCTGTTTCAAAAGTCTGTCTGGTCTCCGACGCTTTTATTTGCTGCTGTTTGCAGACCGAGGATCATTTTATACGGGCAATATAATTAAATATCTGCGTGAATGATATTAATCATCGCATTCATTGGGTACGGGCATAAATTGCTCATTATTCAGGATTAAAAAGATGTTCTGTTACTGTTCCAGAGACCTTGTTAAGTCATTTTAAATTAACCTCTTCCCCTTCCAAATCTTTTAATGTGCTTCCATGCATTTTCCAGAAATGTGACCATGTTTATCTAACATCATTACTTGGCTCTCTTGGAGTACTTGATTCTGATTGGCCAATCATGCATTCTGTGGTCAAATATTTGTGTGTAATGGCTGCTAATCTATTTAATTGACCGTTGTCCCAAGCAACCAATTTCCTACACAGCTAGTTTCATGTCTCTGGAAACACATGTGGTCTCATTCTTCTCACATATTACAATTATTTTAAATTAAATCAATATTTCATGTCAATGTCTGTGTTTATTTGATAAGCAGCCATGCAATAAGCAAGATGATGTCCATTCAGTTGGTCATTATTGGAAAATAAACCTCTTAAAGATGACACACAACCACTCTGTTGGTGTTTAATTTATGATAATGTCCAGCTGACTGTACATTATTCCTTACGTTTAGGGTCAGTTTAACCTCAGAAACACATTAGTTGCATCCCAATTCACATGCACTATTCCATTTTATAGTTGAAATATGTGAGTAGTGCATTCACACCGAAAATTTCAACATCAAGAAGTGCACTTCAAATCCTGGGATGATGCACTTATTTAACCAAAAAAATGTGTGGAATGCACTTCATGCACTCAACAGTCACAGCTTTCCTTCTAAACCTTCTAATATTCATTCACTAGATGGTTGAGTACATCATAATGCATAATGTACAGCAGGGGCCCGACGATGGGGGGGCATTTCAGCCCGGCCCCGACGGGCCCCGACTTTTTTACACCTCTAGGGCTTCGATCGGGCCAATTTTCACATCATAGTTCAGACGCGGCCCGGGCCTCGGGCCTGTTTTAGGTTTCTCCTTATTTTTATATTTTAGACATCCATCAATTAGTGATGAAAAAAATTGCCGCGCTGGTGGAAACAACACGAGACCTGTCCAGAAGCAGCACCAGCGAGTGCCGTCAGCACAGCTGAAGAGTTCTGCGTTCAAATACACGCAATAGGCTGAAGCTTATGGAAGCCCGTTTCTGCCACTGAATAAAAAATAAAAAAGGTTATTGCGACTTTTTAATCTCACAATTCTGACTTTTTTTCTCAGAATTGCGTGATATAAACTCGCAATTGTGAGTTAAAAAGGTCATTCTGAAATGAATTTCCCCCAGTTTTGAGGGGGAAAAAAAGATTAATATGTTCTCAGAATTGCGAGTTTATATCTCACAATTCTGACTTTATAACTCGCAATTGCGAGTTTATATCTCACAATTCTGAGAAAAAAAAGTCAGAATTGCGAGAAAAAAAGTCAGAAATGTGAGAAGTCGCAATAACTTTTTTTTTTCAGTGGTGGAAACGGGCTTCCATAGAAGCTTGCTGCAAAGCCCCAGCAAGAATAATTACCATGAATGTGTCGGGGGGGAAATAGTAAGGAGATATTTGAATTATTTACTAATAAACTAGTGTTTTCTGTGTCAGTGTCGCAAAGATGAAGATGATGATCCTGACTTGCCGTCTCCTCATTAGACGTGCCTTTAGAGAGAAGTGCATCTTCATGGATTATAATGAAAGAGTTTTTGTTTTCGATTTTATTTATTTCGTTAAGTAGTCATTTAAAGATTTCTAGATATATTTATCATGTCTGTGAGGCATGTATTCGCTGACTTTCGGTTCATTTTTGTGAAGCGCTCCTGTTCAAGACGAGACGGTGCATCATTGTTTTCTTTATTTTATAAAATTATTTTATATATTTTATAAAATGTTTTGTTGATATTGTGAGTGCACACAAATAAAAGTAGACCCTTTACAGTTACGAATGATGTATTACTCTTACTTTTATGAGCAAAAATTATGGCGTAAGTTGTTTCCATTGAAAAAAATGCAATTGATTGCACTGGTGCCTCCATGTCCTGCGCTTTAACTTCCACTCTCCGCACAAACTAGGATGCAGCGCACATTTATCTAGGTTTAACGTTTAAACATTGTTATATGCTTGAACTGTTTTAGTATATCTATAGATTTTATTTTAGGCAAGTCGTGATGATTTGAGAAGGCTAAATTGATCAAACATGGCCATGATCAGCCTGCCGGTCTGCCGCTGGCCGCTTGGTCGTTACTTTAAGAAAGAAAAGAACATATTTAACGAACAAAAAAAAATGCTCCAAACGTTTTTCTAAATTAACTTAATAATAATAAAAAATACGAAACAAAATATAATCACTTTGCCATTACATACAAAACTGAACTATTTTAATAGCTGAAACAGTATAATCTGATTTGGGAGAAGGGGGGAAAAAGACGGGCTCGGGTCGGACTCGGGCTGGTAATTCTGTTGAGGTTTTACCTGCACAGCACTTACCTCTGCTACATATGCACAAAAAAAATTAATTTGTATGCACAAGATAGAAGGTCATTCAAGTTTGGGACAATATGAGGGTGAGTAAATTTTCACTTGATCATTTAACTATTATAAAGTTAAAAAACTATTATAAATTATATTTTATAAAGCGAACAAAAATAAAAAAACATTATTTCGTCATTTACTCAACCTCATGTCATTCAAATCCTGTATGCTTTCCTTCTTGTGTGGAACATAAGAGAGAGAGAAAAAATTATCCAATGTATTTTTCCCATTGACTTGCATATAATTAAAGTCAATGGGAAAAATACTATATAATTCAAAGGGAACCTTTGTTTGGTGACTTGAATACCAACATTTTTCAAAATGATCTACTTTTATGTTCCACAAAAGAAAGAAAGTCATACAGCTTTGCATAAGGTTGAGTAAATGATGACAGAATTTTCATTTTTGGGTGGACTAGCACTTTAAAGTGTTTTCAAGTAAGTAGAATGGCCTCAGTTGGATGCCAAACTGAGCATGAGGGTTAAATCCAACGATTTTTATTCTTATTCTTACTGTCTTTTTTAGTATATTTCATTCATCTCTCTCTCTTTCCCACTTTCTCCTCAAGGCTTGGCACTTGAGAGTGTAATACAACACCAGATTTGGAAGACAAAGAGAAAGAGCCCAGTTCTTTTCAGGAATACACTTTTGCCAGTGCAAAATATCATTCCTTTTTTTTTTTTTAAACCACTCTGTCCATTCAGCACGGTTTACTACACACATTTAACAGCATAATTAGAATCCTGAATTTCTCTAGGTTTCATCATGTATACGTGATTATAACGCATGTTTCCTCAGGGTAAAAAATATAAACACAACCAGCTCATAAAGGAGCTATTTGTATGCGCACAATTAGATTAGCTTGCGCTTCAGTTTAGAGAGGGGTTGATTTCTCTGTGGTGCAACTTTTGGTGCATTTAGTGCAAGTCTGTCGGATATGAAACTATGGTTAATTCACTTTGGGATGCACATTTACATAATCAAAGTTTTGTTTTAGAAGATTTGTGTGCTTTGACAACCTAACAGTAAAATAGTAAATTCATCAGGGCTTCACTAAAGGCACTTTTTGGACTTTTAACAGTTTTCTGCACCACCAGAGGGAGTGCTCACCTGTGAAATGATGGCTGAACACCCAGCGATGAGGGTCCAAATGTATCAGAGGGTATCAAGCCTCCCGGGGAGAGAGCGCTGATCTTGGCATATGCCAGGTAAGGAGTGATCTAAGAGGGCTGATACATCTGATACCTCTGTTGTCAGGTCAGGTTATGTGTCTGATGTCTCAGACAAAGCAGATGTGAGCTTCATTCACCCAACCACAATTGCATAACTGTGTTCCTCAGTTTTAGTGAACCAATAAAGAAACATATTCTGATCATACGTAGTCATGAGTGGCTCCTGTGTTATTCAAAATAAAAAAAAACATTCTTTTAATAAAAGTAAGCCCATATTTCATCTGTCTTAAATGATCGGCTATTTGAAAGGTGTGATTGGCAAATTGTTGTAGTGGTAGACAAATCAATACATGGGCATAAGATCATATAACAATTATATAATAATGATTTATTTTATTACCACATTTACTATGCACTGCTGCATTCAATATTAATTTAGCTTTAATTTGATAATTAAAAAATAATAATAATTATATATATATATATATATATATATATATATTGTGAAATGATTTTATTCTGATTCTTTTATTTTTTATATGAATGTATGTACATATATATATATATATCATACACACATACATACACATATTCATTATGTATTATATTATTATTTTCTTTTTGATTTGGTTTGCATGTGCTATCATATATATATATATACACATACATACATACATAGCCTACACATATACATAAACTATCAATTTTATGATTTATAAAAATGTATGGTATTGTGAATAATATTTATTATTTTAATGTAAAAATGTGTGCTAAATAGATGATGGTGTATGATTATGATCTAATATGAGAGGAGCTCATTGAAACAGCAGGAAACAGTCCTGATATAGCTCTGGGTGAGCGTGCGTGCGTGCGTGTCACTCATATGTGTGTACAGTGAGTTGAGTAATGAGCGCCAGAGCTGCTGTCTGTCTGAGCGCCTTCTGCTACCTCTACACTACGGACTGGAATATGCAGACAGCGTCTCCAACAGCGGAGTCATGATCTACCGTCTTCCCCGGGAATCGTCTTCCGCTCGGAGCCGAAGCCAAACAACATTTTGAAGCATCTAATATTTAACCAGCGGCTTTCCTTCGGGGCGTCGCGTTGGTCGCTCACAGCCGAGGAGGATCTTGCGCAGTGGCGGCGGACACTTCGTGTGATGTCGGCTGGCCGTCACTCTTGACATCGGCCTCCGCTCGCAGACGCACGGCGGAATGGGGTAGGCAAGCTCCGCGCTCACGCACCCACACAAGCTCGGCGCAGAATGCCGTGACAGCGCGGCGCGTACTAAACGCCGAAACATCAAACTGTCAGTTGACTGCATGTATCGCGGCGCGTCTGTAGCGTAGCGCTCCGGCGCTGAACTCGCAGTCACAGCAGCAGCTGTAGGGGATCCTGGAGTTAGCCTCGCCTGCTAACTGCTTCTCTTCAGTGCAATGGATGCTAATGAGCTGACGATAGGCTCGGAGTAACGTCGGGCCCGTCTCCATGTGACCGTAAAAAGACACGAAAAGCCAGGAAAGACTTGTAGCTGCTGCTTAAGAGTGAGTTAGGGCGTTTTGATTGTCGTTTGAAGGTCTGGGTTGAGGAAAACGAGCTAGGCAGTTACAATGTCGCGACTGATTGGCAGAAAGAGGCAGGCACTTGAAGAATGTGACGGTGAATGTAGCCGCTGCTCACCTTCACGTTCATGAAGTCAATGGAAAAAAAGCGGTTGTTTGTAGTAATACCGTCAGCATTAAAGATGGGCTTTTTACAAAAGTGTGCTGCAGCTGACAGGGCAGGCATACAGGACATTAGTTTCTCTTTGAATTTTGAATATTGTGCAAATGAGTGTTGTGCACACATACAGTGGCTCCACTTAAGCCACACTTGAATGTCTGAATGTCCTTGCATCACACAAAAAACATATCAATCCAAGAGGCATTAACTGTAAACAAAGATAGCACTTAAGCACAGTTTGTAAGCAAAACATTGCAGGAAGTGTGTTGGGCATGTTTTAAATGATAAAATGCACTTCAGAAAGAAGACTTAAGATTATTTGGACATGTTCTACTGCCAAACATTAGTGGAACATGTTCTTAGTTAAATGGGAAGTTCATTTACTTGACATGTCGTTAGAAACCTGTATGCTTGCTTTCTTCCGTGGAACACAGAAGGAGAATTTTTGAGGAATGTACAGGTTGCTCCTTTTCGTGCAGTTACTATGAATGGGGATTAGCTTTCAAGCTGCAAAAAGGAGGCCAAAGTAGGCTATCATATTCATATAGTGATAGTGATTCATATGATATTCCAAAGCCATATTACAGCTTTGTGTGAGGAGCAGACTGAAACTTAACTCCAATGAGCTGATAACCGCTGTGATTGGATCATTAGCTCAATGAGCTGAAATCAAGAACCACGTTAGTCGAATTATTGAATGAATAAATCATGATTGAATGAGTGATTTCATTCATAAACCAGACATTTTCTCTAGGGAACTTTTGTGAACATGTCAGAGTCAGGACAGATGTCAATGACTACATACTTGTTCTGTTACCTGTCATATACAGGTGCATCTCAATAAATTAGAATGTCTTGGAAAAGTTCATTTATTTCAGTAATTCAACTCAAATTGTGAAACTCTTGTATTAAATAAATTCAATGCACACAGACTGAAGTAGTTTAAGTCTTTGGTTCTTTTAATTGTGATGATTTAGGCTCACATTTAACAAAAACCCACCAATTCACTATCTCAACAAATTAGAATACTTAAGTATTCTAATAAAACATTTTTAGTGAATTGTTGGCCTTCTAGAAAGTATGTTCATTTACTGTATATGTACTCAATACTTGGTAGGGGCTCCTTTTGCTTTAATTACTGCCTCAATTCGGCGTGGCATGGAGGTGATCAGTTTGTGGCACTGCTGAGGTGGTATGGAAGCCCAGGTTTCTTTGACAGTGGCCTTCAGCTCATCTGCATTGTTGGGTCTGGTGTCTCTCATCTTCCTCTTGACAATACCCCATAGATTCTCTATGGGGTTCAGGTCAGGCGAGTTTGCTGGCCAATCAAGCACAGTAACACCATGGTCACTGAACCAGCTTTTGGTATCTTTGGCAGTGTGGGCAGGTGCCAAGTCCTGCTGGAAAATGAAATCAGCATCTCCATAAAGCTTGTCAGCAGAAGGAAGCATGAAGTGCTCTAAAATTTCCTGGTAGATGGCTGTGTTGACTGTGGACTTCAGAAAACACAGTGGACCAACACCAGCAGATGACATGGCAGCCCAAATCATCACTGACTGTGGAAACTTCACACTGGACTTCAAGCAACATGGATTCTGTGCCTCTCCACTCTTCCTCCAGACTCTGGGACCTTGATTTCCAAATGAAATGCAAAATGTACTTTCATCTGAAAAGAGGACTTTGGACCACTGAGCAACAGTCCAGTTCTTTTTCTCCACAGCCCAGGTAAGATGCTTCTGACGTTGTCTCTGGTTCAGAAGTGGCTTGGTAGCCCTTTTCCTGAAGACGTCTGAGCGTGGTGACTCTTGATGCACTGACTCCAGCTTCAGTCCACTCCTTGTGAAGCTCTCCCAAGTGTTTGAATCAGCTTTGCTTGACTGTATTCTCAGATCATTGCCAAGTCAGCAGTCTTCCCCATTATTGTGGTTTCAAAGAACAAGAGATACCCAGAATTTATTCTGTATGGATGGTCATTTATTGAAACTCAAATGTAAATATTCTAATATTTTGAGATACTGATTTTTGACTTTCATGAGCTGTAAGCTCTAATCATCAAAATTAAAACAAAAAAGAACTTATGAAATGTTTTACTTTACATGTAATGAATCTAAAATATATGAAAGTTTCACTTTTTGAAATAAGTTACAAGAAAAAATTAACTTTTTCACGACATTCTAATTTATTGAGATGCACCTGTATAGTTTCAGAAGGCCTAGTTGTATGGGCCACTTTTATAGTACTTAATACTGCTTTTTTTATTTAATTTTTTTAGTAATTTTGGCTCTTGACCGCCCCAGTACTAGTTCACATTAATTAATTATTAGTTAGCATGAAAAGAGTGGCCAGGACATGTTTCATGGAAGAAAGTCAGTCATATGGGTTTCTAAACATTGCCAGAACTTTTATTTTTTTGGGTTATTCTGCTAGGACACCTGTGTGAACTTGAGGGGAACTGACTTTAATTTTCAGTAGTTGCAAAATGATTTAGTGAAGTTGTGGGTCTAGTTTTAGTGAAAACAATGATATATTTTGTCTAATGGACTAAAATTAAAATGTTTTTAAAGGGGCCAAGTGTTTTTTGGCATCACTTTAGCATAATTCACCTCACTATATTATCGGATATTGTTGTGGAAAATCACATGATTGATTTATTGGAGAATCTAAAACAATCCGACGACCTTTCAAAGATGACGTCGTCATATTTATCCTGACCGCAAGCTTTTTTGATGTTGGCATGACATTGGCATGACAACTAATGATCTTGAAGGAATAATTCATCCATGGTCAACTTTGGAACACAATTATTCTGCAGAATTGGATGGGCCTGTTGAGCTCCAAATACAACACTATAAAACTAAGACTGGTGCACTACATTCCCATTTACTTTCATTGTGTGGAAATGAGTGTCTGGGACTTCTGTAAAATATCTTCTGTTATATGGAAGGGACTTTTTTTTTTTCCCCAGTGATACCATAGAAGAACCCTTTTTTGGTTCCCTAAAGAACCTTTCAGTGAGCAGTTCTTAAAAGAACCATTTGTTTCTTAGTGTGAAGAACATTTTAATAATCGAAATAACCTTTTTCCACTATAAAGAACCTTTTGTCCAATGAAAAGAATCCATGGATGTTAAAAGTTCTTCATGGAGCTTTATTTTTTAGAGTGAAGACAGTCATGCAGGATTGGATGAGCAAGCAATCACAAAATATTAATTTTTGGGTTGAAAGATTCCTGAGTAAAATGGGTTATTTGGTGAGAAAAGTGCACTGTGGGACTTGATTTAATCTATTGTGAATTGATTGGATTGTGAAAGGGGGGCTTGACGACATCACACGAAAAGGTTAGTAGCTTCAGAGGCAGAGCACAATCATTTTTTGATTATTTTTAAATATGAAATAATGTGCGCCTCTGAATTAGGAGTGTGTATTAAGAAATAAAATAGGCTTCATTCTTTATAAACGTTTGCGTCCCATTCAAACCCCTCACTAAAGGGTGCTACCCATGTCCCCCTAATTCTCTTTTTCCTGTCAGATCTCCAGGGCCTCAGTGACGCAAGCTGATTAAGTTAGTGGTGTTTGTGATAGAGGCAGAGATAGTGATACTATGAGCTGACCCCAGATCAGACAGAGCTGATAATCTTGCAGTTTCTCCTGATAGTTTTGGCACAGAGGTCTGTTTAAATTAAACACGTCTTTTCCCAATTTTTCCTCCATCACAAGAACCCGACAGACCGTCAGTAGTAGTCAGCAGTGTGAGTGGAGAGAGAGAATGTGTGAAGTGTATTCTGGCAGTGTTTGGCTGCTCTTTAGCCCACTGGCCACACAGGCCATTAGCTAGTGCTGTGAGCGTGATATCCTACCACGCTATTTTTAGAAGCTTACAGAGTTTGCAACTTGATCTGAATTGTCTTTGAGGCTCAAGGCTCACAGCGTGCTCTGCCCCACATTGGCTCAACACCTCGTAGACATCAGCGAGTGTTTTAGAGCGAACCGCTCGAGGGATCTGGCTTTAAAGTGATCTAGATAATCTACAGTGTTAAAGCTCCAGTCGTGACGTCACAGAGATGAGGGAAATGTGACGTCAATTTCAAATTGAGGTGATGGTGCATCATCTGTGAATGGCGAATGTGCTGGTTTTGTTTAGAAAATTCACCCACCCATGTCTGACCCTTTACCCTGTAGCCTTTGCATAGTAATGCTGGAGGGACAGTACCGTACAGACATTAGTGCATTGGTAGGTGTTTACCCAACGTAATTTGAGACAAGGCATCAGTTTTCATTTACAAATAATTCTACAGTTACATGACACCAATTTAATCTCATTTATTCTGCAAGAATATAGTTCATACATACAGTGACTTGAATACACTTCTCTGATGAACATTTTAAATTTCTGTATTGAAATTCATTTTTGATCATTTAAGAGCATAAATTCAAAAATGCCAGGGTGGTACTGTACAACTGTCCTGATATCATAATAATAATAAAAAAAGCCTTTTTAGTACTGTCATAGATATATTTATTATTTCTTAGAAATATGTTATGTATATCATATCATATATAAATCAGGAAAGAATATAGAGAGGACTTCTGTTAAGGAGGTGCATATTTAAGGTGGTGCCATTTAATTGTAAAATGTCATGTGGTGCGACTTGCTAAAAACGCAATAATATATTTGCCTAATAATATACTCAGCTTATATTTACAGACTTGATTAAGATGTGCACATGTATTCACAGTATAAATAATTTTATTTATATATTTATTACTTTGTGGTTACTGTACATAACATATTTAGGATTAAAATATTATTATTATTATTATAATTTTTTTTTAAAATAGTAAACAGACAAAAGTATAGTAACACACACACACGAATATAAATGCAAGAGTTTGTTTTAAGAGCTTGGCACATGATTAAAAAAAAAAGAAAATGTTTTTTATTTATTTATTATGAACATTCTTATACACTATGTCGTTGACCTTTATGTGAGCAGTCAAGTTTCTCATGCAAACCTTCTGGTGAATTCACCACAAGTGTGTATGCAAGCAAATGTGTTCCTACTCTCATTATAAGCTGTCAAATCTGGATTGTTCTTAATGTGGGAGTGTGTATACAGTTACTTAATTAGCATAATACACGCCCAAACCATTTCCATAAAAGGGCTTTCCACATGACCTCTCCTGTACAGTCATTCATAAAGTCTCTGCAGACAGCTTTTTGAACACTCCCTCCATCTGTCATTGGTTAAACAAGCAGATAGTCCACTCAAACCCACACCATTGATGCAGTCAATGTTGCTGTGTCAGGCTAGTTGGGATTCTTAAATAAACAGAGCAATGTTTTGATAGCAGCTCAGAGTCACAGTGTTTACACATTTTTCCAGAGGAATCGACCTAGAAATTCCATATTCATAGTTGTCTCTATGTATTTAACTAGATAAGATTAATTATTTTTATATTTAAGAAATGAGTTCCCTATAAAACGTGTGTAGGTCTAAATTTAGAAGCCGTCATACACTGGTTTGTGTGTTACAGAAAAACTTTCTTCCTGGACACTTGTGAGTTTGCTGAGGAACTGAGTGTGGTTAGAGTGACCTGAGTTGATCTCAAGTTCTAACCTGCAATTCATTTCTGCTTCTTTGGAAACAGTAGAGGATAAACAACTGCTTTAAGGAACTAGACTAGACTACATTGTGATGTCACATTTTAGCCAGAAGGAACATTCATCTGATAATGAGCTTGAATTCTTGAGATTCTTTTTGACTATTTTTATAGAGACAGTGAGAGATGAATGGTGAAACTATGGGGGGGGGGGGGGGGGGGGGGGGGGGGGGGGGGGGGTAAAGCAGGAAGTGAGATCACTGACTGACACAAGCTGGATACTAAGTGAGCACCACAAATGCTAGACAGGGGCATCGGAACAACCCGAAAAGTAGGTGGGGAGACGTTATAAATCTGACTTCACTAGTATGACACAGATGGAAATGTCTGGTTGCCGTGGAGACTCATATGAGATACCATTTCAGAAAGGTCAGTCACTCAACATTTTGTAAAACATTGAATAATTTAATTCTATTTCTAATTATAGTTAATTCTATAAATGTAATCCCATTATAATTTATATTTAATACAATTTTATATATAATGTATAATTTAAATATAAATAAAGATTTTTTTTTACTTTTTTAATATATATAGGCACAGCTTTGGTCATTAAAATAATTGTGACATTCAGTTAACTCATATGTAGAAGGCAATATTCTGATAGGTGAGTGTTAATAGTATGATTTCCACGTGCCGCATACACGTTCATTTACTCTGCAGCCAAACCAACCTGTTGGCAGAGGCTTCTGCTTGATTGTGCAGTGGTGCATCAAGAAAACACTGTTGTGCTTCTGTGTTTACCATATTTTATGAGCTCAATGAATGTGTATTGTTTGATGTTAATGAATTAGTCAGTGGATTAAACTTCTCAGTTTGTATGGATTTCCTTTGGGAACTTTGGGTTGCATGAACTTTCATTGAATGGACAGAAAATAGGTTCCAGTAAAAACATCTTCATTTGTGTTTTGAATAACTTTACTTACCCTCAGACCACCCAAGATGTAGGTGAGTTTGTTTCTTCATCAGAACAGATTTGGTAGTAATTTAGCATTCCATCACATGCTCACCAATGGGTCCTCTGCAGTGAATGGGTGCCGTCAGAATGTCCAAACAACTGATAAAACATCACAATAATCCACAAGTATATAAGACATTTTTGATTACAACGGTTTTGGACTTGATCTGTGCATATTTCTCTCGCACAGATCAAGTCCAAAAGATGAATTTTTCACTGGAGAAAGCGATGTAATGGATAGATCCGGAAGTAACAGTTTTAAGTTTTTGCTTCGAAGCATGTAGCCTTTCACTTCACAAGATATTAACTGATGAACTGGTGTCGTGTGGATTATTGTGATGTTTTTATCAGCTGGTTGGACTCTCATTCTGACGGCACCCATTCACTGCAGAGGATCCATTTGTGAACAAGTGATGTAATGCTAAATTTCTCCAAATATTTTGTTGGACAAAAAATGTCATTACATCTTGGATAGCCTGAGGATAGCCTAAATATTTAGATCATTTTCATTTTTGGGTGAACTATCTGATTAAAGGGGTCATCGGATGCAAAATTCACTTTACAAGTTGTTTGAACATAAATGTGTGTTGGAAGTGTGTGTACACATCCATCCTATAATTTAAATCCCTATTTTAAAATCCCCTTTCTCAAATCAGGCTGTTCTGAGATTCCTGTCAGAATGACATAGTTCTGCACAGGCCCCTCCCACGATAGTTGATTGACAAGGCCGTCTTACCTTAGACCCGCCCTGAGTGAGCTGAGAGCTGTCCGCCTCTGGTGCAGGGGAAGACAAGAACGTCTCCGATTAAGCGATTGAGGTGTTTTGTTGTTGGATGTAATAATGAATATAGCAGTCGTAATTTACTCATGACATCTGAGCCGCTGAAGACGCAGAGGATTAATGCTACTTTCGCTTTGAAGTGAATGCGCCAATCCCCGATCTACATAAATGCATCTATGTTCGCCCGAATCATTCGTGATCCAGCTACATCTACAGAAGTTAGTATAAGGGTTTTTTATGAATCTTTGCAAATCGCCTTTCCTAATAATGTGCTAGTTAGCCAGTTTCGCGGCTGAAGTTTTCAGTCTGCTCGTCACTCCACAGAAGAGAGGGGCGTGGCGAGCAGAGCTCATTAGCATTTAAACTAGGGCTGCACGATATATTGCATGCGATAGTCATGCGCATCTAGTCAGTAAAGCCGGTTCTGTGATTAGCATTAAATCTCCATCATCTGTTTTCAAATGGAGCGGAATTTAATACACAGAGCCGTATATCACTGACAAGCTACGCAATTCGCGCTCAGAATCGCAGATGAATCGCATTCGATAATGAACGTGATATTGCGTAGCTTGTCAGCGATCTACGGCTCCGTGTATTAAATGCCGCTCCTTTTGAAAACAGGTGATGGAGATTTAGCGCTAATCACAGAACCGCCTTTACTGACGAGATGCGCATGACTATCGCATGCAATATATCGTGCAGCCCTAATTTAAAGCAACATGGACTATAATGGCTTGATGAAAACAGCAGATTTTGACAGGGTAAAGGAGGTGTTTTTTACACTACCATTGAGAAATTTTAACCAAAGTATGTTATAGACTTTTAATTAAGACCCTAAAGAATCATATCAACTTGTGCAAAATGGGGATCCGATGACCCCTTTCAGCATTGATGGTATGCCTAATAAACCTTTTTGACCTTTTTATATATATATATATATATATATATATATATATATATATACATACATACATACATACATACATACATACGTATGTATATATGTGTGTATATGTATTTTTTTTTTTTTTTTTATAAAAATATATATAATAAAAATGGCTCGTATTGCTACAAATGGTTAGCATGAAAATATTAATAAAAAAAATTTGTAAGACTAAAAATACAATCTGGCTCAGATGTAATGGTCATAGGTTAAAAAATGTATATCAAATACATTCATATAAATTTAAATAAATAAGTTCATATCAAAAATTATTTTATTTCAGAAAAATGAACGTGGTGTAAGGTTGCTGACCCATGCCCTATTCTAATACCACTTAATTTCCTCTGCTGCAGAACCAGAGCGGACCTCTTCATGCTGGCCTGTGCAAACGTTTTACAGCCTAACATACGGCCTCTCACCTGAGACTGCGTGATGCCACACTTCAGATCACCTCTGCTAAGGGACTGCATTTGTCCCTGTGCCTACCATCTGCTTTCATGTTGTTTGAAGAGTAGTGCATCCTCTCAGGCAGACAGACAGGCATCCAGGGAAGGCATATTCACATCGGGAATATTAAAAACAAGAACCACCGCAGGTCTGTGTTATGTCATATAACCATGAACGCACCACCACAGTATCACCTGGTCATTACATTTACATTTACAATTATGCATTTAGCAGACGCTTTTATCCAACGCGACTTACAGTACATTCAGGCTATACATTTTTTTAATCAGTATGTGTGTTCCCTGGGAATTGAACCCACGACCTTTTGCGCTGCTAACGCAATGCTCTACCACTGAGCCACAGGAACATAAAACATGGTCATAAAAACAAAGATGGTTTTACGAGGTGACGACGTAATCTATCTTATCACAGGTCAGGCAGGAGGAAGGTGAAATGTTTCATCAATTGTAGATCTGTGTTTTGGGTCTATTAAAGGCCGTTTGTAGTGCGTTGGAAGGACAGTAAGATCCAGTGTTTGGAACAAAGTGTTTCTTATCTGGTCAGGTGATCTGAGCTTCCAGATGAGTTACAAGTCGCGGTGCTAAGGTGAGCTATGAAAGAATAATGTGATATCGAGAAGCTTCCAGCGCGCGGAAAACAACAGCACCCAGCTGTGAGGCTCAGAACACTCCACAGTCAACAAGCCTTTTTTTTCCTTTAGTACAAACTCTTTGGCTGAATCAAGCTAGAACTTTGCCCTACATTTAAGATGGAATGGAAATTACTCTGTGTGTGTGTACAAGATTCCTGTTGAGTTTGTTCCTCCAGCGCTGCAATTGGCTGGATGGCAGAGAGTGTGTATACTGACTTAATTTAAAACTTAAATATTTAGCTTTATGTGCCAGTGATGAAGTGCAGTTTCTCTCATAAGAGAATATGTACTGTATTCTTTCCCCTGTAATGATGATTGTTGGTACTCATCGAGTTAATTTTGATTGGCAAAGAACTGGAATTGCGCAATGGTTAAAAGTCTTGGTGTGTGCAATGCAAAAATGAGGTAGTACTTTAACAAAAATATGGTACAACATTCATTTCCAATTGACCAAAAATCATCAAATTAGTTGTAATCACCTGAAAACAGCTTGCAATTCACAAAATATTAATACAAAAAAAAATGGATGGATGATGTCAGATGGATTCATTTGTATTAAAACTACACTTAGTGACTTGAATAAACCTCTTTTATGATAAACATATTTTTAATGGCTGAAATACTTTTCACAAAACTATCTGAAAGCTCAATGCATAAAAAAGCCTTGTTAAAAATTTCTTAGAAAAGATGTGTGTTAAAATATAAATATTTGAAAACCATTTTTTTTTTGCAAATTAAAATAATTCTGTACAACTTATGTGCACAAATGATGCAGGGGAAAAAAAAGAAGCATAAAACAGGAAAGTATATCATAGAGAGGACCACTGCTGTCTCCTAAAATATCAGATAATTATCAGATAATTTGACCTTTTATGTTGTAAAATGTTATGTAGTGTGACTCATTTGTAACATTTATAAAAATATACATTTTAGCTTCCCCATTAGCTATAAATCTTTTTATAGACTTTCTTTCTTTCTTTCTTTCTTTCTTGACCCAATTACTGTTGCATTTTTTTTGTGATTTAAACAAAACATATTTAGCATATAGAGACCAGAATATCATACAAACTTGGTAGTTGGTTCTTTTGACCCCCTGAAACATCCTGGCACTGTGGCAGTGACCTCTGCACAGGCAAACACCACTCACATTTTCTTCAGAAGATGTACAAATCTAGTTTTCACTTGCATGTCTCATTTTCCTACATTTCTCTCTTTTTTTTCCTGATGAACACTAGATCTACAGAACAGAGACTGTACCTCCATGTCTCTCTCTCCATCTCACTCTCACCATCTCCTGTCTGTTTGTGCTGCGGCTGCAATTTGCTCTTTTTTTCCTTGCTCTAGTTGGCTGATGGCCCAGAGTGTGTTGGAAAAGATACAACCCTTGACCCCCGTGCAAAGTGAGCCGAGCTCTTCCCTGTCTTTACAGAGAGAGAATGAAATAGAGAAATAGACTGCAGAGCTCACAGAGGGACTGCACACACTGCTGTTCTGTGGCCATGACAATCTGTTTATGCTGTATGCATCGCCCGCCCTCTCTCTCTCTCTCTCTCTCTCTCTCTCTCTCTCTCTCTCTCTCTCTCTCTGTTTTTCAGTTCTCTTGGGGGTCACATGGTATGTGCTCCAAGAAACTCTGTTCCACGATGTGATCATTCTGTATACACCCAAACCAATGCGTACATGTTTACCTCACACACTTTGTAGTCATTTTTGCATAAGGGTAATAACAATTATCCTTACCAGGCTAATGCAGCAACACTGGCTCAACCAGAGAATCTGTTCGTCTGTCCAGTAACAGACAGGGGGAGTGTTTGGTACACATAAAAACAATATATGGCCAATTTTGGCAATTCCATTTGGTGGCATTAGGGAAAGGGAAAAACATTAATCACTTTACACGGCTATAAAAATAATCAATTTATGTTTTCCAGAATGAACAAGAGAACTAATTATATAACATTTTAATTTACATGCACTAATATACATACAATTACATTATTAGTTATGCACATATTTTTAAAAATATTTTTGTATTTTATGATGCAAATTATGTGCAAAGAAATGCATGTGATAATGCAAAGAAATACATAGTTGAATCAGATTTTTTCAATCTTAACAGACTTAAAAATACTCACATTATTTAATTACACAGTCTTTATGAAATTTAGTGGCCAAATAAAAAGCATATTAAAGTCATTGTGATATATAGATTGTTGCGTGATTTTATATTTTTGGTTCATTTTATCTGGCTGATTGCAATTACTTTGGAAATATAATGTGAAAATTTCACTTGCCGTATTTGCAAACTGTCATGTCTAGTTACATGATGAACACAAACCTCTTTGCTGACTTAATTCACACATACACACACAAACACAGTTTCCACAATCATGGTAAATCTGGAAACATCATGGGATTTTAAAGTGGTGTTTTGTAGGCATGGAAAATTCATAGAAGTAATAACTTAAAAGCCATGGAACTTTCTATAATGAAACATTTGGTTAAATATTGCTAAAATTGTTTGCAGGTCATAGGGATGCCAAATTTGTGAGTGAATCGGTCTTTTCTTACAAACTAATTACAATGATTCATTGAAAAAAATAAAATTAAACCCATATGCTTTTTTTTCTAGTTTTCTGAGGAACAACAATTTTACAGTAATTTTATGTTTTTGTTTTTTTATCTTGCTGATTGCAATTACTTTGGAAATATTATGTGAATATTTCACTTGCCGTATTGGCCAAATTTCTGGTTACATGACGAACACAAGCCTCTTTGCTGACTTAATGCACACATACACTTAGAAAAAAACCACGGTTTCCACAATTATGGTAAATCTGGAAATATCGTGGAGTTTTAAAGTGGTGTTTTGTAGGCATGGAAAAGTCATAAAGTAATAACTTAAAAGCCACGAAAACGCCATGGAACTTTCTATAATGAAAAATGTGGCTAAATATTGCTAAAATGTGTGTGCTAAAATTGTTTGCAGTCATAGGGATGCCAAATTTGTGAGTGAATCAATCTTTTCCATCATTTCTTTTTTTAATGAAATAGGTTCACAAATGAATTACAATGATTCATTGGAATAAATTAGTGAGAATTTGGATAATTAAAAGAAATCCTTATGCTGTAAGGGCAAAATTACAAAAAAAAAATATATATATATATATTCTTGTTGTTTCAATCCCATATGCTTTTTTCTAGTTTACTGAGGAACACAAAAGCTGCTTTATGCAGTTCATGCAAAAACAGTTCATAGTGAGCAAAATTGTATATTATAACTCTATACTGTAAACTATAAAAGAGGTGCATATGAACCAAAATATGGTGCGGTTAGATGTGTTATGTCAGCTTAGACATCATAATGTCGACGTGCAAAAATCAATGACTTTTCTTGTCATTATCGTTGAAAGAAAAAGTGTTGCTTAAAACATGATGCTTTAATATTCCACAACAACAACAAAAAAGCATACAGGTTTGGGTCGACATGAGGGTGTGTAAACGATAACAGAATGTTTATTTTTGAGCGAACTGTTCCTTTAACAGGCTGTATCTGTGAGGGTGTTTATATTGGCTTCTTTGCCTTTGATTGCTTCACTCCTCCTTCTTTGTTTCCCTTCTTCAGTCGGCTGCAGTCTGTCCTCCCTTCCTCTTAAATAAACAGTATTCTTTCACTTTGTTGTGGCATTGTTTCTTGGCATAGGGGCACGGGCAGTGTATTCAAACAAGCCCGGCTGTGAGATAATTTCCCCCTGACTGCGTCCGTTCTCAGTCTCTCTGTTTGTTGTTGTCATCATCCAGCCCGCTTCAGGCCTCGCGTTCTTCACTCTTCTCTCACGCTGCTTTCATTTGCCAAGACCCGTGTCATGCGTAGTTGCCACAGCAACCTGCCTAAACCCCCTACAGGCTGATTTTAGGCTTTCACCTGTGCGAAGTCCCACAATGCACTGCACCTTGAACAAGTCGGCTACTGTGCACACTTCTTAAGTTATACACATTAGTCTCTAAAGTGTCTTTTAGATCTCCTTTCTCTTTTTTGTTTTGTTTTGTAAATGCCAATCATGTTTATTACAACATGATTGCGATTAGTTTGCATTTGCAAATATCCTGGCATGAGGCGCACATATCCAACTGATTCTCAGAAACTGGAAGAGAAGCTTTCGGTAATTATAGATAATTACCAAATTGGCTTTTGAGAAAAGTAATCACCTGACGCTGAATAAGTTTGAAAGTGATTATAATATGTCGTGAGTTGTTGTTGATTGTTATTTATCAAAGTTGTTCAGCAGGGTGTCTCGGATGTTCAGTACACACTTTCAGTCTCCTCGAAGGCCAGAAGCATTCTTTACACAAGTACGCAAATGCAGATGTGACTCTTAGCGTTTGGTCTATGTATTGCAAGTACCATTTTCTGGAGTAGTTTCATAGTATCTATATTACTTCCTCCCTAATACTTTAAATTAATAGCTCACCTGAAAATTAATATTTGCTAAACGTTTACCCACTCTCTGGTCATCCAAGGTTTAGATCAGTTTGTTTCTTAGGTAGAACAGATTTGGAGAAATTCATCATTACAGAGCTTGATCACAAATAGATCCTCTGCAGTGAATGGGTGCCGTCAGAATGAGAGTCCAAACAGATGATAATAACATCACAATAATCCACAAGTAATTCACATGACTCCATCAATTAACTTTTTAACTGCATGTTTGTAATAAACAAATCCATCATTAAGGAATTTTAACTTCAGACTGTTCCTTCTGGTTAAGATATGAGTCCTCTATCCATAATATGGCTTTCTCCAGTGAAAAAGTAGTCTGCACGGATCAAGCAGAGTTTACAAGCGAAAACGGTTCTAAATATGTTGGTGAATTTTGATGTGAGATGACAACAGAGGGTGGACTTTTTCACTAGACAAAGCATTATTATGGATTATAGACTAGAATTTTGGACAGAAGCTACATTTTAAAGTTAAAGGTGCAGTAGGAGATCGTGGAAAATGCTAACTTTAGCCTGATAGCACTGAACACGAACGTCCCACCCTCCCTGCAAATTGCTGTTCAAAGCCACGCCCCCTGAACGCATATACGCACGCAGATCAGACGATCAGAGACAACATTACTACAATACATCATGTGTCATTCACCAGTGAGAAAACTTTATAGCACAGTTAGTAAAAGTACTACAGGAAGGAAGATCAGGTTGTTGATGTTTTCCTGCCATTCTCTCTTTGTCTGCACAGCGTACGTGAACGTGCTGATGATGACGTATTCTGTCTGCGCAAACAGGGTGCGCAGAGGAATGCAAATACATACACTATATTGACAAAAGTATACATCTTAATGTTTAAGCATATTATGATATTTTAGGGAATTGTGTGCTTCTAATTTTATAGCAACAATTTGGCCAGGACCCTTTTCTGTTCTAACGTGACAATGCATCTGCGTATAAGGCAAGGTTCAAGAAGAAATGATTGATTCAGTCAGTGTGGAACATCTTGACTGGTCTGCATAAAACCAAGTCCTAATCCCAGCTGAACACCTCTGGTGTGACTTTAAATGCAGACCTTGAGCCAAAAACTCATCACCAAACACCAATTACTTGTACATACACTATATAGACAAAAGTATTGACACCCCGTCTTTAGAACAGAAAAAGGCACTTCCAAAACTGTGGCAACAAAGATGAAAACATAGTTCATGTATTTAAAAATTGTATTTCAATCTCTGTTGCAACAGTTTTGGAAGTGTCTAAAATGACTGAACCCATATGTACAAGTCATTTTTTTTCTTACAAGCATGCAGCTTTTCACTTTACAATATATTATTTGATGGACTGGAGTCGTGTGGATTACTTGTGGATTATTGTGATGTTTTTATCAGCTGTTTGGACTCTCATTCTGACGGCACCCATTCACTGCAGAGGATCCATTGGTGAGCAAGTGATGTAATTCTTAATTTCTCCAAATCTGTTCCGATGAAGAAACAAACTTATCTACATCTTGGGTGACCTGAGGAAGAGCAAATTTTCAGCAGCTTTCTGTTTTTGGACGAACTATTTCTTTAATGTGACTGTTTGCGCCATGTTGCCGTAAAGTATTAATATTTCAGTGTGAGACCATATTTGTTCATGGTTGTGAATGTGATGTCACAAGATCTTAGTTTAAATCAATCATCTTTAAGAGGATGTCAGCGGTCCATCAAGCTCCTTTATTTCAAAAGAACAAGCAAGGAGAATACAGTTTCAAGAGAATTACCATATTGATGTGTATCTAATCTATTCACATTCAGAAATGTGGTGTTCAAGACTGTGACAGACCTTTTTCCCATGGTTGCTCTGTTTTAGAGCTTTACCCTTTCATTTTCGACAGAAAGATAGAGGTGATCAGATTATGGCTCCAAACCCGTCAGACCTTTGTTCATCTTCAGAACACATTTTTTTTTTTTTTGATGAAATCCGAGATCTTTCTGTCCCTGCATAGACCGCAACGGAACTACCATGTTCAAGGCCCAGAAATGTAGTAAGGACATCGATAAAATAATCCATGTGACATCAGTGGTTCAAACGGAATTTGATAAAGCTATGAGAATACTTTTTGTGCAAAGAAAACAAAAACAATTACTTTATTTAACAATTTATTCTCTTCCGTGTCAGTCTTCGACACACGCGTTCACGAGAGTACCTCGATGCATGCGTGTGCATTCCTCTACTTGTAAACAAGGCATATTCTACTGTAATGAATAGGGTGACCATACGGGCCATTTTTACGGGACGTGTCCTTGCCAGGATTTCTATATTGCCTAAAATATCCAGGTTTTGGCTGTTTGCTCTGTGCAGGTAGATCGTTGTGCGACATTCATGAGAGCTATAGAGAGCAGAGCAGACGGCCCTTATGCTTTCGAATTGCTCTCGCGCCTGGTGTCTTTTTTGATCGGTGCGCAGCGACGCTTCAAGTCAAACGAACAAACACGTGTGCATATTTGCATCGCTTTGATTGTTCTCTGTAGATCTCACCTTCTCACGTGCAGCGCCACGATTGGTCGATTTTGTAAAATACCTGCATGTTATTGGTCAAACTACTTTGGATGATTTAGGCAATATTAAAATCCTGGCCAGGACGTGTCCCGTATGAACGGCACATATGGCCACCCTAGTCATGAACAAATGTCTTACATGTTTGAAACGATATGAGGGTTAATGACATCATTTTAAATTTTGGGTGAACAATTCCTTTAAACCCTTGACCACGAATGATTGGAAAAATCATTGGAATTCATTGGTCAAAAAACTGTATCTGTATCATCAAAAGCATTTTGACAAAAAATCATGCAGATTAGATTTTTCGGATGGCTTTCTGTGACGCATCAGTGAGGCTTCGGACAGTGAAATATTCAGAAGAAAATTAGATCAGTGTGAATGAGCGAGTTGTTGACGCATGCAGCCTGCAGTTGGCGCCCTAAAGTCTCAGCACTCCCAAACTGCACCAAGCCTCTCCTGGAGGACGGGAGAAAAGGGTCCGGTCTGATCCGGGTCACACACACGCTCTCACCTGCAGTCCTGGCGGGTCCCTGTAGCTGCCGTCTTACACACATGATGGTTGCACTCTCGTAACCTTTTGTTCTACTCGAAACTGCACTGCACTCACTCCCACGACAACAGGCGACTGAAAAACAAACGGCCTGTTGCAGCGGAGGAACAATGGACAGACTGAAGAGGGAAGGCACACAGCTGGACAGAGAGAGACTGAGAGAGAAAATGACTAGATGGACACTCTAACAGTGGGAAGTTTCTAGGTAAACCCTCTATTGTGATGAAAACAGGATTTTAAAATCTTACCCTTTTTTTTACGAAATGCCAGACTGGGAGTGTTCAGCTCCATTATTTTCCATATTTACTCATCTGCTAGTTATGCAACATTAATTTTTTAAGGCCTGCATGCACAAAAGCATTTAGTAGATGGGTTATGTTCAAACATGATTCAGCAGGAAAGAGATTTCTGTGACCTACTGACCTCTAATACCTCTTTACCTAAGCAGTCAGATTTCCCATCATCCCTTGCTAAAGGTACTACACTTCTCCATGGAATACTTTCCACCTCTGTGTGATTGCTATGGAGTTTCGTGTGGTTTCTAAGATGTTCAAACTTTGTCATTAACTAAAGAAAATAATCAACAGAAGGTAAATCAAATGCTAAATGTATGTGAAACTAAAGACTGAAAAAAATTAAACACATTTTGTATTTTCTTATCATTTTCATCTCTGATCTGTGTCAGTGCGGCGTAACACATCCTACCTGCAGATGACGATAGACTTTAATCCAGTGATTGTTGAAAATGCACTCAATCCAGTAAGCTGCCCCTGTTTTGTGGCTGACGGGCTGCAAACTGCCTGCAAATCGAACTGCCAAGCAAGGCTTTGTCCCGCCTCCAATAACACAGTCTTTTCTAGAATGGGTGAATGGTCATGCAAAATTCGACCCCCTCTGTCAAATCACAGAAATATGTCAAATCTTATCTCCATTGGGCCCTAAAGCATTTCCAATAGCTGTTTTATCAGGGAATATGGTTTTGCATTACAATGAATGGCAACAGAGTGGATTTAAAACTTCCTCTGGCATGTTTTGCCAATCCTAAATGTAAATATCCTTTTTTATTTTAGATAATTCTATTTCATTTCATCTCATTTCTTATCTTAATTGCAAACACTGAAACTAAATGTATGGATTGGTCACGATGGTCAGATAGACAACTACATGTCTAACCACCCACTATTCAATTAGAAAAGTCCACTAGTTTAGCTGTTCGTACAGAATTAATTGCACAATAATAAAAAAAAAACAGTTTATTTATTTATTTGCCGTTTTAGAGGAAAATTAGTGTGTAATTTTGCATATCCCTACTGAATGGTCGTCATTTATTCTGCCTCATGTTTTTCCAAACGTTTCCATTTATTTCTTCTAGTAGAATACAAAGAAGAAATAAAAAAAAAAATGGGCTTGTTGCTTTTTTCCATTCAGTTATGAATCAGATCAATAAGAAATGGTTCAAATGATTCATTCACAATTTTTATTTTATTTTATCAATATAAAATGGTTCACAGAACTTGTTTAACCCTTAAAGACCTAGAATTTTTTTGGGGCACCTGACACGCCTGTACTTTTCTTTGTTTTTTCAGACCTATTCTAGCAGTCAGCATCAAGTGCCATATATCATTATAAACAGGAGAACTTGAAGTTTCAGTCTAGCTAATTTAAAGTCCCAATTTTTCCTTTGTTTTCTCTAAGAATTAACGAATTTCCAGAATTTTAAGAAAAACGCAAGCAATAATTGGGTGTTTTTTTACTGTGTACTCAAACAGACACTCCTGACGTTTAGATCTTAGTTTTTTTTCTTAAAAAAGTTGTATCTGTGTTTTTTACACTTCCAAATAAAATTTTGTCTTCATATAACATTACCCAAGCAAGTTATAGCCATTTATTACAATATTGTTATAGGCGCTTTTCAGTGAAAAACAGGTCTATTTACTTTACTAACGATATAGATGTATCCAAAAAAAAACATTTAGGGAGTAAAGAAAATGGAAACCGTGTTATATAATAACAAAATACAGTAAAAATACAGGTTTGTTTTTATGCCAAAGTGCTCTGTCCTGTGTTTTTCTGGGCTTTTTCAGAGAGTGCTCTCATGCAAATGTGTAATTTTGTGTTTGTTTTCATGCACGCTCGACACACTTTACTTTCACTTTGCGTTTGCTCAAATTCCCAAAGAAACACGCTAAACCAGGGGTGTCCAAACTCGGTCCTGGAGGGCCGGTGTCCTGCAGAGTTTAGCTCCAACCCTAATTAAACACACCTGAAGCTAATCAAGGTCTTACTAGGCATACTAGAAACTTCCAGGCAGGTGTGTTGAAGTAAGTTGGCGCTAAACTCTGCAGGACACCGGCCCTCCAGGACCGAGTTTGGACACCCCTGCGCTAAACAATGGTTCAAAAGACCAAAACCTATGTTTATTGGTTGAATATGTGACAGTTTGAACCAATCTGGGCACAGGGGGTGGGACTAAGCATCAACAATCGTTCCTGATTGGCTCAGAGGGACGAAATGCATTGGTTTCTTCTGACCAATCAATGTTGTCAAAATGTGATGACGTAATCACGTACGCTACGGAGCCTCTGACTATCCAACTGAGACAAATGCGATATCTCCGAAAAGCGGAGAATCTCTGCTTTACGACACTTTTTAAAGCATTCAGATGCTTAGCATCTGCATTCAGGATTCAGGATTAGCGGTTCAAAAGTTATTAAACATTTAAGAACAAGTTATTTTTAGCCACGGGCGGCTGTCTCGGTTTTTGAGGGTTAAATGATTCATTCACAATTTTTATTTTATTTTATTTTATCAATATAAAATGGTTCACAGAACTTGTTTAAATTATTCATTCACAATTTTATTTTGTAGAATTTTTATTTTATTATTATTTTTATTTTTTTTGCGTTTGTCTTTGCCTTAGTGGGAATAGAGGAAAAATCTTAGAGTGAAAATATGAGGAAAAATTAGAGGAAAAATATGTAGTTATTTTTGAAGATACCTATCCAAAATATCTAAAAATTAAAAATCATTCTGTTCATGAAATAAATAATAAATCTCAAACATTGCATTGTTGAATCTAACTGAAACTAAACTGATTTTACAGCAAAATTACTATTAAAAAACAAAACTAAATTGAAAAAGCAAAATTAACCTTAGACCTAACATCAAGTCTCTTGGTTCCTAGATATGCTAAGCCAATTTCTTTGTCCCTTATGGAAAATGCAAATCCATTCACTCTTCTCAACAGGCCGTACGATTACGAAGTTTATTACATAGAGTTCAGCATTTGACGAAACCCCAAACCCTAAGTATGAGCAATAGTAATTGTAATGCTCGCCTCAGCAAGCTCCGCCAACAAGTCTTTTGTGTATCATTTATAGAGCTGTCAAACATAATTGATGCTCAGTCAAATGTCAAATGCGATCCTACAGGCAGCATGAATAATGGGTTTGAACATGGTTTAAAACGTGTTTAATGGCTCTCTCTTCACACACTTCATTAGGGAATGAGCGGAACACATACCGAGACAGAAATAGAGAGCGACGGGGAGGGGGAAGTGTTCAGACGGTGTGAAGTAGTCCCACTGCAGAGGAAGGGAAGAAATTAAGGAAAGCGAGAAAGTGTGTTAGTCACCGTTTGTGTGTGAGAGAGAGTGGCCGTATTACTCAGACGTGGAATGAAAGCATGTTTGACTCAAACATTGGTGGTTTCAGCTGACGTTTGGGAAATTGGGTTTCGGCTCGGCAAGTTTCATGTTCAAACAAGACACGATCCCGACTTCTAACAATTATGCCTCTCTGTTTTTCTCTCGTTCTGATGAGTAGCTGCTCTGGCGAACGCTGAGTCATCAGTTGTAATCTGGGTGTGGGGAGATATTTTATACGGTAGTGCCATTAAGCATGCTCAATCCTGAGTAATTCGTTTCAGTTACAGGTTGGTTTTTTTTTGTTTTTGTTTTTTCAAGAAATCAAAGTGAAGATCATCATTTACTCTCACTCATTTTGTTCATATTAAATAAATAAAAAATTCCAACAAGTTACCAGTTGTTTATATCGATTTCATCTGTAGAGTACAAAAGGAGACTATTTGAAAAATGTGCTGGTCGCTTTTTAATTTAATTATGATTTTTTTAATGGCTTTTTTTTTTAATGGTTTCAGGATGTGAAAGCACGATAAAAGTATCACACAAGTTTCTTTACGCATAGTATTTTTTTATATATTTTTCATCTGCACGATAAAAGTATCACACAAGTTTCTTTACGCATAGTATTTTTTTATATATTTTTCATCTGTAGAGTACAAAAGGAGACATTTAGAAAAATGTGCTGGTCACTTTTTAATTTAATTATGATTTTTTTTATGTCTTCAGGATGCAAAAGCACCATAAAAGTATCACACAAGTTTCTTTGTGCATAATATTTATATTAAATATTTCTTCTGAAGCTGTAAGATAACTTTGTGTAAGAAACATGCCAAATTTTGTGTTAGGTATATCCTATCTTTGAATCATTCTTTTGAGTCAAATCAGTATGAAATGGTTCACTGAACTTGTTTGATGATATATTTACAATTCAGTAAAATTGTTTTATTTTATTTTTCATTTTACCTTGCTTTTGACTTTGTTTTTCTTTTGATTAGAGGAAACAATTACAGAGAAAATATATAGAGGATTTTGAAAATGTTTATTTTTTTTTTGCACATCCCTAGCTAAAATATCTTAAAATAAAATATTAATGCATTCATGAAATAAATACTAATCTCAAAAATTCTTGTTCTCGAGGTCAACCAGCTGACTCAGCGATTAACAAGTGTGCCTATCAGTGAACAAAAACATTTATTTTGGTGTTTTAATCAAAGAAAGAAAGTTATACAGATTTCTTGACAGAATCTTCATTTTTGGGTGCCTTAAACAACAAATTTCCACACCCAAATTTTTGACTCTGAATCATAGACTGAAAAAAATTGATGTGACCTTTGTACAAAATAGGTCAGCTTTAATAATAATCCTATTTGTTGTTCTAATTGAAGATCAGATCACCATTTCTGGGCTAGGCCGAGTGTAAAAGGCCTGAAGTGGAAAGACCTGATTGGCGGCAGTGAACGCTCACTTGTGACCTGGACGTTCTTATGGGCTTTTAAATGCCGGTAGCAGGTGAATGATTAGAGCTTTTAGCGTGGCTGTCGGCTTGAGTGTGTTTAACTTTCCTTTATAGCGCTCAGTAGCATGAGCAAAGGTCTTGCCATCAGGTGATGGAGTGGGATTAAAAGTACAGTGCCGCTGACCCTTTGAACTCTGTGCCAAATAGGAGACAGTTGACAACGTATGTGTACATAAACTTTCGTCACACTGTCTAGCCTTTGTCTGTGATTTGCATTGATTATGAAGTGTGTGAGTAACAGTCCTGACGGAATCGGTTTATTTGTGTGAAGCAAAACGGTTTACTAAAAATATTTGGCAGAAGTTTATCAAGGACATTTACCGGAAAATCATTGTTTTGTTTGTTTTTCAACAGACTTGTTAATGCCTGAAATCATTTCATGTTTTCATTTTTATTTTATTTATGTATGATTTATTTATTTGCTATTATTATTATTATTATTATTATTTTTTTTTAATTTTAGTAATTTTTTGTGCATTATTTAAACTATAAGAATTTGTAAAGTTGTAAACAGAACAGATTTTTGGAGTACGTTTTATAAGAAAATTAGGGCCCTATGAAATCCGTTTTATTTTTTTCCAAATTCCGTTTTTTCCGTTTTAATTTTTCTGGATTCCATTTTTTTCCGTTTAAATTTTTTCTGGACTCCTTTTTAATGGTTAAATAAAAAAAATATTAATCAAAAAAGCATGTCTTATTAATTCCAATCATAAAACTTATACAATTTAACAAACTTATTAAAAGATTTAACAAAAATTACATATTTAGGGCCCTATGAAATGTTTTATTTTTTTCTCACCTTATGTTTTATTGTTACCAAATTCTGTGTTTTAGCATGTCTAATTATTTGAATGCATAAAAACAACTTTTATTTATTCTTACAGCCTTGTGAATTTTTTCCCCCCTCAGAAATTCTGTGTTGTGTATTCACATTTTTCTGGTTATCAAATGAAGGCATAAAATCTTTTAATTAATGAAAATTAAACAAATTATATTTTTGGGCAAATAAAGTGGATTTACTATTAAAATGAAAAAAATGAAAGAAATATTGTGTGATTATTTCTTAAAAAATAATGTTTTATTATTTTTTAACAGTATTAGTAGCAGTAGTAGTAGTAGTAGTATTAGGTACATTCTACTAAACAGTGATACATTTCTGGCGCAATGTCTTCAAGTTTAACCAAACTTTTATTTTGACGGGTTGCCGTGAATAACTGACACTGGTTGTGGCTAGAAGGGATACAGCTGCGGCCGGAAACTAACAATACGTTTTACTCGAATGAAACGGTAAAATGCTCATGAAGTGACTCTCAGAGCAGTTCTGGAGATGTTGTTCATGTATTTATGTCCTCATTTAGTGAGGCGGCAGATGCTGAAATCACCGCGAGCGTTGTGCGCGCTTCAGTACATGTTCAGACACATGCAACATGCAGGATTCATATTTAAATAGTCTTTTTGCGGCTTAATATGTACAGATTCTAGTCCATATCGCGATTTGTTTTCATTTAATGACATACTTTTGATTAATTCTTCCAAACTTTGACAAATTCCTTGACATTCCGCGTTAAACGGTAAATTCCGTTTTTATGACTGGATTCCGCGATTCCGTCAGCGTTTTCTGCATCGCGGAAATCATAGGGCCCTGGAAAATACTGTTTCGTTGTTTCAACTTCAAAATTTCACATTTAATTCAATGCATTGCTTACTGTTACTTTGGAATTAGTTGTGAAACATTTTAGCAATTTCTGAGGGAAAATAGTTTTTGCACCAAATTTATATCAGTGTATAATACATGTGTATTCATAATAAACACACCTGGTCTTAATGTACACTATTTATTAGCATTTTTTTTTATGATTGTTGAATCAAGTTGGCCTCAAAAACGGCTTCAGTGTCTGATTACATTTGTTTTCAAAATTCTTACATAATAGTAAATAACAGAAGTTATATATTTTAACAAATAATGTATATTATGTTGTCACAGTTGTCTCTTTTTTTTTTTTGGCTTATGTTTTGCAAGTTAACTGCTCAGCATACTAGCATACTGCTAGCCGATTAGCCTAGCGGTATGCTAGTATGCTGAGCAGTGTGTGATCAGAAATGACAAACAATGACTCCACGTGACATGATTGTATATTTCATGATTCTGTTTTTTGCAAATGACTGCAAGTTTTTAGAACTTTTTCATGACTGAATCAGTTCCTGATGGTTAAAATCAAGTCCTGGCCTTCATTTTTTGTTGTTGTTGAACATAAAATTTCACTTGTAAATACGTCATATTGTGGAAGTAAAATGTGTTGCAAATATAATCTCAGGTTGACAAAAAATATTATCAAAATTCATAGTATTATGTGTGGATCTGCTCTCTAGACATTGGTATAGGCTAAGCCTTTCAATAAACACATATCAGTTCACAACGTGCTGCTGAAAAGAACGTCAATGCATCATCATAGGCCCCAATCAATATAAGTTTGTCATCCCACTGGAGAACAACTCTCATCTCGTGCCATTTTCTCAACCGAATTAAATCCGGCAGCAACGTTGACAAGGTTAAGTTGCAAAAGTCAAAGAGCTTGTTGTTTTGGAAACAAACAATTTGGTCCGCCAGAGAGACAGAGTCTAAGTGGACAGCCTGGGACAGAGACGGCCGTCAGACCCTTTCATTCTTCATCTCTCTCTCTCTCTCTTCTTTCACCCCTCCCCACATTTCCACTGGCGCCACGCTCAAATGTAGTTTGTTAAGCCGGGGCCAATGTCATAAAGCCTTCTCTGTGTGTGTGTGTCTGTGTGTGTGTTGTTAACGTTTAACTCCTCTGTCACACACTTTGGTCACAGTATTGACCCTGTTTTGCCTACAGGACGGCTCTGTGTGCATGTGTGTGAGAGATTTATGTGTTTACGCAAGTATAAGAGGGCGAGAGGTGTGTGTGTGTCTTAGAAGAGGGCCTAGAATTTTCCTATTACTTTTCTCCTGCTCTCCTTTGGGCATTTGGAGCTATAAATATACCTCAGCATGCTAAAAATGTGCAACAGTGTACGTTGTGCTTGTGTGTGTTGGAGACTTGCTCCTAGTTTTCTAAACTACACGTGTAAGAGTGTGGGTGTTAGCATTAGGGGTTTATTCAGAATCCAATGAGTTTGTTTCTGTTAACGTCTATATTCTTTCGCTCATATGGAGGGAACAGTGTATCAAAAGACTCGTGGCAATGACATCTTAAAAAGTTTACAACTTGCTTTATTTTATACAGTTTTTACAAATGAGGACATCCACAAAATAACTTTTGGGAGTTTTTGTCAAATTTAGCTCGAAATCTGTGTACAAGTTTGACACCAAGATAGTTCACCCAAGAAGGAACAATTGCTGTTAATTTACTCACTCTCAGGCCATCCAAGATTTAGGTGACTTCTTGTCTTCAGCCGAAAAGTGAAGATTTTTAACTGAAATGGTGGTTCATAAAATGCAAGTCAGCAGCTGCTCGTTTTTGAGAATTAACCCTTTAGGCGCCAGGGTTTTTTTTTTTTAAATGCTGGATTTTGACATCAAGATTTCAAAAGCTTGTGGCTTGAAAGGGCTTAAAGATAGAGATCTACTGTAAATTAGAAAAATGTTGGGCATGACCTAAAGTTTATGTGGGGTGTAAATATACTCATCTAATTTGCATATTATGACGTCAACAGGGGGGCGGCCCTCTTGAATTTCATAATATTCAGGAAATAGTAGATATTAAATTGATGTTTGAACTTATTTGCATGTTTGTTTGTTTTTTTGTCTTTTTATCCTCATTCCAAATGATCAGAAAAGAGGAAATCAACAATAAAACAGGAGAAAGTACTAAATTATTACTATATTACTATCCTATATAGTAGTAAAACTCATGTGAACAGTAGCCTACTTTTTGATCAGTTCATCAGTAATATTCAGGAAATAATAGATATTGAATGGATGTTTGAGCTTATTTGCATGTTTGTTTTGTTTTTTGTCTTTTTATCCTCATTCCAAATGATCAGGAAAAGAGGAAATCAACAGTAAAACGGGAGAAAGTAGTAAATTATGACTATATTACTCTGCCATAGTAAAATACATGTGCCTATTTTGTGATCAGTTGACCAGCTATCTGCCCATTCAGGTATCTAAGTGACACAGTTTATAGTTCTTGAGAGTATGGTAGACCAACCCCACACTGACTGCACCTGTACTGGCGGCCCGTAGAGCGCGCGCGATCAGAAAAAAAGACGCAATTTGGCCGATCATCAGCACCGCGGCGCGGAGCCAGCGGCGCTCCGTGAGCTCAGAGATCAGCAGCTCTCCTATGGACACTACGACCACGTCCACCCCTGCCACCCCCATCCCCGTTGGGCAAAGGGTCAAATGATCACTTGTTTGTGCTTCGTGAACTCTCTCGCCTTGCACGGCGGCACCATTGCGCTGCAAAGATGTACTGGGAGAAGCGCGATCATTAGACGGCCGATCGTCATTTCCAAAAGGCAAATATTCCCCTTCAGAGTCAGAATCAGCGAATAACATTTGCAACACATCCTCACGGTACAACTTTCTATTAGACATTTGGCGATTTTCTCTCACAAATCTCACAATTCACTCGTGACGCTGTGAACTGAACTGCTTCCGCATCAATGACACGATCGCTCACTTGCTCTGCTATTTCCTCGAACACTTTGAATAGAAACATGACGTAATTTTGGTCTAGAATCGAAGTACTACATGTCTGCCATCTAGTGGTAGGGAATACAAATGAGATATTACACCATATAAGTGTTACGGTTTGTGCTGTAGAACAAGGCGCGAGACGAAGGAGTAGAAGGTAAGGAGTCTTTAATGAACTTCAGCATACATAAACCATAAATAACTTTAAACACAGACAAAGACAAGGGGAGAACTGAAGACCTATAAAGGGACAAACGGATGAGCTAAACAAGATGATTAATAAGACACAGGTGATAAGACTTAACGATAATTAATACACAACAGGTGACAGAAATAAACGATGATGACTAAAGACAGGAAACAGACCAAATAAGGTAAACCAGGAACTAAACAGAAACTGACATGTAACAGTTATCTCCCCCTCCCGGAAGGCGCGTCCCGCGCCGTAATAGCAACATCGAGGGAGGGGGGGCGGGCGCCCTGGAGGCTGGAGCAGATCCAGGACATGGAGGAGACATGGGAAGCCTCCAGGGCGGGTCAGGGGACTCCAGGAACCATGGCGGGACTGGAGGCTCGGGAGGCCATGGTGGGTCAGGGGCTTCGGGAGGCCATGGCGGATCCGGGGCTTCGGGAGGCCATGGCGGATCCGGGGCTTCGGGAGGCCAAGGCGGATCTGGAGGCTCGGGAGGCCATGGCGGATCTGGAGGCTCGGGAGACCATGGCCTATTTCTCTTGGGCGGCCATGGTGGGTCAGGGATCTCCGTGGCCTTGGCTCTGGGCCCGGCCACCCAGGCAGAGGATATATAGCCCCCCCCCAAAATTTTCTTGGGGAAGCTCCCCTCTGGTGGGCATTCTGGAGGAGCGGGCTCTTGAGGAGGCTCTGGAGGAACGGGTTCTTGGAGGTGCTCTGGGGGAGCGGACACTAGGAGGCGCTCTGGAGGAGCGGGCACCAGGGGGCGCGCTGGAGGCGCGGGCTCTTGAGTGGGCTCTGGAGGAGCGGGCACTAGGGGATGCTCTGGAGGAGTGGGCACTAGGGGGCGCTCTGGAGGAGCGGGCACCAGGGGGCGCTCTTGCAGCGCGGATTCAAGACGGCTGGGCGGAACCAGCGGGACTTCGGGACGGCTGGGCGGAACCAGCGGGACTTCGGGACGGCTGGGCGGAACCAGCGGGACTTCGGGACGGCTGGGCGGAACCAGCGGGAACTCGGGACGGCTGGGCTGAACCAGCGGGAACTCGGGACGGCTCTTGTGTGGAGCTGCCGCTGGAGGGCACTGGCGTGGAGCTGCCACTGGAGGGCACTGGCGTGGAGCAGCCACTGGAGGGCACTGGCGTGGAGCAGCCACTGGAGGGCACTGGCGTGGAGCAGCCACTGGAGGGCACTGGCGTGGAGCAGCCACTGGAGGGCGCTTTTGAAGCGCGGACACTCGGGTGAGCTCGGGAGAGCTGGACGGAACCAGCAGGGACTCTGGAGGATAGAACACTCGGGGGTGCTCTGGCCACGCTACCTCTCTGGGGCGCTCTGGCAGCGCAAACTCTCTGGGACGCTCTGGCTGCGCAAACTCTCTGGGACGCTCTGGCAGAGCGGAGCTGGACGGGACCAGCAGGAACAACGGAGTGCTGGACGGGACCAGCGGAATCACAGTAGGGCTGGACGGGACCAGCGGAGACTTAGGAAGAGGTTTGCGAGGAGAGGGCACAGGAATGCGCTGGCGTGGCGCTGGCACAGGAGGGCGCAGTTGAGGAGCAGGTTCTGGGGAGATGACAGGAGCCAGGAATCCTGAGGGTATAGCCTCATCCATTAGCTCCTGCTTTATCACGGGCGGTAGCCCATACTTCACCGCGGCCGGCGGAACCCTCATAATCGCGGGCGGCGGTAGCATCATCGCCGCGGGCGACGGAACCATCTTCGTCGCGGGCGGCAGCATCATCCTCGCCGTGGACGGCGGAATTATCATCGCCTCTTCGAGAGGCGGAATCACCATCATCGCTTCGAGCGGCGGAACCATCATCGTCGCTTCGAGAGGCGGAATCATTCTTACCGCGGGCGGCAGCAGGCTGAGGATCCCCGAACTTCCCTTGCGGGGAACTAACATCAGCCGCTTCCTCATCGGTAATCCGTCTTCTGTCTTGGTCTGTGTTTCTGTTACGGTTTGTGCTGTAGAACAAGGCGCGAGACGAAGGAGTAGAAGGTAAGGAGTCTTTAATGAACTTCAGCATACATAAACCATAAATAACTTTAAACACAGACAAAGACAAGGGGAGAACTGAAGACCTATAAAGGGACAAACGGATGAGCTAAACAAGATGATTAATAAGACACAGGTGATAAGACTTAACGATAATTAATACACAACAGGTGACAGAAATAAACGATGATGACTAAAGACAGGAAACAGACCAAATAAGGTAAACCAGGAACTAAACAGAAACTGACATGTAACAATAAGGAACTACGGTCTATTTGATCAAGTATGACGTCTTGTCGCAATTTTGCGACTTTGGCGCTTAGAGGGTTAAAAAAGCACATTAAGTAACACAAAGTCAACACTTGTGTCTCCTGACAATATATTGAGGTCTTATGAAGTGAAACGATTGGTCTGTGCAAGAAACTGAGTATTATTTACAACATTATTGCTTGTAATCCATAGCCTCTTAGGCAACGGGAAAGTCTGATTATTTTCTGTGAGCTGGTTCTTTTGGACAGTTGGTTTCAGTGGTTCAGTTCACTATTTTCTATTATAATCACTATTATAATCACACAATGTGCTCAGTTCATGTATGATCATATCACTAGCTCGATTGTTCTTTTGTCCGAGTCGGAACTGTTTCCTCAGTTCGGTGACTGTTGGAGGAACTGCCAGACGTTCAAAATTGAGGTTTGTTTGAGCAACTTTTAGATCTGTTCTGCTCAAGCTGTGAACTGTTTCTGATGGTTCAGTCTAGTTTGGTGAACTGGATCAACTCGTTCACCAATAAGAACAGGATTAAAAGACTAATTCATTCATTAACCAGACACCACTCCAAACCCTTTGCATGAGGTTTTGAATTACAGGTAATTATGTTGAAAATTATGTTTAGTTTCTTGCATAGACCTTCTTGAGTTGCATCTTACGAATCACCAAGGACCATGGTTTCAGCTAAAAATCTTCTTTACTGTTCCATTGAAAAAAAGTCACCTACATCTTGGTTGGCCTGAGGGTGAGTAAATTAACAGCACATTTTCATTTTTCCGTGAACTGTCCCTTTAAAGGGATAGTTCACCCAAAAAATGAAAATTATGTCATAATTTACTCACCCTCAAGTAGTTCCAAACCTGTATGAATGTCTTTGTTCTGCTGAACACAAAGGAAGATATTTTGAAGAAAGTTTGTAACCAGGCTGTTTTGGGGCACCATTGACTTCCATAGTAGGAAAAAAAATACCATGACCCAGAACTGCTCTGTTTCCCACATTCTTCAGAATATCTTCCTTTGTGTTCAGCAGAACAAAGACATCCATACAGGTTTGGAACTACTTGAGGGTGAGTAAATGATGACAGAATTTTCATTCAGTTTCACTCTTTAATACATTATATTGTGTTAGTAAAATATGCAAATATTATTTCATTTTGATGTAAAAAAATATTATGTATGGATCTGCTTTCTAGATATTAGCATCAGCCTCAGCCTTTTCGAGCAGTCAAACATAGCTCACTTCTGTCCTTATGAAAATGAACCATGGTTTTACTAACAATAATAAAAAAAGAAACATTGTTACTATAGTTAAAACATGGTAACCACAAATTAACCATGGTTTTGCTACACTAACCATGCATGGTAGTTGTAGTAAAACTGTGGTTATACCGATGATAATCAGTAAGCCAAAAAAAACATGGTTACTACATTTTTACTATAATATAACCATGGTTAATTTTCGTATGGGAGGGTATAGATTTGTTCCCAAAATATGGCTAAGTAGGTACACATACACACTTGGAAATATCCGTTCTGACTCTTATCATGCGAGTCGTCTGGGCTTTATATGTTGGTGGTCTTCTAATGACATCAGCACCCTTCTCTTTTGTGAGCATCAAACATGTGCTTCAAATTTCCCCCAAAAAATCAATCATCTCAGACATTCATTTTGTTTTTCAAACACAAACTTGAATCTCTGGAAAGTTTCTCCAGCTGACATCAGTTTCATGTTCTCAATTCAAATGCCATTTGCGAGAGACAAACTCCCATTTCGAGCTCTTGTTTTCTCAGATCAGTCTCTTTCCGATTTGTTCTGGACTGTGTAAATGAGATCAAAGTGCCAAGCGGTAATAGCTGAGTTTTGAGAAGAAGCGGCTGAAAAAAAAATCACGCTTTTCAGTGTTCTCTGGGTCATTCTCTTAAGATGTTCTCTGTCTTTCTCTGTCTGCTTTCTCCCACATCTCTCTCTCTCTCTCTCTCTAATCTCTTTCACAAGAATAGTTCATTGGTCTAAGAGGTGTGTGTTTGTGTTCTCTAAGACAGTTATTCAGACGCTCTGATGTAATTGCTGCTTTAGAGACTCCATGGTTTAACACGCACAACATTTGACAATTGTAACAAAACTTTCTAAACAGGACGTTTAGGAGGGACATATCAAATGGCCCATTTCTTTTTATTTTAAACAGATGTGAACAGTTGAGTACTACAAATAAAAACATGGTTACCAGGGTTTGAAATTAACACCCGCCAAATACGGGTAAAAGTCAGCTGTGGCGGGTAATGCTGTTAAATCACTAGGCAATTTGGCAGGTTACTTTTTGTTAGTTCTGTTCACTCATTAATTTCTTGGGGAAGTTGCAAGCCAAATCTGCACAGATTTAGCACAAAAACTGGACTCGTGAGACATCATGATATATTAAATACAGTCTAATTTTGCAGCATCTGTGCATATCTGGCTTACATGAACATACCCGTGACCCGTCACTAATGGTGTGCATTGGTTTCTTTTGCATTGAAGCAGCAGCGAAGAGTCGGAAAACGATCGTTTAACGATCGTTTACGACTTAAGACTCTACACCGAATGCGAGCGGAGCGATGCGACCCATTATAATCAATGATGCTGTCTACACTGGATGCGGCACGACAAATAACTGTTGGTTTGTTTCTTTTTTTCGTTGTCTTTTTTTGACTAGTAGAAGTTATGAATGGCTGGTAACTTAAAAATGTAGTGGCCAAATTGGCTTGTGAGTGGAAAAGTTAATTTCAAACCCTGATGGTTACTATAGTTAAACCATGGTAACCACTAATTAACTATGGTTTTGCTACACTAATCATAGTTTAACCATGGAATTTGTAGTAAAACTCACAATACAAATGTTATGTAATCAATATGCCAAAAAAAACAAACATGGTTACTACACTTTTACTATAAGAAAACTATGGCTAATTTTCGTAAGGGAGGGGAGGGACATTCTCGTTTTAGAGAGCATTTGATTGGACAAAATTAATCAATATTTTCTTTTGATGGGATCTTTAATGTTTTAAGAACAAGAAACAAAGACCCCATGAAATTACAATTGAAGGTTTTCAGCCTTTAGTGCATATGTTGATTAAATATTTTAGTGGATTGAAGTTTATTTTTTTAAGTAAATTATTTCTATAATAGGTATTCATTTAAATGTATGCTGAAGTGTTTTTTTAAACGAGGCACAATATGTATAATCATCACTGTTGCTGGCACCAGCCATTAAAAACCAGAGGTGGTCAGTAACGAAGTAAAACTTCTTCGTTACTGTACGTAAGTACATTTTTCAAGTATCTGTACTTTACTGGAGTAGTTTTATTTTGAGCAACTTTTACTTTTACTTCACTACATTCCAAAGCATAAGATCGTACTTTTTACTAAACTACATTTCATAAAACTGATTCTTTTCAATGAACCTGTTAAATCGGTTCGCAAATCGCAACAAACGATTCATTCACGAATTGGAATGATCCGATTGCAGCTGTTCTCGAGTCGAAAACTCACTGATTCAAATGAACCGTTTAGAGCGAGTCTTCAGTGAACTGAACTCACAAGTAAAGAACCGGGAGATCTCGTGAGCGCGCGCGCGTCTGATGCTGCGAAAATGTAAGTTACTAATGTCGAATTTTAGGATTAATTGTTGTTACTGAAAATCATATTTAGGTCAAAACTGTCAGTTGTTTGTGAACTAAATCTGCTGTAAAGGGTGATCTATTTAAGCCCACTGAACTGCTTGAATGCAGACAGATCAATGTCACTATGTTTTAGGTCAAAAAACAAAACATTAAAATAACACAGATTAAATAAAATAACTCATGCACGTTCATATTCCCCGCTGCTGTAATGTTAGCAGTTTTATTAAAATACTATACGCATTTAGCCCTATGTGACGTCTGTTTTTATATTGTTTATCAACAGTATACATTTTTATATTGTTTATAGATCATCTAGCCGAGTAGACAGATATGAATGTTTATTCATAACCATGCTGAAAATAAGTAAATATTGTTAGCTGATGCTAACTGTCTAGCTAACAAGCTTGCTGGTGCTAAAAGTTGAGGAAATTTTTAGATATAAAGTCCAAATATTTTTATTCAACCACCTAGATAGATTCCATCTGAGGTAAAAAGAAAGCATGTGATGTTCAGAACATAACTACAGTAATTATCAAAGTGGGAAGTGATGCCCTCTGGGGGCATTTGGACAGGAGTGTTTTTACACCACAGACAAGGTTTGAGAAGAAAAAAATCATTATGAAAATATAATTATATTTTTCTTAAAATGTTCTTCCTAACTTCAGGCCTTATTCTCATGTCATAACTGTGACGTTCTGCAAAACAACAAGTTTTAAAACACTTTTTTCTTACTGGTGAAAATTACATAGTCAAATCTGTTTTCTCTCAGGTACATCGCAGTGTAAGCTTCACAGTGAACATTACTACATCACTCTCATCAACATAGTCCATATCAACAACAAAAATATATCTTGACTCCATATAGTGGTTATTTTGGGAAAATCCCAGGTATTTTGGGCAGTAGGATTATAAAAATATGTGCTAATATAAAATTAAATTAAGTAGTCTATATAAAATTGCAAAATAAATCTATCTATCAGTACTTTTTTACTTAAGTACATAAAAAATCGCGTACTTTTGTACTTTCACTCGAGTAAAATTGAAAAAGCAGTACTTTTACTTTTACTGGAGTAATATTTTATTATACGTATCTGTACTTTTACTCAGTACTTGATCTATGTACTTTGTCCACCACTGTTAAAAACCATATTAGTCAACCTCTAATGCTAATGATCATAGTTAGCTCAGTCGCCCTGACCTGTCCACACTAGATGATGAGCACAAAGGCTACATGATACTTTATCATGAGAGAATGTCCTCTGGGGGTTAATGAGTGATGAGCACTGTGTGTCTTTTAGTTAATGACTAATTGGTGTCCAGCAGGTTGTGTGTGAGATAACTCCTCTGAAATGTCAATTTAAAGATAAATTGTGTATTTTCTCCCCCCCCCCCCAATTGTAGGACGCTTATCTATTTTACAGTTTTAGGTTCAAAGATGACTATCAGTAAGCCATTTTCAGGTTTATTCCTCTAAAAAAAATAATTACTGACTGAATTTGGGGCAGGGCATAAATGTAGTTATTTAAAAACAACAACAACACACTAACACATAACTTGTCCTGCATAATTTGTGCTACAAACATAAATACAGTAATATAAAACTGCCCAGAACACCTTAGCAACCACACAACAATAAATAAACACTCAAAACACCTTAGCAACAGCACAACAATGCTTAAAAATAGCTCAGAACACCTTGGCAACCACACAGCATTGCATAAAAATGTTCCCACCAAGAATGAAAACTATAACAACAACTATAAGTTTGATAATTATTTTCATTCTATGAAAATAGGGAAATCAACACCACAACTACACGACAACCATAACACAGCAGAGGAACAAAGTCACTGGCATTACTTTCAGAATGTTTTTTTTTTTTTTTTTTACCAACTGATGAATGATAAAACATTGACAGCCAATCAGAATCAACAGCTTCAAAGAGCTTGAGCATTTAAAGGGACAGAAGACACAACTGCAGCATGTGTTTGTAATGAACAGAATGTTATCGTCTGTTGTGTGAATGCTAATTGTAGGAGTGAAGTGGCTTTAAAGGGATAGTTCAACCAAAAATCACCCTCAGGCCATCCAAGATGTAGGGGACTTTTTTTTTTTCTTGAGTGGAAGAGTAAAGAAGATTTTTAACTGAAACTGTGGTCCTGGTGATTCATAAAATGCAAGTCAGTGGCTACCGTCAAAAAAGAATATACACAAAATTAACACCTGTAGCTCCTTACGATGTATTGAGGTCTTATGAAGTGAAAAGATCGGTCTGATCTTGGATGGCCTGAGGGTGAGTAAATTAATATCAAATTTTCATTTTGGGTGAACTATTCCTTTAACACCCACAACATCATGGCGCTGAGTTTTGCACAGGTAAACACCACTCACATTTTTTTTCAGAAAATGTAGAAATCGACCTATTTTCGCATATCCGTTTGGTGCCGCTGTGGTACAGAAATGACACACCTCCAGAGAAAGAGAAGGGGAAAGAGTCTGTTATTTGTGACCGAGAGGAAGAAAGGGTGCAAATAACATTATAGAGGAAGGAGAGGGTGTTTGTGAACGGCAGCAAGTGGAAAAAAAAGTTTCCCGTTGAAGAGACGGAGAGTGTGATGGAGGGGCAGAGGTGTGCTGGTGAGGGACTGATAATGTGTCTTTTGTTTTTGAGGTCAATAGCTTGAATGCCTCTGGGATGGAAATATGTGTGGGACCCCGCTACCGTCACCGACACGCTTTACGTCTGACTGGAAGTGTTTTTGTGTCTGTGTATGTGTAATATGTGCCAACTATTTATGACTGAAAAATTTGGATTTATTACAATTTCAAGTACAAGCTTTTAGGCCTGCAAGATTAATCAAAATAAAACAGAAATTGCGATATGACTTTAAATCGCAAGAGCTGGGATTTAATTAAATAAATATATGCACTGTGTGTGAATGAAGCATAGCACTGTGTTCTGATTGTAATGTAAAATAAAATAATTAGGTTATTTTAGTAATATGATGATTTTTTTTGTAATTTTATTGTATTATTTTTATTATTTTTTAATAATAATAATGATATGTGATTTTGGCAAAATTGTTCAGTGCTAAACACAACAAACCTCCTTTTATATACAGTATGTATTATATACACTGGAAAAAAGAAAGTTACCATATATCGATATTATTCAGTAATAATAATAATAATTTACTGCTATTATTATTATTATTATGTACTGTAATCACAATATCTTACCCTAAACACAGCAAATCTGGATTTTTTTCAGTCACAATTTTTATCAGAAATTTGATTCTTTTCCCAATTCGTGCAGCCCTTCTAGCTTTTAGAATATGGAAAGTAAGGCCTTTTTTATCATTTGCATGAACGCTGGGGTCATTGGGTGTGTGTGTGTGTGTGTGAGTGTGTTTGTGTGTGAATGTCTCTTGTGCAACAGGTGTCAGGGTGTCCTGTTCAGACCTGTATGTATGACATGTACCACATGCCTCTCCCACACAGTCTACATGACAGACCTGCAGTGACAGCATGGGAACTCCCTCTAAACACACACACACACGCATGCAGCAGAGCTCTGCAGGTTATGGACAACGGCAGGTGGCTGCTGGGATTGTGTGTAGTTCCTCTTTCATTCACATGAGAGAAACCCAATCCTTCGCACATTTCAGTCTTGGCAGCTGTGCCGAGGTGTGTGTGTGTGTGTGTGTGTACGTGCGTGTGTTAGTTCTGGATCTACGTTAACTCGTGGAATGTGATCAGTTGGTGTCCATTGTAAATATATCTTCAAGAGCCCCTGAAGTGGTTTGATGAATGCATTTTTTCTTTCTTGTCTTGATGTTAGGGCTGCATGATTCATCAGTATCCCGAAAACAAGATTGCGTAATAGCTTAGTGTGATTATCAAATTGCAAAGGCTGCGGTTTAATTAAATATGTGCTGCATGTTTCATAGTGAAGCGTGGTACTGTGTTCATTTACGCGTGAGAAGGTTATGCTCCACTGCAGCGTCTCAGAGCGGTTCAGAACTCCATCTCTTCATCTGCTCAGAGTTTGGGTTACTCACGTGCATTTAGAAACGCAACATGCACCCATACTTGTAGTGAGAAACTCTTGTCAACAAAAGGGAAGCTGTAAGAGCTACCTGCAGCTGTCTGTCAAAATAAAAGTTTGATGGTTTAATGAATAAAAAAAGACAGACAAACAATGTAAAATAAAGTAATATTATATAATAAGATTATTATTATTATTATTATTATATATATATTATTAATAATTTTATTATTATTATATTATTATTTAATAAACTCATTGTTTTAAAAATATTATTACTAAATGAAATCTAACAATAACAAATTGGTGGTGGTGGTAGTAGTAATAATAATAATAACAATAATGATAATAATAATTATTATTATTATTTAAAAGTCACATTGATATATAATCACAAAATGTTTGGCTTTATTGCGCATCCCTACAAACGAAGCACAGCAGACTTTTTTTTGCATTTTTGCATTTTTAATAGAAATCCTAATTTTCTGTAAAAAAAAAATTACAAATAAAAGTTGGTGGCATATCAAAGGGCTTGTCTCTTTTTTTTTAAATGTTTTTTTTATATCCTTTTGCATGTAGTGGCTGTTTGCTTTTTCTAGTCTTTTGTAAGTTGTATTATAGGGAGGGACTCGCTCTAGACTAGAAAGCATTTGATTGGACAACAATGGACACGCCTCTGAGTGCAAGATGAGTCATCAGTCCACTTTCAGAAGTAAAATACTGTAAATGTTAAATCTGTTTATGCTAAAGGTGAATTTAGTCAGAGTCTGCTAGCATATAGATGAGATCAGAGCCCTTTAGGAAATATGTAAATGTGTAAATATTAGTAGTAGATGCAAAAATATGTAAATACCTCTTATTCATTAGCAAACATTGATATGTTTATGACTTTATGAACAAGAAGAAGAGGGAGTGGGAAACAATAAAGAGAGAGAGAGAGAGAGAAAATAAGAACTGTTTGATGAAAAATGAGATCGTCTGGATATTATTATTGAAGGTGGGGAGTTTTTGTGGTTTCTGCTCACTGTGGGCGGAGCAAATTAAACAGGAAACTCACTTCTGGGCATCAGTGTGTCCAAACATCATTTGCATCCTCCTTCTTAAAGGGACAGTTACACTTGTCCTAAAGGCTCTCTCTCTTTTAAAGGCTGTCATTTCTCTCTAGTCATTATGCTAAAATGTCTCATTATTTTTAATGTTTTTGTGTGATATTGGGTCATAATGGAATTAAATTAAAGCATAATTAAATCTCTGTGGTGTGTGTTACAGATCAGTGCGCATGCAGTGAAGAGACGTCGGAATGCACTTGCTTGTTGGACCTTCATCCCAGTGAGGTGCGTAAATCCACAGCAAACCTGCAAACCAGTCTTCAGTGTCCTGAGATTGTGTCTGCACTAAACAAGTTCAAGATCATTTACCATATAATAATAAAAAAAAGATTCTCTACTCTTTGAGCTCCTGATGTGGGTTCCTCTACTTTAGAAAGGCTGGCTGTAGTGCTGGAAGTTCCTCACAGTCAGTGACAGTGTTAATAACATGACTGAGAGAGCTAGTGAAATGAGCAACAATCTGTCTACAAACAGTGATTTAATTGAGGAAATTAAAATGAGTAATAATTAAAATAGTACAATATTTGCATTGATGTATATATGTATGTGTGTGTGTGTGTGTGTGTGTGTGTGTGTGTGTTTATGTATGTATGTACAGTGGGTACGGAAAGTATTCAGACCCCCTTAAATTTTTCACTCTTTGTTATATTGCAGCCATTTGCTAAAATCATTTAAGTTCATTTTTTTTCCTCATTAATGTACACACAGCACCCCATATTGACAGAAAAACACAGAATTGTTGACATTTTTGCAGATTTATTAAAAAAGAAAAACTGAAATATCACATGGTCCTAAGTATTCAGACCCTTTGCTCAGTATTTAGTAGAAGCACCCTTTTGATTTAATACAGCCATGAGTCTTTTTGGGATGCAACAAGTTTTTCACACCTGGATTTGGGGATCCTCTGCCATTCCTCCTTGCAGATCCTCTCCAGTTCTGTCAGGTTGGATGGTAAACGTTGGTGGACAGCCATTTTTAGGTCTCTCCAGAGATGCTCAATTGGGTTTAAGTCAGGGCTCTGGCTGGGCCATTCAAGAACAGTCACGGAGTTGTTGTGAAGCCACTCCTTCGTTATTTTAGCTGTGTGCTTAGGGTCATTGTCTTGTTGGAAGGTAAACCTTCGGCCCAGTCTGAGGTCCTGAGCACTCTGGAGAAGGTTTTCGTCCAGGATATCCCTGTACTTGGCCGCATTCATCTTTCCCTCGATTGCAACCAGTCGTCCTGTCCCTGCAGCTGAAAAACACCCCCACAGCATGATGCTGCCACCACCATGTTTCACTGTTGGGACTGTATTGGACAGGTGATGAGCAGTGCCTGGTTTTCTCCACACATACCGCTTAGAATTAAGGCAAAAAGTTCTATCTTGGTCTCATCAGACCAGAGAATCCTTCAGGTGTTTTTTAGCAAACTCCATGCGGGCTTTCATGTGTCTTGCACTGAGGAGAGGCTTCCGTCGGGCCACTCTGCCATAAAGCCCCGACTGGTGGAGGGCTGCAGTGATGGTTGACTTTCTACAACTTTCTCCCATCTCCCGTGCATCTCTGGAGCTCAGCCACAGTGATCTTTGGGTTCTTCTTTACCTCTCTCACCAAGGCTCTTCTCCCCCGATAGCTCAGTTTGGCCGGACGGCCAGCTCTAGGAAGGGTTCTGGTCGTCCCAGTCTTCCATTTAAGGATTATGGAGGCCACTGTGCTCTTAGGAACCTTAAGTGCAGCAGAATTTTTTTTGTAACCTTGGCCAAATCTGTGCCTTGCCACAATTCTGTCTCTGAGCTCTTCAGGCAGTGACCTCATGATTCTCATTTGCTCTGACATGCACTGTGAGCTGTAAGGTCTCATATAGACAGGTGTGTGGCTTTCCTAATCAAGTCCAATCAGTAAATCAAACACAGCTGGACTCAAATGAAGGTGTAGAACCATCTCAAGGATGATCAGAAGAAATGGACAGCACCTGAGTTAAATATATGAGTGTCACAGCAAAGGGTCTGAATACTTAGGACCATGTGATATTTCAGTTTTTCTTTTTTAATAAATCTGCAAAAATGTCAACAATTCTGTGTTTTTCTGTCAATATGGGGTGCTGTGTGTACATTAATGAGGAAAAAAAATGAACTTAAATGATTTTAGCAAATGGCTGCAATATAAGAAAGAGTGAAAAATGTAAGGGGGTCTGATACTTTCCGTACTGCGAAGAAGGGGGGGCTTTGGGGGCTCTAGCCCCTGCCCTTTTTCAAAATTATTCAAAAGTGCCCCTCTCGGACAAATTGCAATGATATTGTGGTCAATAAAACAAAATGCAGATCTGTCAATCTGAGGTGTAGCTATGGTTGCGTGCGTTTTGCTCGACTGACTGATATTCCAGTCTGTTCAGAAACCATATAGGCTCTCAAGCCATATATGGTTCTTTCAGTGAGTGCCTATGGGTCGACAGAAGGAACAAATAAACCAAACAATATTTTAAACATTTTTCATCAATAATCAAAGCTAGTGTGTCGATTTATTTAAAAATCCATATATTACATATTTTAGAATAGGCCATTACATAATTCATCAATGCCCATTAGTCATGTAGTTATAAAACACCAACCAATCACGATCTGGCACAAGAAGTTCAAATTTCATTGGACAATATGTGAAGTGGAGCGGTTATTTTCCATTCTTATTCATAACTCGGTTGAAAATGACATAGGACAGACCAGCTTATTTGTGGAGCGGTCTGGATCTGTGGTTTGTCTCATTTTATAAATCAAATTACATCGCTGAGAAAATAGATGCTGAATGACTACAAAAGCACTGCACAAGACCGTGCAGCGCCAAAAGTCACAATAATGGTAATCAGTAGGCTATTCAATTCACTTATATTTATGTGTGATGTACACGGTTTTCTATTTGATGAAACTATCATAGTTATTTAAGCCCAAGTGCCACCTACAGGCCTATTATGTGAAGTGTAGGCTGGCGAAATGGTGACGTGAAAGGACTTTATTATATTACCATTTTTGATAATTATGCAGCATTATGAAAGTGTCTTATGCTCATCAATCCTGCATTTATTTGATCAAAAATACAGACAAATCTGTAGCCTAATATTGTGAAATATTATTACAATTTAAAAGAATGTTTTTCTATTTTAATATACATTTATACTATTTTAATAAAATATAATTTATTTCTGTGATTCAGAGCTTTCTTCAATGCATGGTACTTTAGAAATCATTCTAATATGCTGATTTATTATCAATGTTGGAAACGGTTGTGCTGCTTAAGGTTTTGCTTTTTGTTTTAATTTATTTATTTATTTTGGAACCTGTGATTCTTTTTTGGGGTTCATTGATAAATAAAAACTTAAAAAGAACAACATTTATTCAAAATAGAGATGTTTTCTAACAATATCAATCTTTACTATCACTGTTTCTATCAATTTAACAAATCCTTGCTGAATAAAAACTAATTTCTTTAAAAAAAAAATACTGACCTCAAGCTTTTGAACGGTAGTGTATATTGTTACAAAAGTTATATTTTAAATAAATGCTGTTCTTATTTAACTTTTCATTCATCGAAGAATCCTGAAAAAAGTATGACAGGTTTTCAATATTGCTAATAAATCAGCATTGCATAAAATGCATTAAGTAAATAAAGTAAATTAATAAAGTATATTAAAAAAATGTATCAAACAAATGTAGGCTTGATGACTATAAGTGACTTCTTGCAAATATATAAAACAGTAATGTGTCCAATCTTTTGACCTATATATATTTTTTCCCTCATATTGGCCCTTTTTTACATTTGAGCCCCTGCCCCTGAGGAACTCTCTGCACGTCCCTGATATATATACTGTGGCGGGAGGAGCAAACGACAGACACAGTGGGTGTGGCGTCAGGCCTCGGAGAGGCTTTTATTAAACAGAAATAATAAAATAAAGTGTCCAAAGGGGAAAAAGTGTCCAAAAGAAACAGGGGGTCTGGTGTCCTCGTCGTGCTGCGGGGCTCGTGAAGGAGGGCAGTGTTCTGGAAGGGAGGGTCCAGGTAAGGGGCGGAGTCCGGCGGCCGCACGCGCTCCCGCTCTGGTCCGGGGTGCGAGGGGCGGCGGCTTCATCATAGCGGCGGCTCTTCCTCTTCTTCCGCGGAGTCCGGCGGGACTTGCTCGGCCCGGCATCCTGGCCCGACGGCCGTAAAACGGGTGCGGCTTTCGGACTCTGGTGGCACGGAAATCCCTCCGCGCTCCCTTCCTGGACCCACGAGGACACCAGCGTGCATGCACGGGGGAAGAGACCGGTCCCCAGAGGAGAGGCGCAGCCGGCATATAACAGCGGCGGTGATGAGGCTCCATTCACTTCAGGTGTGTGCCTCATCACACGCCGCCAGACCTGGCTGTTTCAGCGCCCCTCCTCTCTCACACACCCACTCCCGTCGGGAGCCTGGTGAAGGGCGGCGATTAAGGGACGGGGAGTGCTGATTATTAGGGGGAGGCAGCTGACTCGTCACATTCCACCCCCCAAGCGACCTCCCCGTCATCCGGCCGCCGCCCACACAGGAGTGCTACCTTCCTCAACCAGGCTCCAGCGGTCGGAGTGGGCGGGGCAGGGATTCCTCTCCGGGCAACTCACCCTCTCGCACCGCGCCGGAACCGGGACAGAGAAACCGGGTTTTAGTCGACAGCCTCAACCAACCACAGGGTAAATGACAATAAAAGAAACGTCACTTACCCCTTAGGTGGCTGGGAGGCCGTCTCCGTCGTTCCTCCGTCCCAGTGCGGGTTTTCACGAACTTCTGCGAGCGAGAGGGGATGACGTCATCGGTGTTGCCCAACTGCGCTGTCTAGGCTCCGCCTTGCCCGCATTCTCCACCACTGTGGCGGGAGGAGCAAACGACAGACACAGTGGGTGTGGCGTCAGGCCTCGGAGAGGCTTTTATTAAACAGAAATAATAAAATAAAGTGTCCAAAGGGTAAAAAGTGTCCAAAAGAACAGGGGGTCTGGTGTCCTCGTCGTGCTGCGGGGCTCGTGAAGGAGGGCAGTGTTCTGGAAGGGAGGGTCCAGGTAAGGGGCGGAGTCCGGCGGCCGCACGCGCTCCCGCTCTGGTCCGGGGTGCGAGGGGCGGCGGCTTCATCATAGCGGCGGCTCTTCCTCTTCTTCCGCGGAGTCCGGCGGGATTGCTCGGCCCGGCATCCTGGCCCGACGGCCGTAAAACGGGTGCGGCTTTCGGACTCTGGTGGCGCGGAAATCCCTCCGCGCTCCCTTCCTGGACCCACGAGGACACCAGCGTGCATGCACGGGGGAAGAGACCGGTCCCCAAGGAGAGGCGCAGCCGGCATTAACAGCGGCGGTGATGAGGCTCCATTCACTTCAGGTGTGTGCCTCATCACACGCCGCCAGACCTGGCTGTTTCAGCGCCCCCTCCTCTCTCACACACCCACTCCCGTCGGGAGCCTGGTGAAGGGCGGCGATTAAGGGACGGGGAGTGCTGATTATTAGGGGGAGGCAGCTGACTCGTCACAATACATATATCATTTACATATACAGTATATATTGAGAATTGTATCTTTATATGTTCGAGATCGACAGTTATACAGTCAGAATTCTAACTATATATTCATTATTTACATTTATAGATTCGGAATTATAAATACATACTCATGTCATGATTTATATTGATATTTTCAGACTTGGAACTATATATTCAGATTTACTTTGATATATTCACAATTTACATTCTTATATTAAGATTTATAGCGATATATTCAGACTTACGATTATATATTCATATATACCTTTGAAATACTGATTGTGATTGTTATGGCTGTATTAAATGATCATTTTGAGTTGTATCATCTCTCTTATGAGGTAAGAGAGGTATCGTTGTCAATGACCTTAGAATCCTGTTTAAGCATTAAGTGTGTTTTGGTGAAGGATGAACAGATCTGTTGAGAACTTCTTTAGTGAAACACACTTTCCTTGGATTTGACTGGTGAAGGGTTTGAACAAAATCATGTATATTACTGTAAGTAATTTTATATCATGTAATTGTATATATCATGATAGTTAAATGGCATGTCATGTTAGTATTCATTAGTACTAGTATAAGTATTAGTATTTTTTTATATTAAACTGCCATGTGGTAATAACACAATAATATTTTGAATAACACAGCAAGTTGATAGTTAATAATTTTCACAAATTGATAAGATTGCAACATTTCAAAACCAAAAGACTAGTAAAACTAATATTATAAAATAGATACTTCATAACTTTAACTCTACAATCATAATACATCCATCGTAAAATAGCCAGTATATACACAACTGCACATGAATTTAACAATGCTTTTTAATAATAACTGTTATATCTCCCAGTCCTACTGTGTGCGTCTGATATGAATTGGGTAAAATTGACTGTATATTACTACTAGAAATGTGCAAGACAAACTCTCACACTCTTTCGTGTCTCTCTTTCTTTCTCTTTTCAGCTGTCTGTTTGCAGTCTCCCTGACAGACAGACACGACGTATTGCTGCAACCCAACCCCCTCAGTTTCTTCTCCATCACCAGCCAATCAAATGCACTCTGAAAATAAACTATCCAATCATGGCAAGCAAGTGACAAGCGGGGCCCAATCACAGCTCCCCAATGTAAACCAAGCGCAGCAGCAAGGACCTGCTGGCAACCAAGGGTCAAAGGGCAGTGGGTCTGGGAACCATGGAGTCAAATCCAACCAGATTTCTCCTGGCAACCCTGGACTGAAGAGCCTCAACCAATCAGGCGGTGGAGTTGGTGGGATAATGAAGACCAAGGCAAAGAGGGAAAGGAGCGTCTCCATGGACACAGGAGACCAAAGAGAGTCACTCACCCCTGTTTTGGAGCCAGATGCCAAAGGTAGGCGTAATGCTGCTCTCATCCTTAGACCGAATGTCCACAGGCCGCCCACAGTCCGTAGACTGACTGTCTGATGCTTTATACACAAAATAGCATGAGCTTTCTCAAAACATCAGATCCAATCTGTCAGACTAACTTTACAGATCACACATATTAGTGATGTATTCTGACTACTTGATTACTTATTACTTTTAGATTATTTTTGACCTAACTTGTAAGAAAATATTTCTATTTTATAATTTTATAATATTTCCCAAACTCGGAACGATGATGAAAAGCTAATAATTAATTAAATCATAAAAATGTCAAATGAAACTAATTGCGTGTCCTCACCATTTTCTGAGTAATTACAGCTGACTAGTGTCTGGTGTGTGCAGTTTCATAAAACTAGAAGACTTTCTGAATGTAAATAAGCGGTAGGGTTTTTATTTATTTTATTTTTTTAGGAGGGAAGATTAAAGAGAAAAAATAGAAGTATTACAGCAAATCAATAATTTACTGCCATTGTGTAAATAAATAATACGTGCACATGTAGTGTATAAAAAGTAACTAATCTGATCTGATTATGAGCATTTTAAAATATCAGTAACAATATAACAGTTTTTTTTTTTCAAAGGTTTGTCCAAAGCTGCATTTACTTGATCAAAAATACAGTGAAAACTGTAATATTGTGAAATATGATCACAATTTAAAATAACTTTTTTTCTATTTTAATACATTTTAAAATGTAAAGTAATCCTGTGATGACAAAGCTGAATTTTCATCATCATTACTCCAATCTTCAGTGTCACATGATCCTTCTGAAGTTGTAATATTTATACTGCTCAATGATTTATAATGGTTCTTTTTATTATCAATGTTGAAAACTGTTTTTGCTGAGTAAAAGTTTTGTGGAAACTTTTGTAACATTATACATTTTAGTTTTTATTTATTTAGTTTTATTTTATTGTGACTATTTAATGCATCCTAAAATAAAATAATAGTATTAATTGAATAAAGAAGAAAAAAAAAATCTTACCCCACATTTTTAATCCTAGTGTGTCATGGTTTCCACAGACATATTAGGCAGCACAACACAGATAATAATACTAAGGGCCAGTTTTACTAAACAGGGCAAATTAGCACGAGAGCACAATTCAAAAACAGCGCCAATGGGTGTAGAAATTTCTGCGGGTGATTTACTGACAATTCACAAATTAAAGAACACAGACACAACATCTCATTTCCATAATGACAAAATTAAATCTACCATGCGCAGCACAAATTAGCTGATGTTCGGATTCGGATAATGTGTTCTTTTGGCATTCCCAAAAAAATAATATGCGTGGAAAAAACCCTCTCCCTTCTACCACGCTGTCTGCCTCCTCCTAGCAACAACAAATGCAGCCATTTCAAGCGCAAAATAGTTTAAGGCACACTTTTTTGGTCGTTAAATAATGCCGCAAATACCAGTAATTTGAGCACAAACATTAGTAAATTGCATTGCGTGATTCTTTTTAATACTCTCCTCCCATAAATTTTGCGACTGAAAGGGAAACTCCTACAAATGCATATTCAATAAGGTCGGGTGCAAAAATAACTGTCCATGCCTTTTCAGCACTAATTCTTCACTGCACGTCTTTAGTAAATCCTGACAGTACTATTTTAACGCCAAAAGACGGTTTGCACTGGCACGAGCTGTTAGTAAATCTGGCCTAAATGTTTCTTGAGTAGCAATGATTTCTGAAGGATCATGTGACACTGAAGACATGAGTAATGATTCTGAAAATTCAGCTTTGAATCACAAGAATAAATTGCTTTTTAAAATATATTCAAATCGAAAACAGCTATTTTAAATTGTACTAGTATTTCACATTATTACTGTTTTTACTGTACTTTTGATCAAATAAATGCAGCCTTGGTGAGCAGAAGAGACTTCTTTTAAAAACAAAACAAGACAAAACAAAAATTGTTTAGGTAGTGTATGTTAAAGATAGGGTAGGCGATTTCGGAGAGGCTAGCAATAGCAAGCTAGCTTTGAAAGCAAGATCCCGCCCTCCCTGCAAATCACTCTACAAAGCCACGCCTCCTCCAAAACACATGAACACGCACAGGCAGACCAGAGACAAACCTGCGACACGATGAGAGATGGCGTTGGTGGAGGGTTCAGGGAATAAAGAAAAAATAATGTGTATCACCATTTCCACGCAAAATATGAAGCAGCTAAATTGTTTTCAACATTGATAATATTTTTTTATCTAGATAATGGTTTCTTGAGTACAAATAAATTGTGCTGTGATGATTTCTTTGGGAACGCAAGTCATCGTTTATCTGACACAGTGAATAACTGGGATTTGTTATGAAAAACTGTTTTGCTGCTTAAGAAAATTCTGCTTGCATGCATGAAGACATTTAACAGCATTAACAAATTGAATTAATACATTCCACATATTGGCACCCTTGATAATATATTAAAATTAAAAAAAAATTCACAAAATTTTCATTTCAATTGAATGGGGAGAAAATCTCATTGTGAATTATATGTTCCACAATTATTGCTGTTCTTATGTTTTCTGAAGTATTATTCATATTTTTTTTTTAGCACACCAGGGTGACTTGAAATTGTCAAATTTCTGTTTCAAATTATAGATATGAGGAACAGCAAATTCTTAATCATCCATCACAATGATATATATTTCTGAGTGAAGAACAAGATTGTTGAGCATATTTAAGAAAAGAGTTTTGAAAATCCCCATTTCCACCATCAGAATAATTAAGAGGTTCATTAAAGATTGTGAATGTGTCTATCCCTAAACTTTTGAGCAGGTACTTTAATAATCTTGGGGTCAACAATACTATATACTGTTACAAGAAAAATATAATATATTATTGTCAGTACTTCAAATATTATTGTCAGATATGAAAAAAGAGCTAATATATACAAACAGGGATACATTCCACGGTATCATGATTTTTTCTGCTGGAGGTTAAGTGTTGCATAACATACTTATCTTAATTTTTTATTCCTTTAGTAGGCTAGCCTACGTTTACATTATTTAATTTTTTTACGTTGCACTGTTCGGTTTAAACAGCCTGCAGTCCGTGCCTTTCAGCTTGACCAGATTTATTTTCCATATATTTACCAAGGGTGCCCGTATATTTGATATTATGCCAAGCACATTTCCACACAAAATCTTTTTTCACATTGATATTGGTTTCTTGAGTCACGCGAAGTACAAAAATAACATTACATTTTATAATATATTAAAATTGTTTTTTTCTAAATTAATTTGTTTTGTTTTATTTAATTTTTTTACTTTAATCAAATAAATTCAGCTTGTTAACAAGCCAAACTTCAGGTAATTAGTACTTTAAAAATATATATTACATTGTTATCATGATTATTAAGTTTGCATAACATACTTATCTTAATTTTTTATTCCTTTAGTAGGCTAGCTACGTTTAGTTCTGTTCTTTAAACCGTCCGTGCCTTTCAGCTTGAATTGATATTAAGGATTTGTTGTGGAGTGAATTATATTTTTATTGTTGTTTTGTTCTGAGTTCTTTCTACCGTTAAATTTAAAGGATTTGTTGTGGAGTGAGGGGAAATAAAATAGCATGTTTTTTTCAATATGTTTGGCTGACTGTATTTTATTATGACAATATACAGGCTGCTTCAGTAGGCTAATGCTTAACTGCGCGCGTGAGGCGCCAGCACGATCACTTGATTGTAGAGCTGCACGATTCTGGATAAATTGAGAATCACGATTTTTTTTCTCAAATAGAGATCACGATTCTGAACTAAACAAAATAATGTGTGACAAAATATTAATTGCTGCAGTCTATTTAAAAGTGTTTAATTTAAATGAATTATTAAACATTTTAATATATAATACAGTATAGCCAGGTTTCACAGACGGGGCTTAGACTAAGCCAGGATTAGATCATAGTTCAATTAAGACATTTAAGCCATTTTTATAAACATGCTTAGAAAAAAACATTACTGGTGTGCATCTTGAGACAAAACAAAGGCACTGACATATTTTAAGATCAGTCAATGCGAGTTTCTTTCAGTTGAAACAGCTCAGATTTACATTTTTGTCTAGGACTAGGCTTAAGCCTTGTCTGTGAAACCCGGGGTATATGTATTTAAAATATAGTGTATTTAATACACCAACTTTTAGAATTAAAATGATGAAAAATTGGTTTGTATTAATGATTCAATGACAAACTCATACCTCACTTGTTTCATTAATGGATGAATCAGTGTTTTTGAACGAATCTCGAATGAATGATTCAATAACAAATACATTTTTTAACAGTCACTTGTCGCCACCTAGTGGCGAAATGATGCAATCGACACAAACGTTATTTGAAGCGCCAGTTGCTTTCAAAAGATGAGTGGCTCCATTTTGATCGCTACCATAGACATCAATGTTTGTAGCCGAACTATAAACTTTTATCCCAGTATTTCTATGAATCGTTGTCATTCAGAAATTAGATCGTGTGGGTATTTGAATCGAGATCGCGATCTTTTAACGATTAATCGTGCAGCTCTACTTGATTGTTTAGTTTTTTTCCTTATAAAAGTGGAAACAACTTACAATAGCCTACTCCTTCATAGGGAAGTCATGGCCTAATGGTTAGAGAGTCGGACTTGTAATCCAAAGGTTGTGGGTTCGAATCTCAGGTCTGGCAGGGATTGTTTGGTGGGGGAGTGAATAACCAGCGCTCTCTCTCCTCCTTCAATACCACGACTGAGGTGTCCTTGAGCAAGACACCGAACCCCCAACTGCTCCCCGGGTGCCGTAAGATGGCTGCCCACTGCTCCGGGTGTGTGTTCACTTAGGATGGGTTAAATGCAGAGAATACATTTCACTGCTGGTTATATACTCTCATATAATCGTGTATGTGACAAATAAATAAAAAAAAATCTTAAAAATCTTAATCTCTTAAAAAAAAATGTAATCCTTCATTTGTGAGGATTACATATAAGAGTAAGACATTATTCAAAACTATTCAAAATATTTATTTTATTTGTGTACATTCACAATAAGAACAAAACATGTGCTTTTGTGAAATAAAGGAAACAAACAGGATGCCGCTTTCTCAAGAGCGCAACACAAAAATGAACTGAAATTCTGCATATAGGCTGCTAATTGTTGCACAGTTTTTTTTCTCCTTTCGTTTTGTTAATTCATTAATTATTTAGACAAATATATTTTGCATATGGGCCTATTTCTTTTATATATAATAGCTTGTTTTTCTCTGTTTGCAGAAGCGCTGCAGGTGCGTGAAGTGCATGTGAATCCTCACGTTCATGTTGTTTATGCTGCTTTTTGCGTTAATCCCTGGAAAACAAATTTAGGTATTTTTAATGGGTCACAGCCACCTATCAATTTAAATTTAATTTAATTATAATTTAACAATCTTGTCGGTTTAAAGGTTAATATGGCTTAACGACCGTCCATTAGGAGAAATAAAATAACCGAAATGGACATTCCTATTTCCTATAAACGTTAATCAGAAAAATAATAATAATACAACTGCACTTGTTTATGATTATTGCTTGATTATCAAGTAGCCTATCTGTCTAATAGTCTATAACAAAGTACAAAAAAAATAAAAATCATGACACTTGTTGATGAAAATAGTTTTATGTAGGCCTATACAATTTAACAATAGGCTGTTTTGTTTCAAATGGATGAAGAACAGGCTACTAGCCTATAGCCTATAATTTACGCAATAGGAGAAATTATGTATGGAAACAGCTCAAGGGCAATTATTTTTTGCGATACACCAAAAAACAATTCGTTTTTTTAGGGATGATGTCATCACGCACACCATTTTATCGGTAAAAGGCCAGTTGGATGGAAACAGGCTATAGACAGCAAATTTCGCAAAGTTTTTTTTAACGCATATTCTCTTTGTCGATAACAAAACAGCGCAAAAACTGGATGGAAAACTTGATTAGTGTATCTCTTGATCAACAATCTAAAAAAGGCCACACTTCTGGAATTCCCCTTTCAACTGGAAACAGTAAAGATGAAACTGGCTGTTTTCAGCAACCCCAAAATGCCCTGACCTTTCTGAGCACTCGCGTGTGTGTGTGCATGCATGCTTATGTGTGTATCAGATGTTATGCTCCTGGAACAGCGGCAAATGCGCAAGTGCTTGTGTTTTCCTGTTGGTTGTCCTGTTGTGTGTGTCGCTCACTAATTGAGCGGGGGTTGAGAGAGACTCTGCGCTCAGACAGGAAGTAGAATAGAGCGGGGTGGAGAGACTGAGGGGGAGGGAGACTCTATGCAACAAGTTCCTGAATGTCAACAGGTCCCTTACTGCACACACACACACACACACACACACACACAAGTTCCCTTATGTGGTTTAGTGATTCTGACAAAAACATGTCCGTGTCATGTTTCACACCAACACCAAATTAAAAAAATAGCTATATAATTATTATATTGTGCTGGAATAACTTTAAGACCACTGAGAGTTTTTGTTTTTTGGGTTATTGTGACATTATTTTATATAAGACAGTTAAGTACAGTTTTCCCCCAAATTCTTATTATTTTAATTGGTGTGTGTATGTTTTACTTTTTTCCTATTACTATTAATAGTAATCTTTAAATTTTCATAAATTAATTTTTTGCTATAGAGTGCTAAAAAGGCATATATAAGGCATATATTATATTTTTTTCCATGCATCCTATTAAAAGTAAAAACAAATTATTCACTTTTTTGTTAATAATACAAATTTGAAAATAATGTAAGTGAATGAACTTTTTATCAGTAGGTCTATTATTATATTTGCAAAAATAAAAATGCATAAAAATCCTGGTTTGCCAGGAGCATCATGAAAGGAATCCTTCACCAAAATGAAAAGTTGTCACACCACCAATGACATTTTTTTCGCTGCATGTCAGCAGTTGCTATACAGATCGGATGCTAGCTGCATTTCTAGTTTTGGTTGCCCTAGTAACAGTTATGAATGCCACTACTGATAAGATGCTGTTCAGTGTCAGTCCATGTTAACCAGGCTTTATGCCACTGAAAATGAACATTCTGGAAGGAGAAAGTTAGATATAAAATGCAGCAGCATAATGTATCATATCAAAGATGCAAGAATCAACTCATGCTCCATGGAATTGTGACCGTCACTGACAGCACGGTAGATTTGAATGTGTGCAAGTGAATGAGACTTGCATGACTAAATTACAATAATGACAACTGTAGGTAGTGAGAATGTGCTTAATTGTCATAAAAATGCATATCATCTATGCAAAATATACCTTCTTATTCTTTCTTTTGATTTGGGTTGAAATATGACCAGAGTGTGTTGCTGACAGGTCTCGTGAGATTCAGCCAAACTGCTTCTGTCCAATATAAAAAGCAATAACAGGTCTTCTCTGTCTGGATTGCGGAGGCGTGTTTTTCTTTTCACTGTGTGTGTGCCATTTCTTTTTGTTTGGTTCATTGTGCAGTTCTTATTTTATTTCCATTTGCCTTGTGCTTTGTGTATGTCATGTGTGTATTATATTAGAGAGAGAGAGATCAGGGGAAATAACGGGGCAATAGAGTGATTTTGAGAAACTGAGTCATCTGGGCTTCCTGTAATAGCACTGAAGCTCTTTTGTGTGTGAACACTCTCACTCTCACTCTCACTCTTTCACACAAACACTCACACCTGTCTGGAAGGTAGAAGGTGTGGTTATTATAGTTTTGAAAATATTTTTTATTTTTATTTTTTTAATTAGTATTATTATATATACAGTACATATACACTCCCCTCCAAAAGTATTGGAACAGTGAGGCCAATTCCTTTATTTTTGCTGTAGACTGAAAACATTTGGGTTTGACATCAAAAGATGAATATGAGATGAGAGATTAACATTTCAGCTTTTATTTACAGGTATTTTCATCTGGATCTGATACACAACTTAGAAAATAGCACCTTTTGTTTGAACCCACCCATTTTTCATGTGAGCAAAAGTATTGGAACATGTGACTGACACGTGTGTTTTGTTGCCCTGTGTGTCCTATTAATTGATTATTCAAACAATAAATAGCACTGAATGTCTGCGCTCAGTTTCAAATCCGTGCAGACTGCATTTATAGTTAGTTAGACGTGTAACCAACATGAAAACCAGAGAGGTGTCTATGGGTGAAAAACAAGCAATTGTGAAGCTGAGAGAAGATGAAAAATCAATCAAACCATTGCACAAACACTGGCAATAGCAAGTACAACCATTTGGAATCTCCTGAGGAAGAAAGAAACCACTGGTGTACTAAGTAACACACCTCGAACGGGTAGATCAAGGAAAACATCAGCAGTTGACGACAGAAACATTGTGACAGCTGTAAAGAAAGACCCTAAAACAACTGTTAGTGACATCAGCAACAACCTCCAGAGGGCAGGAGTGAAGGTATCACAATCTACTGTTCGCAGAAGACTTCATGAACAAAAGTACAGAGGCTACACCAGAAGATGCAAACCACTCATTAGCAAGAAGAATAGGAGACGAGCCTCAAAAATTCTGGGACAAGGTTTTATGGACTGATTTTATGGACCAAAGTGATGGAAAGGCTAAAGTTTGGAGAAAAAAAGGATCTGCTCATGATCCCAAACATACAAGCTCATCTGAAACACAGTGGAGGTAATGTAATGGCTTGGGCTTTCATCGCTTCTTCTGGGACAGGCTCATTAATCTTCATTAATGATGTAACGCATGACTGCAGCAGCAAAATTAACTCAGAAGTCTACAGAAATATTTTGTCTCTCAATTTACAGAAAGATGCAACCAAACTGATTGGGAGATCCTTCATCATGCAGCAAGATAATGACCCAAAACATAGTGCCAATACAACAAAAGAGTTCATCAGGGCAAGAAGCGGAAGGTTTTAGACTGGCCAAGTCAATCTCCACACTTAAACCCTATAGAGCATGCCTTTTACCTGCTAAAGAAGAGACTGAAGGGAGTAACCCCCCAAAACTGAAAGAGGCTGCGGTGAAAGCCTGGAAAAGCATCACAAAAGAAGAATGCAAATGTTTGGTGATGTCAATGGGTCACAGGTTTGATGCAGTTATTGAAAGCAAAGGATTTGCAAGTAAATATTATGTATTTTTCACTTTAATCTATGTTAATTCTATCTGTTCCAATACTTTTGCTCACATGAAAAATGGGTGGGTTCAAAGAAAAGGTGCTATTTTCTAAGTTGTTTATCAGATCCAGATATGAATACCTGGAAATAAAAGCTGAAATGCTGATCTCTTGTCTCATATTCATCTTTTGATGTCAAACCCAAATGTTTTCAGTCTACAGCAAAAATAAAGGAATTGGCCTCACTGTTCCAATACTTTTGGAGGGGAGTGTATATTACTAACTATTTATTGGAGTTACTTTTTTAAATCATAATAGTAATGATGACAGGATTTCTGCTGGTTTTTAAAAAGATCTTAAAAAGTCTTAACTCACATAATTCTACACAAATTAAGGCCTTAAAATTGTATTAAATTCGAGAAAGTCTTGCAATATGAAGAATTGCATTAAGTCTTGTTTTCTAGACAAATATCTAAGCTTCCTTAAATGTATCTAAATTAAATGTTTATGCTTAAAACAACAAATATCTGCTAATAGGATCAGAAAAATAAACTTATTTTCCATTTGAAAAGGTAATTTTTCTGAATAAATTACTATTTATTGGAGTACACTAACATATTTTAAGGAAAAATACTTCCAAAAAACTTTTCTTTTTTTTTTTTCACAATAGTAATGATGAACTTTGTTAGTTTTATTTTTTTTTGTTTTTGAATATTTTTAAAATGTAATAATTATCAATTATTACAAAATTGTAATTTTTATCGCACTAATACATATTATTTTCAGTTTATGAATTGTTATTATTATATTTTATTTTTTATTATTATTTAGTTATTTATTTAAATCATAATAGCAATGATAGACTGTCAAGTCGTCATAGTTTTTGGTACAAATATGGAGGAATGTTTGATTTTTACTTTTAGTTTTGGTGGAGAGGATGAGAAATGGGGAAGTGAGAACTTTATCCAGCTCTTTTTCAGGGAAACTTTCCTTTCTCTTGTCTTTCTCTCTCTCTTTCTCTACATATATTGTTCACCCGATAGACAAGCAAACAGAAAGGCATTCAAATGAAATGCAAGTCACCCATCCACTTCAGACCACTCGACTGCCACACCTGGAAAGGACCAATGATTAAAGAGAAAGTAGACCAGAGAGAGAGAGCTGACTCACTCATTTACGTAAACTGATGTCTGCTGGGAACAAAAGAGGATGCAGAAAAGGTCAGCTCTTTATCTCTGCCCTCCGCCAACACGGCGTGCGCAGGCCGAAGACACCACAACCTAACGCTGTGCTCGCTCTCTCTCTCTCTTCCTCTCATTTTAGCTCTCTCTCTCCCTTGTTTTTCTCCCTCACTGTGTCTGGTATTCAAGGTTAGGGGATGTTTGAAGGCTTTGGAGGCCTTGTGTGTCCTCTCAATGCCAAAACATTTCTGGAGTACTCTGTGTCTGGAGTTTGTGAGAATGCTATCCGTTTTAAATCAGATTTTAAGACAGATTGTGGGCGTTGGCTTATATCAGTGTGGATAGAAACCATACTGTCTCATATAAATATGTGTAATTGATTCTAAATATGTTTACATTGCTGTGCCTTTGTGTTTTTCCTAATGGTGTCCAGTAGAGGGAGCGATGCGCAGCAAACGCCGGTGTGTGCTGGAGAGAAAGCAGCCGTACAGTGGTGATGAATGGTGCTCAGGGGCCGAAACTGAGGAAGAGGATGAGAAACCCCTTTCTGCCACTCACCGTGAGTTCTCACACACACACACACACACACACACACACACACACACACACACAAAGCGCTGCCTGCCAGTCTGAACCTGTACATGAATACTGTCTTATAAACCTTAATGAATGTTTCTTCCTGTAGACTGTTTACACAAACGTCTGGTTGACATCGTTGTCGTAAAAAAAACACAGTGCTGCTGATCCAGTGAAAAAAAAAAAAGCTAAATATTGTAATTCAGCTCACATTCATATATCAGAATTAAAAAAAAAAAACAGATTCAACAGAATTACAAAAATGAAAACAATTTAGTGTACTTTACCTTTTTACAGACTACCACAGTTATTTTATAATTATTATATATATATATATATATATATATATATATATATATATATATACAGTGAGGAAAATAAGTATTTGAACACCCTGCTATTTTGCAAGTTCTCCCACTTAGAAATCATGGAGGGGTCTGAAATTGTCATCGTAGGTGCATGTCCACTGTGAGAGACATAATCTAAAAAAAAAAATCCAGAAATCACAATGTATGATTTTTTAACTATTTATTTGTATGATACAGCTGCAAATAAGTATTTGAACACCTGAGAAAATCAATGTTAATATTTGGTACAGTAGCCTTTGTTTGCAATTACAGAGGTCAAACGTTTCCTGTAGTTTTTCACCAGGTTTGCACACACTGCAGGAGGGATTTTGCCCACTCCTCCACACAGATCTTCTCTAGATCAGTCAGGTTTCTGGCCTGTCGCTGAGAAACACGGAGTTTGAGCTCCCTCCAAAGATTCTCTATTGGGTTTAGGTCTGGAGACTGGCTAGGCCACGCCAGAACCTTGATATGCATCTTACAGAGCCACTCCTTGGTTATCCTGGCTGTGTGCTTTGGGTCATTGTCATGTTGGAAGACCCAGCCTCGACCCATCTTCAATGCTCTAACTGAGGGAAGGAGGTAAAATCTCGCAATACATGGCCCCGGTCATCCTCTCCTTAATACAGTGCAGTCGCCCTGTCCCATGTGCAGTGCATGATGCTACCACCCCCATGCTTCACAGTAGGGATGGTGTTCTTGGGATGGTACTCATCATTCTTCTTCCTCCAAACACGTTTAGTGGAATTATGACCAAAAAGTTCTATTTTGGTCTCATCTGACCACATGACTTTCTCCCATGACTCCTCTGGATCATCCAAATGGTCATTGGCAAACTTAAGTCGGGCCTGGACATGTGCTGGTTTAAGCAGGGGAACCTTCCGTGCCATGCATGATTTCAAACCATGACGTCTTAGTGTATTACCAACAGTAACCTTGGAAACGGTGGTCCCAGCTCTTTGCAGGTCATTGACCAGCTCCTCCCGTGTAGTTCTGGGCTGATTTCTCACCTTTCTTAGGATCATTGAGACCCCACGAGGTGAGATCTTGCATGGAGCCCCAGTCCGAGGGAGATTGACAGTCATGTTTAGCTTCTTCCATTTTCTAATGATTGCTCCAACAGTGGACCTTTTCACCAAGCTGCTTGGCAATTTCCCCGTAGCCCTTTCCAGCCTTGTGGAGGTGTACAATTTTGTCTCTAGTGTCTTTGGACAGCTCTTTGGTCTTGGCCATGTTAGTAGTTGGATTCTTACTGATTGTATGGGGTGGACAGGTGTCTTTATGCAGCTAACGACCTCAAACAGGTGCATCTAATTTAGGATAATAAATGGAGTGGAGGTGGACATTTTAAAGGCAGACTAACAGGTCTTTGAGGGTCAGAATTCTAGCTGATAGACAGGTGTTCAAATACTTATTTGCAGCTGTATCATACAAATAAATAGTTAAAAAATCATACATTGTGATTTCTGGATTTTTTTTTTTAGATTATGTCTCTCACAGTGGACATGCACCTACGATGACAATTTCAGACCCCTCCATGATTTCTAAGTGGGAGAACTTGCAAAATAGCAGGGTGTTCAAATACTTATTTTCCTCACTGTATACCCCCGAAAATATTTATAACACTGTACTTTGTGTTATATTATACTGGCATTACAAACAAAACAAACTGGCTAATTGCTGTTTTTTAATCTGTCAAATTGGACATCTTTCTCTCTTCTGACCAATATAATCAAAAACATTTTTTGGTAACACTTTACTTTAAGGACCAATTCTCACTATTATCATGCATGCATATTACTAGCGTATTGGCTGTTTATATCATACTTTCTGCATGATCATATTTTAGATTCTTTAATCCAACCTTAACACTTACCTTACTAACTATTAATTAGCAGCACATTAGGAATGGGAATCAAATGGAAACAATTAGCAATTTGGTTGTAAGGTAAAAACAATTTTTTTATATATATTTATATAATATATAATTTTTTTTTTTAAGAAACAAGTAGATAGAATAGAAAAAAGACAGCTAGTGTTAGTTTTTCAAGAAAAGCTAGCAGTTACAGAATAAATATGCAGTTGATAGAGGGTCAAGTGTGTGTGTTTTTTTTAAATAAAAAGAAGACAGATAGATAAAATAGAATTAGAATAGAGAGTGCTAGAGTTAGAGGGTCAAATAAAGATGGAAGAGATGTGTTTTTAGCCGTTTCTTGAAGATGGCTAAGGATTCAGCTGCTCGGATTGAGTTGGGCAGGTCATTCCACCAGGAGGGAACAGTTAATGAAAAAGTCTGTGAAAGTGATTTTGTGCCTCTTTGGGATGTACAATAATGCATCGTTCACTTGCAGAACGTAAGATTCTAGAGGGCACATAGGTCTGAAGTACTGAATTTAGGTAAAGAGGTGCAGAGCCAGAGGTGGTTTTGTAGGCAAACATTAATGCCTTGAATTTTATGCGAGCAGCTATTTGTAGCCAGTGCTAATTGATGAACAGAGGTGTGACATGCGTTCTTTTCGGCTCATTAAAGATTAACCTTTTGGAAAATTTTACTAAATTGGTAAAATTTTGCATCTTGGCAATGTAATTAATTATAAATACCATAACCTATAACCCTAACACTCACAGAAAATGTTCTGTACTTTTACATTTTTATTTTCTTTATTATATATATTGCATCCCCATTTTGTATACACACACACACACACACACATACTCTCTCATATATATATATATATATATATATCCCCTCCCTATAATACTTTTCTCTCAGACTATTTCATCCTGAAGTGGCAGTAAGCTAAATCTAATGCCTCCAATTCACTCTCACTCACTCTTTAACACTATGTTTAACATTTTCAAGCTACCTATTATTTTGTGGCAAGATGTCCCTGGGGCCCCATTTTGAGGGGGCCATCTTACCCCAAGGGTTTACCTTTACACTTTAGAAAATATAGAAAATATGTTTCTTTCTTCAGATCTGTTATTTTTTCTAGTCCACAGATACACATATAAACTTGTCATATTCAATATAATATAAACACAGTTAATCTTTTTCAAATATCAGAAAATTAGATAAATTTTACCTCAAAACTGTTCTAATGAAATTACTCTCACAAATACCATTTCTCTCATGAAATGTCAACATGAATTAGTTTGCAATTTATAAATACGCTGAAGTGAGTTTTGTCACCATCTGTGGTCAAGAGGACAACTAACGGTGGGTGGGGTCATCTTATCCCAGGGGGCTTCTTCCCCCATCTTACCCTATTTGTCGTAGTTTCTGTTCACCACTGTAACAGTTTACTCAACCATGACAACTTCCACTTCTGAGAACCCCGGAAATGTGAAAAGAGACTATTATGAATAAAGGTATATTAAGAAAAGAAAAAAGAAAAGTAAGAATGTTGAAATATAAATAAACAGATAAATACATTTATATCACACACACACACACACAAAGAATAAATACATGACTAGATAAAACGTTCATCAAGACAAACTTTGTTGTCTTGAGAAAGCGTGACCAGAAAATATGTTTTATTAGCTTAAAGTTTGAATGTTGATAGATAGACAAGCCAACAAAACTACTTTTATAAATGCACACCATTTAGATCTTGGCCAGCCATCAGATGTTAAAACAGTCATTCGTCTTCCACTGCAACACTTCACACTTATAATCTCTGGCTGCTTTAGTGTCATCTTCAAAGCCTTACATTCTGTGTGTGTGTGTGTGTGTGTGTGTGTGTGTGTGTGTGTGTGTGTGTGTGTGTGTGTGTGTGTGTGTGTGTGTGTGCGCATCTGTCAGTTGCTGACCACAAACCTGGAGTGTAAGCGCGCCCTGCACTACCTGCTATTCTGTACCAGAGAGAAGCTGAGAAAGAGGCATTTGAAGACTTGTTTGCTTAGCAAACAAAAAACAGATAGAAACACAAATAGCCCTACTAACGGTTACGAACTGCACTGCTGCTTCCATATCATTCCATAAAAACATCAGTTTTTACGGCACTAAAAAAAAAAACATTCTGAAAAAAATAAAGGTATATGTATAAAATGCTGCAGTGCATAATGCATCATATTAAAGATGTGGGATTCAACACTTGCTGAGTTTATCTATGCTGACAGCACTTACATTTCATTGGTTCTCATATGTATCATCAGCATGGTAGATTTGAATGTGTCAAAGTGTATGAAACTACCACTGCACTACAATAAAGATAATTAAGGTGGTGTGATTGTGCTCAGTTGTCATAAAACCATTATATTATTTTAAACAAATTATTATTTTGTGTTTCTTCCTTTTGATTTTGGGGTGAAATATGACTAGGACATGTTCATGACCGGTTGCATGAGATTCACCCAAACAGCTTCTAAGCACAGAAAAGGCATGAAGACTTGTTTGCATGGGGTAAAAAAAAAAGTGTCTTAAAGGGATTATCTGACCAAAAAGAAGGTTTTGTCTTCATATAAAGACACTCGTGTCTACCCAAACCCTGTATGACTTTGTTTTGTGGAACACAAGAAGAGAAGTTTATCTGATTGTCAGCCTTTGTCAATATTAACTTCGACTGTACAGTATTAAAAAAGGATGCAATAAAAATGAATGGTAACTGAGGCTGTAAATGTAATGCCTTAACCTCCTTGTGTGGGAGTTTGGAGAACTATCAGGAGTAAATGATGAAAGAATTTCATGGGTGAAATATCACTTTAAAACTACTGCTTATGACTGACAGTTGGCATACAGTTATTGATAAAACGGAAGAAAACTTGGGGCATCAATCAGCTGTATTGTACTTCTGTTTATGATATTTTTCTATACCAGCGAGTTCACTATTACTAAACATGGGTTTAGTATGGTTTCTAAGGCATTAACTACAACTTATAGTGTCATTTGTATATGAAAAAAGCAGTTGAACTATTATAAATTTAAAAGTGTATTGTTGGCATTTGAACAGTATTAGAGGTATGACGTTGAGCTTTAAAAGCTGTTGTCCCCTCTTGTGAAGTAAGCTCAGCCTTCCTTATCTGTGTATAGACACGTGACTGAAGGTGTGTCATGAAACATTACCTGCACAAGCGCAACACAACACCCCTAACAAACTCTGTATTGCCCTTTTAGAAAAAGTTCCCACTCTGTAACCTTGACTTTGCCTGAGTCATATCAAAATTTTACAGACATTAAGATGAATCAAGGTTTCAGAAATTCATTTTGTGTGACATTCATGAGACAGAACATGGCGTGTTTGTTTTTCATTTTGTACAAATCTTCAGTGTTTCATATCTGCCCACATAAATTTATGACGTAAATGCCAAGCCATCAAACGTTCATAATGGAGCTGAAGGTCTGGGAAGTTTTCTGTGGGATTTAGCTCCTCCTTGTGGTTTTCCAGAAGATTTTATGTAGTAAACAAACATTTAGGTTATTGGATTGATTGATATTTCATTATAATTATAATATTCTGACAGTTTTTAATATTTATGATTATTTAAATAATAAAAAATTATATTTCATATGTATTTGATAAATAAATAAAAATAGTATTGCTTTTTACCTTCTCTTAAAATGATGGTTGGGCATACATGTTTACAAGTGAATCACTGCTTCCAGTGTTTGTAATGTGAAATGTTGTTGTAAAAAAAAAAACACTTGACATATGACATCAAGTGACCTATGTAAAACGTATAAATACTGTATGTAACAAGATTCATTTTCTGCCATTACAAATATTTTATCACTCAGTCACTTTTTTTTTTTTTTCTCTTCTCACAGGTGAGCATGTGATGTGTCCTAGTCAGGGCCACTCTGGTTCATCTGCCACAGGCCATGTTAGTGATCCAGGAGGTCCAGCACTAGGTGCACCTGGTGTTCGCACAGATCTGCATCCTCGTCCCCCTCAGCAAGTAGTGTATGTCTTCACCACCAGCCTAGCCAACAGGTCAGTATGATCGCTTTGTTCAGTGCCAGTAGTCTCTGCAGCTTGACAGTCTGTTTTGAATAAATGGGATATTTACCATGCATTGCCATGTCTAAGCCGGAAATTTCTGTGAAAGCCACAACAAAGGAGTTGATTTATATGCACGTATCATCTTAGCAGCCAATTTTCCACCACACTCTTTTAACAGGTGTAGGAGTGAGCTTTTACAAGCCATTGTCCCGTGACTGAAGAGAAAACAATTAAAACCATAGGAAACAGTTTTTCCCCCTAATTTCTTTAAGTAGATTTAACAACCCTTTTTATTTTCTGTAGTGCTGCAGAGGCAGTGATGCATGGCCACACAGACTCCATCCTCTTGTATCACCAGCAGAATGTCCCTCGTACCAAGCTGGAACAGGTCTGTCTATATGTATAAACACATGGTGTACCTACATATCTTCATAGTTTTTTATATTAAATTTGTGAATTACATAGGTTTGTTTATGTTTGTAATCATAAGCCATGTGTGTATGCTCTTTAAATACTAAAGTAGAGTGGAAAAATTATGTCACAGCATCCACACTTGCAGGTGCTTGGTGGCGTGAGGCACTGCATTTGTTTAAATGGCTATTTAAATCACAATGCTTATCTTTGTTCCTGTTTCTGTTTTGATGAGAGACAGTACAGTTCAAGACTTTTGTGATGTAATGAACTGAGATTAATAATGGCATTAACAGCACCCCTTTCTTTCTCTCTTTCCTTTTTTTGTATCTGTCTGTGCAGTCTTCTGGGGTTGGAAAACTCTCCAACCTGACAGAGCAGATCAGCTCTAGTCACAGTCCGCCCATTGGCACACCCAAATCCCAAAGTGGTACGCCCCGGCCAGCTTCTGTCGGTGGAGTTGTTGGAGGACACCTTCCAGGCACCAGTACTCCTTCTTCTATAGGCCATCCAGATGGTGAGCCAGCCCAAACCCTCCGAGGAGGAGGAACGTCAAACATCAACAGCCACTCTGCAGTTCATTCACTGGGCCAAGGAAGTTCCGGCCCACAGTCTGTGGGAGTTTCAGGACCAGACGGAGTGGACAGGCCAGGTACAATTGCCCACCATGGTGCAGGTGTGTCTCCTTCGTCAAGTCCCTCTGCATTATCTGCACACCGTCAAAGCGAACCGGGCCAACTTGGAGGGCCAGGAATCACAGATGGCCTCTCTAAGGAGCAGTTGGAACATCGTGAACGCTCTTTACAGACTCTTCGAGACATTGAGAGGTTGCTTCTCCATAGTGGAGCCGGTGCAGGCCATGAGGAACCAAGAGGTCCTAATGGCAATCCTAATGGCACGAATGTTAATAACAATAATAGTAATGATGGAGGTAGAGGTTTGGAAGATAGTGAGAATGGTGGGGGGAATACTGGTAATTGCCATAGCAACAATGCTGGTATGCCTGGTATGCCCCCTGTTGGTGGAATGAAAAAGTATGAGGAGCCGTTACAGTCCATCATCTCACAGACACAGAATCTTGGTGGGCCTGGATTGGATGACTCACTGATGGGCCCACACCATGTTATGCCACCACATTCCCACCACCTCTCCTCACCCTCAGGGTTAGACATGGGGCCCCTTCTGGGACCCGAAGGTGTAACACCAGAGCAGCTAGCATGGAGGAAGCTACAAGAAGAGTACTACCAGGAGAAAAGGCGGCAACACGAGATGAACACCCACCAACATCCCCAGCATTTCCGCATGATGCCAGAGATGGGCATGCCTGGGGGGCCTCAAATGCTGATGAGGGGACCCCCACCACCATATCATAGTAAACCTGGTGATCAACAGTGGGGGCCAGGGCCAATGGTTGGGGGAGGAATGGGAGGGAATTCACGACTAAAAGACATGCATCAGGAAGGTCCTCGAGGGCCAAGGTTTCTTGGACAGATGCGAGGTCCTTCAGGGGGTGGGGGTTACCCAGAAAGTCCTGGAGGAATTCTAGGTATGGAGGGGTTGGGGCCTCAAAGACCTCCAAGGCCAGGCATGGGTTGGCTAGACGAAATGCCTCCAAACATGGGTGGTGGAGGTCCATTTCATGGGTGCTATCCTCCAGGGGGGCCTGGGGGACCTCCCCAGCCCTTTCAGGGTGATTTGGATCGCCCCATAACACGGGAGGAGATGTTCCGCAGACTCCATAGATTGGACTTGCAGCAAATGTCCAGACAGCAACAGCAGGCAGGGCTTGGAGGTCTTAGGATGATGGATAATACTGGGGGACCAGGCTTCCCCAATCCTGGAATGGGAGGAGGCCCGCCCTCCCGTGGTGATCCAATGGACTTTCCAGGTTCTCGGACTATAATGGGCTCTCCTGTTGGTGGAGTAGGCAGTGATGGTGGCCCCACAATGAGAGACATAATTGACTCTCCTTTAGGGGGTAATCTCAATATGAATATGGGCATGAATATGAATGCACAGGGGCAGCAGTTGTTGGTTCAGAAGCTGAGGGGGGGTCCTGGAATTGGTGGACCGCTTGGGGAGATGTTGAACCCTGATGACATCTCCCGCATTAGGGCTTCACAGAATGGCCGGGGTGGTGCTAACAAAGGAATGATCCCTGGCCCAGATGGACCTCTTCAGTTTCCCAACCAGAGCTCCTTTCCTGTTAGTCAGGGTGATGGCTCATATATGCAGCAGCCAGGCCCTGATATGTTTGGACAAGACCAGTCAGGTCCTCCTCACATGAGCAACACCTCAAGACTTAGTCACATTCCCATGAACCCTGGCTCAAGAGGTACAGACCTTGTTGCCCGACACCCTCCTGATCTGCCCATTAGTGTTAATCCAATGGGTTCCCCAGCTATACCCCAATCTCACCAGCTCAAATCGCCCTCACTTAGTCAGGAGCCATCACCCCTCATGCCTTCACCCTCTGCAGCAGGCCTGAAATCACCCAGCCAACTACCACAGAGTGGTCCAACTCACCCTCCTCTACCAGCAGCCTCTGGGGCTGGAACACCCTCTTCGACCTCTATCAAGTCCCCCCAGGTAATGGGCCCTTCTCTTGGTCTTCGTTCACCGTCTGGCTCCCCTGGACACCTTAAATCTCCAACCATGCCTGTTGCTTCACCTGGCTGGAATGCCTCACCCAAGACTACTATGCCTAGCCCTGGGGGTCCTCCTAGTGTCAAGGTCGCAGGCAACGGAGGTAGCAGCTCCACTGATACAGGTAAAGTTACAGGTACTGATACTGATACGTTTTGGATTTTCAGGGTTTTGTGTATATTTATGCTTTAGCATGAATTACATGTTTTTTGTTTGTCTTTTTTTGTTTATATTAGGTATGTCCTTGCCACCTAGGAGTTCCAACTCAACACCCATCAGTCAGCCTTCCAACTCTATCAATCCTAGTATGCCTTTCACATCCTCACCAGATGCCCCTCCCTCCCAGAATCCTTTGTCTCTAATAATGTCTCAGATGTCAAAGTATGCCATGCCTAGCTCCACTCCGCTGTACCATGATGCCATCAAGACAATCGCCACATCAGATGATGAGATGCTACCCGATAGACCCCTCCTACCTGGAATCAACATGTCAGGTACAGATTTTACAGTACATTTGATCGCCTGTTTTAGAATCCAGAACTAGCACTGCATCATTTTCTCCTTCAGATCATCGTTTGATGACCTGTTATATATTTTTATCTTATTTTCTTTGTCTAAAAGAGAAGTTTCATTAAAATCATTACATGTAACCTAGAGCTGCACAATTAATCGTTAAAAGATCGCGATCTCGATTCAGATACCCACACGATCTAATTTCTGAATGACAACGATTCGCCCGTGTCTATTAAAACTTTGAAAAAAATCATACCGGAACATTCAAATCTGCATTCTGCTGATCCAGAGAGCAGACAGTTAACATGTTTAGGTAAGAAAAAGCTTCACAAACAGTCTTTTCAACTACACAGTATTATTTCTGTCTTACAGTCATTCATAGAAATACTGGGATAAAAGTTTATAGTTCGTCTACAAACATTGTCTATGGTAGCGATCAAAATAGAGCCACTCATCTTTTGAAAGCAACTGGCGCTTCAAATAACGTTTGTGTCGATTGCATCATTTCGCCACTAGGTGGCGACAAGTGACTGTTAAAAAATGTATTTGTTATTGAATCATTCATTCGAGATTCGTTCAAAAACACTGATTCATCCATTAATGAAACAAGTGAGGTATGAGTGAGTCATTGAATCATTAATACAAACCAATTTTTCATCATTTTAATTCTAAAAGTTGGTGTATTAAATACTCTATATTTACAAGGCTTAAGCCTAGTCCTAGACAAAAATGTAAATCTGAGCTGTTTCAACTGAAAGAAACTCGCATTGACTGATCTTAAAATATATCAGTGCCTTTGTTTTGTCTCAAGATGCACACCAGTAATGTTTTTTTCTAAGCATGTTTATAAAAATTGCTTAAATGTCTTAATTGAACTATGATCTAATCCTGGCTTAGTCTAAGCCCCGTCTGTGAAACCTGGCCATACTGTATTATATATTAAAATGTTTAATAATTAATTTAAATTAAACACTTTTAAATAGACTGCAGCAATTAATATTTTGTCACACATTATTTTGTTTAGTTCAGAATCGTGGGAGAATCGTGATCTCTATTTTAGAAAAAAAAATCGTGATTCTCAATTTATCCAGAATCGTGCAGCTCTAATGTAACCTTTTTTTCCAGTAGGCAACATGGGAAATCACCAGTCTACGCAGATGCTCCTCACCTCGCAGGGTTCAATGGGACCTCACAGTGGTCCACAAAGTCCAATGGGAATGGTTCTCCAAGGAGGCCCACAGCTATCCCATGATCCTTCTGGGCCTATGCTCCCATCCCCTAACCCTATAGGAATGCCAGGAATGACCTCAGCAATAATGGGAGGTGGAGGGGGACCTCCAGATGGAATAGGGCCTTGTAATGTTTCCCCAATGCATCCCCAAAACCAGATGGGAGGATTCCCTCGGATGCAGGGACCTCTTCACTCCCCTATTGGTGGAATGGGGCAGCAGTACCCCCAGCGCCCCGAAGAGGTCTTACCACCCCAGCAGATGCATCTTCTAAGCAAAGGCATGTCTCACCAGCGGCCTCCTCACCAACCAGACTCTTTTGCATCCATGCCCATGGGTGATGGTCCAGACCTGAGTGAGGTCATCAGGCCTACACATACAGGCATTCCTGAGTTCGATCTTTCACGTATCATTCCTGCGGACAAGCCCAGCAGCACCCTGCAGTACTTCCCCAAAAGTGAAGCCATGTCCCAGCCACAGCTAAATCCACACCAGGGCCAGCTGCCTCCACAGGCTTCTTCTGCTCAACTTCTTAAACAGCTCTCCTCATCTGGACCTCCCCATAGCAGTGTCCCCTCCTCCAACCCCCATATCGCTAACCTACAGAACATGATGGCTGAGCAACAGCTGCCTCTACACCCCTCACATTCGCATTGTGGGATGCGTCCAGGTATGGGCATGCCTCAGATCGGCTCCAGGGGCATGGGATCAGGAGGTGGGATGGGGCCCATATGCCACCCAGGGAACATGATGGGCAGGACAGGCATGTCTCCACAACAACAGCAACAGCTCCAGCAACAACATCACCATCAGCAGCAGCAGGCCATGATGGCCAACAACCTCTTACAACACCCATCCCACCCTCCCCGTGGCATGCTGTCTCCACAGCAGCATCCTCATAATCTTATGGCCCAGCAGAATCTAATGATGATGCAGGCTAAGCAGCGGGGCATGGCTCTCCCTGGAGAACACTTTGGCCAGCAGGGCGCCCTCATGTCCCCACAGGGGCCTATGATGGGACCTCCACAATTCACAGTCGGGCATGATGGGCCCCCAGAGTCTTAGACAACGGAGCATGTCCCTGGACAGCCCATTGGGCTATGGGCCTGGAAGTATGGCCAACATGCCCTTTTAATCTGGCATCTCTGTAAAACTGTAAAAACCTTGTTTCTTAATGGCTATTTCTCATTTGGACATGTTTTTATTGCCACTGACTAACTGTGGGAATCAGATGCTAAAAATATTGTTTATAGTAATAATTTCTTGATGCTGAAGTTATCTTCTGGTGAAAATAAAACTATTGAGGGTTATCATTACAGTTAAGTAACACAATCTGAAGCCATTTTTTAAGATAATTGTAAAATATGTATATTTCAGATCAATGTGTTTGATTGCAAAGGCAAAAGGAAAACGCCTCTGGGTTTCTATGTTCTAATTACATTCTGGCTACCAAACTGTTGTGGAAGGTAATATATAAATATTATATATATATATATATATATATATATATATATATATATATATATATATATATATATATATATATATATATATATATATATATATATATATATATATATATATATATATTAGTTGCTGTAAATAAGATGCAATTTGTGCTTGTTTGCAACTGTTCTGTATACTGTGTTTTATTAGAAATCTAATAACAAATATGAAAAAAAATCAGTTCACTTTGTGTTGGCCTTGTTTGATGTGAGTGAGGGTACATTTTTGACTGATGATCACAAAAAAAAATTCAGGGTATAGGATTATATCACTTTTTATTTCCAATTATTTGTTACAAAACCATTTGTTATCTAGTATTTAATATAATCCATTCAAAACAATGCAAAGCACTACAACATTTAATTTACTATGCTTAGCTTTGATTATTAATGAAATTCAGTCTTTGACTAACAGATTGTCCAAATTTATATGATTTCATGCGCTCACATTATGTGCATTTAGTCATGTGCAGTGATTGGCTCAGGGTGCAGGTAAAGCTATAAATCACAGATAGTTGGCGATTTAAAGATAAAACAAAAATGTACAAAAATGTCCAGCTGCTATTAGATGTATTGGCTACTTGTTGTAGTAGTAACAGCCTCTGAGACAGATACCCTGTTTGAATTTTTTGTGCGCTGACCTGACAGGCATACACGCAGACACTTTATCTTTGCAAGCAACTGCAGGAGGTCTCTTCGGAAACGGACCCCAATAAAGGCATACAAGATTGGATTCAGACAACAGTGGGAGAAGCCAATGCTCTCTGTCACTATTATCGCCTGTTTCAGTGTGTTGCGAGTATGACAGCTCTCAGGCACAGCACCCAACACCACCAGGGTATGCATAAAAATGGTGATGTTATACGGTAGCCAGCACAGGCAGAAAACCAGTGTAACCAGTAGGGCCAATCGAATTGCTCCCTGTTTCTCCAGACTTCTCTGGCTTTGGCAAAGAGTGATGATTACAGTAGTGTAGCAGTACCCCATGATCACCAGAGGCAGAAAAAAGCACAGCAGGTGTGTGATGAAGCGGCTGGTCAGCATCCAATTGTTTGCATGGATGGCATGGTTGTTGTAAGAACAAAAGAATCTGGAAGAGTTGTTCTTGTCTTTCTCCACAGACAGGAACACCATGTTGGGTATGGTCACAAATAGACACAGGAGCCAGAGCAGTGCACAGGTGAGGTGAACGGTCTTAGGCCGACGGGTCTGGAGACTGGGGATGGCGTGCACAATGGCGAGGTAGCGATCAAAGCCGAATGCATGCCAAAAGCATACTCCCACACACCATATTTAGGCGATTAACAAGGCCCAATAGCTTGCACAGGAAGTTTCCGAAAAGCCATCCGGCTACCCCTTCAGTAACTGCAAACGGTAAAGTGAAGAGGAGGAGCAGGTCAGACAGTGCCAGATGTAGCAGATAGATCTCTGTGATGCGCAGGTTCCTCCGCCGTTTTAGCAGAACGGTCAAGAGGAGGCCATTTCCTGTTAGGCCCAGAAAAAAAACCACACCATATACAAGAGGTTGAAACACGGTGCGAAACAGATGCAGTTGGTCACTCTCATTGTTGCAGGTGTAGATTTTTCCATCAGAAGGCCCTTCTGTTACATTCTCATAGTCTTCGAAAATGTAACCTGAAAAACTCTGAAAATAGACATTTCAGTTAGATCAACAGTTGATTTATTTTCTAGACACTGCAATGTTTACAATAGATGCCCTCCAATAAATAAATCTAACTGATTATTATTATTTTGTTTATAATTTGCATCCTTAAATCTTATTGCTTAATCATTTGCTATTTATTTATTTAACTGGAAAGAGTTGCATACAACAGTTTTATATTCACTGATCACATTTACAGGAAGCGATTTAAAGGAAATCTCACTTCCTGTATTTTTCTCAGTATTTAAAAGAAATTAATTAATAATACAATTAATTAATCATTATTATTATTGATAATAATAACAACAATAATAATAATATAGCAAACTGATTAAGACAAAATTATTCACAAGAAACAATCTAAAGATATTTAATGTGGTTTGTATTTTTGCTGTTGTTCTTAAAATGTTCAATTAATTGGATATCGTATATTTCTCTATTTATTTATTATAGGATGCAAATTAAAGCAATGATGACTACCGGTCCATAGGACACATCTAACCATAAATTACCATAAATAAACTAAACCAAACAAAAAAAAAAGGTGAGAGTTCAGAAATACTCACATCAAGAATGACGTTCTCTGTTATTTGATTCATGTTGTGTTGATGAGGGTAACAATGCTATTGTCTCAGAAGTGTGTGTCCTCAACTCCGGGCTTAAAGGAATGCAGTGTTTCAATGATAAAACCCCTCTGAACAACCAACCCATGATTTACGCTCAAGACTCAAGTCTCAAGACACGCCTTTTTAAAATATACCTCCTCAAGGACACGCACTCACCTTATTTGAATTCTTTACAAAAACAATGAAAGAAACCCACACATTTCCTTTACAGAACAAAAACACCCCCACTATCCTGCAGTTCAGATTTATACAGCACTAATTTACATAGTTTGAACATTTGCACTAAACTCTCACATTTTGATCTTTATTGAGCTGATCATTATTGTTGGAAGCTGCAGTGGTTTAGGACTTGGCTGACCAAATCTAGCACCTAACTGTTTTCTCAGCAGTCAGGCTTGGTTACAGAAACCTAGAATTATTTTACAAACTTAAAATTACAATAGTTTTATTTCTATTTCTTTTTTTAAATTAAAAAGTAAAGAAAAATCATTGCACTTTGGCCACTACATAACTCCCATAATTATTTACTTTATCATTATCCAGATGTTTAAATAATAAATAAATAATAAACTTTTGAGTAGTGTATAGTGCCAATTAAATTATTTTCAAATGTAACTAATGAAAATATTTTTTTTTAAACATATCAATAACATTTGAAAATCAACCAACCATTTTTGTTCACAATTTTGGGATGTGTATGTTTTATGGTTCCCAAGTCAAATTATGATTAATTATAAATATTATAAATCTGGACTCTACATAACATCTGATACGTAGGTTATAGTTATCTTGTCTTGCTAAGGCAAGCATCACTTTCACTATTACTCATATTTGGGTGTTAGATGTACCTTAGATGTTGCACTTAAACATATTAACCTCAATAACCACCTACAACACTTTTGCATTGTGGCAGCGAGTTTTGCACGGACAAGCACTGCTCACCTTTTTTTTTTTTTTTTTTTTTTTACCTCCTCTCAGAAAATGTAAAACCTAGCTGTAAAAATGATTGCTACAACCCTGAACACATTATGAGAGTGTGAAGCTTGTTGGAGTGGCTCCAGTTTACTATCTCGGGGAAAAAAAGAAATGCTTGATTTTACTCCCTTGTTAACACAATAATGTAGCTTTTTAACTGTAATGGAACTATAAAATCAATCTATCCATTTTCCAACAGCTTTTCCTGTAAAGTTAAAACCCAAATTCAGTTAATTGTGTGAATATACATCAGTCTAATTGGTAAGGACGAGTCATTAAGGCAATTAATTAAGGCATCTCTGAACCCCACAGGTGTCTCTATCAACAGATCCCTACTTTGTGCACACCAAACCTCTTCAACACTTATGAAATACGTAATAATAATAAATAAAGTATGTTTTTAGGCATCCGAATTAATGTCAGCTTTAAATCACATAAATACATAGGCTAGCCTACATTACAATAACCAATTAGTCAAGCACAAACATGTTAACTAATTAAATGACTCACATGTCAGGTTTCTGCCAAGATAAAAACAAGCTCAGGTAAGAATTAAACTCTGTTGCCATGTAATTATGATATTTTTTTAAAGAAGTATAATTGTGATGATCTCATACGCCTACAAAGGACGCAGAAAATAAAACTCAGTGCATATATGCAACATTTATTGTTTTAAAAACAAGACGTATAACATATTTAACATGGAAGCAGCCGTAAAAAAAGGCTTTTCCTAAATAATCCGCGTGGTGTTTTTGTGGATTAAATGGGGCTCTCATGTGACTGATTATGGGAGGGTTTAAAGATGACTGGAAGCCATCTTACACACTCGCTTTACACCCCTAAATATATGTCACAACTCTACACCTATAATTCACAAACACAAACACGAAGAAAGATATTCTCAGCCACATCTGGTAAGTTTACAGAAAGTTAAATTTATGTTGTACATAGTAAGATTTTAATCGATTTCGTGGCTTCTTTGTAGCCGAGTGTTTACATGTAACAGTTACTGTGGTGTCTTATATTTTCGGCTCAGTTACAGCATTCGGGGAATTGCTTTAGTAAGAAGTACATAGTTTCTCAAATATATTGTCGTTTATAAAAATCAGTGTTTGGTGTGTTTAGTCATTTAACGTTAGACCGTTAATGGTGAATCTGTGAGGGTTAATTCGCGTGCGGCCTGTGTGTGGACACAAAAGCTAACAAGCTCGCGCACAGTGCTAATGTATTCAAATATTACATTTTACCGACAACAAAAGCAACATGTTAAGATGGTATTATTATATCTGTATTTCTTAATTTGTTAAACAACATCCTACTGTTAAAATGATCTGATATGAAGCCGTCAGCGGTAGCTGCGTAGCTAAACATTAGCATTAGCTGCGTGACAGCGAGTTTCACGTTGTGTCTGGTCAAGACGGTTGAAATTTAAGTGTTAACTAAATAACAACGGAGTTACATTGAGAGACATTGGTTTACCGTGTTCGGTAAGTGAGTTAACTGTGAATATGTGGAACTGTGGACTTTCGGTTAACTTCATCTAACGTTAACTAAAGTGTATTTACGTTGTCTTTTGCTTTAACCAGATTCCACAGCTGTTTAGCCAAAGTGCTACTACATCTGTTTTACAAACACAACATCAGCGAGGCCAAACTATTAATGTAACGTTATATGAAATCTGTGAATAGTTTCTTGTAAGCGAGGCTTTTTAAAATGAGGCCTATCATGTTGACTTCGTGCCAGGTGCTGCTGCCATCATTATTGAGGTTAGATTTGACAATTATAAGGTTTGTGGTTTAGTTCATATGTACGGACCTGGACTGTTTTCCCCTTTTATGAAGTCTATTCACAATTTTATTACAAAAGAGATTTGATTTGACCGACTTATACTATGCCCCTTCTGCCAGAGCTTTTCTTTTGGTGTAATTTCTTCTCTAGTGTTGACTCTTTTGTTGCTCTAACATTACAACTTAGTGAAATGTGCTGCTTTAATACCACACATGATAAATTACTGCACACATTGGTCTGTATTAGTGATGGATATAATAAACAGGACACATTTTGTCACTTTGAGGTTTTGCCACTTTTTATAATCCGCAATTCTGTGTGTCTTGTTTGCTATAAATACACACATAATATTTATTTGTATAATATTGGCCAGCTATGTGGGGGATATTAATTGTATTGTCTATTAAAATCTAGAATATTTATAATAAAATATTTTTGTTTTCCAAGTGTGCTACAAGAATATTAATATACAAGAATATTAAGAATGATCCGAGTTATTTTGAAAAGTTGCAATTTACAAATATTTGTAAAGTGCTACTGTTATTATTTTTTTAATATTAGTCAATGCATTAACTAACAATCAGCAATACACTTATTACAATATTACCCTTTAATGTTAATAAAAATACAGTTGTTAAGATTGTTAGCTCAGTTCCATTAATACTAACAGATACAACTTTTTATTTTAATGTAAATGCTGGAATTAGGGCTGTGCGATATGGACAAAAAAAGAAATCGCGATTTTTTTGTTTTTGCGATTTCGTTGATTTTGACACACACAGACATGCTTTAATCATAAATGTTATGAATTTGATGTATTTTCAAAAGAACCTATTAACAACTTTATTAATATTGGGGATCCTTGCATTGTCTGAGTCTAACTGGATGTATGTGTATGCAGGGCACGGACTCATTTTGCTTTCGCACAGGATTGGTCCACTTGTCTGCGGCGGTTTAAAAACACAACATTTATCCATTATTTTGATTTCAAATCCAAATGTTGTTACTGCAAATGCTTTTTCAATTGTGACCTTTTATCAAAGTAACTGTCACATAGACATTAATTTAAACTCAATAAATATGAACTCAAACGTGCCGATGAATGAATGATGCATTTATGTTTATTGTGTATTGCTAACAAAGCTTTTACAATCATTTGACTCATATTGTGGTTTTGTTTTTAAAATCTAGACATTTCAAACAGTATGTTTATGGTGTACTTTATGGTCAATCCATGTTCAGGGGAGGCGCCAGAGAATTTGAACACAGGTCTGAGGGGGTAGATCAATGACGGGGGAGCTGGGCAATTAATAGTAAATGACCAAACAGGTTGAAAATTTTTATATGAATAATAAAATCCTTTGGTGCATTTTGTTTAAACAAAACAAATGTTTATGAGGAATGTGGGAGTATTATCGCGCTTCGCCTATTGGGGGCGCGCATTATTATTATTTATTTTTTTTTCCTGCGGAAAGAGCTTATACTCCCGATTTTTTGGATGTGCTTTCTGTCGTAATGCAGTCTCCGGAGAGAAACAACAATGAACCAGAAGACATACACTGAAAAAAAATGATTCTTTGAATTTACAGAATAATTTTATTTTAGAAAAATAAACAAATTTAGTTTACTAACTTTCACAAAATGTTTATTTAAATGCTAAAATAAATTGATTGCCCACTTACCTTAAAATATTTAGTAAATTCAATTAATAATTTTTTTCAGTGTAAGAAATAAATCCAGAAAGCTTGAAAACTTAAAATAAAAAAAAACAAATCTTCTCTGATTATGTAGTCTGTGAAACTTTCCTTTTGCAGAGGAGGTTTCACTCATTCATGGAAGGATAATTGAAGCTAATCTTCCTGCTTATAATATCTATGACCTGTTGCTTGAGTGACACTGACATTGAGATGTTCCACAAGAGACTTGCATATTGAGGAACAAGGAACTGGTGAAAAATATTGCTTTAGCTTTTTTGTGCGCTTTGGACACTGAGAAAGCTGTGGGAAGGACAACTTGCAATTTTTTTGCAAGTATTATCTCCACTGTTTGTCACTCACTGTTTGGAAGAGAGAATATTTAAGTTATGAGTACAGCCAGAATGGAGACTCCAGTGATTCTGGGACTCTCGAATCAAAATGGCCAAATGCGAGGCTCTGTGAAGCCAGCAGGTGGTCCAGGAGGAGGTGGTGGGGGGTCCCAAACAACGCAGCCAGCCCAGGTCAAACCCTCCAGCACAGTCAACAATGGCAACTCCCAGCCTGCACCCACAGCCAACACTATCATCAAGTAAGTCCTTGAGGGAAGTGCAAATGAAGGTGCGAGTGCAGATTTAGTAAGGTGATGATTAGGATTTGATGCCCTTTTCTTTTTTTTTCCCCTCTTATCAGGCCTGGGGATGACTGGAAGAAGAATCTAAAGCTTCCTCCGAAGGATTTGCGCATGAGAACTTCAGTAAGTCCATCTCTAACACATTATTTGTATGTCTCAAAGTATCCTCTGAACCAGAATCTTTCTCTAACTTGCTGCTTGTGGTCGTGAAATTTACAGGATGTGACGTCGACCAAGGGAAACGAGTTTGAGGATTACTGCCTGAAACGGGAACTGCTTATGGGCATCTTTGAAATGGGCTGGGAGAAACCGTCACCTATACAGGTAAAAGGCAGGGGAAAAAAATGGAAATTTGATGGCAGATATTTCAGATTTGAATCCCTCTTACCTAAAGAGATCTGATTTACCTGGAGAAATCAATCAATTATTATAATTTTTTGAGCCAAGCACAAATACCATGTGTAGGGCCCTATGAAATCACTTACTGTTTTCCTAAATTCTAGGGGTGTAACGATTCACTCGTTTTCTTGATGCATCGAATACAAACCCTGACAATGCATATGCATCGACCTTGAAACATGGATGTAACACAGTTCGTTGATACGGGAAGGAGGCGGGAACCGGCAAACATTTAAAGACTTTAAAAACAAAATAAACTAGTGCTGTCAATCGATTAAAAAAACAAACAAAAAATGAATTAATCGCACATTATTTCTGAAATTAATCGCGATTAATTCCACCTAATATTAAAGTTTTTAAATATACTTTTATATGGCAATTTCACATTAAATCTTCAAATTAATGTTCAAACAACAAATACAGTATATATTTTTATATTTGTTTAATGGCATTTTTTAATGACTGAAGGACAGTGTCACTCAGGGCTTAAAGTTCTCCGGCACCGTGCCGGATCTCCGGCGTGCCGCGTTTGTCTGCAAAAAAAAAAAACATTTAAAAAAAATAAATAAATAAAAATAAACTTGTTGATATCACTTTCGAGTCCATGAGTTCGCCTACCAATGGTATGAGAGGAGCACAGCTTTCACTCTCAACCAAACCAACATTACTAGCCAATCAATTTTTTGCTCTTATAAACACGAGACACGCATAATAGTATCCAGTAGCAGAGCCGCAGTCCTGATGAATAGAGAAGCGCGACATGTAGAAAAATATGGGAAGCCAAACAACCCAAAAGTGGGACGAAACCGCGCAGTATTAAAGAGTTCGCGCCGCGCTGACCTGTCATAGGCGCGGCTCAATGGACCGAGCGGCGTGACCGACTCGACAGCGCAGGGAGGATGTTTGCTAGCGCCACCGAACTGACAGCTCGGCGCAAACTAATCTCACCAGCGCGGCGCTGATCAGTTAACAGCGCAGCGCCAACAAGTTCTTGTTTTTCCCTGCACGTTAACATAATGAAGATCAGCATGAAGTCATTATATTTCTTTTGCATATTCAGGGGTGCAAACTTGTCACCTTTCGGTGAAATTCGCCGTTTTCACCTTGAAATAGGTCATTCACATGAATCGTGTAAATCTGTAAAAAAAAATATTTGAGGAGAGGAGAGGAGAGGAGAGGGGGGGGGGGGGTCGTCGTCGGATCTGCGAGTCATCTGTGTCACGTCACCTGCAGCGTCTTTTCCCCCTGTTGGTAATGGCAGGAATGGACCCGCCCTACTCTGTCTCTGATTGGCTAACCTTGGGGTCGAAGCCCGCACCGGTGCGGACTGTCTCCTATTTTCTTTATGCCCGCGAAAAGAACTAAAAATACTCTTGTCAGTTTTGATTGTACAGATAAGAATAAGGTATCATTTGAAACTGTAAAGGGTCTCCTTTTATTTCTGTATAGTCATAATAACAACGAAATAATGTGCTTTTCTAAAATTAGTAAAATAAACGGGGTGCGTTCTCTGCCGGCTCTGTCACCTTTCTTCACAGACACGTAAATAAAACAACCTGAATCTCCACGAATACTCGCCTCAAATACATGAGAAATATATGTATAGAAAGCTTAAAATGTCTACTTTTAAATGAAGTAAGTTACGTCCAAAATATTCTATGTTAAAGTAATCCGTATGAAACTGATGCGATGTCCAGTTTTCCCGTCTCAACCCATTATATCTAATACGGTCCCCCCCACGCGCCGTTCGCGCCTTTCAGATTCAAACATCCACGTGAGGCGCGCGCGAATGTAAACGCCCACATCGCCTCCACATAAACAAACAAGTTCATCCCGGCTACTTTCTGTTTCTGGAAGATCTGCTGAGAGAAATAACCCAGAATTTCAAAATGTGTGTTTGTTTGTTTGTTTTTTTCCTTCAGAGCACATAAACAATATACACTATGAAAATGCCAGGTTTTGTAATGTTTTTGTAAAGAATTCTCTTCTTCATTACTCCAGTCTTAGTCCTACTCCAAGTGTAACAATATACACTATACCATTCAAAAGCTTGTAGTCAGCATATAGAAATTAAAACTTTTTAGCACACAAGTAATGATAAAGACATTTATCATGTTACAAACTATGCTGTTCTTCTGAACTTTCTATTCATCAAAGAAAAAAATAAATAAAACTTCAGCTCTTTTCAACAGAATAATAATAATAAATGTTTTTTGAGCAGCAAATCAGAATATTAGAATGATTTCTGAAGGATCATGTGACTGGAGTAATGATGCTTAAAAAGTCAGCTTTGAAAGACAGCTTTGATTGATCCTAATAAACTGTTTAACTGCCCTCGCATATATTATTTTGTGTGATAGCTAAATATATTCTAAATAAATTACAAACAAAAAATATATAAATTAATCAATAAAATGATTATCGCAGAATCGCTGTATCGTGATTATATTGTATCGTGAGGTACCCTGCGATTCCCACCCATGTGTGTGTGTATATATATGTATATATATATATATATATATATATATGGGGGGGGGGTGGAGTTTAGTTTGTCACCTTTTTCACCCCTGATGAGTTTGCACCCCTGATATTATCTTTCATATTACTACATTAACAGTTGTTTTAGCTACTTTGAAGCAGTATAGGCTATAGTAGCCGCATGTTCAAAGCAAAAACTTCCATTGTCCTCTTAGAATTAAAATGTTTTATGGTTTCATTCATCAAGGCATATTTTAAGTAAATTTTACATTTAAGAATATTTGTGTAACTGTAGCATATGATTAGGCTATACTGAAAAAAAAGTTAAATTTACTGATATTTTTCTGCCAGGACATTTTCCATTAATTTTACCTTACAGAAATTAACAATGGTTTTACTATAGTAAAAGTGCCGTAACTATGGATTGATTTTGATGGATTGATTGTCATTTGTTTAACCGCAGTTGAACTACAAATATGGTTAAATGGATAGTGTAATAAAATCATGGTTAATTTTCATGTTTTCTGATAACCCTAAAACACAATGCAGTGCAAAATTCAAAATACATCATACTGAATTTACATACACTGTCCCCAATTTTGAAGGTTTTTTTTTTTTTTTTTATTAATTAATAAAATTGTATTTATTTATTTAATATGGATTGTAGAGGAAAGCCTGACAAACGTAGCCATTATATAAAATTGCATTGTTAAAGTTAAATAACATTACCTTGGACGTTCCCTGGTCTTTAGAGACAGAAAAATCCCATATATGTGACCCTGGACCACAAAAAGCACGGTTATGTTTGCAGCAATACAACAATACATTGCATGGATGTGTTCCCTGGGAATTGAACCCACAACCTTTTGCGCTGCTACCGCAATGCTCTACCACTGAGCCATAGGAACTTACTATATAACACAAATTAATGGAGACCTTGAACAGTGCTGTTCATGCCCTAACACCTCTCCTTCATGCGCTCCACTACCGCCTATCACAGGATTGCGCTCACGCTACACTCGTAGCTCACGTCATTATACTGAATGTACGAAGGAAACTGTTAAAATAACCACAGCATTAACAACAACCTTGAAATAAGAGTGAAAAGTTTGTCAATCAGTTGCATGAAAGTTGCGTTCATCATTATAGTAAACAAACATTGGGCACGTTTTCTTTTAGAATCATTTGCCAATAGAAAGGAAAAGTTAAATACTAGGGATGCACCGAAAGGAAAATTCTTGGCCGAAGTCGAACAAAATGAAACACTGGGCCGAAGGCTGAATGCCGAACACGATTTTTCAGTTTTCCCCCATGTATTTTGCCAATTTTTCACCTTTGCAAAATAGCCAAAATTAGCTTTTTACTGTTTTGTCTTGCTTTTCAAAGAAGAAAAATTCAAGAACAAAATTGAAAAATATTTACTTAACCAGTGTTTCCAATTCATTAGCTAATCTGTCCCGCCACAGTTTCATAATAAACCGAAAATATATTTATACACTCTTTAATGTTGTTTTTCATGTCATTGCTATCTCTTCATCAAGCCTGTTTACGCTGCGTGTTTCAAAGCCAAGCGTGCACTCGCAGCTCGTGATCCAGTGTTTTCCGCGTCTCAGAGTGGCTCCGTTCACAGTGAAGTCTGTTGTTGAATGTGCTGTGAGTTTAGCGCGCACCTGAGACTGCAACGGGCACCAGTTACGCTTGGTTTTCACATCAGCATAATTTTCAACATATTAATGGGCAAATGTTGACAGTATTTCGCTAGATTTGAAATGAGACTTGTTAGTAAACCTCTTTTCACAGAAGCTGGAGTCTTCCGCCAAAATAAAAGCTCAACTGCAGTTTCCGCCAAAATAAAAGTTCATAGGTTTATCTCTTGCAAGCAAGGACTAAAATGAACAGACGCGAACAAAGAAAATATTGTACAGGCAGAGCAAGCTCACTGTTTATAGGATGAAAAATATAAATATTGCGTTGGGGTTTATATGAATATATTTCTGAAGGGAACTGGCTTGAGAGAAGTTTCGACTCTTATCACTGCTCTTTCATAAGTGCCACCTGCTGTCAGAGTGAAATTCAGCCTGTTTGCTGATTTTGTTTTATGCAGGTTTTAGCATAATTTCACAAAGCTGAAGTCGGTCAATTCTGTTTTTGCTTCAAATGTTGACATGATGCAATCAAATTTAAATAAATAAAGGACACTGCTCATGCTACATCTACATGTAGCTTCATTGTTTGTATTGTGATTAGGGCTGTTGTCCTGGTCGGTTGTCACCGCGGTTGTCTATTGCCACCGGCGGTAGTGCACGTGACGTCACACACTTTATAACAAGCATAATACAAAGTTTTGTATACAAGTGTAATATAGTAACAGTTGCAAATTATTTTATTTAGACTATAAATCTATGCTAATTCACAAATTACCTCAAACGCCATACACAGCGTTTCCTTTAGATTGGCAGGTTTGAGCGCAGGAAAATATATTTATTCTGCATTCAGCAAATGTATTTCGTGATGAGCGATGGACCTTGTTGGGAAACCAAATACTACATTGCCGATCTGGAATCATTTCCATTCGTGTCACCTATCCGCGTTTGTACAAGTGTCTTCAAGTTCACGTGATCGCAAACGCCCGGCTGGTCAGGTTTGTGTTGGTGAGGCTTTCTCCAAACTGGCCAAATACAAACGAGACAGTTGCAAATGGAAGATGCCAACAAGAAATGTGGCAACATACGCCGCGATTCCTATTCCACAGAGAGCGTGTGCAGACGAGGAGTTGCTTGGTGGCGGAACAGTGAACCGTGTATAAACCGGACGCTGCGTCGTAACACAACAGGTTGAGTCTGTCTACAGGACATTTGAACTTTGTGTCAGTATGTCATAAATAGGACGAGGCAGTTTACTGTGAGGGATTTGTCGTATTGTATCGCACCGCATCTAGTGTAGACAGCATCACTGATTATAATGAGTTCTCGCCGCACCGCTCGCGTGAGGTGTATTTAACTTTCTTATTTAAGGCTACTTTCCTATTTAACTGTATTTCTTTGATATTTATTTTAGTGTTTTGCAGACTGTTCACTGACGGAAGTGCTAAAATAAACACGCACGTTTGTTAATAGATGATTGAGCCTCATTTACTTATTTTTGCGTTTCAGAATTATATATATAAATATACACAACACCGCACCACCGGCGGTTGTTGTGTTATTACCACCGCGGTGGTAAAAATCTGCCACCGTCACAGCCCTAATTGTGATTAAAATGCAGTGGTTGGTTCTAATTTCAAATGGCTTTTTTTTTATTTATTTTTTTATTCAGTTTAGTAGTTCGGTGTGTCCCCTGCCATTATCTTGGGAGGGCGGCCCACCCTCCCAACGGCACCCCCCGCCCCCCTTGAAGCTCAAGTTAATTTTATTTTCTCTATAGCAGTGGTCCCCAACCACCGGGTCGCGACCCACTACCGGGCCGTGGAAGAATTCCTACCGGGTCGCGAGAAAGTTCTGGGGAAAATGTGTATAGATATGACGCTCTGTTAATTATTGTGCATAAATTAATTTTCTAATTCTGTATTTTCGTTGTATGCGATTGATATCGAGTAGCAATTTGACGATTTCATGTTAAATTAGTAAATAAAAGATTGCTCTGATGATCTGTCATGGCTAGGGCTTTAAACGGATCGCAGTTGATCCGTGATATACCACCGTTCGGCATGTGATTCGCAGATTAATTTGCCAATTTACACGTTCAAGCTATTTAAAACCACAAGAAGAAGAAACGAAACCGAACTCAATTCGTTACTTGCGCGCTGTTCTCGCACACACCCAAAGCGCGCACAAGCACAGAGACGTGCTTCAGACAGCTGCAGCATATTTGATTCCTCTTTCATGTATCCCTGCGTTTAAGATACATATGCATGGAGGTTTGCGGTTACATCTCAATACTGGAAATATTTCTGTTTTAAACCATGAAGGCGAGCCAATGGATATCACAAAATCAACGTGCAAACTTTGCGCAATAGTTATGCCAGTGAACGTCTTAACTGCAGTCATACAGAAAGTGAAAGAGTTTTCTAATGCTGCATTAACATCACATATTCTCTCAGAGACAAGAGACGAATCTACTTCAACATGTGCTGATAACAGTATAAATGAATAGACCTGTTTTAAAGACCCCATCCAACACCCCCCCCCCCCAAAGCCTTAAACCTAGGGGAAACGCTGTAGTTGTAGTAGCAGCAATTGCAAAAACAGTTTAATGGCCAGGAAAAAATATTTGTGGATGGTAGATTTTCTCAAGTCACCAGAAAATGTTTGTATCGTGATTAAAATGGCAGATGTGGCAAAAAGTTAGTTTTAGGCCCTGCTTGCACGTGTAAATTAGGACAAACATATTGTAATTTCCCTACTGTAGAATGTCAAATAATATACCTGTGACCATATTCATTTTCATTTTCATTTATTTTAGTGTAATTGTTTTCCAATATATGGCTATTACTGTCATAGGAATAATAATATAACATTATTATATTATTATTATTATTATTATTGTCATTATATTCTAATTTGTTAAGCTTCCAAATTCACCGGTGTGAGTGTAATTTAGACTGAGACACTATATCACAACTAAAAAGAGCATTGAGTCCCCCTTTAAACCTCAAGTGCAAGTCAATTCACCAGCTTTTTTAAGTTTGCACACTGAACCTGTGTTGGAGATCTTAATTTTGAACTCCCAAAGTGCACCACATAGATGAATTTAACTTTTAAAATGTACAAAATTTTCTTAGAGGGACCGAGGTCCACCCACCACAGTCTCACAAAATCCTGTGGCAAACACTGACTTAACACTGAACATTTTTTAACATTCTAGCAGACATTATACCAACAGAGCACAACTTAAATTAAAGTCCCCCTGTAGTCAAATATTTTATCCCTTAAAACTCCTCTTTGATCATCAAAATTACATATTAAAATTTTTTCTTGTGAAAATAATTTTCTCATGCCTTAAAATAGCTTGAATGTAACTCAACACCCTTGCCTCATTTACTATACACGGATCTATGAATATGCAAATTAGCCCCGCCTCCACTGTCACACCAGCCAGCGCCTCCTGGGGCCTGTACCATGATGATAGATGAACAAATTCCAAGTTATAGGATAAGTTTTGAGTTGACAAGACCAAACCACTCCAATCTGGCTTTGTTGGTACCATGAAGCTGATCATCAACTTTCTCTGTCAACTCGGGCTTAATCCTGAGTTAATGGAGCGCGTGCACATGAATGTGACATCAGCGCCGAACAGCCAATCACAACACAGAGCAGGTGTGATTCACTTCTCACGAGAGAGCCAGCGAGATTCAAAACTCTTTTGTTAAAGGTTAAGAGATTAAGGAATATGAGGAATTTAAACACATTTCCACTGAAGTACTTGTCCATGAAAGAGGACAAATAAAGGAAATTATCTTGCTCTATCAGTGCAGTCACAAGTGAAACTTGTGAAGTTAGTTTATATAGTTGATAATATATAGCGATAGAGACTCAAAGATGTAAGGTCTGTAATAATTTTTATAAACAATACATTGTTTAATTTAGCTCTTTGGTTTAAGCTTTATTTTAGCTTTAGGGAATCTTACGATCTGATATTGATATGATCAATTGATATTAATCAAATCGTCCAACTTATACCTTATCTAACAATCGTCCAGCGAGTTGTTAGATTTCAGTACATCTGAGAAATTCAGTTTATTCTCGTGGCCACGATATAATAATAATACAGAATTATTTAACTAACCTTATGACAGTTATGAGCATAGGTAACGTAATCTGGGCAAAGTTCTGATTTGAATATTACACAACAGAACACAGAACACTTCTCTATAAATCAAACAAGAGTTTATTTGCTATCTTACTAAAATACATGAACTAAGCTAAATAACCTAAAACAAAATACATACACACAGGCAATGAATTGTTGCAATTGAGAATGATTAAAATATAGCACTGTTTTGCTATTTCCACACGATTTTACCCATGCCGATCATCAAGAGGAGAACTCTATTATCCTTACTCTTAGAGATAAATACCACACGATTCAGCCACTTTATAGAGATTTCGTTTGATACTTTAAGTTGTTTTGTTTCCTGGCTTGGGGAATCCCGCGTGTCGTTGTGTGACGTCACTGGGGATGCCCTTTGTTGGTTGGTTGGCTCTGGGTGCTGTTTGACGCTCGAAGTTCTTCCTTGAGTTCCTTTCGCGTAGCTTCAGACTTTCAAGGGTTTCTTCAGAGATTTGACTACGTATTTGTAGTGTTGTTAGATGATCGACCCAGATGTTAAGGTCGTGGGCGCTTATTCAGCGCGGCCAGTGAGCCGAAGCCAAAGTCTTTGCAAGTTTTGCGCACGCAAGCAGCAGCGACAAGTCTGTGTCATAGGGTTTTAACCGGAGGCCTTCCGTCCAACCCCCAGAGGCTTCCACCAATTAGATTGTCCTTGTAGACGGAGCTCCGCCTACACGGCTCATTTTCCATGCAGTAAGTCCTCTCGCCTAGTTGCTTTAATCTCATGAGGAAAATATCTTAACACATTCTGTATGCGTTGTAATCATACATTATTATAATAAAAGTTAACTTTCATCTACACCAACTTGTTGCATTTATCATGGCCGTTAAAATGAAACCAAATTCAGCATATTTCCTACACGTTAATAGTTTTCCTGCTAAGACACACAAAAGGGTTCAAATTAAAGATTAAAAACAACACATCATGCATATGATGCTATAAGTGTAGTACTCACTTTACAGGAGAAAATTATACCTCCAAAGATTACACAAAAATACCATTGATTACAATAACACAGTAAGCTTACTTTCATTTCATAAAATGCAACCTGACTCTATAATATAGATAGATAGATAGATAGATAGCTTTTGATAACAGCAACAGGTATTATTTGTCTTTTGGTATAACGTTTATGAGAGTTTGGATGTTCTTTGTTCAAGAAGAGAAATTGAGGGGGGTTTCAGTTTGGAATGTGAGAGAAGCGGGAGGTCAGGAAAGTCAGCTGTCCACGTCATGAGAATGTCACGTTTGTGGAGATCTGGGCCCGTATTTATCAAGCTTCTCAAAGTGCCATTTTAGTCTGAGAATTGCTGAGAAGTGCTGAGAATTCATGAAATTTACTCCTACTTTCAAACTTAAGTATAAAAGCAAGTTATCAAATTTCTTAAAGCTAAGAATCACTCTTACTCTCCCAGTTATTTAAGACCGCTGGAGAGGTCTCTCAAGTGGTTAGGAGTTGCCAGCAGGGGCTTGTGATGGCGCTGAAGAGACAGAGACGTGCGCGAATCTTTCAGCAGAGGAGGAATGTCTTTGAAATGTTTGGCGACGAGCAGTTAATCAAACAAGTTACATTTCCTCAGTTATTCAAAACGAGCAAAGAACATTTACATTACCAAACAACATCATAACTGACTTCAGTCTAGCGCGAGTATTATGCGATCTACACTGTATGATGAATAAATCTCTTACCCCTTATTTACACTGCACGCGTCTGCTGCGCGTTACAGCTCCACAGCCACCGGTGCTGATCAGCCGCGCCGTGGCAAGTTTCTGAAGCGGCTCTCCGCGCTGCATCACTAAAGATTAAAGTCTATTTTTGACGGATAATAATAATAATAATAATCGTCTCGCTGTCGTCAAAGGCATCAGCAACAGTCGATACACTTTACTATCGTCTATCGGCACCCTAAATTAAGTTGTGATGATGCTTCGTTTCCTTGCCATAATGTGTTCTCTTGAAAAGTCTTTATTGTCAAATGTGTTGAATGTAAACTCCTATTAGGAATTTAACCATTCAATGTAAATTTATCTGAGAATATTAAGGAAATCTATTCAGTGATTGGTCCATGCATATGTCGTCATCCAAAATCCCGTTTGTGGCACAGCAAAGTGTCGTGAATCATCTCTAAGACTGACACTTAAGATTTAGTCCTACACTTCGCTTAAAGTACGACTGAGATGATTGATAACTAACTTTTAATCGCAGCTTTGAGCCAAGAATTTTTTTCCACTTAAGTCAATACTTAGCAGTGTTCTTGAGAGTAATTCTTAGAGGCTTGATAAATACGGGCCCTGGTCTTTCTTAGCTTGGACGTCTGTCGTAAAAACGTCTTTTCTCGTTGATAAAAATCATTGAATTATGCGTTAACGATCAGGGGATCCATGACGTTTGTTGCTGGACCATAAGCAGATGTTTCGGGCGAGTTATGGTTAAGTGATAAGAACCAAGTGAAGTCCTGTTTTAAACCACATTCAAGATGTTCTCCTCCAACTTCTCCTTGTTTTAACAAAGTCTCTTGAGATAAGGAGGTTTTATGGCAGGAAATCGGAACTCAGGGTTGTGCTCGCCATTATGTTCAGATGTGTGTGCGTTCTACCTTCCCCCAAGGTCTTACAGGTCACATGTAGCCATTTTTAAAGTGTTATCTATTAATTCTACCACTTATTTATATTACATATGATCTGTATATATTAATATTCACTTAAAATAAATGCTTTATAATAATTGTTAAACTAATAGTGCTTGTGTGTAATGGAGTAATAATATAAATCACATTATTATATAAATCGTATGTAAATTGTAATTATCATTAAAGCCAGACAATTTTGTTGTGTATATATATATTTTTTTAAGGTACCTCATAGTGGGCTTTAGTTTGTAAGAAGATAAACTGGGGGAGTGACTTTTTTTGTGCCAGACATGTCACTTTGCTTGCCTCTGATTGGTCCAATTTCAGTTTGAGATCTCTAACCCAGAACATAACCTGCCCCTGAGCAGGTTAGCTGTGCAGTGTAAGTTACTATGGCAATGAACGCAGCTAAAAGCCAAGCCACTTTCATGGTACCTAAAACCTAGGATTGGTGCAAACTAAACTGAAACTTACCTGGCTAGCCAGCTAAACCGGCTTCATGGTACAGGCCCCTGATCCACTGAACGCGAAACAATGGCAGACATGGATAATGACTGATAAAACTGTTTTTACTAGCGGACAACAACAGTATTCACTGTAACATTCATTTAACCTGTTAACATGCACCAGGACGCCGGCGCACTGAAAGCTCTTTGTTTGCACATGTCATTGTTTTCAAACAGATAAAGTAAAACAGGACAAAATGAATCTTGACAAACTATATATAATTTTGAAGGTCTAAGCCTCAAGCATCGACGACAGATCGCTGTTTTTCGATAGAAAGCTTATAAAGGAATGTATTTGCTAAATGTGTGTAAGCAGTACACATCAAAACATGTATAAAAAACCCCCGCAGTACATACCAGATTCATCCTGATAACGACTCTCAAACGTATCCACTGCTGTAAATCCCGGTTTCATTTGAGAGATAAGGGTCCACTGAACAACATTCCATCGAGCACTTTTAGTCCAAAGAAACAACAACGTTGTAATTTGGATCGTTATTCATTTGTTTACGTCTCATCTCTTGAGGGAGAGTTATTGCTTGTGTCCGTTATGGAACAAATTACGCTCAAAAACAGCATCTTGGTGGTAAAAAACAGCATGATTTTGTAGCAGGCAATGTCCCAAACAGAACGAGATCATCCAAAAAAAAAAAACGTCAAAGATACACGGAAGATTGTTTATTTGAATTCTGGCGCTCCCTCGCGACGGCGCGTGACGCACGCTGTGACGCACCTGTCATCTGATGGGGGCGTAACTTAGCGATCTTTTTAGCACAAATAAACCTTTCTTTTTTTTTTCTTCTTCAGCAGTTTTCATATACAGTCAGGTCCATAAATATTGGGACATCGACACAATTCTAACATTTTTGGCTCTATACACCACCACTATGGATTTCAAATGAAACGAACAAGATGTTTTTTAACTGCAGACTGTCAGCTTTAATTTGAGGGTATTTACATCCAAATCAGGTGAACGGTGTAGGAATTACAACAGTTTGCATATGTGCCTCCCACTTGTTAAGGGACCAAAAGTAATGGGACAGAATAATAATCATAAATCAAACTTTCACTTTTTAATACTTGGTTGCAAATCCTTTGCAGTCAATTACAGCCTGAAGTCTGGAACGCATAGACATCACCAGACGCTGGGTTTCATCCCTGGTGATGCTCTGCCAGGCCTCTACTGCAACCGTCTTCAGTTCCTGCTTGTTCTTGGGGCATTTTCCCTTCAGTTTTGTCTTCAGCAAGTGAAATGCATGCTCAATCGGATTCAGGTCAGGTGATTGACTTAGCCATTGCATAACAGTCCACTTCTTTCCCTTCAAAAACTCTTTGGTTGCTTTTGCAGTATGCTTTGGGCCATTGTCCATCTGCACTGTGAAGCGCCGTCCAATGAGTTCTGAAGCATTTGGCTGAATATGAGCAGATAATATTGCCCGAAACACTTCAGAATTCATCCTGCTGCTTTTGTCAGTAGTCACATCATCAATAAATACAAGAGAACCAGTTCCACTGGCAGCCATACATGCCCACGCTACCACCACCATGCTTCACTGATGAGGTGGTATGCTTAGGATCATGAGCAGTCCCTTTCCTTCTCCATACTCTTCTCTTCCCATCACTCTGGTACAAGTTGATCTTGGTCTCATCTGTCCATAGGATGTTGTTCCAGAACTGTGAAGGCAAGGGACTGCTAATGATCCTAAGCAAACCACCTCATCAGTGAAGCATGGTGGTGGTAGCGTGGGCATGTATGGCTGCCAGTGGAACTGGTTCTCTTGTATTTATTGATGATGTGACTACTGACAAAAGCAGCAGGATGAATTCTGAAGTGTTTCGGGCAATATTATCTGCTCATATTCAGCCAAATGCTTCAGAACTCATTGGACGGCGCTTCACAGTGCAGATGGACAATGACCCAAAGCATACTGCAAAAGCAACCAAAGAGTTTTTGAAGGGAAAGAAGTGGACTGTTATGCAATGGCTAAGTCAATCACCTGACCTGAATCCGATTGAGCATGCATTTCACTTGCTGAAGACAAAACTGAAGGGAAAATGCCCCAAGAACAAGCAGGAACTGAAGACGGTTGCAGTAGAGGCCTGGCAGAGCATCACCAGGGATGAAACCCAGCGTCTGGTGATGTCTATGCGTTCCAGACTTCAGGCTGTAATTGACTGCAAAGGATTTGCAACCAAGTATTAAAAAGTGAAAGTTTGATTTATGATTATTATTCTGTCCCATTACTTTTGGTCCCTTAACAAGTGGGAGGCACATATGCAAACTGTTGTAATTCCTACACCGTTCACCTGATTTGGATGTAAATACCCTCAAATTAAAGCTGACAGTCTGCAGTTAAAGCACATCTTGTTCGTTTCATTTGAAATCCATAGTGGTGGTGTATAGAGCCAAAAATGTTAGAATTGTGTCGATGTCCCAATATTTATGGACCTGACTGTATGTTTGCGTGTTTTGTGGAGAATGTGCCTGTATCTGTATGATTAACATCTCTATGGCTGATAATCAGCATGTAATTACTGACTGTTCACAGATATCAGTGTGAATGCAGTCTATATAAAAGGCCATTATAAAGTGATTATTGACTATATTGGGCGGCCATCTGTATGATTAGCATCTGTATGAATGATCGTCAGCATGTGATTACTAATGTATGAGCAGGAGCATCTGTATGTCAGGAAATCAGTATGTACTTAAGTTATTTTTTTTTATTGTTTTTTTTTTTTCATCACTCTTATTATTGTATTTTTCTAGTGCTCAAATAAATCACTGATACGATGTCTAAGATTCTGTCTACTGTTTTATAATTGAAAAACTGCAGTGGCATGTATAATGACTAAATAGTTTGTAGTAGAACCCTTCAATAATTTGGTAAATATTTTTCCTCAAACAGAGGGGGGGGGGGACTAGAAAAATGGCTGCATGAATCTCATTCTTCATGGTATCTTCAGATTTGAAATATAAACTCATGAGACGTGTGACTTTCAACCCATTACTTTTCTGGATTGCTTCAGGACTGATTTCATGTATTTTTATATGAAATTAAAAAAAAATCAGTGTGGTACAATTTTTATCAAGGCACTTCAGTGTCTATAACTTTTTATATTTTTGAGCATTATCAACTCTGGATGATGGATAGTAAAGCCCAAAGGGTCTTCTTTCCAAAGACACCAAAATTGTGTGTGTGTGGCACACTGAAGTCAGGAGCTGTTACCATTTTAAGTTAGTTAGTCATTTTCAGCTGTGATTCCCAATATGGGGGGTGCTGGTTAACAGGTTAAAGTTACTTACTTGATGATGTTGTGTCCTAAAATGCCATTAAGACTCAATGCAGCCGTTTGTGATTCCAATTTGCGCCCGTGAGTATTGGTGTATTTTGCATGATGCTGATAGGAATCTATCCCTTGACGTGATTGGTTGTTGAATTTTGTGATGTAGCAAACCGAAGGCTGTTTCAAACCACGTGTCTGGGTCAGCCTTTGGGAAACTACAGTTTTAAGGAGAAAATACTCCGCAATGGTGTTGATTAATGGATTGGCACATGGTTTGTCTAAAAGCATATTAAAAACACCTCATAGACAAATAAACAACATAAAAAAAACTTGATTTTCACTACAGGGGGACTTTAATATTACGCTTTTAGAAATCAATTATTGCATGCATTTTAAAAAAATTCTGCAGTTTATTTACTAATTAAGGCCATTTCGCAATTTCAAATCATACAGTAACCAGCAACAGCCACCCTTTCCTCTTTTCATCGGAGACATGCGATGCAGTACTAAACAGTCTCTCGCTGTCTGTGCTTGTAAAGATTTTTTTTGTCTTTCTCCATTAGCATCATTAAACTAACATCTAACAATGGATAAGGTTTTTTTTTATTTTATTTATTTTTGCCCTCTCTCTCTGACTCCATAAAGGCTGCTGTGTAATTTGCCCCCTGACTAAGCATTTAAAGAATTTAGTGGAAGCATTAAAATAATCCTGTGAATGCACTTAAAGAATGCAGAATCGAATCATTCTGAATTGGCAAAAGTCGTTCTTAAATTGAATTGAAACCTTATGAATCATGAATCGATTTGCTGTTTACCCAAAGATTCACAGCCTTACTAAATTGTTATTTTTCAGGATTTATGAAATTTACATAATTTAACAGCACTTTAATATAATTTATTAGAGCCCTGTGAAATGTTTTAATTTTTCCCAAAATTTGTATCTGTAATTATTATACAAATACAAATTTATTAAAATGGTGGTAATCAAATGCATAAATCATGAGCAACTCATGCTCAACAGATTTACTGTTTAAAATTTAAAACATGGAAGAAACTGATTTATTCCTTTTTTACTTTTTTTTTTTTTTTTTTTTTTTTAGAAAATATTTGTTTTTAGAATCTTAATATTGTTTAATTTATTAAAGTACACTTTATTGTACAATAGTAATTTTTAAAGTCAATTTCAAGTATTTTTATTTTTTGACTGGTTGTCCTGTAGTTTCTCTGTGTCTTGCAATAGTTATCATCATGTGAATGGCTTGTGAAGAGAATTCTCAGAGGCCCTGGAGAGGAAGTTCATGTGTTCATATCCTCATATAGTGAGACAACAGGTGTTGAAAACACCATAAGCGTCACGCATGTGTAGTAGACGAAACCACGCCACTCAATTCACACAGATGTACAGAACATACACTTCATATTTAAATAGCTGTCTATTAAATCACAGTCAAAGTCTATGAATTCTGATCATTTTGTTTAAATTGTCACTTTAACTGAATGATAATGTCTCCTTCAGAAACGGGCTTGAGACGGTTATAGGCTTAACTTTTTTTGTCTATTAGAGACCATAGTTTCATCCACTGTAAGGCAAGAGAAGATGGCATTTAATCGGACCCATCTGCTCATTACTGTGTTCTCACTTGTTCCTGCAGGAGGAGAGCATTCCCATTGCGTTGTCTGGGAGGGACATTCTGGCCAGAGCCAAGAACGGCACAGGAAAAAGTGGCGCCTACCTCATTCCCTTACTTGAACGCATTGACCTGAAGAAAGACAGCATACAAGGTATGTGACTGTCTTGGTTTTGGCACTTTTACAAGATGTTGTTAGGTTTCACGATTATAGGCTTTATATATGATTTCTCGAATTGCTTTGAAGTGACACCATGCTTTAAATGTTTTCCGCAGCGGTGGTTATTGTGCCCACTAGAGAACTGGCTCTACAAGTGAGCCAGATATGCATTCAGGTCAGCAAACACATGGGCGGGGTCAAGGTCATGGCAACTACAGGTGGAACAAACCTCCGTGATGACATCTTGAGACTTGACGAAACAGGCAAGTGTTCATAATCTGGTGGAAAACGTGTTTTAAAATTTGAACTACTTTACATATATGCACTTGTAAACACTGGATTGAAATTTTCCCTTTGTAGTGCATGTTGTCATTGCCACCCCAGGAAGAATTTTAGACCTCATCAAAAAGGGAGTGGCCAAAGTCAATCGAGTACAGATGGTCGTGTTGGATGAGGTATGGGAATAAGAGCTTTTAACTAACGGATTTAGTTGCCATACCGTAATTCTCATATCTTGTGTTTTTGCCCATTTTACCGAGTAGGCAGATAAGCTCCTGTCACAGGACTTTGTACAGATGATGGAGGAGCTTCTGAGCTATTTGTCCAAACAAAGGCAAATTTTGCTGTACTCTGCCACCTTCCCACTGAGTGTGCAGAAGTTCATGGTAAGCCCACTGATTTCTAAACAAAAGATGGTAAACAAAATATGCTTTTAAAGTACATGTTAGATTTTATTGAAGTATGCATTGTTTTTATTTTGATTTAACTAACTTAACTAGTTACCAACTTGGTAACAGTTAACATGCAAAGTTATGATTTGCTGTTCGTGAATATTTTTCATTAAAAGATTCTGTCAAGAATCTGTTTGGCAAAATTCATAATTACTATTATTTTTATCAAGATTTTTAAACATGGTTAAAATAAATATATTTTAAGTGAATTTTGTTGCTTTATTGTACACATTTATCATTTGAAATATTTGAAAATGAATCATGAAACTACACGTTTAAGGAAGGATGGAAGCACACCTCTCTAAAGGAGGGGGAGCCATGAATTTGTAACAAGACGAAACAAAAGCATCATTGCGATTTTCTTTATAGTAACAAATCAAAAAATGTAATTTTTATTTTCAATTATTACACGCCCAGCCCTAGTGTCTTCAATATTTATTTTTTTGTGCGCATGGTATGCAATAGAATGGCATGTTGCCTTTGCTGCCTAACACATGACAATCATTGTATGCAATTGTTCAAAGACTATCATTATGGTTCAGAAAGTATTAATTTACACTGTTTTTGTGAACAGAACGCCCATCTGCAGAAGCCCTATGAGATAAATCTGATGGAGGAGCTGACCCTGAAGGGGGTTACTCAGTATTACGCCTATGTAACTGAAAGGCAGAAAGTCCATTGCCTTAATACTCTGTTCTCCAGGGTAAACACCTTATGACCCTTGTGCATCCCACACTCTATCTGCCTAAGATATGAAAATTAGCATCACTGTCCCTCCTGACTGTTGGAGAACATGCAGACTTCCTTTTTGATGTTTTTGTTTTTCAGCTCCAGATCAATCAGTCTATAATCTTCTGCAATTCATCACAGCGAGTGGAGCTCCTGGCAAAGAAGATCTCTCAGCTTGGATACTCCTGTTTCTACATTCACGCCAAGATGAGACAGGTGGGAATATAGAGGGCGTGTGGTGTTACCGCACTGCTGTTGGCAGAATTTTGAAATGGAGCAAGTGTTTATGTAATGAGTTCTGAAGAATGTGCGGGATTTATCATTTAAATTAGTTTGACTTTATAAACCAGCCATACTGTTGACGTTGTTAATTCTGTCTCTTGGTTAACGTTATGCTAATACAAGTTTTAATTTTCCTTTAGGAACATAGAAACCGTGTGTTCCATGATTTCAGAAATGGCTTATGTCGAAATCTCGTCTGCACTGGTAAGTACAGTTGAAAATATGGATGTTTAATTTATGAGACACATTAAAGTTATTATTAAACTCAGAACTTGCTTTGGCTTTAATGACTCTATATTTTGAACCCCTGTTTAGATCTCTTCACAAGAGGAATTGATATACAAGCTGTGAATGTGGTGATCAACTTTGATTTCCCCAAACTTGGAGAGACGTACCTCCATCGCATTGGCAGATCTGGTGAGTAGGGTTTCGTTTGGTTTCCGCTCTTAGGTCAGGTAATGTTGTGTTGGAAATGTCACTGTTTTGCAAATGAAAGGGTAGTCGTGTTAAGTGACATTGGCCGCCTTTCCCCACAGGCCGATTTGGACACTTGGGTCTCGCCATTAACTTGATCACTTACGATGACCGCTTTAACCTGAAAGGTATTGAAGAACAGCTGGGTACTGAAATCAAGCCCATTCCCAGCAGTATTGATAAGAGTCTATATGTGGCTGAGTACCACAGTGAGAGTGGAGAGGAGGTTAAACTGTGAGCGGGAGAGGTGAGTTCAATGTTCAGTCACTCTAGGTCAGGGGTGCCTAAACTCAGTCCTGGAGGGCCAGTGTCCTGCAGAGTTTAGATCCAACTTGCCTCAACACACCTGCCGCGAAGTTTCTAGTATGCCTAGTAAGAGCTTGATTAGTTGGTTCAGGTGTGTCTGATTGGGGTTGGAGCTAAACTCTGCAGGACACCGGCCCTCCAGGACTGAGTCTGGGCACCCCTGCTCTAGAGCTTACAGTGTATGTTTAATTTTTAACATGGATTTTCTTTTCTACCCCCTCCAGATCACCAATCCTTTGTCCCCTATCCCCACCTTTTTGTTTCCTTCCCTACTGTGTCAAGGGAATAGGGGATTTTTTTGTTTAAACTATATATCTTCCGTCTGTCTTCCCCCCCCCCCCCCCCACTTTTTTTTTTTTCTTGCTTGTTTGGTGCCACCACAAGGAATGTGATGTTGCGACGGCCCAATAATCGGGACGACTCATGGCCTAATAAAGGACTGCTGCACCGTTATTTTCATCCTGAAGACTTCAAATCACTTGAGGAGGGAAAGAGGGGACATGAGGATTTATCACCCAAGAAAAATGACTACTCATCGCCTGCAAGCACATTCTCACCCCACTCTCTCTCTGTTCCCTCTGCTCATCTTCATGTTTCTAGTCATTTGAAACAAGTGCCTTAAGCAGTCTAACTTGTTCAAAAAGTAATAACCTGATGATTTCTTTTTCTTTTTTTTTTCCCTCCCCTCATAACTCATTTGAAGACATGGTCTTGATCTTTCTCTGGCTTTTGGCATTGCTTGTCTGCCCCCTTCCGTTTGACATCAGAAGAATAATTTTGCATTTGCCACCTGTAGATTTTCGGGGCGATGAAGAACAGGATTTCACAGCGGGAGAGAGGATGGGGTGGCATGTGCAATTTGTGCAGTCTCTGGCATACTTGACTATGGTGTGAAGAGAAGCCCCCTGGAGAACTGAGATGATATCAGTGGGCATAATGACAATGATGGGGCTAATGTTCCTGTGGCAAGCTTTCAAAAGTCCCACAAGGCTCCCAATGGCTTTTTTTCCTTCATCTGCTCATGGAACATACCATGCCTCCTAGAGACCCATAACTCTTTCCCCTCTGTCTTCAGTGGGCCAACACTAAGAGACTTGACCAGACTCAGACCAGCCTTTCTCCTTGGCCATGAGGACTCCTGCTTTGAGACGAATGTGGACGTTTGTATTTTTATTTTTTTTCCTCCCTTTTCTCCTGATTTCAGTGCAGTGCAGTTTTGCATTGTTATTGGGTAGGCACTCTGTCCTAAATGTGCCATTTATACCGATCTGGCACATTGTAAACATTTTGTAAATACTTCATTTTTTTTTTTTTAATGGATTGTTTTAAAACAAGCTAAAAAGGCTGGATGACCATTTGCGGAGAATGTTAAAGATCTTTTAAAAATCAGGATTCTGTCAGCACTGGGCGGCACTTATTTAGTTTATGCCCTTTTTCCCCCCCAATGGGAAATAAGTTTAGCAGAGTTTAAACCTTTACAGGCAGTGCACCGCCCTTTTGTTATATAAAAATTGGTCTTTTTTTTTTTTTTTTTTTTTTTAATCCAAAAAAATACTTTGTTCAACGTTTTGAGTAAGTTTCTAAGCGTTTCAGTAGGTGGTGCAGTTGTTCAGATTTGCACTTGTTCACTCTAAATTATTAACTCTTATCCATTACCCAGTGTTGACAAAGTTCCTGACATGGGTTGCTCAAATAAATGGCCTCATTTAAGGGTTATGAAAACATGAGGCTTATTTCCTTTCCAGCCTTTTGCTTGTAACACTGACTTGTGAGGCACTCAGCAGAGTCCCCTAGCCTGGGTGACTCTAAACATAGAGGTAATTTAATATTATCATCATGTAATAGTGCTACTCGCTGCAGTGCAGCTCAAATTGGCAACGTGCAAAAATATTGAATTTATAAGCGAGATGTGTAGCTGTTACATGGGTCTGTGTTTTTCTGCCACTGGCACTAGGACATGACTTTAAACAGACCGTTTGGGGTGGGAGGATTGAAAGGCTTGGATGTTCGCATTGGAAAAAGGAAAAATGGACAAAAAAAACAACTGGGTGCCAAGACTTCTAAACGATGGACTGACAATGTAGCGGCAGAGACATGCAGTGCATCGTGAGTCAGCAGGCTTTTTTTTTTTTTTTTTTTTTTTTTAACAAGACCATGTTCTTGAGATGCTGCACAGACTTAACAGAAGAATCTAAACCTTTGCAGTGTGGGCTGCACTTAAGTTTGAACTTTAGTTCAAGGGTTGGGCAATAATACAGGCTGCACATGATTTGGGAGCACTTCCTCGGTTAGGGCAGAGGTGTACGGACTGAAAGGGAGATTTTAGTTTTTTTGAGGAAGTATTGTGGTTGGGACAATGGTATTTAACATGGGGTCTGGGTATTTCATGGGTGCTGATAACCAAATGATTTATTTTTCTTTTGCAGCGGAATATGCATCCCCTCCCCCAAACACTAATAGCCTTTTCTTTTTCTTTTTTTTTCCTGTTTTTGGGGATTGACAGGGGCTTGCTTGAGACACTTTAGCCCTTCTGCTGCTTTTTGATTAAGTTACGCGTTTTGACCCGTGATGTTTTGAGGGTTGCAACTTTATGGGGTGGGAGGTTGGGAGGGATACGGTTTTGCCTTTTTTGTGATTTATTGGCACAGAATTTACTTTTACGTTGGATTTTAACATCACCAACGTCCCCAATTTAAACAAAGTAAAATACAGGCGAGATGTTTTTTTTAATGGATTGGCTTTGTCTACTGTGGCATGTTGCTGTTAGTTTTCCCCAATACAATTAAAGTTTGTTCTAACTGTATGGTTAGTTACCAAATTCTGACCAAAGGTTATTTATCCCATATTCTAGAAAATGCAACCTTTTCCCAGTGGCATTGCTTGAATCCAAGCTTGTATTCTCTTCTCTATAGTACATACCCCACGGTGTGTACATCACCGGTCTAATCCCCTTTGGTTTCTTTTGGGGGATTGTAAACATCTGCCCAAAGAGAGGAGTATATGAGTTACTGGGCTCCTTGGCAGCAGCCCAGTGTTTTTTAGTAACCACTTGCTGTGAAAATCACGGTTCGTTCCTGAGATGCTGTAAAGCAGCATGTGATTGGATGTGCTGTGGTCTTTGCCATGGGTGGTTGGGGTTTTGATTTAATTTTAGGTTTTGTTTTCTTTTTATTTGGAAGAATGGGGTGGAGAACATCTCGCTTGTTTAAGAATAGTTTCCCAAAGCATACAAAATTGTCATCTTTAAAATCCACTCATTCTTCAAATATTTTTTTTTTTTTCTTTTATTATAATTTTTTTTTTTTAAGTTTGTATTTGGGTGGGTGGGAAGGATTTTTTTTTTTTTTTTTTTTTTGCGCTGCCCTGATGTATCTTTTCTGGACTCTTAACACTTTACCTTATCCGTCTGTTCAGTGTTGGGAGTACATTAATACATCAGTCTGGGTTAGTGGGAGGGAGGGAAATGGAGAGAATTGGTTTCAAAAATTCTAATAAACAATTTGGGAGTTCAGGGTAAGGAAAATTTGATCTGTAAACTTTGCCCTTAAATTTGTGAATTTTCTTTTCCCCCTAACTTTTGGCTACTGCAGATTAAAATGACCAACCAAATTTAAGAAATCAAAAACATTTATTTTTTTTCCTTTTCAATTTAGGCTATTTCAATTGGCATTTTTCTCAGTGATGCTACAATTTTAAAGATTTGAGATTTGTGAAAATGCAATGGTTAACATCTGTGATGGTTTTTGTTTGAAAATAAAGCTCACTGAAGTTCCATATGTGTGTAAGGTGTCTTTTTTACTGGGGTTCTCGTGACAAAACCCATATTGTTGATTTATGAATGTAATGTGAAGTTTTAAACTTGTAAGACCACTTCTAGTAACAGTACAGTATTGTATTAGTCTCTAAACCTCAGTATCCAATACCACTTTGTTTCATTAGATGTCAGTATTTCCCTAAATACTACTTGTGTAACACCTTCATGCTGTTACTAATAACAGTCCATGTACTGATATCTGACAGCTAAGTACAGGCAAGTTTTATGCCATGTTGAAACTGATTAATGGCTATGGTATGATTTTAAACTGACCCCTCCCCTGATCATTGATAAACAGGGTTCAGAGTTTTAAAACTCAGGAAACAGTTCACTGACTGTTCATTTCTACCGACTATCAATAATTTAGCTCACCAAGATGCATTGGCGAATTCTGGTGATCACTTCATTCATTCGTCTCTTCTCATCTGGGGACACGCTCCTGGCACCTTGTGACAGGTTAGTTCCCACAAGTACTTTCTTGATCGAGGTTTCTTTACTGAAATCTGAGCAGCTATTCTGAATTATCCATTGAGATGGCTACATTTAATATTGAGATTATTACTTTGAGATAAATGCATCTTCAAATCTGTCTTTTTGTCATTGGGTTATGTGAAATGATTTGTGAATTTCTTTATGAAATATGAGCTTTGAAGATGGTCATCACCGTATTATGAAAGACTTCAACAGCCACCAGATGGTATTCTCATTAAGACTGAACTTTGAGTCAATGACAAAGCAGGTGGAGTGTTGAATGCAGAGAAGCTGAGCTTTGAACCTTCATCAAAGAAGAGCAGTAGAAAGAAAGTTATTGATCTTGGTTTTACGAGCTTAACCTGTGAGTGCCAGACAAGAAGTGGGCAGACAAACAAACTGCCCTGTTATTCTGTGCATCAGATGCCTGACATGTTTGTTGCCACCAGTCAGATCTACTGCACTGGAGAAGTCCTGAGACAGGTCCAGATGGCGAAACTGTTTGATGATGACAAGTACTTTGTAGATATGAAGTTGACTACAGCTCCTGGTGAGTCAAGCGTGTTTGATTTGTTCTGATGCCCATCTGAAAAGCTCTAGGCCTGTGATTTCCTGTACTCTGCTATTTTCCTGCTTACCCGTAGAGGTCGTTGTGGAGGCTTTTGCCAATCTGAGCTCAGGTTTCCCAAACAAGACCGTCCCATCCTCAGAGCTACAGAGGTTCCTGCAAACATACTTTGAAGAGCCGGGTAAGGAGTTTGAGCAGTGGACTCCCCCAGACTGGCATTCAAAGTAAGAACATTTTGAGTGGAATTGTCTTGACAGGATAGTATGAGGATGGTTCACCCAAAAATGTAAATTCTGTCATTTACTGACCATCATGTTGATTCTAAACCGGAATTACTTTACTTTGACAGTGGAACACAAGTGTTCCAAAAAAGCCATACTGGAACTATGACCTGAGGGTGTGTAAATGATAACATAATTTTCATTTCTGGGTGAACGATTCTCTTAAATTTGAATGTTAATGAAACCACAACCATCTTTGTTCCCTCTTCCATAGACCAAAATTCTTGTCCAGGGTGTCTGACTCAAAATATCGCAGTTGGGCTGAAGAACTGCATAGTTTATGGAAGTCTCTTGGTCGAAAGGTAAATGTTGGTTTTCATGTAAGGGACTGTGTACCATTAATTCATATTTATCTTCTTACTATATACATGGCTGTGCAGATCCGTGATGATGTCAGAGACCACCCAGAGCTGTACTCACAGATTTACACCCCACACCCAGTCGTCGTGCCTGGTGGCCGCTTTAGGGAACTCTATTACTGGTTAGTCTCTCCCTTTATCACATACATAGACAAACATAACCGTAAACCTTTAAAGACAGACCTGTTGTGAGTTCGATGGTAGTCAGTCAATAGTATGTGCTTTTGCTGAAGCCATCTGCTTGCATTATTTCAAATCATTTTTAAAATAGTCATGTTTAAAAAGTGGAATTAATGGTAAAAACCACATTACCCATGATGCTGGGCAGGAAGTTCCAACAATCAGGGACTGGCCACTCCCATGAAATAAATACTTTACATATACATACAATGTTGGGGAGTAACTAGTTACAGTACATGCTACAGCATTACATAATTTAATGACAAAATAAATGTAACTGTAATCCATTAGTTACTGAGGAAAAATAACATTTAATTAAATTAGTTATGAAAATGTTAACGATTACAAAGGGGGTTACTTCTGATAAAGTGACAAATGCATTCCAGTGCTGGAAATTTGTGGTGGCTGTGCTTTAAAATTAAATCAAGTGATAAAGGATTTTGTAAGTCTGAGAGTTATTAGTGTTGAATACTACTAAGATTAACTCTGCCTGGTTTAAATGTTTGAAAATGATTAACAGTTGAAAACATTCATTAGAAACTTAGAAAAGTAATCAAATGTAATCAGTTGCATTATTTTAATAAAGTAATTGAAATAGGTACTTACAACTACTTATTACATTTTGTAAAGGTAGCTTGTAATATGTAACATTACATTTCCAAAGTAACCTTCCCAAAACTGTGTGTGTGCGCATGCGTTTCATATTTCGCAATAAACTTAAAATATATTGTTTCTATTGGTGTAATAGAGTAGCTTTATATTTCACAATTATGCATTGTATTCTACATTTCTTTTTTTCCTGTCTGATTTTGTAATTTGTATTTGTATAGTTGTGATTCATCCCATGGCTGCTTGGCTTGGTTCATGGTTTATAATACTTTACAAAGACTTGTTTTAAAATCCCCTATTGTAAAAAAAAACAACCTGGAACCAGCCTTGCTGAAAAGGTGGTAGAGCATTAATGCACTCTCTGTTGTACAGTTTTTCTTGGTGACCGTGCTGTTATTGGACACTTTCACTCATGAAATATTGAAATGTATATTAATCATGGCTGTTAGTGGCTTACAGTGAATTTCTACGTTGCCATTGGTAATTGACAACTTATGCATAATGCTGCATCCACACCACTAGGTGTCAGTGTATGTCCACAGCCAGCCCTCATGCTGGTGCACACATCATGCACAGATAAATATGATCAAGATTGTCAAATCTGATTTCATGGTGACTTTAATAAACACACAGCAGCACCCTGGCAACTACCCACAACACAATAGCATCATAATGATTAGTTCTGCAAAACCCACTCATATTATCTTTAGAAACTGTAATAATGGTGTTTTTTTTTTTTCTTCAGGGACTCATATTGGGTAATAAATGGTCTCCTTTTGTCAGAGATGACAGAGACAGCTCGAGGAATGATTCTGAACTTTGTGTACCTGGTAGAAAGGTGCACTTATTTCTCTTGATTTTCACATTACACTAAATAACAGATATGTGATTAAATGAAATGCATTGTTTATTCACATTTACATAGTCTGTATGTTTTTCTAAAAATGTTGAACTAAGTATGATTGCTTCAGTTCATAGTATTTAACTAAGAAATGCACAAGCTTATTTCTTTTAATAATACAAAAGAACCTAAGTAAGCCACTCACTTTCCCTTCACTTCCATTCAGATACGGCCTTGTCCCAAACGGTGGTCGGGTTTATTACGAGCGGCGCAGTCAGCCTCCCTTCCTTCCACTAATGGTGGAGAGCTTCTATGAGGTCACCGGAGACAAAGACTTCCTCAGGTAACCTTTCCGACTAAACTGCCCTCCTGCAGGTTTGTTGAATATTGAGGTGTTGCGCTGAACCGCTCTGAACAACACCTCTGCACTGCATGTGCTGTGTGTGTTTAGGCAGGTTTTGCCAGCACTGGAAACAGAGTACAGCTTTTGGATGCAGAATCGCTCTCTTGCTGTGGCGATGAGTGGACTGACTCACATTCTGAATCGATATAATGTACCTGTGGACAGGCCGAGGTGAGACAATTCATTAACACTGTGCATTTTAAGAACATGTCAGGGTCACCACCAAACGCAAAATGAAATTTTATTTTGCATAAAGAAATCTTAAGTTGCATTCTTATTGCTGTGATTCTCAATACTGTAATAAAGTAACACATCTGGATGCATTCCAGTATTTAAATCTGTGACTCTTTGCAGACCCGAGTCGTACAGTGATGACGTAGAACTGGCTGAGGGCCTGTCAGCAGGTAGGAATCTAGGTGCTCTATTGAGGCCAAAATGCAAATATTTTGACTACTTTTACCTATTAAAGGTATAGTTCACCCAAAAATGCAACTTTGCTGAAAATGTATTCACCCTCAGATCATGCAAGATGTAGATGAGTTTGTTTCTTCATCAGACCAGATTTGGCGAAATTTAGCATTGCATCACTTGCTCACCAATAGATTCTCTGCAGTGAATGGGTGCCGTCAGAATGAGTCCAAACAGCTGATAAAAAGGTCACAATAATCTACAAGTAATCCACATGACTGAAGTCCATCAATTAATGTCATGTAAAGCGAAAAGTTGTAATTTTTGATTTCATACTGTTGCTCTTGGCTAAAGTCCTCTATCCATTAAAAAAAAAACAGTTCTAAAACAAATATGTTGGTGGATTTTGATGTGCAAGGACAGCAGGGATGGAGTTTTTTCACTGCATGAAGGACTGGTATTTTGGTCAAAAGTGACAGTTTAAAGTTAAAATCCCTTAATGATGGATTTGTATCTTACGAACACAGCTTTTTGCTTCAAGATATTTATAGTGATATTTTTATCAGCTGTTTGGGCTCTCAATCTGACGGCACCCATTCACTGCAAGTAAGTGATGTAATGCCACATTTCTCCAAATCTGTTCCAGTGAAGAAACAAACTCATCTACATCTTGGATGGCCTGAAGGTGAATACATTTTCAACACATTTTCATTTTGGGTGAACTGTTCCTTTAATATTCTGATGCTTACATGTACCACAACAAGATCATTAAAGGAGTCATATTAAAAGGTATTTTCTTTGTTTAGTAATAGCTTATCAGTGGTGACTATCTCGAGTTTGTTATTGTATATGTATATTTGATGAATATGTTAATGTATTTCAGAGGCTCAGAAGAAACTTTGGATAGAACTGACATCTGGTGCAGAGTCAGGCTGGGATTTCTCTTCTCGCTGGTATATAGACAGCACAGGCAGAAACAACGGCACCCTGAGCGACACACAGACAAGCTCTATCCTGCCTGCTGACCTCAATGCCATTATGTGCCGCAATGAGCGTCTGCTGGCCTCCTTCCACAGGATTCTGGGTAAAAGAGTAAAAACACACTTCTGTGTATTTACACACACTACTGGACGATGCTAATTCGAGTTCACTTCGCAATTCAAAATAATTTCCCTATTTCACGTGTTCTCCCTATCATTTACTGTCCTATATTTACTCCCAACTTTACTGTATTATTACCGTATCATAAAGGATGTGTTTAAACCTTTGTCAAAATTTGAAATCTGGAACTAGAACTAGCAAACTTGTCAATAAACTGTCATAAAATCATCCAAAATTACTCCTTTTCCGTTATGGTGCACTATATCAGTCATCAACTTTTTTTTTTGAGTTTGAATTCTGAGTAAACGATTTAATTCCCAGAAGGGTGCACTCTTTTAAACCAGTAATGCACCCTCAACGTTTCCATTTTCCTTTTTTTTTTTTTTTTTTTTTTTTTTCCTGCAATCATTTTCACACTGACTTTTCTTTCCTCCACATTTTTAGTAAATCATCATTTATAGTAAATCATCATATATAACAAATGTTTTGGTAATAATTTAGTTTTGTCATTAATAATTTTCAAGTCAGCAATAATATCACGTCGGTAAATTAGAAAGATAAAACACTTGGCATTTAAGTTAAGGCAGAAGATTTCACACAGAGGAAATTGTACTTCGTTTGATGGTCCAAATATTCAGCTATCACTTTTAATGTATTCACCTAATCAGCTGATGTCATTTAATTTAATAACTTCATTAGGCTACTGCCTAAAGGATGACTGATGGTCATCTGTCTTCTCTGGGCGCTGACATTAGACATTTATGTAATGGATATTTATTTAATACCCCCCTCTCTCTCTCCCTCCCTCTCTATCTCTCTCTCACTCCCTCCCCCTCTCTCTATATATATGAATAATATATATTCAAAATGTCTTTATCCACTTTACATTTTTTGAGAATTCTTTGAGTAGAACATTAAAAAAACAGCATTTATTTAATATAGAGATATTGTGCAACAATGTACAGTAGAAGTGTTTATTCTCACTTTTGTTAAATTTAATGTATCCTCGCTAAATAAAAGTATAACAAATGTACTGATCCCCAAACATTTAAACAGTAGTAGTGTATATTTGTTAAAAGTGCTTGTTTAGTTCCCTTAGGTATGATAATAAGGCAGCAGAGTATGAACAGCGTGTTTTGTGTGTTATATTAAAAGCACTCTGACATCTTTTCCTGTAGGTAATGAAGAGAAGGCAGTGGAATATGAGAAGGCACTTTCTGCTAGAATTAAAGCGGTTGAAAGTCTACTCTGGGATGCAGAAAGAGGAGCCTGGTTTGATTTCAGCCTGGTGAACGAGACCCGGCACCTGTCCTTCTACCCATCTAACCTGGCGCCTCTCTGGGCACAATGTTACTCTAAGCCAGAAATGGCCAATCAGGCTGTGCAGTACTTGACGGTGAGCCTGTCACTTTACAAACTCTTATGTTAATTACTGATGTTTTATAATGGGTCATATCGTAGCCAGGCGACATAGACGGTATACAACATATGCAATGCTTCCTTCCTGCAGACAAGCTCCAGATGTCTCATCTCTGACTTAATGCTGCTTTAATAAGACCTTCTATCCCCACAGTAAATTAATATTGTAATTTCTTTGTATCACATATATTCCCTCTTGAGTAACACTACAATTCACTTCCAATTTTTCTCCTTATTAATTTGTCTTAAATACAAGAAAAAAGTATTTTTAGGTTTCACAGGAAAAAGTGAGATCTCAAACAGTGGGAGGTTGCATTTCCCCGAAGCAAACTCCGTGCTCAACAGCAGATGGCACTCTTTGCACAATATTTCTGCTTTTCACAAACCTTTCCTCATTCTGGTCATTTATCCTCTCTCTCTTTCTCTGTTTAGGTTAGTGGAGGTCTGGACTATCCTAACGGGGTTCCCACCTCTCTTAGTGAAAGTGGGCAGCAGTGGGACATGCCCAACGCCTGGCCTCCGCTTCAACACATGATTATAGAGGGTATGTGGTCATTTAATCTTGCGACAGTCACCATTGAAATCATATATGTGACCCTGGACCACAAAACCAGTCTTAAGTCGCTGGGGTGGGTCAAAATTATTGATTTTTTTCTTTTATGCCAAAAATCACTAGGACATTAAGTAAAGATCATGTTCCATGAAGATATTTGATAAATTTCCTACTGTAAATATATCAAAACTTAAATTTTGTTTAGTAATTTGCATTGCTAAGAACATCATTTGGACAACTTTTAAAGGTGATTTTCTCAATATTTAGATTTTTTTGCACCCTCAGATTCCAGATTTTCAAATAGTTGTATCTCGGCCAAATATTGTCCTATCCTATCAAACCATACATCAATGGAAAGCTTATTTATCAGCTTTCAGAAGGTGTATAAATCTCAATTTCGAAAAATTTCGAAAGCAGCTTTACAGAAGGTCACAATGTTAATGTTTGTTATGAGTATAGGTGCATGAAGCAATTTAGAGCTGATAATATAGTTGTATTTTATATATATATATATATATATATATATATATATATAAATAAATTTGTCTGCACTTTATTTTACAGTACGTGTACTTAGTGTACATGCCTAAGTTCTGGTAATATAAGGTAACTACATGGGGTAGGTTTAGGGGTAGGTTCAGGATTAGTAGTTATTACCTAGTATTTGAAATTACTATCAGAAGTACATAGTATGTACATGAGTAACAGGACTGTAAAATAAAGTGCTACCTAAAATCTTATATTGACCTCATTTGCTTATTAAATACATGTTCTCAGTCTTATTGTGCATAATTCATCAGTATATTTGTCTGTATTCTATGATCATTTGGTACCTTTTTGGTGAAAATGACATCAACTAGGCTTAAAGTGTCCAAATATCTTAATAAAATCAGGACAGTCACTATTATTCAAGCCATGGTCTTTCGTTGATTACTACAAATAAACATTTTAAGCTAGCATCACTGTGATTCACACTTTTCCTCTCATGGAAAAGCCAGCAGGAGTGTGATGTGTAGACTTATGTAATAAGAGTGGGTGGGCTATGTAGTTCTTTGACCTATTAATAGAGCAGAAAGTATTAAATAAAGAGCTACATCTGTTGGGCCGAACACTTTACAACATCCAGGCTAATTGTAAGAATACACGGTCATCTGGTCACCCTTCCGGGACTGAGAATGTGCAGGGTTTTGGTTAATGTTAACCGGTAGCCAAATAGCTCTCTAAGCCAGTAATCATGTTTTACTTTAGACATATAGTGGTGAATCAACACAGTATGTTATTACAATGTACAGTTTTCTTAATATTTAATTTCTTTTCTTTAACTACATTTAGTTTTGTTCATAGTTTGAGAATGAGGGCATGTCGTGCAACTTTATTGCCATTTGCAAAATTTGGCTCACTTCATTTTATTTTATTTTTTATTTTTTTCTCTTTTGTTTCACTGGGAACCAAATGATCAGGAGAGAACATGCCTGAAAAAAATGAAACATTGTGATTCTATAGACAATAACAGTTTGGTTCTTTTCCAACTTCTGACAGCAGTTTACTGCTTACCGAAGGCGCCGGCTGGCTGTAATATATGAGCATCAAACACACATTTTGCAGATCAGCCACTTCAGTTATAACTTGAAGCAGTGCGCCTGAGGAATCTTCAGTCTGTTCAATGTGTGAACTAAATCACATTATTCCCTTCAAAATTCAATTTACCTGCTGTCACATCTTGTCTGTGAGTTTGGGAAGTGACTATTAAGATGTGATTAATGATGCTCAGTAGTTGGTGAATTTGCCATTTAAATCACCTTTAAATCACTTCTCACCCCATCCATCACATCTTTGCAGGTCTCTCCGGGCTCGATTCAGCCCACGCTAAAGAACTCGCCTTCAGTTTGGCCCAACGGTGGATTCAGACCAACTGGAGGGCGTACATTAAATATGAGGCCATGTTTGAGAAGGTGAAGTCCCCTGAATTCGCTCTAGGCTGTTTCTGAAATCGCACACAATATATCGATATATCAGTGGAGTAATGTAGGGAATAGTGTCCGATTTTGGATGTAGCCCCATCCTACAGCTGGACCTTTAGTTTCTGCATTAGTTTAAAAATCACCATGAAATCAGTCAATTCCTGATGAACAAACAACACGGTCACCAAGAAACATTAAACCATAGACCGCATTAATGGCCGCCCACTTTTAATTTTTTTTATATTTTAAGTTTATTGCAGAAATGCATTTATGAAGACTTCATATGCAAATACACACACACACACACTTTTGCATTTATTTTTTGCATTAAACTTTAAAATATATGTAGACTGACTCGATTACGTTATTTGTGGTGCTTTATCGAAGAGGCTGTTCCCTGCAAGCTTTTTGGCTTGATGTGCTGGCTGTGACTGATTGGTTGAATTTTGCACAGCATCATGGGTAATGAAGTTTTCCCCCACAAATTGTTAAATTATTATTTTAAGTTGAAATAATGCAAACACATGGCTTCATCAAAAGCGTATGCCATCGATTAACAACCTCGATGCTCACAACAGGTCTGTCTTTAAATGTTTAAAAGTTAAAAATCGATTTCCCTATGGAGAAAATGAATGACATTTTTAATGTAAATGCTGCTTATAAATATAAAAAAAAATGTATTATGACTTGTTCACTTAACTTCCTCACTGTCTCTCTCTCTTTTTCTCTGCAATTCTCTTCACCCCTTGTCCTTGTTACAGTACGATGTCAACGGTGATGGAAAGCCCGGAGGAGGTGGCGAGTATGAAGTTCAGGTATTAATGGTCTGTTCATATTTACATATTCAAATTCATAAATCTGCTTTCGGAGCTGGGCACAGCGCTTCGGAGACATTTTAATCTCTGGAGGAATTAGGGGTAAATTAGAGTTCTTCAGCCCAGCAGAACCATTCTTAAAATGTAGAATCTCATTTTCTCCTGGACCCTGAGGACCAATAGAGTGTCTAGAGAAGGAACGGCAAATTAATAGAAGCTCAGATCACCAATTTCCAAGTTCATAGAATAAATTTCAAAAGATGTATCATGAAATGTCAGACATTGACATTAGTATTGCAAGCTTTAGTGTTGCTATTGCCGAACCCAAACCGAATGAAACTATTAAACTATGGCGAATGGCTCATCTTGCGGGGTTTATGCAACTGAATGATAACCCAAACCCTCCATCTTGTTCCTTTGTCATAGTTGGGATTCGGATGGACCAATGGGGCTGCTCTGCAGCTGCTTAACCAGTATGGTGATAGGCTGAGCTCTGGAGGGAGTGTCCTGAGTGCCAGCGTTCTGATTGGACTCGTCTATCCCATCCTAAAATCTCTGTTCTGATCCTGATCCGTGATGTCTGGAGGCTGAAGCAGTGGAAACATTAGAAGATCCCACATCTCCATTCAACAGCTCATGCTGAAATGATTCAATCAATGTCTTTCTGTCTGACTTGCTTGCTTTTTTTTTTTTTTGGTGGAAGTAAGAAGGAACCCAAAAAAGTTTTACAGAGAGTAGTATGGTAACACTTTACAATAAGGTTAAATTTGTTAACATGAACTAATGCTAAAAAATATATTCAAAAGCGTTTACTAATCTTCGTCAATTTTAATTTCATCACACAGTAATACAATGTTAAACTAATCTAAGTATCATTTAATGGACCTGAGCTGACATTAACTAACAGTTAACAAAAGTGAATAAACACTGTAACAAATGAATTTCTGTTCATTTTAGTTAATGCATTAACTAACATTAACTAATGGGACCTTATTGTACATTTTTATCAATAGTATTTTTTATAATTTGCTTTACACTCCTGAAGACTGCATATTTTAATGAGATATACCTAAAAGTAACTACGGTAAAATAATAACCCAGTCTGCAAGGCTGTGATACGAAAGTAGCTGATATAATCCAATGGAAAAATATAGACATGTTATATTTTTTCAGGTTCATTGTCTTAGGTAGTAATTAATGTCTCTGCAGTGGCAGGATCAGAAGACTATCATCATGACTAAAACTGAGCTGACATTACAAATGGTAATTTGCTCTAATCCAATTAGAAGGCTTATTGCTGATCGGAACTTTGCACATGCTGTGTATGTGGAGTATGATCATTAAAAGTGTTTCTGTTTGACTCGCAGCGTGTGTGTGTGAACAACTGTTTTTAGAGAAAGTGTGTGTGTGTTGGCTGACATTTGCTTTTATTTTTAGTTGCTGGGTCTTAGTTACCTTTTTCTTCTAGGTAGCACGTGTGAAGGTCATAGGCCAGATCTGAAGAATGGCCGACCTGTCAAGAGTTTTTTTTTTTTTTAATCAAGAAAAGCATTTCCAAGAATAACAGAAGAAAGAAAGTGCGAAGATGAAGTGATTGTGATTCAGCAGGGATTGCTCATCGTCATACCAGCGGGAACACAACGGTGGCTGAAGTGTTTTCATTCATCTCATTACCCATTTATTCTCACTGAATTGAAATTGCACAGATAGTTCGATAAGCCATGAAACATCTTCTCCAGAGCTGCCTGCTAGGTCTGCGTCATTGTGGTATTGTGTATTTTAAATTGTGAGGCATAAAATCTCCGTATTTTAAGTTTTCATGACAGAACTTATATTAGTTTGTTTACTTTTATAAAATAATTACAATTAAATGAACATGAAGTGAAAACAAAATGCTCTCTTGCAAGTAATATGTTAAATTATATACAGGTGCATCTCAATAAATTAGACTGTCTAGAAACTCAAATTGTGAAATTCGTGTATTAAATAAATTCAATGCACACAGACTGAAGTAGTTTAAGTCTTTGGTTATTTTAATTGTGATGATTTAGGCTCACATTTAACACAACAAATTAGAATACTTTTAATTTTTAGTGAATTGTTGGCCTTCTGGAAAGCAGGGGCGATTCTAGGATTTTTTAAATGGGGTGGCACAGGGGGGGGGCATGGGAAAAGTCATGTGCCCCAACACAAGTGGGATGACATAAAAAGGGCACTGCACATGTGCCTGGACAACTCGTCTCTCTTTTTATAAATAAAAACCACTTAACAGCAAATACTTGTTCTCAACTTCTTTCATTGTCCAAACAGACAGTGTGTGTGTGTGTGTCTAGTGAACTTTTTGTAAAAATTGCTCATGTTCTGTTGCTGAAGATAGATGGCTGCTGGTGTAGTCTTCACTGGCCGGCTCTGACCTGTGCTGCCAGGTTGAGGGCTGCAAGTGTCAGAACGCTAACATTATTAAACCCCACATTTGAGCGTTTACCTCGTTACTGCAGACTAGTTGGGAAAGTGATTGTGCCTTTAATCTTTGAAACAACAGGAAGAAACGTAACATAACGATTTCTATTTTAAGCAGTGCTGGTGCATCGCAGCAACACAAATAACCACAAACTCTAAGGAGCTTTCAACATACATTTTCAGCTTTTCAACAGGCCTATAAGCATATTTTGAGGGGGGCCGGTGCCACCCTGTGCCACTCCACGCCCCTGCTGGAAAGTATGTTAATTTACTGTATACAGTATGTACTCAATACTTGGTAGGGGCTCCTTTTGCTTTAATTACTGCCTCAATTCGGCGTGGCATGGAGGTGATCAGTTTGTGGCACTGCTGAGGTGGTATGGAAGCCCAGGTTTCTTTGACAGTGGCCTTCAGGTCATCTGCATTGTTGGGTCTGGTGTCTCTCATCTTCCTCTGTACAATACCCCATAGATTCTCTATGGGGTTCAGGTCAGGCGAGTTTGCTGGCCAATCAAGCACAGTAACACCATGGTCATTGAACCAGCTTTTGGTACCTTTGGCAGTGTGGGCAGGTGCCAAGTCCTGCTGGAAAATGAAATCAGCATCTCCATAAAGCTTGTCAGCAGAAGGAAGCATGAAGTGCTCTAAAATTTCCTGGTAGATGGCTGCGTTGACTGTGGACTTCAGAAAACACAGTGGACCAACAATAGCAGATGACATGGCAGCCCAAATCATCACTGACTGTGGAAACTTCACACTGGACTTCAAGCAACATGGATTCTGTGCCTCTCCACTCTTCCTCCAGACTCTGGGACCTTGATTTCCAAATGAAATGCAAAATTTACTTTCATCTGAAAAGAGGACTTTGGACCACTGAGCAACATTCCAGTTCTTTTTCTCCACAGCCCAGGTAAGATTTTTCTGACGTTGTCTCTGGTTCAGAAGTGGCTTGGTAGCCCTTTTCCTGAAGACGTCTGAGCGTGGTGACTCTTTATGCACTGACTCCAGCTTCAGTCCACTCCTTGTGAAGCTCTCACAAGTGTTTGAATCAGCTTTGCTTGACTGTATTCTCAAGCTTGCGGTCATCCCTGTTGCTTGTGCACCTTTTTCTACCCAAATTCTTCCTTCCAGTCAACTTTGCATTTAATATGCTTTGATACAGCACTCTGTGAACAGCGACCCCTTTCAGTAATGACCCTCTGTGACTTACCCTCTTTGTGGAGGGCGTCAATGTTCGTCTTCTGGACCATTGCAAAGTCAGCAGTCTTCCCCATTATTGTGGTTTCAAAGAACAAGAGATACCCGGAATTTATACTGTAGGGATGGTCATTAATTGAAACTCAAATGTAAATATTCTAATATTTTGAGATACTGATTTTTGACTTTCATGAGCTGTAAGCTCTAACCCCCCCATTTAAAAAAAAAAAAATGTTTTACTTTACATGTAATGAATCTAAAATATATGAAAGTTTCACTTTTTGAAATAAGTTACAAAAAACAAACTTTTTCACGACATTCTAATTTATTGAGATGCACCTGTATATTAGGCTACTTTATATTATATACTTCCTATCCTGTTAGTCATTTATAAAATCTGGAAATAGTAATTTCCTTGATAACATCATCCAGCAGGAAGTGACAACATTTTGGAGGGAAAACAACAGCATGAACACCAGTAAGTATTAGCAATGCAATTCATGAATTCTCTGATGTATTATGATGTTAGCTGATTTGTCTTATTCGGTTTGATAAAATTACAGAACTCCTTAGATTATCAAAATTTGGAAAGATAAGAAGTAAATAAATTGACAAATGTGACACTCGTGTAAGGTAAATCATAATCCCTTACTTAGCATTGGCAAGTCTAGTTCTTTATTGATATTGTGTAAATAACCCAGCTACTTAATAGTTATAGTTGAAGTTATAATTGAAGCATATTTGTTCTTAAAAGTTACAGAGCTCAAAAGGAATGGCAAAAATGATTCAGAACAATGTGGAATTGAGTATTTTGCTCAAGGGCAAAATGCTGCTAGTTCATGGTTCTATCAAATCCTGTGACCTTTCAGTTACCAACTTAGATGATAAAGATGAAGAGTTTATTGATTTATTCTCTTTTTTTCCTGTGAAAATTCTTCTATTCCAGTTTAAAGTGCAAAGACATCAAATTAGCCATTCATAGGTTAATCTGCCAAAGAACATTTGTTGAACAATGATAAAAAATGACTGCACTTTTATACATTTAACCTAGAGAACAATTAAATGGGTGAAAAATATCCCATAGACTTACATTGAAGTTGGTTGGGATCGACTTGGACTAGCTAGCAATCACATAGCAACAGACACGGAACACCTTAGCATTAGCATAGCAACACCCAACCAGCCATATTTGCACTAACAAGCACCAAGTTGTTGTTTTTTCCGCTATTCCGTTTGGTGCCACTAGTGGCACAGAAATTCCTTTAACTACACACCTATGCTAAAAATAACCAATTGAAAATTAATTTTATGCCACTACAGAGGTCAGTATGCCAATGAGTGGTCCATTTGAGATTATACGAGTGTATCCATATCCATGTTATTAAATGAGGATCCTGAAGCCTGACGCCTGGTGTTACGTTTATGCACCAGTTGTCTGGCGGCTCACTCAGTCAGCTCATTGTGATAAGTCACACATTATGAGCGTCTTCAGCACAAGGAAAACCTAATCAGAGCGCTGAGAGGAGGCGGATCCATTTGTAAGGGAGGAAAGGGAGCTGAGGAGGGGGACAGTTTTTCTTTGTGGGAACGTTATTAGAGTAACGAATCCCTGATATGTGGGGTAAATGAGAATGGAGCTGCCTGTGAGGCACCATAACGCTTTAATGTGGTGAGTTCAAACCATGTCTGATCATATTGGTGTGTATTTGATTGCCAAATGGATCCTTTTATCAAAGATGGCCACATGCTGTTCTTACACAACAAAGCCCTTGATGTCAGCCATTTTAGGCTGTTCAGTGTAGAAAATTATAGATTACAGACACATAATGGCCAAACTAGACTAACATTTCTCCACCATGTCTAGTATTTGTTACGGAACAAGGCACTGTATGGATTGATGAATACAAGGTCCTGTCACATAACAGTTGTTCCAGATATATAGATAGCAAAAGCATAAAAGACTCCTATTCACCCACTTTGAAAAGGAAGTGTGCTTAATTGTATTGAATGTGCACTTGTAGTGTACTTAAAATCTTAGAAGTATACTTTCTAACTCTTTAGAAAAAGGAACGCATATTACTTAAGGGTTTTCTCTCAATAAACTCCTAATTTGCTGCTTATTAATAGTTAGTAAGGTAGTAGTTATGTAAGGGATCTAAAATATGGTCCATGTGGTCCAGCAACGCTGTCTCACGGCAATTCGTACGTATTTTGCGAGGTGGCTAATTCGTACGACCTCGCTCGTACGATTTAGTACGATTTGTCTAAACCCCAGTGACGGGTAGGTTTAGGGGCAGGGTTAGGTGTAGGTCATTCGTACAAATTCATACGAATTGGCAACTCGTAAAATACGTATGATTTAGCAAAAATCGTATGAATTTGTACGAGTGAGGTCGTACGAATTCGTACGAATTAGCCACCTCGTAAAATATGTACGAATTGCCGTGAGATCGGGCTGGGTCCAGAGTAACCATTAATATGTGCTTTATAAGCACTAATAAACAGCCAGTATTCTATTAATATGCATGCTAATAGCAGTGATTATTGGTCCTTAAAATATCTGTTACCGTATATTTAAAAGGCCACTTAAGTGTACTTAAAGAGAATACACTTTCATGTTTCATAACACCCTTAGTAAACTTTCAAAGTGCCATTTGTAATAATGTCAAATTAAAGGTTTTACTTAAAATATATTTAAAATAATTTTTTATCATGCTTTTAAAGAATTTATTTTAATGAGTCGACTAACCTACTAAAGCACATGTAAAATACTTTTTATAATTGTTTACTGTAACGTTATTTAATATTTAATATGTTTTAAATGCAATTTTCCACTTACAAATTTTTAATTATAAATATGTTTAAATACATAACCTACAAGAAATTACATTAAAACATATATTTAGTTGCGACAGTCTGCAGCACACTTTAAGACACTAAAAGTAATTCTGAAATTAAATAGGTGCTTAAAGGGATAGTTGACCAAAAATGAAAAGTTCCAAACCTATGTGAGTTTCTTTCTTTTGTTGAACATAAAAGAGTAGATATTTTAAAAAATATTGTTAACCAAACAGTTGCTGGTCACCATTGACTTCCATAGTAATGGGAGAAAAATAGGGACCAGAAACTGTTTGGTAACCCGCATTCTTCAAAATATATTCTCCTGGTTTCAGCAGAGGAATTAACATCATAGAGGTTTGAAACAACATGACAGAATTTTGGGTGAACTATCCCTTTAAGTCCTACTTAAGCAAGTTCAGCAATTTAAAAAAAGGGAGTTAAAAAAAGTTTAATTTAGTAAAATTTTAACTAGCATGCATTTTAATTCAATTTAATTTAATGTACATAGCATGCAATTGCATAACCAAAAACATTATTCTTTTAAATTATACTATTTCCACAATAAGTACTCTTTTTAAAAGCACGATAAAGTGTACTTCTATTTTACAACAGACCCTTATGATTTATATATCTTTGAACACATATGATAGTTAAATCTCTAAGAGTTGGGTTCATAAATTACACAATTTATCTCTACACATTAAAAAGTAGGAACCTGAATTTGTAAAGATTTGTCCTAATTTAACACTTAAAAATTCATATTTTTTGAGGCGTTATAATAATAACCTGCCAGTGGAATTTAGAGCTCATGAACCAAAAGATTTCCAGGAGGTCCTATACACTAACTGTGAGGCGCTGTGAAAACTAAGAGTCTAGAGCTGTGAAGATTCACAATTCTTGATTGAGAAGGTTGAGAAGGTCTCCTGGTTCTGACCTCTATCTGTTTTTATAATCTCATCGGTGTTCCCGCACGTCCACATGGACCTCATTACATCCAGCGGTGGCTCAGGGTTCTGTTACAGGAAGAAATCCCGCCACCTCTCCCACTCAGCAGACCACACAAATAGAGAGAGGAGCTGAGAAAGAGTCTTATCAGGACAAACCAATCGCTACATTCCTCCACAGGCTAATCTGATCAATAGCTCTCTCTTTAAGCATGAATACGCGAGAGCTGCGGTACATATTCAGCTTACTACAGTCCTGTGTAAACACACTTGTGCACGGCCGTTCATTTGATCACTGACTTTCCCTAAAGTGCTTTGACCTCAGATGTGTTTGAATAAACCTCGCTGGCGCAGAGAGATCAGGCAGAGCTGCATCGATTGGCCGTGGCCTCTGGACCATTTGGTATTCATTACATTGGAAGAATTAGAGGCGAGATAATGGCTGAAAAAGTAGATTCTAAAAACCAATTTTAATCTAAATACACGCACTAAATAAAGCCACATCGATCTGAAAAATAATTTGACTCTTTCAGATCGCTTTTCATCTGCATCTCTTCACCCGAGGACTGGTGTTCTAAGTTTGTTATCACATTCATCATGTATTAGTTCAGTTTTAGAATATCAATATGTTTGTGTTGTGGGCATTGACATGCATGGAGGCTGTTTTTGACCTGCTTTTCTCTTTTTGAGGCTTTTAAGTTGACTCTGAATTTGAATCATTGATATTCCAAAGGCCACTTCACCTCAGCTATTGCTTCATGTTAGATGAGCAAAACGTCAGTGTTGTGCGCCAATAAGTAAGTTCAATGCAATGCATTACTTTCCTTTAAAAGTAACTAAGTAATGCAATTAGTTTATTTTTTAGAGAGTAACGCAATATTGTAATGCATTACTTTTAACAGTAACTTTCCCCAACAACATTAAAGACAACTGCTGAAAGTTACAACTTATTTTCACTGTGTTCAGTCCACTTACCTATGTAAAAAGTGAAGTTACTTATTTCATTTCTGTTTGAACTACATTAATCATTTTTGTTGCATTAACGGGTTGCATAAACAGGATAGTGGATGTTTCAGTTGTTTACATAAGACTGAATTTCAAAAATTTTTTTTGAAATAAAGTGTTTTTTTTGAGTAAACGGAAATATGTTAGTGTTTAGTGCTGAGTTATGTTGGACATTTAAAATCGTTTCCGTTGTGTATGTTGTTTCATTCAGTTAACAATATTTGTGCTAATGTCAGAGCAGTGACATTATTAACCTCTAACTTACAATATGTGTTGTATTCGCATCCACATTAACATTTTTATGGTAGCATAACTGAAAATAAAGATAAATAAAATAAAGATAAATTAATTTTGTGCATCACTTCCTCTAAAAAAAGAGTAAAATCAGTGCATCTATTTAATGTATATTTCATTACACTAAGTTATTAAGTACACAATATAAAATATTAATACATTATATAAAATAATAAAATCATTTAATTGACTATGATGGTATAAACACTCACATTTATGTCAACATTTGCAGTTATTTAAGCAATATCACATGCATTAATACACATAACATTAACTATTTAACTTGTAAACTTGTTTTGGACATTCCTCCTGAGTGTGTTGATTTACTTTAAATGGCCTGTTTAATTCAAATTCACACTCATTAATTGAAATGAAGTAAATTATGCATTTTGCACAACCCCTCAAAACAATTTTGGGCTTAAAATGGTTGTCCAACCACTTCCTTTGCAGCCCGCAGTCTTTCTGAGAACGTCTTATGCTTATGATTTGGTACATTTCCATTGCCAATCACATAAGTTCATTCTGCTGGGATGATGATTTTCTCCATCAGCAGTATAAACATCACTTTCAAGGCAAAATGGTCACCTGATTATTTTGCCGCTTGCTGTTTTGTGCAAACCACCATGCTGAAATGCCGCATTTAACAACAGCCTTTGACAAATGACAAAGTATAAATTCTGACCACAAAGTGGAAATTTCTGTTTTCTTGGAAAAGCACTCACCTCTTTAGCCTTAATGCCTTTAATGACCCATGTTATGGCCACTCAGCATGACGAACAGTGCTGGCAGTCAGCTTCTGCCCTTTGGCATGGTCAAAACTTTTTCAACAATTCAAGCTCTCCAGGTCCTAACAAACCTGTATACCTCATTTTTACCTGTCGTTGGGTTCAGTATTGATGCTCTGTGATTAGTACATCTTTATTTGTTGTTACAGCACTCATGTATTGCTGTGTCATGAAAGGATTTATGTTGTTTCTTGTTGTTTTTATGGGGCACACTTCTCCAGCCGATAAAACGGGTTTATTGATGAGTTGGATTGAGCCGCGTAATCTTGTGCGATTCCCATTCATTGGAAGGCGACGGTGATTTATTGCTGTCTTTACCCGTTTATATAGGTTTGTGAAAGAGGGTGACTGTGCATTGTGTGCTGGAGAAGCTTCACTGTAGCGTGACAGACTGCATCATTTTCAACTTAACATAAAATATGCAATATTAGCAATATATTGTATTATCATAACATACTATTAGCGATATATACTAATATGATCTAACATTATTATAATACAAAGGTACTGTATTATTGACTGTTGGTGGAAAAAGGAAATGGATTTTATTAATAAAAGTGTGTGTGTGTGTGTGTGTGTAATGACAGCATGTGATATAGTGTAAATATAGGGATAATAGTGATATGGCAAAAAGGTCAGCAATATATTAAACATTTATATTTAAATCAAGTTATATTTAAATTGCCTTTATCACATCATGGCAAAATAAATAAATAAATTGAACGTGCTTGTGGTGTACTTAATATTTATAGTGTTTTTTTTTTAAAAAACTTACCTGCAGATAATATGATATGAATGAAATAAAATGCCACTTAAGTGTACTTAGAGTATATGTTCATAGTATTTTTTTAAAAAAAATATTTACATTAGTTTACCATAAATGTACGTCAATTCATTCGGTAGTACACTTTAACCATATTTTAAAGCACAAAAAGTAATAAGACCATTGTGAAATTATATATAAAGGTGTATTTGTGTGATTTTTAAGTGGATCAAAAACTATTAATTTCAAATAACTGCATTTAATATACAACCCCAAATCAGAAAAAGTTGGGACAGTATGGAAAACGCAAATAAAAAAAGAAAGTAGTGATTTCTAAATTTACTTTGACTTGTATTTCATTGCAGACAATATGAACACAAAATATTTCATGTTTTGTCTGGTCAACTTCATGTCATTTGTAAATATACATCCTTTCCTGTCATTCAGACCTGCAACACATTCCAAAAAAAGTTGGGACAGGAGCAATTTAGGGCTAGTAATGAGGTAAATTGGTTAAATAATGATGTGATTTGAAACAGTTGATGTCAACAGGTGATTGTAATTATGATTTGATACAAAAGCAGCATCCAAGAAAGGTCTAGTCCTTTAGGAGCAAAGATGGGCCGAGGATCGCCAGTTTGCCAACAAATACGTGAGAAAATTATTGAAATGTTTAAAAACAATGTTCCTCAAAGAAAGATAGGAAGAGATTTGGATATTTCACCTTCAACAGTGCATAACATAATTAAAAGATTCAAGGAATCTGGAGGAATTTCAGTGCGTAAAGGACAAGGGCGCAAGCCTAAGCTGAACAACCGTGATCTCCGATCCCTCAGGCGGCACTGCATCAAGAATCGTCATTCATCTATAAGCGATATCACCACATGGGCTCAGGACTACTTTGGCAAACCTTTGTCAAGTACCACAATACGTAGTTACATCCACAAATGCCAGTTAAAACTGTACTGTGTCAAAAGGAAGCCCTATGTTAACAGTGTCCAGAAGCGCCGTCGACTTCTCGACGGAGGCATCTGCGATGGACCATCACACAGTGGAAACGTGTACTGTGGTCAGATGAATCAGTATTTCAGGTATTTTTTGGGAGGAATGGACGCCGTGTGCTCCGGACCAAAGAAGAAAAGGATCATCCAGACTGTTACCAGCAACAAGTCCAAAAGCCAGGGTCTGTCATGGTATGGGGTTGTGTCAGTGCCCTTGGCAAAGGTAACTTGCACTTCTGTGATGGCACCATTAATGCTGAAAAGTACATAGAGATTTTGGAGCACAATATGCTGCCTTCAAGAAGACATCTTTTCCAGGGACGTCCATGCATATTTCAACAAGACAATGCAAAACCACATTCTGCACACATTACAAAGTCCTGGCTGCGGAGGAAGAGGGTACGGGTACTTGACTGGCCTGCCTGCAGTCCGACCTGTCTCCAATAGAGAATGTGTGGCGCATTTTGATACTGTTGCCCACCTTAAGACTTGTTTGCAGGAAGAATGGGACAAAATTACACCTGAAACACTTCATCACTTGGTGTCTTCAGTCCCTAAACGTCTTTTAAGTGTTGTGAAAAGGAATGGCAACATTACAAAGTGGTAAATGCTTTACTGTCCCAACTTTTTTTGGAATGTGTTGCAGGTCTGAATGACAGGAAAGGATGTATATTTACAAATGACATGAAGTTGACCAGACAAAACATGAAATATTTTGTTCATATTGTCTGCAATGAAATACAAGTCAAAGTAAATTTAGAAATCACTACTTTCTTTTTTTATTTGCGTTTTCCATACTGTCCCAACTTTTTCTGATTTGGGGTTGTAAAATTTAACTATAATACATTTAATATATATATGTTTTTCTTAAGTGAAAATAAATAGCCACCTTCATATTTATATTAAGACAAAAATACACTGAAGAACTGATTAAGATTGTATTAAATGTCTTCACCGTGATGTTTGAAAATGTTCCAAATTCAAACTGCTGGGGCCACTTTGGCATCACAAAATGTCTTATTTTATATGCCATCTCTGCTGCATAGTGCTTTGTCATTGTGTGGAAAATACCATGTCAGAACTGATGCTTTGTATTGTAGCAACTTGGACTGCGGATGTATTGCGGTGTCTAATAGCAGTGTGTCCATCTCTGACAATAGCACACCCATCCCACTGCAGGAGACAAGTGTTGTCGAATCATACAGTAGTGGAAGATGCGTCAGTCGAACAGGAATGCAAGGGGGAAAGGGTCTGTGGGGAACGAAAGGGAGGAGACAGAAAGCACTGCACTTATCACAGCTGCACAGATGGTGCGGCAGATGAGATGGGAGTGGAAGACAGACAGATAAGGAGGGATAGCAAGAGAGAGAAGAGATACGGCAAGAGAACGTGTGTGTGTGACAGCGTACTTAAAGAATGGTGGTTTAAAGCTCCTTGGGAACTGATTTAATCAACATAGGCTCATTGTAAAAAAGTGCCTCTGACTATATTTTTGTGAAAATGCAAAAGCATACCTGTACCATACAGCTCACTGAAGTTTCCAGCTGGAATGAGTGGTAGTAAACACCAATTTTTATTGCAAATTATTATTGCAGTGGCAGATTATTGATTAATAGAGACTAATTTTTGAGTCTTTGAACTGCATTTTTGCAGTTCCTTGCACAATACTATGTTATGACCTCAAAACACTTTTTTCCATAGTGCATAATTTGTAAACATTTATACATTTTCACATTTGCATAATATAAGGAGCTACATATGTTTGACTTTTCTGAAATGTAAACTTGCTCTGTAGCTCACCTGGTACAGCCACACAACACTAAGGTGGGGTCTAAACAGAGGACAAACATAATAAAAAGTGTATAATTTCTGCATTACTAGCACTAAACAAAATACATTGTATAGGGATGACATTTTTGTAGGACAAAACCTAGAAATGAGTTCCTGTTCCATCATCCTGAAGTCAATGAGCTTTTTGAATGGGTTTCGGAAAATGCCTGAAAGAAGTGGATAACACAAGCTCAAGATATTTTCATGTTTTATACTATGACATAAAATACCTCAATAATCGTTGCAACGTGATCTCATGATAATTCGTATGTATTTTACGTAAAATGTGGTTCTATAAAACGTACATTTACTTGCGTTTTTACAGGCACTGAAATGTACAATATTGATGTATTTTCAGCATTTAAACATACAAATACTTACATATTTTCAGCATTTAAATGTACAAAACTGATGTATTGACTACACCTAAAAATGAATCCTTATGAATATGGAAATCGCGGCATTAATTTTATTATTGATGTTGTTTTTAGTTGTCATATCAATGACCTTGTTTTCAATTGCATTATTCAATTGTTTACTTAATATGAAATGATAACATTTCATTCTGTTCTGTGTGATTTCTGCTGCCAGCTCGTTTCTAAGAATAGGCCTAAATATTGTTAACCAAGACTTCACTTTAAACCCTTTAAATAAATAACATTTCTGCAATCGTTTAACCTTTACTTGTCATGTAATGTTTACTTTGTCTACCATGGGCCACAAAAGGTGTTTTCTCCGACATGCTGTGACTGACAATAGAACTATAAAATACACCAAAAACATAATTACGAAATGAAACAACTTTATTCGTGCACTGTAATCCAAATCTTCCGAATCCACACGACTGCGAGGAACAGACCCAAATCCAAGCCTTTATTGAGATCTTCATCTCCATCCCGAGCAGCGAGTCCAGTGACCATAAATAATAGCAAAGCCCGCGGACTCACTGGAGCGTGCTTGTTACAAATTCAAATGTTGCCGCTTCAAACAACAGGTTTTACGGCAGGATAATCGAACGCTCATTGGCTCTCACCTGCATTCGTCACAGATTGTGACATGCCGTGTTTCTGGTGAGGTGTGTTTGAATGATGCGCGCACCGCCCTTCACGAGTTCACGGAGTGGATCGGGAAAATTATCTGGATAATATTGTCAGTGATTAACAATTTAAATTCTGCTCTGCACCTCACACAAACCTACTGTATTCCATCAGAGAGGACTGTGGCTGCAACGCATAGTCTTTTGGATTACTTTTGGTACTGCGTTTGACATTTTTGCAATAAATAAATGATTGTAATTGCATTTCTCTGTCTGTCATGTTTTTCTTATACTGTACAGAAATAGTTATGTTTAGGTTTAGAGGTAGGAGTGGGATTAGCGAATATAAAATATTTTTAATGCTATATTGTTACAAAAATTTTCCTGCATATTTCGGTTAAGTGCATTTTATATCCTTTTATATTCGCTATAAAATGGGCAGGTTTAGGTTTGGGGGTAGGTTAAGGGGTCTAAAAATCTAAATCACTTATTGATAAAATTGATGTTTCCTGTGGCTCAGTGGTAGAGCATTGCATTAGCAGTGCAAAAGATTGTGGGTTCAATTCCCAGGGAACACTGGTGATAAAAAATGTATATCCTGAATCGCTTTGGATAAAAGTGTCTGCTAAATGTCAAATTATAAAAATGCATTGATACGAGTATCTTAATGATATAAAAGATACGTAAATATTTTAAATTATTTTAGCTAAAAATACGTAGCGATTTGTATGTTTTAAATGTTGAAATACGTCTAAATTGTATGTTTTAGCATCAATAAAAAAATTACAAAAATGTACGTTTTGTGCTTGTAAATGTTACGTATTAATACCTACGTATAAAAAATGAGACCAGGCTGCAATAATACATCTTGTGATTAAAAAAGAGAAGCTTTTACTTGTCTTGGAAATGGTGTTTGTGTGGCTAAATGGGACTAAAGAGGTTGTCGGGGACATTAAGTGTCATCACACTGAATAGGAAAACTCATCTACTAACTAGTCTGCTTTCACAGCCTTGTTGTGTTTACACACTTGCAGTCTATTGTAACTCAAACTTTCAGAGATTTATAAAACATAAAAAAAAAAAAAATCAATAAAGACTGAAGGAGTTGTTGGAAGCTTAATAGTGGTGACATAGTCACGTGAAGGTGATGTAGTTTGTTTATAGCCTACATTTTAGCTTTCTACTTCTGGCGATTAATAAAAGTTGTGTTCATAAAACACACCCTATTGGCTGAGCCAGAACTTCAGATGTTCCATCAAACAGAGCAATGTTTTGAAAGCACAGTGAGCACACTCTTTTACAAGTCAACCTGCAGGCTTACTCATCAGCTGTCTCTTCAAATTAAACTTAAGAAAAAAAAACACACTTCACCTTTAAGCTGAAGAGAACGATTCAGTGGAACTCAAGCCAAGATCCCAGCACATTAATGCAGACAAGGACAGATGGGAAGCAAAATATGACAGAGTTTAAAGCAGATACATTCAGAATAATTCAAAGTAATAAATGGAGCAACTAAGAATAGTCTGAAACATGTTCTAGATCAGCAGGGGCTCTCTTGTATGAGAAACAGCATAAACGTAATCCATTATTCAGTGACTGTCTGTTTGAACGGAGCTGAAACTCTTGTGCTCTGCCGTTGTACTGGTTGAGCGGTGCTCATCCTTTTAACCTCCTCTAGATGTCCAACAGATACTTTCAGTGCTGTAGACTGTCAATGTGTCCAACATAGCGTACTGTCTGAGTAGGTCCTACATTTGAACTTACTTTGTGACCATTAAAAAAGTACTGTATGTTCTATATAGTATGAATGTGGATAGTATGAATTAAATTCAGACGTACAATGTTGTTACGATCACATGACCTACAGTACCAGCGTCAGCTGCGGCACTACACTGCTGTTTATAAATTCTGTCCCATGGCCTCATGGGATAGTAAAAGTGTCCATTGAATGCACAGTTCATAATCCTGGTGGAAGTTTCAAATACAGTGAATAATCCTTGGCATAATGTTTTTTTGCATATAGTAGGGACATATTCAGTTTTGGACACGGTGTGTGTCTGGCTGAGATCTGTCTGAGTGTCTGCTCACTCTAACATAGGCTACACTGAGCAGGGAGGATTTTTATGAGAGAAGCTGGGTGGTTTTTCTTGGTGCAATCCAGTGCTACCATGATGTTTAAGTGGTTGCTAAGGTGTTTTAAATGGTTATTTGTGCATTGCTTTAGCTGCTTATTGGCCTAAATCAAAATTCAAATCTCTCTTAGATATATTGGTGTCTAAATATGGCTCAGGTTCAATGTAAGTCTTTCATTGCACATTAGGCTGATTGCATAGAAAAACTAGATGATCATTATAATAAGCTTAATCATTAGGCTAAGGACTTTATTGAAATCTCCAACCTTGAAGGTTTCATTCAAGTTTGTTTCCTATTAAAAATACATCCACAGATTCATCACCCAGGATTGACTTCATTGTTTTAGTGTTGTGTTAGCTTGGGACACACTGAGAAATCTTTTGTGTTTCATGGCAGCAAGTAGTGCAGGTTCAGAACAACGTAAGGGTGAGAAAATGATGAAAAAAAAAAAAATTGTGGGCGAACTGCTTCAAGAACAGTATTGGTCATACTAAAGCAGTAGCAAGCACTGCTAATTAAGCTCTAAATAATTATTGGAAGATTGCACAAGAATAATTTAGATGACAGAAACATTCCTTGCCCTCTCTTTTCCCCTTAATGGCTCTCATTTCAAATGCAGAGTACCTCAGCAGTGAGCTAAAAGTGGTGAGTCGAGCAGCTCCACCTGTCAGAGACCTGCCGTGTCCTCATGGGTTTGATTAACATGACGGCAAAGTTGTCTCATCAACACTACGCAGCATATGAATCCTCAAGTATCTTCTCAGCTTCGTCCAAATGATGAGCACCAGAGACACGAAAGCGACAGAAAGACGAAGGGCTCACCCACCTTGCTCTTTGATTATGTTTTAATCAATGCGGTCCAAGTGATAATCTCCTCGCCTTTCTACAAGTAGCCCTCCTCTTTTCTAAATCTCTTGAGCTTCATTAATTGGAGGTCTTAGCCTTGATGGATGAACGGCGAAGAGGAAACCGCATGTATTAGTCCCTCTGATTGAAATCATTCCTTTGGCCTTCATTGTATAAGCCAAAATACTCCAAGGCCTAGTTTCCTAAAAATTCTTGCCTCCAGCTTACATCTCTGAGTAACTGGATTTAATATCGAGTCAGAGAGTTTGAGATCGCTATGTTCAGAATGTTTACACTCAGTCCGGCTTGCTTTAATTGGCCATATCTGATGTAATTTTCTGTTTCCCGAAGATATTCGGGAGCCAACCAAGACTTTACTAATTAAATTGTGATTTTGCCGTTAAATGCGGTATTGTATCAGGTGATACTGCCAAAATCCAACTTGTCTCAGCGCCAACGGATATGTTTGCAGTCTGGCAGCACATGGAAATGCTTGAATCAGCCTTGTCGGAGCTGAAACTAGTGGATTTTCTATCTTCCTCTAATTTAATGGTGGAGACAGTGCCTGCCTGAGGACTAGAGCAACTGCTTTTTCCTCTGCTGCTTATGAGTTCTTTTCTCAGGGTGTCTTTTCGGATGGTGTTCCACCAGTGTAATGGATTGAGATAGAAATGGTAATGTTTTCCCCGGCATCGACTCTGACTTTAAAGTGTGAGGATATCCCTCCCTCAGCTAGGTTATTGAGAGAAAGCTTTGGGCAGAACGGATTTTCTGGCATTCTGGCGGGGTCCTTGCCTCAGGGGTTGATTGACTTGAGACTACTAATGTTTGGAACCACTGAATCATACTTCATAGTATCCATGGGAAACTCAAGACAACTGTGGCTGGTACGAAGAGCTGCTGGAAGTCCCCTCAGGGTACATAAAGGTTGACTAATACCAGAATAGCACAGTGTGACGGTAGCTGGCAGAGCTGCAGTGATGTTCCAGCAAGCACAAAATGTTTTACAGCATTTCACAATGTTGCATTTTGTTGGCAGTTTGATTACACAGTATGTGAAACTACGGAAGCCATGAGAGGCCATGCATTACTGTTTTTTTTTTCTAAATTTTAGCATGATCAAAACTTTAAAACTTTACTGCAGAATTTTAACATATTTCCAAGATGAATGGAATATTGAATGAGAACAAATAGAAGGCGAGAAAAAAAAGCATCTGTCAAACACATAGTCATTGAGCAAATAAGGTAAAAACATATTGTAAGAATATGAAAGTGTTTTTTGAGCTTGAATGCATGTCAACCTGTTGTTGGGGACTCCCAAAACCAAAATATGAACCTTTCATTACCCATAATAGGGGCACTTTAACACAGTACACGTAACAAGTTTTTTTTTAGTAATTTTTTTTGGTAATTGTATAATAAATAAAAATAAAACAAATAGATATAATACAAAAAGATTAGAGAAGCTAGTGTTACATTTTTTTTTTAAAGAAAACAAGCAGTTAGTAAATGGATAGAGTGCAAGTCTAAAAGGGTCAAGTTTTTTAAGAATAGAATTAGAACAGAGAGTGCTAGAGTTAGAGGGTCAAATAAAGATGAAAGATATGTGTTTTATATATATATACACACACATATTTGCACACATAGAATAAAGACATTGATAGATGTAAACATGTTACAATGGTAGACTGTGTGGTCACAATTATGAATATGGGATTGCTGATATAAGCGTCTTTTGTTTTATACGTACAATAAGATACAGAGTTACGGCTATAAAGCATGAAGCTCGCAGTGTCAGAGTGCCAGTCAGTCAAGTCCAAGGCAAGACACAACCCACAGCAACATATTACGACAACGAATGTCTGACAGCAGATAAGTAAACGGTAAATATATAAATATATGATTGTAACAAAAATGTGCATCAAATACGCTAAACACGAAAGCTCAAATGTGTGTGTGATGTGCTAGATCAGACCTCATTGGTTCTTGTGCATCACACGCCACGACACGGCACAACACTGGTATGACAGCTGACGTAAAATAAAGGATAGAGCTTAGGAGAGCGATGCAAGTAAGTTAAAAAATGCTAAATCGGCACCGATCCCGATCCTTGAGATCCTTGCTCAGGACATCCCTACTCTTTAACCATCATATGCCGATGTGCCAGTCACTTGAGCTGGCTGTCCAAATGCTCAGAGTCAATACAATGTCTATGAAGATAAAGTATAAAGTTGTTGCACACTGATTTGTAAGTGATCTGTCACTAACGAATACGAAGCTTTCACTTTGAGTTAGTTCCTGAATAAAACAACCCCACTCAATTTTTGATGCAGCAGTCAGGGGCGATTCTAGGATTTTTTTAATGGGGTGGCACAGGGGGGCCAAGATCCAGTCAGGGGGGGCCCATGGGAAAAGTCATGTGCCCCAACACAAGTGGGATGACATAAAAAGGGCACTGCACATGTGCCTGGACAACTCGTCTCTCTTTTTATAAATAAAAACCACTTAACAGCAAATACTTGTTCTCAACTTCTTTCATTGTCCAAGCAGACAGTGTGTGTGTGTGTGTGTCTAGTGAACTTTTTGTAAAAATTGCTCATGTTCTGTTGCTGAAGATAGATGGCTGCTGGTGTAGTCTTCACTGGCCGGCTCTGACCTGTGCTGCCAGGTTTAGGGCTGCTAATTTGCTGGCCTACTTGGCCCTGCTTGGTGGATTGGCTCTGACCTGCACTGCACTGCACTGCATCTACCTGTCTTTGACATGGTTTCTTCTTGAAGAAACCTTGAATGTATTGCTGCTGTGCCTTACTTTGTCCCCTTTTCATTTTTTTTTACACAAAATTCTGTCTAAAAAACCCCCCTCTAACTTAATCATCAATATTACACAAATATAATATTGAATAGCCATATTATCATCTGATTAAAGAAAAAATAATTTAATGTGAAGCTGTTCTTGGACATTACAAACGAAAATAACAAAATATAAGACTACATGCAAAAATGTTTGTTTATTCAATACAAACAGGTGTTTACTATTCTACATCTTAAAATTCCAAGTGTCAGAACGCTAACATTATTAAACCCCACATTTGAGCGTTTACCTCGTTACTGCAGACTAGTTGGGAAAGTGATTGTGCCTTTAATCTTTGAAACAACAGGAAGAAACGTAACATAACGATTTCTATTTTAAGCAGTGCTGGTGCATCGCAAGCACAAGGGGGGTCAAGCATTTAGGGGGGCTGTGGACAAGCAAATGCCCTTTTGTTAGACAAAAAACAAGTTGAGATCTCAAGAAATGTATTTTTTTGCTCTGTGTAAATTGAAGTGTGAATTTTAGGAATTTGTAGATTTTAAATAACATTATCTGTATTTGAATGAACCGTTTTAAAAATGTAGTGAAAACATCAGTACATTTGACCACAGTAAAACGTTGTCTATTTCACTTTTAATCTTTAAATGCAACATCTACTACTATACTGTTACGGCAAAAAAGTAAATAGTGGTTATGCGAAATTATTTTGAGAAAATACTTTTTGAATGGGCACATGAAAAACATTAAAATGACTATAGCAGTGTGCACAAGGGAGTCAGACAGAAGGAAAGATTTTCTGAGGTTAGAGGTACCCTGTGAGACGGCAAATTAAGTATAAAAACAACAGTGGATTCTAACCTAGTTTCATTACAAATGCCAAATAATATGGGTGAACTGATGATCTAAAATATTTCAGGTGAAACATCGCACACATTCACGGTCGGTGGAACATGCGTCAGTGGAGAATGGTGAGAGGAGGACTGATGGGTACATTAGTAAAGCTCATACCTCACTTTAGCATGGAGCTGGCGTGGGCTCACATTCACACGTAGGTAGGAATGACAGTGTGGAAAAAACAAAAATACAGCTTAAGTAGGTTATGAGTGGTACTAAAAAAGGAGAGAGAGCGACTGAAGAAGTTGTGCAAAAACTTTTGAGTTGGCTGTCAAAAGTAAGTGAATAACCAACCGCAGGTGAAGCGCGTTTTGCTCAGAGCTCACCTCTCAGGGGAATCTGTGATGTTCTGTGCCAGGTGACAGCTCTACATTTACCGTCTGTCTTATTTCATTCAGGTAAATTAAGGTGAGCTTGAGGGCAAACATGTCTATCTGTGTGGGTGATGTGGTTCTTGCTTTGGTGTTGTGTAGTGTTCTGATAACAAGCATGAACAGCTGTTGTGTGTTGTGTTGAGTCAAAGCTAAGGCGGTCTATATTACCTGGATAAATGTGTGTGTAAATAATCTGTCACTGATAAAACATCCACTCCAGTTTAGCGATATACCTGCAATGTCAGAATACACAGCTGTTATCAATGGCCATAAATGGAGAATGATGCTTTTTGCCTGCAAAATGGTGTAGGTGAGCAGCAGGGGCTGACTGGCCCATGTTAACCAGAGAAACCTTGACCCCACGGTCCAGACTCCTATCTAGATTAACTATGTGAATCAGGATGAAGAGGTCTATGGGGAGCTGTGTGGAAGCTCAGGGTCACTCTGGACTATATTAGTCATGAGGCTGAATTAATCACTCTTAATGAGGTTACACTCCACAGAAAGATGAATCTTACCGTCCTCCATGTCTGATTGAACCTGGAGATTTTACACAAACACAGTCGTGGATTTCAACATACACACTACATACTTCTTTTTCAATCTTCTGGTTGCTGACCGTCTTCAGATGTCCATGGAAGGCAGCAGATATAAGCTTTACCACCTGTGTATAATGTCACAACCCAGGATTTTACCTGTCTAGGTCGAGTTTCTAAGCCAGTGCATGCCATAATCCAGCCGTCAGAACTGCCGCTTCTAAAAGTTCCTTGAATATGTTCAAATATTGTCAGTTTATACATGTAATTAAAAACGATTTTCACACTGTTAATGTGGGGAACTCTGCATGGGTTAACTATTTTTAAAATCCTTGTTTAGCCTATTTGCTATCCTTGAACTACACTGCCGGAGGCATAATGGTTGTTTAGCGTCAAACAGCCAATCATAAACTGTCTCAGAGCTCGGCCTATTAAATATTAATGTGTTTTTTCTACAGTCCTACTAACTTTCACAAACTGTGTTTTGATGAAAGTTAAAAAGTCATACAGTGACATGAAAGAAACACTAGACATTTCCAGGAAGATGCTTTAAACTCTGTAGGATGCTGGCCCTTCAGGAGCAAGATTGGACACCCCTGCCATAGATGGTACACTTTAAATATCTTGACTGATATTATTCAAAGATCTTACAATTCTCATCAATAGTGACATTAAAACACATTTTAGGCTTAATAATAAGAAATTTGCATTGTCCAAAAGTAGTACTACAAATAAAGCTGCATTTTTTTTTTTTTTTTTTATCAGCAAGTCTCGAGCGATATTTCAGTAAATATGTTTTGAGCTATACTTAGTATGAAATAAATGTTTTTTTAAATATATGACTTTTTTTTACTAGGGTATGTACAGTGCAAAATCTTGAAACCTGATTTAGAGTTGGGGTACCTTGATGCCAGACTCTGAATCAAGTCCAGTCTCAAATGTAATAATTAAAGATCTCAGACTTGTCACACACTTGGGTAAAATTGCACTTTAACTTGATATGGACTCTGGCATTTTGGATAAGCTGAGTTATGTGTAACATGAAAGATAAAACACAAACTGGATTTGTTAAGGACTTGGACTCGACAAGGTGGGCACAAACCAAACACTAACCAGGCTGCGTTCCATTTCGTTTTTAGACATACACTTGCGAACTTCCCTAAGCACTTCCTCTTGGGGAAGTCCCTGCCACCATTTTGAAGTGTGTTCCACTTTGTGAAGTGGACAAGGGAAGTTTATATGGACAGACCTTCAACCCCTCAATTTTGACAGAGGGAGCGAGACTACTTCATATTTACACTTCCGGCTGCTCCACATACCATAATGCAACACGACTGTGACGTGACAGCATATCACGTTTAATTTATCCCCACTCCAAACAACTCTATGACATATATGTGATTTTTTTTTTAAATATTCAAAAAAAGCCCAAGCATACCTATATACATTTTCTTAAAGAAAAATATAAATAATAAATCAACTCCATAACAGATTCCAAGTGATCAAGGGCTTAGGATGTTCCAGTTCAGCCCCTCAGCGAGGGTCCTGCCAGTAGTGGGTGATTATGCAGTGTAATCACATGCGAGTCAACAAGACTGAGGGAATTTTGCGAGGGAAAAAAAACGAAAGTCCCCTCAGAAACAGGAATGCAGCCCCTGACACTTAGTACTTGAGTATACTTAAAATTCTTCATTCCACTCCATGCTCTGTTTCAAAGTATGAACAGTGTGAAAAAGACCTATAGAACAAGATGGAACCCAGCATTACAGTACTTGTAACCCAAAGGTCACGGGTTTGAGTCTCGATACTGGCAGGGATTGTAGGTGGGGTTGTGAATGTACAGCACTCTCTTCCACCTTCAATACCATGACTGAGGTGAGACCCTTGAGCAAGACACTGAACCCCCAACTGCTCTCAAATGGCTGCCCACTGCTCCGGGTGTGTGTCCATGGTGTGTTTGTTCACTACTCACTGTTGTGTGTGCACTTGAGGAGTACAGAGCACAAATTCTGAGTATGGAACTCCATACTTGGCCACATGTCCTTTCCTTCCTTAAGTGTGAAAAATAAACATATTGGAACAATATTACAAACAGAACTGCCATCTTAAAATCCCTAGTTGATAAGTTTAATCACTAGTCAGCACACAACCTGCACAGGTATTAGAAAAAGTAAAGAACACATAGTAACACACATGCTGAAGCCAGCTTGTGACAGTGAACACACACAAGTACTTATGCTTATGTACGGAAACAGTCTCTCTCTCCACTGTTTCAGTGGCTCATGTCCTCATATTTGTACCAACGCCTTAGCTCTGTATTCTCATTTCTCATTAAACTATCTGCTCCAGTGGAGTGTGTCTCTACAGCAGGTGGAGCACAGGGTTGTAAGGGAAGCATGCATTACACAAGTATAGCATCTCTTTATGGCGCTCTCATGACAAGAGCCCTGCTGCGTATCAAGCCTTCTGATCTCCGCCAGATGTTTTTTAACATGCTGAGAGGGAAGGCGCCATTTACATTCCCACCTCACACCTCTGCAGTGTCGGGAAGCTGGTGTGGCTCATTGACAACATTGTCTTGGATAATAAATGTCAAAGGCTCAAGGTTTATGATGTGGTATATGATGATCTGTCTACACTTTAATTCATTTTCCGATTCTTGCCTTTATGGCGTGTTCAGGAGACTGTGAAAGTGCTTCTGAATATTATGAGGCCTCCATGAAGGAGTGTTCCTTAAATTATTGTTCTGCCATCATTTACTCAATCTCACATCAGTCCAAACCTGTATCGTATTTGTGGAACATGAAGATTGTAGGCAAAGAATGTTTATGATGCTCTGTTTCATACAATGAAAGTGAATGTGCATGGACCACTATCGTGCTTCAAATATGATGTACTGTATGAGCATCCTAAAAGTATGTATAAGTAATCTCTACATATTTTTATGAAGAACAGACCAAAATTTGGTTTGCACCATAGCAATTCTTCATCAGTTACAAGACATGTGACAACTACACTCTTAAAAATAAAGGTGCTTAATGATGTAATAGAAGAACCTTTTTGTCTAAATGGTTCCATAAAGAATCTTTAACATCTGAAGAACCTTTCTGTTTCACAAAAGGTTCTTTGTGGTGAAAAAAGGTTCTTCAGATTATAAAAATGTAAGCAAGAGATGGTTCTTTAAAGAACCTTTGACTGAATGGTTCTTTATGGAACCAAAAATGGTTCTTTTATGGCATCGCTTGAGAACCTTTTGAAGCACCTTTATTTTTAAGAGTGTAATATTGTTGAGTGTCATTATTGAACCTACTGTACCATGAACCTTTGCTCTACATCTCCATTTGAAAGAAAGCAAACATGTAGTTTTGGAACAACATGAAAATCATTTTCATTTTGGGGTGAATTATACCTTTATGCTATTCTATCATGGGTTACACACAAACCAGATTAATAAAGATAAAAAAAACTGTTTAGCATCAATTTAATTCCTACCTTTTCTTTTGAAAAACAAGTTGTGACATTTCCACAAAAATAAATAGTTGAAACCATAGCTTATTGAAATGACTTACACAGCAGGTGCTGTGACATGGTGTCCTCAACCTGTATGCAGAACAAGGCATCGTACTCTCATAAACACACAGTGTTGTTGTTGTCAGAATGTTCTTAATGTATTCAGAACCTGCCTCATTCACCATCTGTATTATTATGCTCATGTAAACTCTTGCTCAACTGTGTTTCTGCCATGTGCTTTCCTCAGAATCACAGAACAGCCGATCACACACACCTTGCCATCTGCACACAGCAGGAGAGACATACAGCCAACCCCCCCAGCCGCCACCCATCAGAGTGCTGACAGCTCCGTAAGAGAGCGGCGGGGATGAGGCGAAATAGGTTGGTGGATAACGGCGGGGAAAGTGAATTGCGTTATTGATTTAAATGTAGTCACATGGTCTCGTTCGCAGCTGGAGAAGGTATGATAAAGAGCACAGGGGCTGCACATAAATGTCGGTCTGCTGGTTTCAGATTCTCTGCTCGTATAATGTGCTGCAGAACATTTTGGCTGGATGCCTATGTGGGAAATGAGCCACAAATTACACCTAGACTTTGGTTTGATGAAGTGCCTCTGAAATGCTGCCTTAAATGTTTTGCTAAAGTTTGGAGTCTCGTGTCCTGGATGGAATATTCTAAACGAAACTTGTGACGACTGGGTTCTTTCATTGCAGCATAAAGTTAGAAGTTTGTTCTCTGTACTGTAGAAGCTGATTGTAAAAGGTGTTTCATTATTGAACCTGACATTTTCTCTAGCACAAGGTCGGAGTTATTGTAGACTCATTATTTTACCTTGTCTTTTATTATTTCAAGCTGCATAAGAGTATACAATGCAACAGGGACTCAGTGTTTCATTAGAAAACTAAACTGAGACTGAGGTTCAAATCTGGGGGCTTCTACATTAAAGCTTTTGTCTTGGTTTTTGTTCATGTGAAAGTGTTATTAAAAACTAGGTGGAAAAGGTGATGCGGTTCATGTGAACTCTTATAAGGTTCTTCACTGATATGAATCTTATACATCTTTAATAATCATGTAAAAATGACACCTTTGCATGCATTTCTCATAGGCGCCCCAAAAATTTGCATTTGAGGAGAAGTTTGCTTTTATATATATCTCTTGCAGTACATTGGCAGCAGAGACAAGAAAGTGTAATTTTCTCTCACTCTCTCTGGGTGTTTGTGAATGGAAATTTATGATGGTCAATCCAACATGACAAAACATGAATTACACAAAGGCCCTGTTTCACAGACAGGGTTTAGACTAAGCCAGGATTAGGACATAGTTCAATTAGGACATTTAAGTAATTTTTATAAACGCTTAAAAAAAAAACATTACTGGTGTGCATCTTGAAACAAAACAAAGGCACTGATATATTTTAAGATCAGTCAGTGCAAGTTTATTTCAATTGAAACGGCTCAGACTTACATTTTAGTCTAGGACTAGGCTTAAGCCTTGTCTGTGAAACCGGGGGAGCCTTGTAGTCCTGAGTCATTACCTAGTTACAGCAGTAACACCTACCATTACTACTCAAGGTGGTGGAGTAAAAAAGTATCGGATAAAAAAAACTACTCAAGTAGTTAGTTACTAGTTACTTTGGATCATATACTGTATATCTATAGTCTATTTTTATTTAGATATATAGATAAAATGTATGTAATGTGTGTGTGTGTGTGTGTGTATAAATTATATATATATATATATATATATATATATATATATATATATGTTTTTTAATGTAATTTATTTCAGTGATGCAAATCAGAATTTTCATCAACCTTTATGCCAGTCTTCAGTGTCACATAATCATTCAGAAATCATTGCAATATGTTGATTTATTATCAATGCTGTTCTTTTTAGCTTTATATTCATCAAAGAATCCTGAACAAAATGTCACAGGTTCCAAAAAACATTAAGCAGCAAAACTGTTTCCAACACTGGTAATAAATCAATATACTAGAATGATTTCTGAAGGATCATATGACTCTGAAAACTGGAGTAACAGCTGATGAAAATTCTGATTTGCATCACTGAATTAAATTATATTTTAAAGTATATTAATTATGTATTATATGTATATATAACCTCTGACATGGATAAGAGTGAAAACTCCTCACGACCGCTGCCGAATATCTGAACATAACGAAACAAATGCACATTGACGGATCTTCTTCTGTCTGTTTTGCAAAATGTAAACAAATGTATATTGTGAAAATAGGCATTCCTCCTGGAACAGGTCGCGCGCCGCTGCGCAGAGCTAACGCGGGTTTAGCGGGTGTTCATTTCATACTCTGTGACAGCTTAATGTATAAATTATACATTGCATTTAATGTATAAGTTACATGTACAACAAACTGGTAATGTCATAGTTGTATCGTGTACTGTAATCGAATGTAGCCTATCTATACCTGTGGAACCATAGACAGCACATGCGGTGTTCATCTAATACATATCTTCATAGCTAGCAAACAATAGCCTTTGCAGATTTGCTTTCAATTGACTGTAGATACAAAGCCACGTCTTCAACGCTCTTGATGTTCTTAAACTTTCTGTTACAACTCTGAGTGAGAACCGCTTCAGATAACTCAGCGCGTGCGCAGGGAACTGAACGAATCATTCAAACTGATTCGCGAACCGATTCACTGGTTTGCCAACTGGTTTGATCAAGCATTTGAACAGAATTGACTCAAAAGAATGAATCATTCTCGAATGGGCATCGCTCATTGCCCAGAGAAAAGTAGACGGTTGCGTTTGGAATAAATTGAAGCATTTTTAACTTGTATTGTATTAAGATAAAGTAACGAGAGGAGCGTCGCCCACAGTAACGAAGTAAAAGTACCGTTTTTTTCACTAAAAATGTACTCGAGTAAGAGTAAAAGTACCCCTCTTTAAATATACTCTAAAAGTATTAGTTACCCCAAAAAATTACTCAAGTAAATGTAACAAAGTAAATGTAACTCATTACTACCCACCTCTGGGCATTACAATATTGCGTTACTCCCTAAAAAAGTAAGTAATTACTTAGTTACTTTTTATGGAAAGTAATGTGTTACGTTACTTTTGCGTTACTTTCGCATTTCTTTTTAAATATGAGCAGGGCTTGATTGTTTTTAATATAAGAAGTTCTATTTATAGCAAATGTAAAAGCCCTTTCACACCAAAAAGTGTAATGAGTAAACCTCAGGCTGAAGGAAAAGTAAATTCACGTGTGAAGAGTAGAGCGCAGGAGAAGAAGGTTCAACACTCTTCAGCAATAAAAAAAACAATGAAGCACAATTGTTAGTTTATCTAAAGTCATTTTTGCTTATTAGTATGGTTGAACTGGATCATCAAAGGTCAGCAGCAAAGACATCGGTTAATAAAATGGGATTAGATACATTTGTGTTATTTAACATATTTAATTATTGCAGGTTTGCGTCATATTCTGAGTTTGCATTTCACTGTTTTAATTCATTTTGATGAATACTAAATCTGTTTTTTTGCGAGTGGGATGAATTAATGCACATTCACATTTAGTCTAGAACTACGTTAACATCATGTTCACACAGCGCACACAACGCCTCTGCACTTCCGATTTCTCCCAACATGGGGACAGGAGAACTGTCAGTCAATAAATGGGAAAAAAGTAACTGGCGTTACTTTTTTGAAAAAGTAACTCAGATATTTTCATGTAAATTAAAAAGTAATGCGTTACTTTACTAGTTACATGAAAAAGGTAATCTGATTACGTAACTCACGTTACTTGTAATGCGTTACCCCCAACACTGCTGGTAAGTGGTGATAAAAGATTAATCTACTTTTGAAAATTATGTACCACCCACACTAAACCCTACCTTAAACCTAACAGATAGTTGTAACGAAAGCAAACGTGAGTAAAACACATAGGCTGACTTGTACCTTTCAAGTGCAATAATGAATCAGGTGAGCTTCTGAGCAATTTTACAACGTCAGAAAAGCCATATGGAGATGGTTATGTGATGCAATCATAAAAATGTATTAGTTTACAAGTCATGCACTATGGTAAAAGTGTTTTGAGATCATAACATAGTATTATGCAACAAGGTTTTGGGGTTTTGCAAAAATGTAGGTAGAGGCACATTTTTCCAATGAGCCTATGTACAGTGTGAACAGAGAAAGGCAGTGGAAGGGAATCAAACTTGGGTTTTGACCAAGTAATCAAACTCATCTGAGAGTGTATAAGCACCCTCAAGGGGACACTTTGTGCCACTATGAGAGACAGCAGAGGAGCGAGCCATAGACCTGCCAGCAGTTTGTCTCCTCGTCTGTCTCTGTCCTGGAGCAATGGCATGGTGAGCCTGGCGCTTCTTGTGCAAGGGACGCAGGATCAGCATTAGCCCTTCTGCTGGTCTGTCAGCAGTCTTCAGTCAAATCGTCTCACCAGCTGGCCCCACAGGTGTCCGGGAAATTAACCAGGAGAAAGGAGACAGTTCTCTCTCCTGTTTATTCCACAGCGTTGTCACTTCCTCATAAAAAAGCACCATCATGATTGCCGGCAGCCATTTTTTAGTTTGGATCCTGTAAGGACAGTTGGAGACTACTACAACAGAATGGCCTTTTCAAAATGTCTAGTAGGAGGCCAGTATGTCCCTTTGACTCAGATAAACTCCACTTTTGTTGATCAGTCCCTCCTGATCAATTTTAAAAGAATCTCTCTTGACAAATGCTACACAGTTTTAAAAACCCTCAAACCAGAATACAAGGGATGCTTCTATGCTGGTGCCTAAATGGTGGTCTATCTATTCTAGCCTCTGGGTGAGGAAACATATACTTACTTGAAAACCCTGTCAAGTTTGACCATATACACATTTATGGAGGAGTTAGAAGATCTCCGTAGGAGTTAATGGAGGACTGTGAAAGGCGTCTGTGCTTGTGTCTCTGTATAATAGCAGCACTTGACGCTCTCCATATCTGCCCGTCTCACAGTGTGAAGCTAAAAGTGTTTCACAGGAAAAATAGTTACATTTAAACATCTTTAATTTGCAATAATATGGTCAAGCATGTATTAAATTGTTTGTGATGGAGTGGCTAATGCACTGCGAACAAAGGCCTGGTGTCTCTGTAGAGACTGATCGCTGATGAATTCACTGATGACTCAGCACTGCTGCTGACACACTGTTCTTCACAGAGCAGTCTTTTCTTTTCTTTACTTTTCTCATCCTTTCATCTTTTCTTTTTCTGTCTCATTTTCTAATTTTGCTCTGCTTTTCTTTTCTCTTTTTTATTTTCATTTTCTTCTTTTTTTTGTCTTTTGTGTTTTTTTTCTTTTTTATCAAAATTTATTTTCATTTAATTTCCGCTTTCTAATCTTTTTTCTTTTTGTGATCATTTTCATCTCTTTTGTTATCATCTTTTCATTTAATTTCCCTTTTCTTATTTCTTTCATCTTTGTCCTCCTTTTCTTTTCTTTTCTTTTCTTTTCTTTTCTTTTCTTTTCGCTGAATTGAAGTTTCTAACCAGTATATTATGGGATCAGATTGGGACGAAGAGAAAGTGAAAGCAAAAAAGTGAAGTGGATAAGTATCATAGGAAGCGTGCACATATGATTGATCTCTGGCCAGTGAAGAGAATAAAGATTGGGAGTTTAATAAATGGTGAATGTATCCATGGGGGAATAACCTACTTGATACTCTTCTCACCTCTTTACTTCTCCTTTCTCATCATCCCTCTTTCCTCTTTCCAACGTTCGTCTCATCCTCCAGCCCTCTGATGGGGTTAAGATTGATCTTTATTTTCGTTGTTTGATCTCAGTTTATTCATCTTCTCACTTTCCTTCATCTGACATCAGAGTGAACTCACTGATCTCTCTAGTGCAGTGCTTATGACGCCAAACCAGCTGAGTAACCTACAACTTTTCTTCGAGTTCAGACTTGTTCCCATCAAGAATGATAACTATAACGATAATTATATTAGTGTCTATAACATTGCTAACATTATGTTTATTCGAAGCATGCACTGCAGTCTGTCATCTGCTGCTTTAAATACTCAAATTCAAACTTTAAATTTATCTGCTTGGCTGTCAAATTTATAGTTCAACAATGTTCTTAAAGTGATTCCAATGATATTGTTACTTTATCTAGTTATTGTTAGAATTGTTGTAGTTAACATCCTTGCTGAGAATGGGTCTTTAGATGTGTCTTTATGATAGAAGTGGTTTGATTTCTCTTTCCTATTACAATAATCTTCTAGTTTTGCATAATCACATTTATGTATTATCATCAGCATTAATATATTGTCCAGTTTACAGCTTTTTTTCGCTTGTCAGGAAACAGTCATTTAGGCTGGAAGACTGTCTGACAAACAGTGAAGCGTTGGCAAGTCAAAATACATTTGTTTTGTTTTGACGTGCCATTTAGGTTTATTTGCAATAGTAATGCAACAATAGACAGGGGTAGAAAACGCTCGCAACACATTCAAATAATTGCATAGTAGTGTCAATCAATGAATATTCAGTGGACCGCCCATTGTTCTTGTCGGTTTCTTCATGACTACACAACCCCATCTCCTGCTTTAGATCTCAGATATTATTTAATAGCTGAATGTGCTTTTGTTTGTAATGAGAGCTGACAACCCAAAGTCACTCATCCACTCTCCGCACACCTAAAAATCACCAAACCCTACATAATCATCTCAGCGCCACAATTCAAGAATAAAATCTGCTGTTTACCATCTAAAGTAGCACCAATGTGCCAGAGAATAAGCTCAACATGACATCTCAATTATTATTTTGCATAAACAGCAGCCTGTGCCAGCGATTTGTACAAGCATGCCCAAATGAGACCGTTGATGAGATCGCTGTTCTGTGTGTTGGGTTAAGCTGTGGGCTACATGTATCGAACAAGCTGGAAACCCACTTAATCACACCCGGCCAATGCTCCACATCATCTGCAAAATTGAGTCAGCCGTGAAATTAAATTGGTTTATTCAAAATAAAACATTCGATCAAATGAGCAGTAGAGACCACATCATTCACAAAGGGCTTAGATACTTTTGATGTACTCTTGTTGTTTGTCTTAAAGGAATAGTTCATCCAATAATGAAATTTAGTTAACATTTAATTTTGATAGTCCACTTTAAACATTCTACTAACTACTTTGCAACATGTCGAACTTTACAAGTATGTCAACTTACTCTACTAACCCTAAACTATAGTGAGGGTTGATATACAGTTGCAAAGCTACTTATTGTTAGTAGAATATCGAAAGGGGACTATCCAAAGTCATGTACAGTAGTGTTCATGTAGCTCAAACAGCAAAGCATGGCACTAGCAATGATAAGGTCATGGGTTTGAGTACCAGGGAACGTGTTAACTGATAAAATTAACTTACCCTCAAGCCATCAAAGATATACCTTGGTTTGTTTCGTCTTTGGAACAGATTTGGAGAAATTTATTATTACATCACTTGCTCACCAATTGATCCTTTGCAGTGAATGGGTGCCGTCAGAATGAGAGTCTAAACAACTGCTAAAAACAATAATCCACTGCTTTTCACTTCACAAGATGTTAATTGATGGTCCGGAGTCATGTGGATTACTTATGAATTAGTGTTATGTTTTTATCAGCTGTTTAGACTCTGACGGCAGCCATTCGCTGCAGAGGATCCATTGGTGAGCAAGTGATGTAATGCTAAAGGTCTCCAAATCATGAATCTGTGAATGCATTGTAAAAGTAATTACACAAATCTCAATTGCAATAATGCTATTTTGTTTAAATAGATTAGGTATGGTTTTGACAAAAAGAAACAATTTCGCTTAGACGCAAAAGTTCAGCGTATATGATTTAAGTATTTTAAATTACCTGCATACATGAATATATTGGTCTTTTTATAAAGAGTATTTTCATGCATAACCTTTCCAGAGGAAAGCCAATCTCATCCAGGCTTGGTTGAGTGTTGTTTATTTGTGCTGTTAGCAGTAAAATGTCATCATATAGCCATCTCTCAGCAGCCACTGATGTTACTGACCCCAATTTATGAGAGAAGCAGAAGAGGTGCATGATGTTGGAATCTGTTATTGCGACGTATTCAACGTTTTGTAAATCTTATGTTAGCTGATGATGTATTTAAAATGATAAGTTTGGCATTCATTATACACATCTAAGCCTTAGGGATACTTTTATTACCAAGTCCTCTGATTGTTTTTCTCTTCCATTACATAAAATAAGAGAACATATTGGGGTGAATTCATTAATAGTTGTGCTACTTTTAAATGCAGTATTGCATGGTCTCCAACATTGTATTATCATTATTAAAAGAATGTTTTGTGAGTTTTGTAAGATTCATGTTATTAACAGATAAGTCACTCATGCTTCACAGTTTTTCATGGTCATGTTGTTGGGCGACTGGTGACTTGGAATGAATTTACCTAAAGCCACAGATTTTGCAATTGTGGAAAATGTAATTTCTACATAAATATACATACTGTAAAGGAAATTGTGAAGCAGGGAAATGTCCTGCTCTATACAATTTCTAGCTTGTTCTACTTTTAACCACATATACAGTAAATTATATCTCTTAGCAATATTTTTCACTTCACCAGTCCATCACATGTGTTGATAATGGAGCAATGATTTGATTCCAAATGCTGTCCTTCATCTTTAGAGTTCCCTGCACCCTGAGACATGGAGAGAGAGCACAACAGTCAAGTCTAATGACACACATGCTGAGACATTTACATCTATCATCATGTTTATGAGACTAATTAAGTATGCAGATTCCTTTAAAAATGTCCCTATCCAATCTTGATAATGCATTATGGAAACACTAAGCAAAAAAAGCTAAAGCCAGGGGAAATATTGCCCATTTATTGGCACAGAGTTGAAGTTGAAATGATGAATTATTTGAATTGAATGAATAATTTTTTTGCTCAAAGGACTTAGAGGAAAGAAGTGGCTAATCTTTAGATTTTTAAATGCATCGAAGGGTTTGCATCAATCCATGAAAAGCCATGCATAAAATTTCGTCCTCTCATACGAATTATAACAAGGTTAAATGAGGTGTTAGAACATATAGTTCTAACTGTGTAGAAAGAGAGCCATATGAACGGTTTACATTCTGCAGTTATTTTCTGCCGCCGACACAGACCTCCCATGCAGAATATCTCAGAGGAGTAAGCCTTCTCTCTCTATCTGTGATTTCAAATGAAGCCTATCTTTCTCTCCAGGCCCCGCTGCACCATTACTTTGCTGATATTGTGAAGATATGTCTCAGTATCTCTCCACTAAGCAAGGCAAATAGCAGAGCGGGTCTGTGGCGCGTCACTCTAATGGTGCTTTCTGTCACTCTGACACCACTTCATGTCTAATCTTTATTGAGTTTTATTTTCAACTGCCATTAAAGTGGGGACATGTCAGCGGCAGCCAAAAAAAAAAACACCAGCTGGATTGAATCGCCTTTTTTACATGGGAAAAAAGCCAGAAGATGTGAATGGAAAAAAAAATGACTAGAAGTAGTGAAAACAGCTAAATGTGTTGTGTACGGATGGCAGTCATTTGAACCTTGATACTCACCGTACTTTTGCCTATGAATATCAAATGTGAACACTTCAGCGGCACTGCTCACATCTTCAGCCATTACTTCAGAATAATACAGACGTTAGCTTTCCCCCTCACTGGCCCTAGTGCTGAAGATAAATCTTTCCCGATCGTATAAAATAATTTACCAACATAATTTGAACCGATGAATTATTCAGTAGCCATTCACGGGAATTGCCTCACCATTCAGAGATTCAGAAGTCAACCGAAGTAATGACCTCAGTGTGGATGGTGTGGGAAAGTGTGACTCTTCACGGCAAGTGTAGTGTCAGGTGTATACGTTATAGGTCAATAACACTCATTATTTCCTTGGTTAAATGCCATGAATAATGCAGTCTTCACATGTTATATTTAAATCTTTCCAGACAGCTGTTAGCGAGTGTTTCAGAATTCATGCAGAAATGAGGTGCTGCTATTTCCATTCTCGTAGTAATCGGAGATGTTATTTCCCAAAACATCTTTCTTGGAAACATCTTGCACTTCTTTGATAAGACAGGAAAAACCAGTCTGCATGTCATTCACACTGCCTATTAAGAAACACTTCATATGAAAACCAATATTGAGAACCGTTGAAAGACTTCCTTATGTACAGTAACACACTTCTCACACAGGCGTTGATGTTCGGTAAAAATAAAAACAGTAAAAATAACACTTAGAAAGACCTTGAAACATTGGCTCAGTAGTTGGGTTATTAATAAACGAGACAGATTTTTGTTAATATATAGTAAATAGTAAATATATGGATTTATACTTTGTCTTACTTAATATGCCATTATAAGTCAATAACAAGACGGCATGAGTTAGTGTTTTTAACAACAGGATATTTTCATGGAGTGCATAAAACGCCTTTAATCATGGTAAAATCACTGTGACACATTTCCTCAAAGTCGCTTATTACATAATGCGGTCTTAAAACATTTTTGCTGCTGCTGAAGTGGGATAAGGTTAAGATTTGGGTCAGGTTTTGTGGTATGGTTAAATCTAAGGGTGCGTTTAAGGGTAGAGGTAGTGTGTTGTACCTCTACCCCTTAACACACCCTCAAATTTAACCATTATTTAATTATAAATGCAACTACAGTAATTAAAAGTAATGATTACATTTTTTTGAAAGTCGCTTATTCTCACTTATGCTCAATATTTTTTACAATTTCAATTATTTTAATATATATATATATATATATATATATATATATCTCCTGTGATGGCCTGTGATTTGTTTCTGTGATGTAATCATTTGATCCAGTGCATTTTATTGTGTCCATAAACATTCGATCAAATGTTTGGAATAATTAATAATTTTCATCTTTTTAGGAAAAAAGTCACTTATGCCCACCAAGGAGGCAAAAAAATAATAAAAATAAATAAATAAATAAACAATAACAACAGTATACATTGTTATTAAAATATTATTACAAATTACAATTTGTACAACTGTAATATATTTCAAAATTGAATTTATTCATGTGAATTTTCAGCATCATTACTCTAGTCTTCAGTGTCACATGATCACTTATGTGTGTTTATGTGGTGTATGGACATCTCAAATTTAAAACAGTCATTTTACAATGGCTTTAAATGCAGCTCATCCAAGCAGATTTAAGGGTATGTTTACACAACAACAATCAGTGTTGGGCAAGCTACTTGGAAAATGTAGTGAGCTAAGCTAACAGTTACTCCTCATTAAACGAAGCTTCACTACACTAAAGCTACAACCCTGGGAAATGTAGCAAGCTAAGCTACAGCAACATGGCAAAAGTAGTTTTCTACATCTAAGCAATTTAATATATATATATATATATATATATATATATATATATTCTTATATTGAACCAACATCATACCAAGTCAATGCTCTCTCAGTGATCAATAAAACTGTCATTCAAGCAGATAGACAGGCATAATAGTTCAGGTCCAATTTGGCAACAAAAATCAGTATTAAGCACAGGGCCGGATTTACCTTATATTGGGACATTTTTACCTTATATTGTTACATTCAGATATTTTTGCTGTCAGCCAGAAACCTCCTATTGGTAGCTGGTATTGTGGCTTTATTGTATACATTTATATAAATGGTAACACTTCACAATAAAGTTCATTAGTTAACATTAGTTAACTAGTGTAGTTAACATAAACTAAGAATGAACAATACTTCTGCAGCATTTATTAATGTTAATTTCAACATTTACTAATGCATTATTACAGTTTTTCTCAGTGGCTTTGGTGTATTTCTCAGATTAGAAATGAAATTCTCAAAACTACTTGTTCAACCTCCACATCATAGTCACTTGTGTGCATATCATAAACGCAGTTTCCCATTCTTTTGAACAAGTTGCATTTGCTTTGGTACCATAATGCAATTGATTAATGTCTGCGGTTTCCTACATTATCAGTTGCTAATGTTATGTTGCAGTTCTCTGTGCAATAGTCTTACCCCTCAAAACATCTAGTCATTAATTCATCATATAAGTCATTAAATGTAAAATTGTTGATCTAGTTGTCATAAACTGTCAATAATATTTTCTACACATTTCTATTAAGTCTTTTTGTAAATTTGCCATGGATTGTGCAGGTGAATCTTGACTTTCACTAATGAAGAGAATATAGATCAACGAATTATATACCAGTTCTCTGAAATTCCTCATACAGTGCTGCATGCAAAAGCAAAGCTCTGCCTGTGTTTGCCTTTCTAATTTTGTATTTTTGCCTTTGTGCCCCTATTTATTTTTCTTTTCTGTGTCACAATGACGTTGTAATGTTATATATTTTTTGTCAGATCACTAGTAAAAGTGTAACTGCGAATCCTATCCAGTCTCTTTCAATCAATATCCCCACATACAGTATTGTGTAAATTTGTGCTATTGAAATGAGTATAACATAGGCTACATAAGAAGTGCAGCCTTCTGCATTTCAGTAGAGTAACTGTCATCCAAACTGTTGCCATAGTTTACATCAGGTAATACTAAGAGAGTGCACTCTTATATTGACAACATGACTAAGCATTTTGACTATCTTGTTTGTGAACAATGACACAAGGACTTTTCATTCTGATGGCACTGATATGTTCATTGACATAAATACTTACTTTTGAGAGATGAACTGAAGATTTTGAAAAAGTTACAGGCTTTTGCAGGAAATCCATTGTGTGGTGCTATTTGTACAAATTGTTTTGAGAAATGCACATACTTCTTTGCAAATATTAAGGATGATTCGAGAAATGCACCAAAGTTACTGAGAAAAACTGTAAAATCAAAAGTTGTGTTTGTTAACATTAGTTAATGCACTGTGAACTAACATGAACTACCAATGAACGAACTGTATTTTCATTAATTAACATTAACAAAGATTAATAAATACTGTAATAAATGTATGATGAAAATAAAGTCGTTCATTGGTAGTTCATGTTAGTTCACAGTGCATTAACTAATGTTAACTAATGAACTTTATGCAGCACTGTATGAAATTTCAGAGAACTGGTATATAATTCGTTGATCTATATTCTCTTCATTAGTGAAAGTCAAGATTCACCTGCACAATCCATGGCAAATTTACAAAAAGACTTAATAGAAATGTGTAGAAAATATTATTGACAGTTTATGACAACTAGATCAACAATTTTACATTTAATGACTTGATGAATTAATGACTAGATGTTTTGAGGGTTAAGACTATTGCACAGAGAACTGCAACATAACATTAGCAACTGATAATGTAGGAAACCGCAGACATTAATCAATTGCATTATGGTACCAAAGCAAATGCAACTTGTTCAAAAGAATGGGAAACTGCTTTTATGATATGCACTGTAATAATGCATTAGTAAATGTTGAAATTAACATTAACATTAATAAATGCTTCAGAAGTATTGTTCATTCTTAGTTTATGTTAACTACACTAGTTAACTAATGTTAACTAATTAACCTTATTGTGAAGTGTTACCATTTATATAAATGTATACAATAAAGCCACAATACCAGCTACCAATAGGAGGTTTCTGGCTGACAGCAAACATTTCTGAATGTAACAATATAAGGTAAAAATGTCCCAAGATAAGGTAAATCCGGCCCTGTGCTTAATACTGATTTTTGTTGCCAAATTGGTTTGGAACAGTTGCTGAATAAACAATTAACCTGAACTATTATGCCTGTCTATCTGCTTTGAATGACAGTTTTATTGATCACTGAGAGAGCATTGACTTGGTATGATGTTGGTTCAATATAAAAATATATATATATATTTTTTAAATTGCTTAGATGTAGTAAACTACTTTTGCCATGTTGCTGTAGCTTAGCTTGCTACATTTCCCAGGGTTGTAGCTTTAGTGTAGTGAAGCTTTGTTTAATGAGGAGTAACTGTTAGCTTAGCTCACTACATTTTCCAAGTAGCTTGCCCAACACTGCCGACGACAACATTGTCAAAACGGTCCCTGTTCACATGGATCAATGAAAACAATTAAAAATGCTGCATTATGCATGCCAGGCCAGTAGTTGGTGATGTCATGTGTAAAGAAACACTATGTTCCTGTGCATGTAACTGTAGACTGAACATGTGTTAAACATTTTTTTGTGTATTCTGTTTTCACAGATTTTTTTGGAGTGTGGAAGGTGGATATAATCTGATAGCAAACTCCAATATGGCTAATCAATTTTTTCAGTACTACCTCAGACTGATTGTGCTTGAAGGCTCTGACCTGGATTAGGATGTTTTGGCCATCAGGATTTAAAGGGGAACCGGTGCTTTGATCATGTAGAGGTGACTTGGGTGCCCACAGGTGTAACCGTGAGTGTTTCAATCTGTTAAAGTGCTCACACCTCACAACTTTTACCTTTCTCTCTCTCCATCTCATTCTTTTCATCCCCTTCCATTTCCCTTTTTCTGGCCTTCCCCAGGCGTCCTATTACCTCAGAATAAAACCATGAGGTGTCAACACAGGGAAAGCTCAAATCTGTTTTAAAGCACTAACTTGCGCAAGTAGAGGACTGTGAGAGTAATACTAGCTTGAGGCTCACACACTCTCTCTCTTTCTCTCTCCGTCACTGTATCGCTCCCTGGAATCACCTCCCATTCCCAGCACTTATCTTTACTTAATGGGATCCTCTGCTAAAAACAAAAATCTCTGATGGAGTTATACTTTTATTTAAAGGAATAGCTTACATAAAAAAGAAAATTCTGTCAGCTGTATTGGTTACTCATTGGTCGCCCTCTTCCATGCAATTACATTCAGTGCTGACTGGAACTTTCAGATGTCAAAAAGACCATAAATCACCATAAAAGCGCTCAGTATGTGGTGATATATTGTTCAATAGATAATGTTCTCCTCCAGTGAGCTCTTACCTGAGACTGGATCATTGAATCAAGAACACATTGTTACAATTCCTAAACTAATATTTTGAACTGGTTTTGAGATCTGAATCAACTGATCCATGAAAGATCCATTTCATAAGAATGATTCATTCATGAATCTGATTCACCAAAGAGAACTTGGACAGAAGTCCAAGTAGTGTACTTCAAATCAAACCAAATCAAAAATAAATAAATAAATTGCAGATAATATAATATTGATAAAATAAAATTTTACTTAAAAGTCACTTAAAGCGAGAACAATTTGTTATGGTTATAGAGCAGTCATTGAATCTGACATTTGCTACGGTATCACAACATGGTTTGGTAACCTGTCAGTTAAATTTTGGTCACAACTTCAAACATGGTTAGAAGAGCTGAAAAAAAATAATTGGCATGTTGCCCCCATTTTCTCTTCAGGAGATATTTGAGAAGACTGTGAAGAAGCAGAGACTTAAAAATCATTGTTGATTCCATCCATGTTCTTCATAAAGAGTATGAGCTGATGCCATCGGGCTGGAGGTATGGGTTTGAAGGTTGAATATAGGTATCATTTTTTCTCTTGTCCCACTATCAATTAAATTATTGGACAATAAGAAATGACAACTGTGTAATGTGTAGGATATTATCTAATTATATTGTGTAAGGCATTAAATGTAATTGGAAAATAGTAGGGCTGCCCCCTAATAGTCAACAAACCGTTAGTTGACCAGAACAGGCTTGGTCGACTGAAATTCTATAAGTCACTTAGTCGCAGGAAAAAAAAAAAAAAAATAAAAATCCACATTGGCGAAGTCACACAGATTGTTAAGGGCTGGTCTATGTGTTAGTACATCGGGCAGGACATCCAAACGCTCGACTATAACCTTCATAGACCTCAAATATGGCTTAAAATCTGAAATATTAGCAACTTTATATGGCCACTCAACCTAATGTTAACCTAGAGAAATGTGCGCTATTGAAGTGTCTGTGCAGAGTGTGGAAGCTGAACAGTAGCACGCTCACTGCAGGACTGATGGAAGTGCCGGTGCGCTCACTTGCTCTTAAAATACTCCGTCATTTTTGCTCATGCACATAAGCGTAATACATCTTTTGAATCTGTAAAGACTCTATGTTTATTTGTGTGCATTCTGCCATCTCGGTCTGAACTTGAGCACGAAACTCCGAAACTCTGTCTATACTTGCCTTATAGATATAAAAAATATATATATCTATAGAGAGGAAAATGTCTACTTTCAAATAAACCAATTCAAAAGGAAAACAAATATTCTATGATTATGTAATCCATGTGAAACGCATACAGGTGCATCAATACTGCAGAGATGACGAGTCAGTGTCGACCAACTTCATATCTTAAACTGAAATCAAAGAAAGCACTAGTTTAACAATAAAATATTAAAATGTAAATGCAGCCTCTTTCTGTTTTCCCCTGATACATTCGTAATCATTACTTCTGCCGGTGCGCTGTGGCAAGCTTTATGCATGCTCTTAAACACTTATTAGGCTATGTAGGCAATTAAAAGCTCATTATTATGATTTAATTTGTTTTATTAATAAACGTGCGATTAGTCGACTAATGCTTCAAATGAACGACTACTAGTCGACCAGACAAATTTTTAGTCGAGGGCAGCCCTAGAAAAGAGTGACTTCAAAATCTCTACTTTTGTGTTTCAGAAAGAAATCTCAGTAAACAAAAACAGTTTATTTAAATTTTGAGTGAAGTATACCTTTCAGCACTTACTTAACTTTTATCGACGGCTCATATATATGACTTAGAAAAGCAAACATTCTTTTAAAAAAACTTAGAATGAAGTTTTGCTTTGGCATTTGTCTTGCTTCAGATGGCAAATGTGTATAGAAGACACTTATCACATCCACTGTGAAACCATCAGTGTGAAATTATAGTGAAAGGTCATAAAATGACTTTCACCGTTCATTAGGCAAAAGACTATAGAGCAATAATTTTTTTTAGGCTACATCAAGAAAAGAGCTTTATTTTTTTTTTTCAGATCACAGTTGCTTTGCAAACATACTTTTTGCTGTCATTTTGCAAATGATACATTTGTTCAGACTATGTAGTGAATCAATATTAGTTGCTTTAGCAATAATGTCCAGCATCAGCATGATGCCAAAACACTTTCTCATACAACTGAGAGTGACTGTCGGTGTGGAAATCTGCTCATGTACATTCATGACATCTTGCCACGATGCTGAATGTGTGAGAACATAAACGACAGTGTTGGGGGTAACACATTACAAGTAATGTGAATTATGTAATGAGATTACTTTTTTTCCAGGTAGTAAGGTAATGCATTTTTAATTTACAAGAAAAGATCCAAGTTACTTTTTTCAAATAAGTAATGCCAGTTACTTTGTTTTCCAATTTATTGACTGACAGCTGTCCTGTCCCCATGTTGAGAAATCAGGAGTAAGTGCAGAGGCATGTGTGTGCTGTGTAAACACAATGTAAAATACTGATGTTGTGAACATGCATTTACTCATCTCACTTGCACAAAAACATATTCGGTATTCCTTAAAATGAATAAAAACTGTGAAATGCAAACTCAGAATATGAGGCAAACCTGCAATAATTAAGCAAGATGAGAAAAAGTAAAGACAAAGTAACATAATGCTACTTTTCATAAAAAGTAACCAATCAACGTAATTACTGTAATGCAATATACAGTAATGCAATATTGTAATACATTGCTTTTAAAAGTAACTTTCCCCAACACTGTAAGTGACAGAGGGATTTTACACATTCCAGCATATATGGAGTCCAAAATGTGTTCACTCATTACAAACCACATATGGATGTGATTGGCATTAATAGGTTTTTATTTTTGCTTTTTGCAAAAAGCTGAAATTTGAAATATGACAAAAATCTAATTTTTCGCCTGTCTCAACAATACTTCCGTGTGATGTTTACAGACTCTGAACGGTTTGTTTAGCCACCACCTTCCCTTCATCTGTCTCTTGTTCTCATCAGTGTTTACAGTACAGTCTATCCCTAAAGCATTTCATCTTGAGTGATGGAGTGATAATGTTCCCACAGTGGGAAACGGTAAGTCATGTTCAGACTTATAATGGGGCTCTTCTCTGCATCAGAGCTGTTAATCATTAGCACTTTGTGCATTCAGAGTATTCATCAAATGTGATATTTTAATGAGGTCATATAGTAAAAGACACTCCAATATCTCTGGCTTTTTAAAACGCTCTTACAAGAGATTGCTGATTGTCATGGTAATTACCAGCACACAGATTCACAGTTCGTGATGATTTCTTCCTGGCACCAGCCATCCACGACTTGGGCTCTTGACAACATTTTAATACAAAGCCCAATCAAGGCATAAACAGAAACTCAGAGCTATCAAATCAAAAAGCTTTCATAAACCTTGATGTGGCTCTTGGTGCCGCCATCCGCAGTCCAATAGTGTCCTCATAACAAAGATGAAAGGAAAATCTAATTATAAACAAGGCTTTCAGATACAGCAATAAAAGATAAAATGATTTGTACTGACATCTCAAAAAGTATCTGGCATGAAAAACCCAGCATGCAGCTAGATTAAGTTTGCACTTTAAATGCTAAAACATCTGATTTAATAGCCAGGCCTGACATACGTGCCAGTGTGGTCATGGCACTAAAACAATCTAAAAGGAACTAAACGATGTTTACTGTACATTTTTGACTCTTCAGTCATTCTTTAATCTTACACTTTACATCATTCACTTTTGTTGAATGTGCTGTGTAAACTTCAAAAGGGTACACAATAGTAGTGTGTTAATACTTGCATACATTTTTCTGATCAGCTAAATAAAAATCCATGAGGACTGTTTATGAAAACATAATGTGTCATACTATAATACCGATATGTAGGGGTATATGTCATACTATAATAATAATAATAATTATTATTATTATTCAAATCAGCATATTTCTGAATTTCTGAAGGATCACGTGACACTGAAGACTGAAGTAATTATTCTGAAAATTCTACTTTTCATCACAGGAATAAATTAATATATTGAATAAATTGAATCATTGAATTTAAATCGAATAAAATGTACATAGCTGAACACCAAGGCATAATCTAAAGGCAGGAGACCAGCAGCTGTGCCCTCATAGTTAGTTTATTAGTTTGGTGGAGTTGTTGAGTGGTCTCTAGTGAATCGATCTCTCTCTGATCGAGTACACAGGCTGTAGGGGGCAATATCTATTGATGCTCTGCAGTGTCCTTCAGAGAGTGGTTACCACAGCAAAGTCTACAGGGGAATAATTATCATAGTTAGAGAAGTGTCTTGAGTTTCTTTATCTGCCCATCTCTTGCTCTTTCTTCTCCCTTGCTGCCCACTCTCAGTCCTTCTTTTCACACTTTTCTCTTATTCTTTTGTTCTTTCTTAACTCTTTTTCCATTCAAACTGAATACATTGCTTAAGATGACTAATTGCTTCTTTAATTAAGTTTGGTGTTACATGACAGCATGTCCTCAACTTGATGGGGGAGATCTACTGCATGTTCTGCTGCCTCCTACTTGAAGCTGTTCTAGCTGCCACTTGGCTTAGACTGCAGGGGAAGAAGAAAAAGAAAATAACCTGACAGCCAGGGGAACAACTTCAGGAAGAAATTGAGAACAAGTCTAGCACATGCATTTTGTGAAATTCTTTTTCATTTGTGTTGGTTTATTATGATTCTGACCAATTTTATACCATTTTCAACAAGTTTAAATGTAATGACTTTAGTAATGTCATGTGGTGTAACCAAGTAAAAAACAACTCATTTTCCCTACATATGGGTGTACCTGTCACCTTAATCATTATTTAAAATAAATAAATAAATAAAATAGTAAATATATTTTTTCATGGTAAAAATGACACAAAATCATTATACCTTTATGGTCACACTTTACAACCCGAATTCCGGAAATGTTGGGACGTTTTTTTAAATTTGAATAAAATGAAAGCTACAAGAATTTCAAATCACATGAGCCAATATTGTATTCACAATAGAACACAGATAACATAACAAATGTTTAAACTGAGAAATTTTAAAATTTTATGCACAAAATTAGCTAATTTCAAATTTGATGCCTGCTACAGGTCTCAAAATAGTTGGGACGGGGGCTTGTTTACCATGGTGTAGCATTTCCTCTTCGTTTCAAAACAGTTTGAAGACGTCTGGACATCGAGGTTATGAGTTTCTGGAGTTTTGGTGTTGGAATTTGGTCCCATTCTTGCCTGATATAGGTTTCCAGCTGCTGAAGAGTTTGTTGTCGTCTTTGACGTATTTTTCATTTAATGATGCGCCAAATGTTCTCTATAGGTGAATGATCTGGACTGCAGGCAGGCCAATTCAGCATCTGTACTCTTCTACTACAAAGCCATGCTGTTGTAATAGCTGCAGTATGTGGTTTTGCATTATCCTGCTGAAATACACAAGGCCTTCCCTGAAATAGACGTTGTCTGGAGGGGAGCATATGTTGCTCTAAAACCTTTATATAGCTTTCAGCATTTATAGTGCCTTCCAAAACATGCAAGCTGCCCACACCGTATGCACATATGCACCCCCATACCATCATAGATGCTGGCTTTGAACTGAACGCTGATAACACGCTGGAAGGTCTCCCTCCTCTTTAGCCCGGAGGACACGGTGTCTGTGATTTCCAACAAGAATGTCACATTTGGACTCGTCTGACCATAGAACACTTTTCCACTTTTAAACAGTCCATTTTAAATGAGACTTGGCCCACAGGACACGACGGCGCTTCTGGACCATGTTCACATATGGCTTCCTTTTTGCATGATAGAGCTTGGCATCTGCAGATGGCACGGCGGATTATGTTTACCGACAGTGGTTTCTGGAAGTATTCCTGGGCCCATTTAGTAATGTCAATGACAGAATCATGCCGATGAGTGATGCAGTGTCGTCTGAGGGCCCGAAGACCACGGGCATCCATCAAAGGTCTTTTTAGACTTGTCCCTTAAGCACAGAGATTTCTCCTGTTTCTCTGAAGCGTTTGATGATGTTATGCACTGTAGATGATAAGATTTGCAAAGCCTTTGCAATTTTACGTTGAGGAACGTTGTTTTTAAAGTATTCCATAATCTTTTTATGCACTCTTTCACAGATTGGAGAGCCTCTGCCCATCTTTACTTCTGAGAGACTCTGCCTCTCTAAGACATCCCTTTTATAGCTAATCATGTTACAGACCTGATGTCGAATAACTTAATTAGTTGCTAGATGTTATCCCAGCTGGATCTTTTCAAAATTTCTTGCTTTTTCAGCCCTATGTTGCCCCCGTGCCAACTTTTTAGAGACCTGTAGCAGGCATCAAATTGGAAATGAGCTCATTTAGTGGATAAAAGTGTAAAATAACTCAGTTTAAACATTTGTTATGTTCTATTGTGAATAAAATATTGGCTCATGTGATTTGAAAGTCTTTTAGTTTTCATTTTATTCAAAATTTATAAAACATCCCAACATTTATGGAATTTGGGTTGTATTTTAAGGTCCAATTCTTGCTATTAACATTAACTTTGACTCAATAAACTCCTAATTTGCTGCTCATTAATAGTTAGTAAGGTAGTTGTAAGTTTAGGTATTGGGTAGGATTAGGGATGTGGAATATGGTCATGCAGAATATGTGCTTCATAAGTACTAATAAACAGCCGATATGTTAGGCTTAAAGGGATAGTTTGCCCAAAAATGAAAATTCTGTCATTAATTACTCACGCTCATGTTGTTCCAATCCCGTAAGACCTCCGTTCATCTTCCGAACACAAATCAAGATATTTTTAATTGAAATCTGAGAGCTCCTTGCTATGTTTCTGGACCTTGATTGTGTAAGGATCATTGCTGTCTATGGGAGGGTCAGAGAGCTCACGGAACGCATCAAAAATATTTTAATTTGTGTTCTGAAGTTGAACGGAGGTCTTACAGGTTTGGAACGACATGAGGATGAGTAATTAATGACAGAATTTTCATTTTTGGGTGATATAACCCTTTATAGGCATGCTAATAAGCAACTAGTTAATAGTGAGAATTGGTCCCTATACTCAAAGCCAAATATAAAAGCATGCAAAAAATATAATGTGGTGCATTTAACAGCATATTCATATGAATATGCAAGCGGTTGTCTGAAGATCTTAAAAAGTCATAATACACCCTTCCACAAATCAGGGCCTTAAAGGGGTCATCGGATGCCCATTTTCCACAAGTTGATATGATTCTTTAGGGTCTTAATGAAAAGTCTATAACATTGGTTAAAATTTCTCAATGGTAGTGTAAAAACACCCTTTTAACCATGTCAAAATCAGCTCTGTTTTCAGCAAGCCGTTTTCAAATTCAGCTGCAAAACTTGCTAACTAGCACACATTAGGAAAGGCGATTTGCAAAGATTCATAAAAAGCCCTCATACTTGCTTCTGTAGATGAAGCTGGATCACGAATGATTCGTGCAAACATGAACGCACTTAGGCAGATCAGTGATCGGCGCATTCCCTTCAAAAACTAAAGTAACATTAATCCTCTGCATCTTCAGCGGCTCAGATGTCGGGAGTAAATGACGACTGCGGTGTTCATTATTACATCCAACAACAAAACACCTCAATCGCTTAATCAGAGACATTCTTGTCTTCCCCTGCATCCGAGTCGACACAATGGCGGACTGATGACAGCTCACTCAGGGCGGGTCTAAGGTAAGACAGTCTTGTCAATCAACTATTGTGGGAGGGGCCTGTACAGAACTACATCATTCTGACAGGGCTCTTAGAACAGCCTGATTTGAGAAAGGGGATTTTAAAATAGGGATTAAAAAAAAAAACACTAGGTGGATTTTTATCATTATAGGGTGGATGTGTTTACATGGTCTTAAAAAGGTCTTTAAAAAATCTAAAATTTACCTTCATAACACATGCAGAATCCCTGTGTATGTCTATGACTTAAATGACAGAAATCCCAAAGTGCTTTGAGTACCCAGTGGAGACTTGTCATAAAAAGTTTTAATAAAACTAATTTAATTAAAATTTATTTTAATTTATTCCATGGTCTGTCTGAATACTCGATTCTGATTGGCTGGCAGGTGTTGATTAAATTCATTTAACTGCACAGGTAGTTCCAGGTCAGTTTAATCACCGTTCCATATTAATGCGCTGCTTTAATTGATGCACACTAACCAACAAGCATCACTAGCTCGCACACACACACACACACACACACGAGAGAGAGAGAGAGAGAGAGAGAGGTCGGAGATAGCAGATTGTGCTGCACACACACATACACTTGTTGTCAACGCTTCCCCGCGATTTTTATTACTAAAATAAAAGATAGATACTAGATCGCTACATTATATTCCCCGCAATGAGGTGATAAAATCGCTGTTTTTGAAGTAATTGTTTGTAGAGAAAGACGCAGACGCAGCAAGCAGGTAACTTACACAACTGTCATCTCTGTCTCTCTCTCTCTCAATCGACAATTAATTGAAATACATGCTATAATTAATTCAGATAAATGTGATCTTACCGCACTATTTCATCTCTGTGTCTGATTTGAAGCTGGCAGAATGCTAGCGTTAAGAGCCATAAGTGACGAAAATAACTGTCATTTTCACCCATTCGGTCAAATATTGCGCTGCAAAGAGCAATACAAGCTTTAAAAGTGCTGTATGTAGGATTTTGACTCTGCTAAAGCATAAAAATACCATAATATGCTTGCAGACATTTAGGAAACATGTTAAGTTGTTTATCTGAAAAACAATGCTACAGTCAGTTATTCTCCTTTGAAAATGTGCGGTCCGGCCCGGAATGTCTGTGTTTGTTATGGTTTGTGAAACCCGCCCACTGCCAGTTTACCCAATTGTATTTCGGCACCCCGGGTTGCCAGTTGCCGGAAAACACAGCGTATTTAATTTAATTCATTGTCATGTGCGCTCGTTCCTGTTGGTGTCGTTAATCTGGCATCCTGCGCATGCGTCAAATCTGAGGAGGAGGGGCTGGTGAAAAAAAACGTCTCCAATATTTTGAATTTGGACTGCAATACCTAGTTCAATCCTACATACAGCACCTTTAACTTGTCTATAACTTGGCAAAAGACCATGGAATAAGCGGGATAATCAACGGCTAGCCGTGCATTAAACGATTTGAATGCACTTCGCAGAGGCAACCTTTCTTCGCCTCCATGTCGTGCATTCAAATCGTTTAATGCACGGCTAGCCGTTGATTATCCCTTACATATATATTGACCTTGGCACACAGTCATGATGGTCTGCAGGGGTCCTGATGATATTTTCTTTTTTACAACTAAAGATTTTTCAAATGTTAATAAGTACTGAAGAATATTTAAGTAAATTGTTGGTATTAAAATATCGCTAACACTTTATTTTAAGGACCAATTCTTACTATTAAGTAATTGCCTATTTGCATGCATATTAATAGCATATTGGCTGTTTATTAGTAGCCTACTTTTCAAGCACACATTAATGCCTTATTCTGCATGCCCATTTTGTAGATCCTTTAATCCTACCCTAACTACCTTACTAACTATAAATAAGCAGCAAATTAGTTAGTTAATAGTGAGAAGGGTATCAAGACAAGACAATATAACTGGTGTCCATTACACAGCTGTAAAGTCCTGGAATTAAGAAAGAAAGAGTGTTTACACAGTGGTTTAAACAGTGATCACTATAAATCACTTTAACTTTGTACTTGAAGAGGAAGTTAATTGCGGGCGATGGAGGCAGTTGTAATTTCTGATGGACACCTGGTCTCTGTGGGCCTGTCAGTGCAGACAGAGGCGCCTCAGGCAAACTGAGCTGGACTTTGGGAAGTCGATAGCGGTTGAGAGTGTACCAGCGGGAGGCTACTTCCATATCAGCGTCACACATGGATAAGTGGGTAAAGTAGCTCTTTAATCCAATGCCCTCGGTTAAAGTGGCCCTATCAAAGGCTCCTGTTGCTGTTTGCCACAGCACGCTGTTTACTCCCCACTATATTTGTCGCACCTTTCAGCCGGTCTCATTATTAGGTCGTCGCCCACTAGTGCCGGGACTCCCAGACAAAGTGCTCCGCATTAACACAGTAATACCCACAGCCCTGGTCCCTCATGGTCCCAGCCAATTAATCCTAATATAATTAGAAAGTGGTGAGAAGCAAAGGGTCAGGTATTTATATCAAAATCTCCGGCTCCACTCCAGTCTCCCCACAGCAGCCTGAGAGCTCTTCTCCAGGCTCCTTTAAATATAAAACATACACTACTATTTGGCTCCTGTTCAAGGATACGTCCTCAGTCCCTGCAGGGGTCCAACAAGGTTGGACAGAAATTAGTTGGTTGTGGTAAGAGCTGTGCATGACGGTCCTCTTCCTCAGTGGAGGAAAAAAATGTTTATTTACGGACACACATTTAGTAAAGCACTCGAGTGGCATGTTGTACAAGTTAATGTTAAATGATAATATGAAATATTTACAGTGTTCGAGCCCAGATGCACAGATGTATGAATAGCAAAATAAATTAACAGTCAAATAGCGCGTGGCATGAATTTATATGCCGGTTGAGTTGCACAGGTGGAATTACCCAAGCCTGGCACCTGTACAGTCAGCACATAATTTATATTCCAGAATCCCATCTACCGCTTGGAAATTACACTGCTTCATTTAGAATGTACCTTTTATTCGTTGTGGAAGCAGGCTGATTTATATGCTGCTGATATTTGAGAGCTGTGCTGACTCTGTGTGGATTCAATTCATATTGACAGCGAGGAGAGAATATACTCAGGTGTGACTGACCTGGGTAGATGGGGCCATTTTGATACTTCTTGTCCATCATAATGGTGCTAGAGGTGCTCAGCCAGTTTGAACTCTTAGAATACTGTATAATGCCCAAAATGAGCATGCTGCCTCCCACTCGTTGTTTACAAGTGTTATGAGTTTCGAGAACATATTTTAACATGCAAAGTAATCTGATGAAATCATTTTGGTCTTTTTTAAAAGTTTTTGTTTTTTTTATTTCATCTGAACATTGGATAAAGCCAGCTTGAAAATTCTTGCTTTCTTTTGTTGACATATTTTTAGCTTTTTTTAGAGTAGGTTTTACAGAGGGATTTTGGACATCTCTTTTTATCACTCCATGAATCATAGAATTATGAATACGTAAACAACATATCCACGTACATGCATTGCATATGTTCTTTACATATGTGTTACTCTCCAGAATGGTGCTATAGGGTGACGTGAAGGAGATGAGTTGTTGAAGTCGTTATTTTTGTTTTCTTTGTGCACAAAAAGTATTCTCGTAGCTTCATAAAGTTACGGATGAACTTACTGATATCACATGGATTATTTTAACAATCTCCTTGCTACGTTTCTGAGCCTTGATCGTGTAAGGATCCTTGCTATCTCTGGGAGGGTCAGAGAGCTCTCGGAATTCATCAAGAATATCTTAATTTGTGTTCCGAAGATAAATGAAGGTCTTACAGGTTTGTAACGACATGAGGGTGAGTAATTAATGACAGAATTTTCATTTTTGGGTGAACTATCCCTTTAAGAATATAGATAGAAATAAAACTGCTTTAGTTTGTGCAAGCGCTACTGAATTAAGAATTCAAATGGAGAATTCAATTTGAGTTGAAGGTCTTTAAACGTAAGATATACACAATAAGATATACATAAAAATATAATATATACAAAAATAGATAAAGTGCTATAAAATAAACATTTAACAAACTCTTTATTACTACCGTATTGACCCGAATATAAGACGATGTTTTTTTTCTTGGAAATACATCTGAAAAAACGCGGTAGTGACTTTGACATGTCAATAATACACCCACAACAGTAGGTGGCGCCAAAAACGCATAAAAGGAGTGTGCCATGAAATATGTAATGTAATGTGTGTTGTAAAGATCGCGAGTGAAAACAAAAGAAAAAGAAAATGCTTACAGCGGCATGAGTCGTGACGGTCATTAGCCTGATGGGACCAACTTCCTCTGGAAGTGATTTTAAAACATAAGACAGTACCCAGATTTGAAGACTACAATAAGATTTCACTTCTACTGCTAATAAAGTTTTGGCAGGCTACTATGAGATGGATAGCCTAAATGTTATATAATTCAGATGGGCTACCTGTTATTTTTATGGTATATCAAAAAGTCTATATTTTTAAATGTCATTGTTGGTACATTTTACCAGTATTTACCATACTTTCATAACAAAAATTAAAATAGGAAAAATATGCAATATGAAAATAATTTAAGAAAAAATGTTTTACAGAAAAAAAAAACAACAAGATTTGGTTTTCAAAAATTTGGTCGTCTTATAATCAGGGTCGTCTTATATTCGGGTCAATACAGTATATTAGATGTTTTCGTTCCAAAGCAAAACAGTCCAGAGCAAAACATATACATATACGTATATATATATATATATATAGTATCTTATTTCTCATAATTTTTGTCAACAATCTTTTTTTGTAGTTGTTGTTATATAGTATTAATCATTTATTTTGTAATAAAGAGACTGACCACAGTGCTCCTGATTTAGGATCCTTAAATTTTTGGATTCAAAACTGCCTATTCTGTTGTGGAAACATGTTGAATGGTTTCAGATTTGGCACCAGCTCTAGCATCCTTTTGGCGTAAACTGGACATACAGTACAGTAGGAGCTCAATCAGAATAGCGGTGCCATATCTCTGCAAGCGCACCCTGACGACGTACCATGTTGAAACAAGCTGTGTGAACTGGCCTTCTCATTTACCCTCTATCAGTTTCTCTGTTTGTCCATCTGTTGTGGGTTGCATATGTGTGGGAGGTGATTTCTGCATGGCGCTGGGTGTGTTAAAGACTGCAGGGTAAGGCTCTTTCACAAAAGAGCCATGGTGACATCTGTTGCTCCATGTTCCAGGCCAGCTACCCTCACTGGTACATGCTGCCACTCATGTCCAACAGATAAGTGTAATGCAGCAAATCTTATTCCTCCAGTCCTCCTGTCCTGATTGGTTAGTCACCTGAACCTCAGCCCCTCCCCAAGTCTCTCATTAGCTCAAAGTCTCATGTCCCAAAAGTCATTAATCATGCTGTTTGGACACCTTCCTCCCCCCTCCTCTCCCCTGGCAAAAGCATGATTTCCAATTAAATCTCCTAACTGCAAGGTTAAAAGCCAATTTCATGCACCTTACTCTTGATAAATGGGTGATGGACCCAGTCTTTCATTCGCTCTTCTTCCTTGGGTTACCTCTTGACATTGCAGAGTTGAAAGACAATGACCAGATGTGATGTATTGTTTAGTTTCAGATTTTGGTCCGAAAGCTCCCTCCCTTTCTCTGTTTTCCTTGTCTATTATTTCCTTCTTTTTTCACTTTTATCCTCTTCCAATAATAAATGACTTACAGCATTAGTAATTGGGCTCATGCCATTATTTGCTGTTCATAATTTGAAGCATGCTATCTGGCTTTATAATTATGATTCTCTAAGAAGAATATTTAAATAACCACAAAATACAGGATGCAAGGTAATTGTTATGAAAACTATTAAAATAATATTTATTTATTTTTTTTGCTGATTTTTTTAATGAATATCTCCCTAGCTGGGCACACCAAAATATTGCCAATTAAAGTGTTTAGTAATCCACAGAATATAATTATACTCTCTGCAGACAGCACAGTATACCTTTAAAATATAATAAGGCCGCTAACAACCATGAACGTAAAATTGTTTCTTTTGTAGCTTTTAGTTCATGTTTATGTGGTTTTGAGACTGTCTATATGCTAAAGTGCTATGAAATTACAAAATTTACTTTTAGAAGATATACACATTTAAAATGTACAGTCTTTATCATCAGTAAAAAAGATAAAAAATACTATGACTCATGTTTGCTGATGAACATACATACATAATTTCCAGTAATTAAAATGTCATTTCCTTAGTCATATGGAACACTTTTATGTTGCTTTCTTTGTTGTTGCCATTTTATTATTATTATTATTATTGTAATTTGTTGCTTAAAAAATGTGGTCACTATTAACTGTAATTGTATGTAATGAGTTGAAAGTCTTTTTTAAATAAAAATCCTTTTTGTGTACCACAATAAAAAATATTAAATAAATAAATAACAGGTTTGGAATGACATTAAGGTTAGCAAATGTAACTTAATATGAAATTTAAGTGTTTTGTGTGGTGACAATTTCATATCAATTTGTACGATGTGAATTGTATGAAAACATAAAATTTTTAGGAAAAAAAGTGGTCACACTTTAGTTTGGGGACCAGTTGTCACTATCACCTATTAACTGCAACGTTTGCCTCAATAAACTCTTAATTCACTGCTTACTACTAGTTAGTAAAATAGTTGTTAGTGGGGTAGTATTAAGGGATCTAAAATATGGCCATGCAGAATAAGGCATTAATATGTGCTTTATAAGTACTAATAAACAGTCAATAGTAATGCTTATAAGCAACTAGTTAATAGTGAAAACTTGTCCCTAAACTGAAGTGTCACCAAAAAAGTAAGCATTAAGGTCCATCTCTAAACATAACCGTCACTGTGGTATAAGCATATTGTAAAAAAAAAAAAAAACAAAAAAAAATTCTTGAGATACAAATTAGCCATCATTTCACCAAAACATAAAAATAGTTACGAATTGCCCTGAGATTGTGCTGTTAAATGACAGAATTTTAATTTTTGGGTGAACTATCCCTTCAAGCCATTTCACGGGGTGTTAAAACCAGGCTCAGTAAACCTGTCTATGTGTGCCAGTAATTACATTTCACAAGTTTTATTTTAAAACAGGAAACGAATGAGCAATGTAGTGCGGTCCTTGTATCCCGAGAGAAAAGGCAGAGCCGCAGAGCTTTCTGAAACGAATGATTCATTACTTTCCTTCACCTGGAAAACGAAACATTGATCTTAGCATGTGACAAAGCGGAGAAGATTAACAGCGTCAGCGTCCATTGATTTATGAGGACTGTCCATGCTGAGAAAAAAAGCGGAAAAACAAAAGTTTGTTTCTCTCTGACACTTTGCCAGTCATTCTGCTCTAGGGATGGCGCTGGTATTTATGGTTCACTAGGCTCTCTATCGGCCCAGCCAGTGTTCAAGCATGCAAAAGGGCACAAGCTCTACAAGGAATTATTCTGCCATTGGAAAATTATGGGTGCCAAGAAATCACTGTGGTGGAACAAGGCCTCAACTAACCTAGTGTCCCCTTCAGGCTTGCGGCCATTTTAACAAGCAGCAAATAGCAAAGAAAGAACGTGATTGTCTTTAAAAGCACATTGAAAAGATCACATATGGAACAAACTTATTTCCCAGCTGATTTGACCACCCTGTAGACTTCACAGGCTTAAGGATGTCTTTACTGTTAAATTCAACTCAGACATCGTTCTAATTGGAAGCGAGCAGTTTTTCTGTCCTTAATGAAAGCAAAATGCTCCACAAAGCAACAAAATGACAGAAAATCTGAACTTTTTTGATATGTAGTTCACAGCGACAGCAGGTGCTGTATCAAATCTGTTGATTTTTTTTGTCTAGTTGGGGGCAGTCGTGGCCTAATGGATAGAGAGTCAAACTTGTAACCCAAAGGTCGTGGGTTCGAGTCTCAGGTCCGGCAGGGATTATAGGTGGGGGGAGTGAATGTCCAACGCGGTGAGACCCCTGAGCAAGGCACCGATCCCCCAACTGCTTACCGGGCGCCGCAGCAATATGGCTGCCTACTGCTCCGGGTGTGTGTGTTTGTTCACTACTCACTGCTGTGTGTGTGCACATGGATGGGTTAAATGCAGAGCACAAATTCCGAGTATGGGTCGCCACACGTCACGTCACATACTTTTTATAAAACGTGTCACAAAAACTTGCTAAATATGCTGAAATAGCACTGCACCATATTTAAACTACTGTAAGTAATTTTCAATGTTTTTTTTTTTTTTCAGCAATGCAATATAAGACTTCAATTGTCTATTGCTCTATGGTTCCCCAAAGAAACTTTTAGTTAAAAGTTATTAAAAGAACCATTCTTTTCTTGGTGCAAAGAACATTTACAGAACCTGTTTTTAAGAGTGTAGGCTCATTATTGCACCTTATTCATGACACCTATAGCACTATTTGCTTGCCGCATTTAATGCCGTGCTATTAAAAGGGATGATGTTTGTGTACATTCTGTATTGATCATTGTGAAAGTTTGACTGGGCACATATCTAGATGCACCGTGCGGTCACTGTCAGAGCCAAATCACATGCCTAGATTGCAGTGGCGGGACGATGTTGTGAATTTATTTCACCGTTCAGACTAACAAGGAAAATCCACAATTTATCTGCGGTTATGACACTGTGTTAACTAGAAATATAGACTCAAAAAGCGAAAGTTTTTGTCGTTCCTAATTTACTTCCAAAGTTGTCACATTATGGCCTATTTCATCCATATTCAAATGAATGATTCAGGATATTCTGTGAAGAGACAGATGGTAACGTGGGGCGTGAAATGCATAAATAGTTTTCTGAGCCAATTAACCAGCGCCAGCATAAAAATCTATGTGATGAGACTAACTCAGTAGAGCAACACATTCTCAGCTAGCTAGAAAAAAAAAGCAAATTTGTGCCAGTGTTTGCTGCTGGTGAATTCTCGCCAATTCTGCAGGCTTTTGTGCACTGAGGTAACGTGTATTAATTTACTTGGCATTTAAAGTGCCCTTCTGTTGATACAAATATATTTCTACCTTAATTACTGTTTGGTTTTGAGACATCACATCACAAATATATTTTAGCTGAAAACCATGTTTAAATATGATGCAACGTTGAATATTTGAAACAAAATGTCTCACTGAAAACTGGAAAAGTATTCAAAGGAATTCAAGTACATTAAGCGCTGGGAGCGAAACAAGTGTTTCTAGAGATACTGTTTGGGATTTGTGAGGTAAAAGTCAGTCAAATTTGCTTTTGAGTTTTCCATGTGGGATGTGGCTGACGCTAGCCGTTTTCACGTCCAACTGAATTTTATCTGAGCGCCCAGCTATTTGCTGATCATTAACCATGGAGCTCAAGCCCCTGGATTGCCACGAGACCCGCTTCGGCCTTCACTCCGGTTTGTTTACACATTCATTTATTTATGCAATTCATATCTTTGCCCCGTCACTGTTCATTTGGGATGCTAACAAACTGGTTCAAGGTTGCTGAACCGGGACGTCAAGAGCTAGTGCGGCACGCTGTGCCAACTTGCTTAATTTCCAGGATTTTGGCATTCCCATTCTCCCCTAGTATCCTCAATCTACTTGTGCGTAAAATGTTCATAACATTGTGGAAATTGGACTTGCTCGTCTGCCAAATGCAGGCCAAAAAGGCAACTTGGGAAGTGGGTTGCACTGATGAACCGGAGAGAGCCACTGCAGCTGGATCTGTATGCCAATGCTAGGGAGCGCGTGCCAAGAACAGCCCTCCACTTAGCACGACTTCTGTCGACACTCGCAGATCTAACAATGGCAAAAGCCCTTCCAATTTGTTTTTGGACTGCAGAGCTCCACTTCTCTGCATAATGAGCCATTATAACCAGTGCTTTATAATGAAGATGTCTCTGCTAAGTGGGTATACAGTGGGTAATTGAAAACGGAGATCACAATTTAGTGCTCCACACTAACAAAAAAATAACAAAAAAACAAAGTGGGATTTTGTTTTAACATGGCGCCATGACCATATTTTTTTGGGGGGAACGGTATGTTGCTACCATGTAATAACCCATGATAATTACTCAGTATACCAAGCCATTTATATTTTTTTTGGCTAAAAAAGTTTTATTTTTATTTTTAATTATGATGTGTCAAAAACAACCAGTAATTAAAGTAAAAATATATTTATATAAACAGAAGGGCTCTTTAAATGCCAAGTAAATTAATACACATTACTTCAGCACACACAAAACCTGCGAAGCTTTCACGAGCAGAAAATCTTTCTTTCTTTCCTTCTTTTTGAGTTTTGAGTTAGCTGTCAAGCCACAGTGTGTATGATATTTTATTTTTTATACACATTTTCTGCAACGATTTGGGAATTCTGTGTACTGGATTTAAACATGGTAAACTATGTTAAATAGAGCTGAAATACTATACACTCTAATACACTCTTATTGGTGGATGAAAGAACAGTTTTATTTGATTTTCCCTTTTTTGTATCAAATTATAACATATATTAATAATTATGACACACACACATAGTATACATCTATACCTATAAAAAAATAAAATCTTATAAAATCACTCTATAAAAACAGGCAATATCAAAATCAGACTTCATTCTGAGGGTCCTCTTTTGTATTTCAGTTGGTATGAGTTCTCAAGATCGCGCAGTCTCTGGTAATTTTATTTTATTTTAGTTATTTTATTTTATTTTATTTTATTTTATGAGCTGATATTATCCATGTCAGCCATGTTATTTTAACTCTTTCACACAAACTGTAATTACTGTATATTATGTTAATATAATTAAAATATAATTATATATATTAATATTAATATCTAGAAAGTACCAACACCAGGGAAGCATTGATCCTGCGTTAATTGCATGTGTGAAATGCCAAAAAAAAAAAAAAAAAAAGAATATTAGATTTGAATGCAGTTTTTGACATTACTGTATTTGTGTTGATACTGAGTGATATGGGAAACACATATTGTCAGAAAATGGAACAAATGAGTTTATACCCATGTATAGGTGAATTATACCTCTAAACATCGAAAATAATGTATCTATACTGCACATACACTTTTTTTCTGTGGTGTGCTTTGTCCCAGTATTCAAGAATCAGTGACTGAGCACATTAGCAGTTGGAGATTCATTGAAATTGTGCCATCTTCTTCAGAAAGTCGTATTAATGATTTATGCATCTTCTCATAATACGGCTGATCGATTGCTCCTTTGCCAGCTTTAAAGAATCACACCCAGCCACGCTCCCATCTGTGACAGATCAAGCCTGTGGTGAGAGAAGACTCAGATGCAGAGCTCCCGCTGACCACAGGAAGGAGCTAGTGTGCCACTCTAATTTCTCCTGCCAGTCAACACAGATCATGTTCAGTAGTTAAAGGAATGTTCCCACAGCGCTTGTGGCATAATGATGATCATCACTGAAAATAATCTGGTCTTGTCCCTCAGATTTTAACAGTTACAGTGAGACTATTACAACAAAAGTACACAGAACCAGACCTTAAACATTAAAATACACACTATTTTGAAAGTAAAACCATAAGAGTAAACATAATACAATTTGGCATGAGACTGGTGTGACGTAATTAGTTACAATCTTTATCTGAGTAAAGTATATGTAGTCTGCAGCTTTGTTGTCATGACAACATACCAGAAAATACCAAAATAGGGCGTAGGCCTACCATTCTGATCTATAAACCCCTGTGGAAAAGAAGCGTTTAATTGTATTAAATGTGCAATTGTAGTATACTTCAATTAAAAAAACAAACAAACAAAACTGTACTTGCAGATAATATATGAATAGCCTGCTGAACTAAAAGACCACTTAAGTGTACATACAATTTCATGACTATGCATCTTACAGTACACTTCTAAAAACTGCACTTTGCAATAATGTCAAAATTAAAAGTTTTATGTTAAAGTTTATTTTAAATCAGCATATTTTAATAATCATTTTGTCCTGCTTTAAAGTAATTATGTGTTGACTAACATACTAAGCACATGTAAAGTTCTTGGTTAGAATTTTAATGGTAGTGTGTTATTTGATATTTCACAAAGATAATATATTTTAAATGTACTAATGGCAGATTCAAATGTGTAATTCCAAATATATTAAAGTACATAACATACAAGGTCCAGTAGAAATCACATTAAAGTGTATTTTAGTTTACCATAATGCTTCAGTACATTCAGCAGTACACTTTAGCCAGATTTCAAAGACAACAGAAGTAATATTATGAAATATATAAAGAAGTCCTAAGTAAAAAGACACTCTTAAGTGTAACTAATTGCATTGAATATAAATTTCAACTAGAAAACTTTTTTATAATTGTAAGTACCACTTAAGTGCCTGAAAAGTTCAGTTCACACTTAAGTATATTCTTTTAAAGTGTATTCTTTATGTAATAAGGACTACTTTTAATAGTATGCTAAATTAAGAGAAGTACTGTTATATAAAGTTACATGAAAAGGCACCTCTAGACCATCAAGTCATTATTATGTAACAAACTCTGCACCATTTTAATTTTAAATGAATTGTTTTGCATCCTGGCAGTAGTGTTTTGTTCATTTAGAATAGCAGTTTTTCATTGCGAAACAATATTTTGCCTCATATTCTTTTAAGATGGACAGAAAGCATCTGAGAGGGAGTGAGAAAGAAAGAGTGGGTGGTAAAAAGCATCTGTCTCCTCTGACTTCTCCTCCTCACCCTTCTCCCATGACAAGGTAGCTGAGTCTAATTGCCCTGACGGATTCTCCTCCTCATTGGACCTCTTGACCTTGCCAGTGTGTGATAAGAGTAGGTCATTGTGGATTACAAGCAAGTGCTGAAGTCCCATTCAAGTCCTTCCATAGAAAATCATGCCTGTCTTTGCTAGATGTTAAATGGTTCAGCCATAAATGAAATTTCTGTCATCATTTAATCACCCTCATGTCGTTCCAAACCTTATTGACTTTCTTTCTTCTGCAGAACACATTGTGTAATTCCCATGCAATTTCACAATGAACAAGAACAGTTCTTCAAATTATTTTCTTTTGAGTTCCACAGAAGAAAGACAGACATACTGGTTTGGACTGATATGAAGGTGAATAAATGGTGGCAGAATTTTTATTTTTGGATGAATTATCTTTTTATCCAGAACAACATCAAAAAAAGCCAGATCTACTGGCTTCCAAACGCAAATACACTTCCTTCAGTTTGGATTTCCTCACCTCTCCTCTGCTGCCATGTTTCATTTGCATTTCTTGCTTCAGCATCCAAGTATATACTATGGAGTCCCTAAAGGGACATTGTGATAGAAAAAAAATATTTTGATGCTTTTGCGTTCTGGCACGAAAGTATTGCGTTCCCGCAAGAAAATTTGTGTTCTCTCAAGAACATTTGCGTTCACTTGCAAACTATTAACTTTTTTTTCACAAAACTATTTAATTTTTTATGTTATATTAATATAACATGAAATATATTTTACATTTTATATTAAATAAATTGTAAAAATAAAAAAAAATAAAAAAATTTATATTTCAATGCTTTTGCATTTACAAGTGTGTTGTTTCCCCGAGAAACTCTCGCAAAACATTTGTTTTCATTTTTTATATAACATTTTATATTTCATTGCTTTTGCGTTCTTTCACGTTATCCCGAGAAACTTTGTGTTGTCTCTCGCAAAACATTTGCATTCTCATGCAAAACGTTTGCGTGCCCCAAAGAAAATTTGCACTTGGTTGCAAAACGTTTGCATTCACCTGAGAAACTGAGAAAACGCTGCATTCTGGGAAGGCAGGGCTGGTGGGAGGCACACTCTTGATTTATTTATGTGCAGAGAGCACACTTAGATACTACAGAGGAGTAACTAGCTTCCTTTTTGATGTCTTCATTACATGACCGCAACCTTGCGGGGTTCGCCTGACTGACACAGGCAGAAATAACAAACAAAGGCCTTGTTTCCGAAGGCATTTATTATCCGAATGGCTCGGTTTTGACGTTTCTGAGGAAGCCGCTGCTCTCCTGCTGCGCGCATGAGTGTTACCGTGGCACATGCTGGGATTGTTCTGGGAAAAATTGCAACAAGAGCTGTTCAAAATCAATGGATGTCTGTATGTGTGATGTGCTGCTTCAAAACAAAAGCGGCCACATCAGACATCTCCATCAGAAACACGGCTCGCTGACCTTTCACCTCACTGAGAGCTTCCACGGAGGGAGTCTATTTAACAGCCCATGTGACTGACGTGCGTCCAGCTGCGTTCGTTGCTCACTGTGAATGTCCATGCAGAGCACAGCCTTACGGTCGAGGGATATTCTGAAAGACAATGAGATCTCTTGGTGCAATATTGAACATTTTTAAAGTCATATCACATAATGTTTTTTTCAAGCATAATTTTTACTGGCATAGTTAGGTTTAAAACAAGATGAAATAATCAATGGTTTAATTAAATTCTTTAATTAAATTTAATTAATTCTTACCATCACATAATGCTGAATGAACAAATCAATGAACGTATGAATCTTTGAAAAATTATTCTGGTTATTCTATAGTCAATGTTCATGCATGGTTTGATCAATGGCTGTGCATGAGTTTCATAACCGCAAACACTTTAGAATCGTTTTTTAGAACTTCTAACAGCCTAACTTTTCCATTGGCTCTTTTATTTTGAAGGCGGGACTTCCTTTAGTAGAGCCGCCATATTAGATGTTTCAATTTTCTCCAATTCATTTTAATGCAAGTGGCCCGTTTGTGCTATATACACTCTTAAAAAATAAAGGTTCTTTATTGGCATCAATGGTTCTATGAAGAACGTCGAACATCCATGGAACATTTCAAATGCAGAAAAGGTTCTTTAGATTTTTTAAATGTTCTTCAAAATGGTTCTTTTAGGAACTGTTCACTGAAAGGTTCTCCGGGGAACCAAAAATGGTTCTTCTATGGCATCACTGCAAAAACACCCTTTTGGAACCTTTATTTTTAAGAGTGTACTGTTTCTGATAATACTTCAGTTACTAAATAGGCCAGTACACGAAACAGGCATCACTAATGTGTAAATGTGTGTCTGCCGGTTGATAAAGTTGCAAAAAAATGTACTTTATTCTTAATTCTTGGACACGCGTGTGGTTAAACACTCACCGCATACACACTCACACATCAGTGGATAATTATGTCTGTTTCTGGCAGGTTAACAAGAGCTAACATTCATGAGGAGAGCCAATCTATCTCACGCCATAATCAGGCAGTACTTGTCCCAGGTCTGGCAGGGGCCAAATACAAGGGCCACAGAATATTATCAACAACAAAGTGATCCATAAACAAATTAAAATTCACCCTCTAAAGCCACAAACTGCTCTGCTGCATGAATAAATGAATAGAGGACAAGGTCAAAATATGTTACACAGCTATTACTGCAAATTGCTTTTAAAATTTTGCCTGGAAATTTACTGTAGTTGATGCAAATTAAATGCAACTGTGATATACAATATACAAATATAACTGACTTCTGTTTTAATATATTTTAAAAAGTAATGCATTCCTGTGATGCAATGCTGAATTTTCAGTATCAGTACTCCAGTCTTCATTGTCACATGATCCTTCAGAAATGTTTATAGTATGCTGATTTGCTGTTCAATAAATATTTATTCTTATTATTATCAAAAACAGTATTTGCTGCTTAATATTTTTGTGGAAACCAAATACAATTACCACTACCATTAAAAACTTTGGGTAAGTATGAAATTAATACTTTTATTCAGCAAGGACACATTAAACTAATCAAAAGGGACTGTAAATATGTTTAAAATCTTGCAAAAGATGCTGTTTTTATGAACTTTCTATTAATCAAAGAATCCTAAAAAAAAGTAAAATGTGGATGCAAAAACTATTTTCAACATAGATAATAATAAGAACCATTTTATAATAACTGAGCATCATAATAATTGATAACAAATAATTATAAATGAGCAGCAAATCAGCATATTACAATGATTTCTGAAAGATCATGTGACATTAAAGACTGGAGTAAAGATGCTGAAAATTCAGCTTTGAATCACAAAAATATTTGTAAAATATATTAAGAAAGAAAACAGTTCTTTTAAATTAAAGTAATATTTCACAACATTAATGTTTTTAAAATAATAAATAAATGCAGCCCTGGTGGCCTTAATATTGAAAATATTTAAGGTCAGAAGGCATGATCAGACTCCGAAATTACGATTCACCATGGCACAGTCCCGCCAAAAAGACGTGGCGCATACTTCCGAATGCGTAACTTTAATTCTTAATAACTGTTAACTTATAACTGTTATAATATCAGAGGTGAAAACTGTAAATTATTGAAATAATATTCATTTTATGGTATCCCATGGCCACAAGAAGAAACAAGAACGTGGCAGCAGCTAAAAATGAAGTATAAAAACACAATGTAAGGTAAAGCTAACATGAAAGGTTCAGGGTGTGGGCTAAATGACTTTACAAACATACATTAAATATCATTCAATGTCTATTTCAACGGTGCAGATTTTTCCACATAGAAATTTTTCATAATTAAATATTTCTAATAATTATTAAATAAATTCACATAATTATAATTATACATTTCTTAATTAGAGTAATACAATGAACTACTGTGTGACAGAGAAGGCAGAGGGAGAACCTCAGCAGCACCACTGACAGATGAAGAGGAGATGGTCAAGTATTGGAAGATTTCCAAACAAAAGTAAAAAGAATAACTTTTGCTTTTGCAGGAAATGTGAATAATTTGTTTATTTAACACTGTGGTGGTGGTTACAGCTGCACTACCCCTTCTGCCATCCTTCCACCATACAGTAATCAGTTTCATTTTCAGAAGGTGTGATGGTGGGGATATGCTTGTCAAGCTCCAAACACACTGGAAATCCTGAAGGAAATTCTGATTATTGGACTTCCAGACGCACAGAAAGATGTTAAAGTGAACGTATTCTTACTCACACCACTGTACAGTCCTGTGAAACTCCTCTTTGCTTTGTGCAGGAAAAAATTATCAGAATGAGTGTGAGAGGTGCACACTTTCCTTAAAATCATACAGGACTTATAATGGCTCTGCATCCCATGTTTTAAGACTACCATTTAAAATAGGACCGCTCAAATAAATATGACATGAATACGTGTAAAAAAATATAATAAAATAAATAATATAGGCACAGTAGCTTTAGCTTGTTATGAAGGAAAAAAAAACATTCAAGGATTTTTTTATTTTATTTTGAAATTATCTGGCAAGGGTAATAAACATTAAGAGACCTTTTATATTTTAACAAGAAAATATCTAGATCATTTTTTTATCTATAGAAAATATCTTAACTTAAGAATTTTTAAATCGTACTTGAAATAAGACAAAAATACTCAGAAGAAAAGCAATTTTGCAGCGTGAATGAACGAATGAGGTTTAAAACATCGCTTAATTTAAAAAGGGGGAGGAGATAAAGAAACTACCGAAGAAAACCTGAAATTTACCACAGCATCTAACTGAAGTGTTCTTCGTGTCTGACTCTCATTTTGAGAGAAATCAGTTATTGAAAATATTTAAGCATACATGTATGGAGAAAGTTAAATTACACATGCAATGCAACTCATATGCTGTAACTAATCAGTAACCTATTTAAAGTAGGTGCTGAAATTCATTGTGATGTGTGGAGTCTTCTATCCAAACACGCAGTGTGAATGACACACTGCTTTCATTACCACTTGATTAGCAAGCTCAGGATTGGGAGGGAGGCATGTTAATTATTCTACTCAGTATAGCTCAACAACATACACCAGGCATCCCAAAGACTGTTAAATGAGCGTCATTTTAGCTTGTTATCATGGGAACCAAGGAGAGACCTGAAGATGTAAGCGTGTGGAAGCGCAACTGTTGAATTGTAAACTATGAAATTGCATCTGAAGTGTTCTTCGTGTCTGACTGAGAGAAATCAGTTATTGGCATACATGCTGAGACTGGGGTCGTGTTTGAAGATGTGTGAGCTTTTAATTGTTTCAAGGGCGTCACTATGGTGGTGACGGTGGAGGCGTGACAACTTACACAGTGCTGTGAGGGTTTTGCTGCAGTAGGGGCTGATGTTGTGGAAGTTGAAGGAGCAATTCAAGTGCTGAAATAAACGTAAATGTAACATACTTAATTATATAACTTTATCCGTACAACCGCTACTTTCAGTCCACAGGGATTTTAATGGTCACTATATATCTATGGGTCAACATTAAAATGTCAGTTATGACTCATTGCTTATATAGCGATCAGGCTTTATATATATATATATATATATATATATGAGACACAAAGAAAAAAAAGAGAGTCATTATTACAGTGTAATTACACTGAGTAATATTAATTAACAAAATGTACTTGCTATAGGTTTAGAGTTAGATTTTAGTGTTTTAGTGGTTTAGTGTTAGTTGCACATAATTATTCATAATTTACCATTATTACTGTAGTAAATATATGTACCTTAGCTATGGCACATTAAAATAAAGTCATAAAATAAATAAATAAATAAATAACATGCAGAAAACATGAAACAAAATCATATCTTACTTTTATGACAGGGCAAAATTAGTTCAGGTTGTTAAATAGTATGTGATGTGACATAATTCATGATATTAATAATTCATTAAATTTGAACAAAAAACATTTAACCTGTATTTAAAAACTTTATTTTTTATTTTTACTACTACTACTACTACTACTAATGATAATGATCATGATTATAATTGTGTTTAATGATGATGTATACTCAGATATATTTTTTTAAGATATGAAAAAGAGATGCTATTATATTTAACCTGATGATTAAAACAAGTTCATTTTTTGGCCAACCAATTTATCAGTTGTGTTTTAAGTGTTTTATGAACTCCTGGGTGACATAAATGATATTTTTAAAGCTTTATTTAATTAACACCTTGATTTTATAGTGTTAAGTACTATAACAATATTTAACCTGTGATAACAAGTATAACTTTATCAGTTGTGTTTTAAGTGTTTTATGAACTCCTGGGTGACATAACTTTATTTAATTAACACCTTGATTTTATAGTGTTAAGTACTATAACAATGTGATATATAACTATAACTGTTCAGTACTATAACAAAGTGAATCATGTGGTAATATCTCAATCAACTGGTTCAAGTCAAGTCAAAAACAATATATAATATTACTGAATCAACCTGACTGCATTAGGTTACACTAATTACAGACATTTTTAAGGGTTGGATCAGGTAGAAACAGTTTCCTAAGGTAATAACATAACTGCATATTTTCGCTTTTTACAGTCTGTGGTAGAACATAACAAGTAACTGTGAATGCGGAGGTGTTACAAACGTTCAAAGCAGTCTAAATTTGCTGTGCTCCATCATATTTCCAGGGTGAGAGGAATGAAGCTGAACTGAGAGGTAATGCAGGTCTGTTCCTCTGAGTCACAAAATCTCCAGTGAAAGCGTCTGCGATGAGCCTCAGCTAACGAGAGCTCTGGTGATGCTGACAGCTTGCAGCAGGTGTGGAAGAGATGATTTGGAAACAACTTTTTCTGGTACCCATCAGTGTGATTGGGAAAACGTGCACCTTCGTATGGCTGTGCTCATGGTCCAACAGAAGGATGAATGTTTCACTTACATGACGTTCTCACCTGAGCCTAGTGACAGAAAGAGCAATACAGTTTGTGTATCACATATACAGAGTGAAGCACATGTATGGGTTTGAGTGTTGTACTTTCAGATCACCCACAGACATTAATGAACTGCACATATTGCACACAAGAGTCTTCTCAAAACTTTTAGTTTCAATCTTCAGTACAGTTTTATTTCTCTGCCATGTCCATGATCCACTGTTTTAGCTGAAAAACAGTAGGTAAGTCATGCCCCAATTTTTACACAGACATTTGTCTTTAAATGAACTGACACTACCAGATGACTCTTTACAATTTAAAAAATAAAAATAAACAAAACACATGTCATTTTAGCTTGCTTTTTTTGTATCTGAACTCCTTTATCATGATTCACAATGCTGTACCAGGTGAACTACCGAGCAACTTTACTGTCAGAAAAGCCATACATATGGAGCTGGTTATATGATCAAAATGTTGAAATCTTTTCAGCAATCTAATCATGAACTAAGTGTTTTGAGGCCAAAACCTATCCAAATATTGTACAAGGAACTGCAAGAAAATAAGTCTTACTGTTTTACCTCCACATTTCAGCTGGAGACTGCAGTGAATTATATGTATAGTTACGATTTTGCTAAAATGTAGAGGCATTTTTTTTCCAAATTCAACAACAGTGAAAATGTATATATTATATATCTGTGCTATTTTTAAATAATCCAGTTACCAGTTAATTCAATACTTTTCTAATGATAGTCACTCAACTGATGATTGTCCCTTTTTAAATCGATGGACACATCTTGACAATTGCAACTACTTGCACCCATCAAAACACAACACAAGCTACAAAAGATAAAAGTTCAGTACCAATAGCTCCAAATCATTATCAGTGCAGAAAAAGGCCTTGGATAATAAATAATAAATATGCAGTCTAATTCATACCTTCCTAAAATGAGAACCTGTTTAGGTTGCTTATACGGGTGATGAACACACTGACACTATTCTGAAAAAGTCATTTACCTTACCATATATGAGAAATATGGCGTTACTCGTATGTTATTGTTAGGTCCATCAAATTAATGCATTTTTAGTAATTACATTGTAATTAAAAAATATGTGATTACAAATGAATTTCTATGCTCTGTAGGACAGTGATATGTTTATGTTCAATGATACGTAAAACAAACATTATATTGACTTCTAAAGTCACTCTTTATCTACAGTATTTAATGCTTTACTTGTGTGCCACAGCAATGTATTATCTTTGATTTGTCTTCATTTAGGGGCTTTTCTCACCAAATTTTGATTAATGTGATTAGTTCCAATGAATTATTCAGCATTTCATGTCATTAATTTGAATACAATTTTGAATTGATTGACAGCCCCAGTTATCATTTGCTCAGTTTATTGCCTAAAAAGATGTTAACTCAGCTTTACCTCATGTTTTGAATGTGGCATTGTATAAAAACACATTAGCGTTGCACGATTATCATTTACATTACATTTACAAGACACTTTTATCCAAAGCGACTTACAGTGCATTCAGGCTATAATTTTTTTTTGTCTGTATGTGTGTTCCCTGGGAATTAAACCCACAACCTTTTGCGCTGCTAACGCAATGCTCTACCACTGAGCCACAGGAACATACTGATGGGGAACATATGATTATCATACTGATGGACAATAATCATTCCTTAAAATTACCTCTACAAATCTTACTGACATTAACACAGCCTACTTTCCATTACCTTTGTTAAATGTATGTTTTCTATCGATAGGGTATGTCATCAGTATAGAACAAAAACATTTATGAGTAATTATAGTTTAGTCAATCTTTATAAGATTTAACTATCTTTTACTGTCATGTGGTGTCTTTATGATCTAATGCAAATCATCTGATTGAGCCGAATCTCATTTGAAAATACAGTACATAAAACAAAAAACAAAAACAAAAACAAAAAAAACATCTATAGACAGAAGCAGTAGTGCATGATCTCATTATATCAGCTGTTCATGGCCATGTCTAACCCAATCTGATCTCTCATGTACACAGACTAGAGGCTGCAAAACAAATGTCAAACACGACGAACCAAAGAGCTCATTTGCTTTCGTTTCAATAGGGAAAGCTTATGCCAGGTAAGTATGACCTTAACTGATGTGGATAAAAATAATCCAAAATATCCAAAATCTGTGAAAATCATGGAGATCTGTCATTTGCATTTGCATGTATTGTATCACTGAAAGCCCTTTCTGTTGGGGTTTTGGTGTCTGAGTAGCACGTTTGGTGGATAAGTTGTCAAAAAACTGTAGTTCATAACTATGGCATTTATCGCCTGTCAGGGCAACCTACAAAAATGAAATGTGGACTTGGAACGACAGGATTAATTTCACATTTGTCATTAATTTTCTCTAACAAATTCAATTAAGGCCGCCCTTCATTTTCCGCTGATGGACCTGTCTTTGGTTTTTAACGAATGAGACCTGATAGCTGCCAGCTTCGAGCCATGTTATGTCGAGCTCGAGCAGAGAGATGGCTTTGAATACTCAACTAATTTAAGGCAAAGGTTCAAACACTTTTGAAATGTAATGACTCTTACCAGTATTTTACATCTAGAGTCATTAAAAGTTCAGAGCTCAGTAGAGCTTTTAACATGTCTGATACACTGACTCATCTTTCCTCTTAAAGTGAAGAGTTCCTGGATACATGCAGGACATCAAACAAACATCCACATCTAATAAATTAACGTCTATGTAATTTAATCCCTTGAACATAAAATGAATAAAGAAGAGAGGCTGAGAACGACCAAAACAGACTCTTAATTCATTGAGACCCACGGAGGCCATTACACTCTTAAAAATAAAGGTTCTTCAGCATATTTGGTTCAATGAAGAACCATTAATATCCATTCCACAAAAGCTTCTTCATACACTCTTAAAAATAAAGGTTCCCAAACAGTGATGCCACAGTAGAACCATTTTTGGTTCACCAAAGAATCTTTCACAGAATAGTTCTTCAAAGAACCATTTTTTTTTTAGAACATTTCAATAATCTGAAGAAACTTTCCCACCATAAAGAACTAGTTTGCAACTGAAAGGTTCCATACATGTTTAAGACTCTTCATTGAACCACTGACGCCAGTAAATAACCTTTATTGTTCTTTATTGGAATTGATGGATCCACAAAGAACAGTTAACACACATGGAACCTTTCCATTGCACAAAAGGTTCTTTATTAAAAAAAAAAAAAAAAGGTTATTTCGAGTATTAAAATGCGCTGTTTTTTTCATACTAATAATTTTTTTTACTTTGTGGAACCAAATATGGTTCTTCTCTGGGACCGCAACAACCCAAGACCCCCCCCCCCCCTTTGGAACCTTTATTTTTAAAGGATAAGAGTGTAGTAAAAAAAAAAAAGTTCTTTAGATTTTTTAAAATGTTCTTCATTTTCATTAAGAAAATATTATTTTAAGAACTGTTCACTGAAAAGTTCTTTGGGGAACCAAAAATGGTTCTTCTCTGGTATCGCTACAAACCCACCCTCGTTTTGGAACCTTTATTTTCACAAGGTATTCAGGGGCCACTGCTCCCACAGAGCTGCTTATCTGTCCTGACAGAAGCAATTTCCAGCCACGCCATCCTAAACAGAAAGGTGCTTCGAACAAGCAGAAGATGGGTAGGTCTCCACGGCACAGATAATGTGAGACAGACATGCTGACCCCCAGTGCACAGACCTAAATCACTCTCCAGGGATAATGTTTGAGATAATGCTTGTTAAAAACTAGACTCCCCTCAGAAGTTGATTTTCTACTGGGAATCTTGCTTTGATGGATCTGAGAGGTGATGTATTGAGAAGGCCGAATAATAAACCGAAAGCATTCTCCAGCCGTTCCGCAGTGTAAAATTGCTATTTTGATGTGCCTCGCCTTCTCTGAGATATTTGTAGCGGATTGCCTGTCCAGACCAAGGGAATGTTGGGAAACATCTTAAACAATAACTGTCATATTAAGAAACACCTGAGGGACTGGCAAACAATAAGACTTCATGCAGGTGCGGCGGATAGACACACTGTTTATGGACTGCCTAACAATAATGAGGCAGTAAGAGGAAGGAGTATGAATGTGTCAACCCAACTTCACTTCATTGCTGGTCGACAATTTTAGAAGCTGCTCGGCTTGTCAAAATAAAGAAACATATCAAAATACCTACGTCTTGAAAGGTTGGAAAGTTGAATGGGATTCTGCAACACTAAAGCACTCTTCTTGAGCCACACTTTTCGGATTATGTGACATTTGCTGAGTCTTGGAAACTTGGAAATACAAAGGTTCTATTAAACACAGCACACAGTGGAATCCAGACAGTCAGTGATTCTGTAATTAGCAGTGATTTTAGCCTTTTTCCTCTCCATGAGATCTGTTTTCCAGCAGTTTGGTTTAGTGATTCATGTCAGTAGGCACAAAGAATATCCAGAATGAAGGTGATACAAAATGTTTTTAAAGTGACACTTAATGAAAAAAAAAATCCATGCATTTACTTAGAGGAAGCAGATGTTGGATGCAGAATGCAAATGTGGTTGAATGTGCGTTGTGTTACTCTTCCCTATATTTATGTGAAATTGTAGCATCTTCTGGATGTAATAGTAAAAGAAAGGATATGGCATGATTTGTACACATTTTTTTCTAATATGGCATGATTTATCAGAACATGCTTCAAAATAAAACCAATACTTTGGTCTGATGAGAAAGCTAATTTAGTCTGCTATGTCAGAAACTGGTTAGATGAGATCTATGCAATCAATGAGCCACTAACAAGGAGTAATGTTAAAATGCACTGACGGCAATTTGAGAAGAAAAAAAAATTCAGTAATAGGTAACTGTGAAATAATCAATTTGTTTTACGAACACATGCACAACTTAAAATGAGATGGATATATCCACACATTATATGGATAAAAGGGAGAGATGTGTTGCTGGAATGAATCAGCGATGTTGACTTAAATTTTGAGATACTGGATATTTGACTTTCATGAGCTGTAAGCTCTAATCATCAAAATTAATACAAAAAAAAAAAACTTTTGAAATGTTTTACTTTACATGTAATGATTCTAGAATATATGAAAGTTTCACTTTTTGAAACAAGTTACAAAAAAAAAGAATTTTTTCACGACATTCTAATTTTTTGAGATGTGTGTATATATATATATATATATATATATATATATATATATATATATATATATATGTATAAAGCTCATTAAGACATTTTTTACTTAAACCTTTGCTTCTGTCCAGTTCCTTCAATGAGAAAGTCCGTCTTCTGTTATCCTCTCACATCAAAATCCACAGACATTTTTGTTTAGAACCATTTTGGACTGTTTTCTCTTGAATTGTTCTCATACTATGCATTTTTTTTTTTTTTTTTTCATTTGAGAAAGCTATTATGGATAGCAAACTCAGATTTTAGCTATAAGTAAGTGTGGAGTTATGTGGATTGCTTGTGTATTATTGTGATGTTTTTAATCAGCTGTTTAGACTATCATTCTGACGGCACCCATTCACTTCAGAGGATGATGTAATGCTAAATTTCTCCAAATCTCCATATCTTCACATATTTTTATATTATAACATACTGGAAAATGATAATCCCATCTCTTCATACCCCACAAAATGATGACTGTTATAGCTGTGGTACGCTAATCAGCATATTGTCACAGCAACGCTTGATGTGTGTTTCATAAAACTACAGAATTTTCTCTTTTATGCGTCCATTGACCATAAAAACAAAGGCTTGTATCACGAAAGGGAAACTTCTTGGGAGGAAAAAACAAGCCTGTGAACAAGGTAGCGGTTACAAACAAATAAATGAGAATGGAATGAAAGAGTAGCACTCAGTGGAAGGCTAACTGCTCTGACCTGCTTTTCTTTAATGTGTGTGAGAGATGAAAGGACCAATCACGGTTTAATTCCCCAGTTTAATTACAGCACACAAAACGCTGGCTGCAGAGCGCTCTAGAGGACCAGATACTTATTGTTTCCAGTGTTGTGTCATTCATCACAGTGCCTTAAAATTTCTCCGTGTGGCTCTATTTTGAAATCCAGACAGCAAGATTATCAGCTGTTGTAATCTAGTGGAAGTCAGTGGTGTGACAGGTTTCTATGGCGAGAGGAGGAATTTAATAAAAGGCTTGTCTTCATTTCCATTTTTATAACAAGTTGTCAGCTTTGCCTCGTATAATGAGGGTTTTACTTTACACAAAATAAGAGCCAGATTAAAGCATCACAGGATGGCCACATAAACCTGAGATCACAAAGACATTCAATCACTCCTCACAAATCTGCTCTCATCCCAAGACTTTCATCTGAGCACCGTCTGTTTACACTACAGTTTTATAGCTCCTCTTTTTTATTTTTTTATCTCTCTCTCTCTCTTGCCGTTTTCTCTCCAGCAGGATTTTATATCATGACATATGTCTAAAAATAGGACATGGGACCTGTCGCTCTGCAAAGATCATTCAGATTTAATACACTGTGCTGATAAGTCACGATCATCACGTATTTCCTCTCAGATCTGGAAAAAGCATTATAATTTATTACTTTTTTAGATTCCACCATTTTCTAGACTGCTTTTTATTAGAATGATAACAGTGTTGTAGCACTTGTTAAGAAAAATGTTAAAAGAGATGCTGTAGTCCAAGATCTGGATTCAATCTAGATCACTGTGGACTACATTAGTTCACAGAGAACAAAGATGTTAAGTTTGTCAAAATTGAAAGGAGTATTTGTTAAATTCTGTATTTATTAATTTTAAGAAAATTCTGTGATCGTTGACTTACCCTCATCCAAACAACGACTTTGTTTCTGTTGTGGAGCACAAAAAGTACAATCAAAAGTTATAATTGCGATTCTTCACTTTCAAGAGCTTTGCTGTCGAATAAGAGAAATAATCTTGCATTTCTGGGAGAAATCTTACTAAAGCCAAAACACTTTGAAAATATTTAGTCAATATCCAAAGGTTTCTGAGTAAAATGTAGTGCCCAATTCGCTGGCAACCATATAAACATCCACCATGCTCTCTAGATAGTTAGCTTGCTGACAATTCTGAAATTTCGATGTGTAAAATGCATACAATATGCATCTAATGGTTATTCACAATCAGTGTTGGGCACGTTACTTTAAAAAAGTAATTAGTTATAGTTACTAGTTACTTCTCACAACCAGGGAAAGTAACTATTGCATTACTTTTTTTAGTAATTTTTTAGGGTACACATTAAATATATTGCATTTAAAGACCGATATTATTCAAAGATCATACAATCCTCATCAATAGTGACATTAATATTAGGCTTAATATTAAGAAATGTACATTGTGTACAAGTAGTACTCCAAAAAAAGTTCAATTATTATTTTTATATCAGTAAGTCCCGAGCAACATGTAAGTAAATATGTCTTATTTGAACTAAGTATGAAATCAATGTAAATATATTAAATATATATATATATATATATATATATATATATATACAGTATATATATAAAGCTCATTAAGACATTTTTTACTTAAACCATTGCTTCTGTCCAGTTCCTTCAATGAGAAAGTCCGTCTTCTGTTATCCTCTCACATCAAAATCCACAGACATTTTTGTTTAGAACCATTTTGGACTGTTTTCTCTTGAATTTTTCTCATACTATGCATTTTTTTTTTTTTTTTTTTCATTTGAGAAAGCTATTATGGATAGCAAACTCAGATTTTAGCTATAAGTAAGTGTGGAGTTATGTGGATTGCTTGTGTATTATTGTGATGTTTTATCAGCTGTTTAGACTATCATTCTGACGGCACCCATTCACTTCAGAGGATCCAATAAATGATGTAATGCTAAATTTCTCCAAATCTCCATATCTTCACATATTTTTATATTAGAACATACTGGAAAATGACAATCCCATCTCTTCAAACCCCACAACATGACGACTGTTATAGCTGTGGTACGCTAATCAGCATATTGTCACAGCAACGCTTGATGTGTGTTTCATAAAACTACAGAATTTTCTCTTTTATGCGTCCATTGACCATAAAAACAAAGGCTTGTATCTCGAAAGGGAAACTCCTTGGGAGGAAAAAACAAGCCTGTGAACAAGGTAGCGGTCACAAACTAATAAATGAGAATGGAATGAAAGAGTAGCACTCAGTGGAAGGCTAACTGCTCTGACCTGCTTTTCTTTAATGTGTGTGAGAGATGAAAGGACCAATCACGGTTTAATTCCCCAGTTTAATTACAGCACACAAAACGCTGGCTGCAGAGCACTCTAGAGGACCAGATACTTATTGTTTCCAGTGTTGTGTCATTCATCACAGTGCCTTAAAATTTCTCCGTGTGGCTCTATTTTGAAATCCAGACAGCAAGATTATCAGCTGTTGTAATCTAGTGGAAGTCAGTGGTGTGACAGGTTTCTATGGCGAGAGGAGGAATTTAATAAAAGGCTTGTCTTCATTTCCATTTTTATAACAATTTGTCAGCTTTGCCTCGTATAATGAGGGTTTTACACACAAAATAAGAGCCAGATTAAAGCATCACAGGATGGCCACATAAACCTGAGATCACAAAGACATTCAATCACTCCTCACAAATCTGCTCTCATCCCAAGACTTTCATCTGAGCACCGTCTGTTTACACTACAGTTTTATAGCTCCTCTTTTTTATTTTTTTTATCTCTCTCTCTCTCTCTTGCCGTTTTCTCTCCAGCAGGATTTTATATCATGACATATGTCTAAAAATAGGACATGGGACCTGTCGCTCTGCAAAGATCATTCAGATTTAATACACTGTGCTGATAAGTCACGATCATCACGTATTTCCTCTCAGATCTGGAAAAAGCATTATAATTTATTACTTTTTTAGATTCCACCATTTTCTAGACTGCTTTTTATTAGAATGAAAACAGTGTTGTAGCACTTGTTAAGAAAAATGTTAAAAGAGATGCTGTAGTCCAAGATCTGGATTCAATCTAGATCACTGTGAACTACATTAGTTCACAGAGAACAAAGATGTTAAGTTTGTCAAAATTGAAAGTAATATTTGTTAAAATCTGTATGTATTAATTTTAAGAAAATTCTGTGATCGTTAACTTACCCTCATCCAAACAACGACTTTGTTTCTGTTGTGGAGCACAAAAAGTACAATCAAAAGTTATAATTGCGATTCTTCACTTTCAAGAGCTTTGCTGTCGAATAAGAGAAATAAAAATCATGATTCATGAAGGTTCATTCTTGCATTTCTGGGAGAAATCTTACTAAAGCCAAAACACTTTGAAAATATTTAGTCAATATCCAAAGGTTTCTGAGTAAAATGTAGTGCCCCATTCGCTGGCAACCATATAAACATCCACCATGCTCTCTAGATAGTTAGCTTGCTGACAATTCTGAAATTTCGATCAAATAAATGCTGTTTTTGTGTAAAATGCATACAATATGCATCTAATGGTTATTCACAATCAGTGTTGGGCACGTTACTTTAAAAAAGTAATTAGTTATAGTTACTAGTTACTTCTCACAACCAGGGAAAGTAACTATTGCATTACTTTTTTTAGTAATTTTTTAGTAAAGGTACACATTAAATATATTGCATTTAAAGACCGATATTATTCAAAGATCATACAATCCTCATCAATAGTGACATTAATATTAGGCTTAATATTAAGAAATGTACATTGTGTACAAGTAGTACTCCAAAAAAAGTTCAATTATTATTTTTATATCAGTAAGTCCCGAGCAACATGTAAGTAAATATGTTAATAGATTTGAACTAAGTATGAAATCAATGTTTTTTTTTAAAAATATATTACTTTTTTATTTGGGGATGTTGTGGGAAAAATGAATAAAACTAGACACCAGAGGCCATAAATGCTTTGCTATCTGTCATGGAAACATTGTGAAAGTCTTCAGTACTCAACAGATTGTCAGTCTTAATAATTACTCTGAGCCTTTACATTCCTCTTGGGTTCTTGTTGTACAAAACTTCACTTATGACAATTTTACACAGTAGCCTCATGGGGTAAAGCTCAGACTTCGAGCAAATGGGGATTTCAAACTGCAAACACCCAGATAACAAATGCCAATTGATAGAGAATAGTGATTAATTTTGGGAAAATTATGAGGAAATGAATTTATAAATCTCTTATAATCTTCTATGAGATTCCGCCATTATATATTCATGCGACACCCCTGGTGACACAACCAAATGAGCTGCATTTAAGCGGATGATCTTGTCCTCCTTCACTAAACTTAAAATATAATTTAATTTATACATCCGATTAACTCTCAACTCTGTATTTTTGTTTGCACTTTATGATTGGTGTTCTAGTGAAGTCATTGATGTGTGCGCATATCTGTATCAGAGCCATAATATATATATATATACATATTATATTTAGTGGATTAGGATTCTATAAACAGAACCAAATGCAGTCTTTACAGTACACCTCCTTTACTCTAAAAAAGGATGAGAATCATCCAGCATGAGATTAAAGAAAACAGTAAACCATTTTTCTTTTTAGATAAAGCCTGTTTTTGTCTTCATCTTTAAGCTTTGTGGAATCATTTTAGTTACAGTACCATGGTCGATGCCCTTGAACATTGTTGGCTGAATTGCGAGTGGAAATCTGGGCTACTAAAAGCTTGCTTTCTCTTTTATCTCACTAACAGACATTACTGAATTACATACGGGTAGAGCATCAACCCTCGAGAGAGCAAATAATAATCTGTGTGGTGTGAAACTTTTTCCTATTTTCCTCAAAGCGAGTCAAAAGAAAAAAAAAATCGTCTACCCAAAGGTCAGAAACTTGACCTCAATGGAAGCAGGTCAGAAACAGTCAAGCTGGTGCCGCAGAGATAGCAAAATGGAATATGACAGGCAAAAAATAGTATCCATGAAAAATGGCTGACTGAGGAAAAAACAACCCTTCAAGACAACACAGCCCATCTGAAGAGTAAAACAATATCAAAGCAATTCCATTTCTGAAATTAAACTGCCTGCCTGAACCATTTTCATGAGAAAGATACAATCTTGAGAGCATGCGCCCTGAGAAAAGGTCAATGATAAGACTTGGCACTCAAACTCCATTCATCCCTCTATAAAAATGCACTGGTTTGTGAAAGTTATTATCTTTTGTTTCAGTGTGAAATCTTTCAGTTTGGCTCCTCCCATCTCCATGGCTACAGATCTCTGTACAGGTTGCTAAATCCGGGCTGAAGTATTCATCTGGGGTTTAAACTCAGAAGACAATGAGCCTGACCTATATCACAACTTTCGTTTTTATATAGATACAATGAAGCGAGACAATGTGACCTCAACACTTTCTTAACATAAGTACAGCATTAATTAATCACATAACCAAAAGCAAGCCTTTGTTCTAATCATAGTGCTGAGCTGTGGACTTGCATTAAAGGATCAAGGAGTCACTGTCTTCTTGGTCTTGTGATATTACACATCCTTCTGCCTCATTAGCATTATGTTGTTAATTGCTACAGGAGTGATTTTTTTTTTTTTTTTTTAAGAACACTGAACATTCTGGAAATTTTTAAGTTATCTATTTAACAAACTTATTTAGACTTTTATGAAAAACTGTTCATCATTAATAGGAATCTATGCAGGAAGTAATGCAGGACCAATGAGTAGTACTACAGTAACACTTCAGCTATTAACTCATATGAAAACAGGATTAACTAATCAGTAAGTTATAGTGAATTTAAGACTGAGATAGTTCCTTATTAGGTAATTAATAATTACTGAATGCGATTCAAACTCATTTAAACTCACTATTAAATAACTATGAAAATGATAAAGAATTAATTAATTACTAATCGCAACATTAATGTGTCTAATATGTGAGCAATTGTCTGTTTTACTGTGAACATGGTCATAAAATGCACCATTAATTACCCATGTGTTACCTAGTTATTCTGCAGGAACCACTAGTGACCTTGACCATCATTTTAAAGAGAAAAATGGTCACACAGTAATTAATTAGTAATTCTATATCAAAGTTATCAGAGTTTTCATAGTTATTTAATAGATTTTAGTGAGTTTAATCTCAGTAATTATTTATTACCTAATAAGTCCTAAATTCACTGTTACTTAATGATTAGTTATCTTGTTTCCATATTAGCTAACAGTAGCCGAAGTGTAAATGTATTACTACTCATTGATCCTGCATTACTTCCTGTATAGTTAATTACAGACCATTATTCTAAAATGTAACCATACTGTATCATTTTAAGATTTAACACACAGTAATATTGCATGCTATCATTGTTGAGATTTATAGTCCTAACAGCGTACTACTGGCCTGCCAGCCATTTGCATTATTGTTTCTCTCCGCTTGAATTATGATGCATGCTTCTATTTGTATCCTGTTATGACTCAGCATAAATAAAATCATTCTAAAAAGAAAAAGAATCAAGTGGTGGTGCATTATGCATTATATTTTGGAACAGTTCAAGTGTTAGTGCTATCACCCTTTCCTTCCAGCTGCACTGCCTTATGGACACATATGTGCAGTTGACCTTTGACTCAGGCAGAGTGCAGACTAAGAAACAGATTTGACTTTTTTCGAGAAACAGCGTGAAGTTCCTCTACTGGAGAAAGGCATTAGGAAACCCAATCACTTTATAAATGAGAGCAGTGGGAGGCTAATAATATCTCCTTCAGTGTCACTGTCTCAGAAAGTCGACCACCCCAGGTACCCGGAAACTTCTGCCACCAGCAAGCACCTCACGGCAGGGGGCTGGACTTGTTTTAAGAGTAATGTACTTGACAATGTTTCATAAAGTTCCGGAGGTCTCGGATGTTTAGGATAAGGGAAAACCTCAAGGGCATAAAGGCATGAAAGTCAACAATCCTGTGAACATATTTCAGAGTGTTGACTATTTTGTTAAATGAAAAGTTTGGTGTCCTTGTTACAGTGTAATTACAGTACATACATACTTCTATGTACTGAGTAATATTAATTAACAGCATGTACTTACTGTATGTTTAGATTTAAAAGGAGGGTTTTGGGTACACTTTATTTTACAGTCTGTGTACTTTACAGCACTGGGTAACATACGGTAAGATTAGGGGTAACACTTTAGATTAGGGAGCACTATTCACTATTAACTAGTTGCTTATTAGCATGCAAATTACTAGCATATTGGTTGTTTATTAGTAAAGCACATATAATAATGCCTTATTCTGGATGACTATATTCTAGATCCCTTAACCCTAGACCATACTTAAACATGCATAACTACTACAGCAACTAGCTTACTTACTATCAATAAGCAGCTAAGTAGTTTTTTTTTTTTTGGGGAAAACTCTTAGATAATAATGAATATGTGTTCCATAATCTAAAGTGTTACCAAGGTTAGGTTTAGGCATAGGTTCTAATTATTACCCAGCTATTGTAATTACTATAATATACGTATATAGTATGTGGGACAGGACTTTAAAATAAAATATTACTGGGTTTGGTTTAGGGTTAGTTGCATATAAGTATGCACAATTTACTGTTATTACCATAGCAAGTATGTAACAAGGACACTAAAATAAAGTGTTTACAGATGCTTCATTTGCCCACAAATTTCATTCTCACTTGTGTTCAGTTAATAATTGGTTCCTTTGGATGGATCACAACAGGTTCGAGATCACCGAGACCTTTGGTTTTTGGGATGACCGATTGCAATGCATTTTAAAAATATATTCTTGGATCAAATTTTAGAGCTATTGAGAAGATTATCGCAAATAATGACTTAAATATTGTTCTGTTCATTGCACAAAACTAACATATGACTAAAGATTTGGAATAAAGCACACTAGTCACATGGACTTGCATGATAGTTTGTCCTGGTTTTGAAGCCTCAAACTGTGAAAAGCGGTAGCCTGGAATTTGTTACGTTAAATTGTTATTTTAGCCCATATAATGTAGCTTTGGTGGTACGAATTAATGTATTTTGGTTATTCAGTGATATTACCGAATACTTTTGACTTGAATAAAATCAGTTTATTTTGATGTTATAATTTTTATTTTACAGTTTCTTTTAGTGTACCATCTGCTTTCATTATATGTAAAACAGAAGCTTAGTCAATTTCCTTGTGTGTTTAATGGAAGACATGAAATAGTTCAGGGTCAGAGCGACATGAGTAAATTATGGGGGGAAAAATGTTAAACTACTTTATATTCTCTCACACAAGATTTCTTATTGATGTAAATCATGGCTTGAAAAAAAATCCCATAAGTCTCTGCAGGCTTGATGGATCACTCAGTCTTCTTTTTTTCTGGTGTGCAGTCTTGAAGTGTGCTTTGTGATGAACAAAGCAAGTGGAGGAGTGTATATGCAAATCCCCAACATTGCTCTATCCATTCCCTTCAAAATATCAGTCTGCCAACACGTGTGCGTTCTGACACAATTAGAAGTCAATGTGAGATATGCGTCTCATTTATCCTTATTAGACGGTAATGAAATATAACCGTGATCTGCCATAAGATGGAGGAGGGGGTTTAGACCATTCTATTAATTTTGTGAAGACTTTATGCGTGCATGACACTTATCCCGATCCGTGACAGCACGTTTCAAGACTATCACTGAAGGCGTCTATCAAACTGTGTAATTCCGTCCCTGAAATGTCAACTTGTGCATGGATACAAAGCCATTGTGAAAAATTGAAGGGAAGAGGAGGGTTGAAGCAGAATGTTTTTTTTCACAGGCTTTGAATTAAAGCATGTCTTTTTCTCGGTGAGTGATATATGTCACCGTACACGGCAGCGTGTTCAGACAAAACAGGAGCGACGCTATGCGACTCAAGCACTTAATGAGTTCAGGATAAATTGAAGACTGGATAACAACAAAACCCTATTATAGATTCCTGTTCTATGCTTCATTAACATCAGGAAGGAAAGGCCATTTGTAGTTTTCATGTCTTGTAGAAGCATAGTGAAGCTTTTTCTTCAGGTCATACAGGGCTTACAAGCTTTTCTACAGCTAATCTGAAAGTGATGCCCTGAACAATTACTTGACATGCAAATGGTTTGAGTTTGAGCATGCAGAAGTTTGAGTCCCTAGTCCAAGAACGTCTTATTTGCAGCCCTTTCTGAGTAATTTCTGAATAACTGGAATTTTTAGGAAAGAATTTTTAGGAATATTCACTTATCAGAATATTGTCCTTTGACCTCGTACTATACTGTAGTAATTGAAGTTGTTTTAATTAAGCAAAAAAATTAAATTAAATTAAATTAAACAAAAAAATTAAATACAATAAAAAGTATTGACCAAAATAATAATAATACTTTAAAGCTTAAAAGCATATTTTCAAAAACCTGTACTGTACTTGTACTTGAAATAAAGGGCCACTTAAGTGTACTCAAAGAGAGTTCACTTTTTCTTGCTACACTTAAGTACACTTTTAAAAGTGGAATTTGTAATAATGTCAAATTAAAATCAAGAGTTTTACTTTAAAGTGCATTTTAAATCATGTTTTAATATTTTCTCATGCTTTAAAGTACACTTATTGTGAGGTTTTGACATACTAAATCACATGTGAAGTATTTGATTTACGTAATTACGAATTACATAATTTAATTACAAAATAAATGCAACTGTAATCTGTTACAGTTACTGAGAAAAATTGTGTAATTAAATTACAACTACTTAAGAAAATGTTAACAATTACAAAGGGGGTTACGTATGAATATTTTCATATACTCACATAGATTTATCTGATTTCTTTCCCAAACTGCATTGACTGCTTTAAAATATGAAACACCAATGTTTCAGGAGTTCAGGACACAGAATAGGACACATGCTTAATGGTTTTATTTGCTATTTGAGTTTATGTATATGCTTTATTTTTCAAGATTAACAGTTTTTTTCCAAGCCATTGTTAGATGCCAGTGTTTTCTGTCATAGCAATGCAAAATTTAGATTTCAAAAACAGAATGATCCCAAAGGAAAAAGCAGTGCTAAAGTCTGATTTTGTGGTGGCTGTGCTTTAAAATGAAATTACTATAGTCTTAATTCAAATGAAGAAGGCTTTTGGAAGTCTAAGAGTAATCAGTGTTGAGTACTACTGTAAGGTTAACCCTGCCTGCTTTAAATGTTTCAAAATGGTTAACAGTTGAAATAGTAACATGAGATTTCGCTCCCCTAGTGACGTAGGAAAGGAATCTTAATCTACAAGTTTACACCCACGGCACCATCATTTTGTTTTTGCTATTTCTTTCCCAGATGTTTACCTTCACAGACATAACTGTGTTTTTATAACTTATGTGTGTTTTTAACATAAACTTGTGTGTACTTGACAGTTTAAGTGCAATAAGACATGAAAAGAACTTAGTTTAGTGCTCACATGCCATGTGACAGCCGCAATCTGTGTGCGTGCTTCGGATGTGTGCACTTTGAAAAACCGTATATCAGAAGTTTAGACTGATATGACATTAAAACACATGATTTCAGCATGATATACGTAATTAAAACCAAACAGATGTTTTTAGCAGAGTGTCAGAGGTACTAGCTGTAAAGGCACAACCCTATTTTTCAAAAGGGGACAGGGAGCAGCAGCTCATTTACATTTAAAGAGACATGCACAAAAACAGCATGTTTCTGCTTCCACTCAAAATAGGCATTTTCAAAATAATATAATAAATGATCTGTGGGTATTTTGGGCTGAAACTTCACAGACACATTGTGGAGACACCTGAAACTTGTATTACATATTGTAAAAAGGGGCATAATAGGCACCCTTTAACCAAATTTCAAAGACAATAGAATTATGAAAATGCATATGAAGATGTGCCTAAGTCCTACTTGAGTAAAAAAAAAAGTTCAACTAATTGCATTTAATATAGATTTAAATGATGATACATTTTCTTTTAATTGTAAGTAACACACAGTTACTGTAAGTGTCTGAAAACATTGCACCAATTTGCACTTAAGTATATTTATTTAAAGTAAACTATTTCGATAAGTACTCTTTTTTTAAAGTTTGCTAAAGTATACTTATTTTTTCACAAGGTTATGAACAGCCATTTAGTAAATATGCTGAATTAAACCTCATGACCCCTTCATACACATAAAAGAGTAACAGTTCTTGGGAATTGCATTGAATTCTGACTCCTTGTAAATGTATTTTCTGTGCCAGATCTGCAAGAGAAAAATGTCATTTAGACATAATGCTTCAGACCGTTCAGCTGTATAAACCCATTCAAGTTTCTCAAAACCTAATTAGTAAAGGTCACCGTCATACCTCATTTCACTTCACACAAACGGAACTACAATGAATGAACACTCAAAATATCCCCTCGTTGAAGGAGCAGAATCTATTGAATTAATTGATCCATATTTTTTGATAAGAACTTTTGGCTAATATAATAAGCTTTATTTCACATTCATTTACTTTGTGGCTAAGTTTTCCGTCTGAAACACTTCAACTGGTCAACCAGTTCATTGAAAACAATGATTCGTTCATGAATCAGGCATCACTATAATAATTATGTTGTAGCTGGATTAAGACTAATCTAAATTATAAAGATTCATATCATTGTTTTACACTCAAGATGTTTTTAAGTGAGTTAATGCTTTATTTGTCACTGAAAATAAGTATTTGATGCATCATGACACCCACAGAGGAACACTACACACTATGCAGTTGAAACTTCTTAAGTTTAATCAGTTCTGCAAATTTATCTTAGCCTGATCAAAGTCCATTATCAGCAAGAGGCTAACAACATCTGTTCTCTTGTAATGGAAATCTTAATTATACACATTAATTATGCCAAAGAGAATGCAAATGACATGATATAGGCACCATCATCATTATTATCGCCTGAACCATGTTACTCTTTCTAATGGACTTGTGACTGTAATGCACCATCCCAACTGAATTTCTGTGCATTGGCTCAATACATTTCCATGACAAATATCCCCTTTCTAAAGATTGAGGAAGAGCTTTCCACACACAACGAAACACCAAAAGTACTTTGTTTCAATCACGTCTCACAATGATGCTTTTTTTTATCAGTAGACCTGAGGGAAGAATCTTTCTGTACAGCAAGCAGACAGATACTGAGATAGCCTGCCATTATCCACAACCACCATCAATCTCAACTCTCACGTCTGCTTACCAGCTGCCTCACAGACATATGCCTGATTCTCTGCAGTTATGGGAAAGTGAGGGATGGACAGCTTGCCTACATTTAAATGTATGCATTTTGAAGTTGCTTTTACCCTTGTGTGTGTGTGTGTGTGTGTGGGGGGGGTTACACATTTGTAATAATGAATTTGCAATTTAGTACATTTAAAATGTATAAACTTGTACACAATACTTTTTCACAAGATTATCCAAAGAAATTTCCTGTACATTACATTCAAGCATACATTTATCAGTTCATGCAATTCCTGGGATTTGAACCCATGACCATTGCATCACTATTCCCATTGTTTGAAAAATGTATATTTTCTCTCACACCTGGCAAAAGACCTAGAATAAAGTTGAAGACCCCTGAAGACATTTTGGGGCACTGTTACAGAATTTTCCAAATATCATGCACTGACATTTTAGGTTCATATTTATTAACTGAACATATTATTTCATCAAAAGATAATTACAAAAGGAAAAATGTAGAAACAACAAAAGAGATTCATCCTTGGAAGCACTGTTGAGATGGCTTGAAGATGAGAAGCTGCTGTGTTCAGTTTTGTTTTGATTGCAATCCTCCATGTACGGTACTATATGTTACTGTCCATGTTTCCCGCACATTGTTCTCTGAACTTCAACATGCTGGATTTCTTCTCTCAGACAACTCTGCCATTTTCAAAAGCATCTGACGAACTTTACACTTTACCTGGATAACAGCAGAGCACTTTTAGCATCAATTATAAAGGTATCTTCTTAAATCAATTGGTTTCAAGGAAGTCATATACTCACTTTGTTAAAGTCATACTGCTTATATGTAACATATAACAGGGCCTAAACAGGATGCATGATTTTATACACAATTCTAAATGCTTCCAAAATTTCAGTCATCACAACACAGTAATTCCCCCCCACACTTCTAAATGCAAAATAGGCCTAATTAAAGTAGCGAACCATTTCCAAAGTACAAACATTTATGATATTTTGACCACTGAACTAGGAAATGTCCTCTGTTTCCACTTCAGAAATCTGGTCACCTTTAGCTACAGTGTTTTCACTCTTGTGATACTGACTGCTCTCAGTATTCCAATGGAAAGACATTGATGGATGGGTTTGAACTCATATAGGACATGTTCAAAGTCAGCAGCTGCTTTGATGTTAGTCTGATCGATGCGAACAGCAGTATGCCACTTTTATGTTTGCTCTGTAATTATTTTCTATATGAAGGTCTGAACTGTTTGCATTTCTAATTTTCATTATTTTAAAGCATTCAGTCGGTAATTGCATTTTGTTACACTAATACTTAAGCTCTCCATAGCTGTTTTTTTTTTTTGGAAATTATACCATAACAACTTTTACTGTTAGTAATATTATGTCTATAGTATATAATTTTGACTAATTATTTATTCTCAAAATGATGTAATATAGCCATAATGTTATCAGCAACCCCAATTATCTTCTCACATTCAAATCAAATCACAGAAATTCACATTTATTAAGCCTCAAGAAGTTATGAACAAAGAACAACCAAATGAAAATCAACACTTGTGAGGCTATTTTTCAAGACATAGAAAATGACAGTAAAAATAATTCTTTCCAAATATGTTTTTTGACTAATGGCGCTGCATGCTAAAACAAGGATATTTTACGTGACAAATGCTTTTAAGCAGAACCATAACTACACAAATGCCCACATTCAAGCAAAACAAATCATTTCTAAATCTATTCTTGTGTAAACTGCTGAACCAAATTGAATGCGACAATTTATGTAAGAATGATTTTACGAATAATTTATACAGAAATTGGTTCTGCTTGTTTGTTTTTTTGGAATGAGACCCTCTGCAAAGCAAAATCATTCTTATCTCAAAAGAGATTTTCGGCATCTCATAATGTTCTTAGAGGCTTTTAATGGACTTTTTCACGGGGACACGATATCATACATCAGTGACGTAAATAGCACCACTCTGCCTCTTTTGGAGGTGTGGTGCCGCCTCAGCCCACACTTGTCATGATAATTGGGAAGTGAAAACAAAATGTCTGAATCATCATTTTTACAGACAGATTTGTTTTTTCATTCAGATATAGGCCCGTTTCTTTTTATTTTGTGACAAACTCAGCAATGCATTTTGACTTAGGCACATTTTCATACCAACTTCGATTTACATTCATTAACATTAGGAAAATCCGAGCACATCTTCCCTACTCATTTGCCCTTTCTTTGAGTGTCTTTTGTTAGGACCGTGTTCTTCATATAATGTTACAAAGCTTCCCCAGAGGGTCCATATGAAAAACATTCATGGGTGTTACACACAACCTTTATTTTTTAAAGTGCATATTGCACAACAGGCTGTTGTGTGTGTTCAGGCCTCAGATTAACTACACCAGAGAGCTCTCCTGCTGTGAACCCTGCTCAGTTCACGGCGTTTTGAGCGCAGCTATAGCTGGCTCACTCAAACCATGTTACAAAATATCCATAGCCTTAAAATATTCATTGAATTCTCCCCTGCCAATGAAAAGCAGACAGAGCAGAGGCAGCTATCCTCCCGTAATGTGGCATGACAGATTTTCAGAGCAGGCCTGACTCCACAATGATAGCTTTGAGGGCGAACTGAACAGACTCGGGTTCATTTTTCTTCATTGTGTGTGTTTGAGAAGTCACCGTACCAGACAGTGATTTGAGAGTGATGTTTAAAATGTACAAAACTGTACAGGGCAATTTCAGGAGAATATCAGAGAAACCTTATATAAGTTGTAGTGATAGGAAAACGTTGACTACTAAAGTAAAAAAAAAAATAGTTTTTACGAGGGTAGATGGAATAATGTAATTTTACCACAGGATGTCTGTAATAATAATGGCCAATTTGCAAAGGATAAGAAATTTCAGTAAAACTACCAGAAGTGTGGTATATATATATATACATATATATTAGGGATATGCCATTTCCATGTTGCGATTAATTGCTAATTAAGACAGAAAATTTACACAGATTAAATACAAAAGAATTATATAAAGACCCATAGGTATTACTTTACAATAAGATCTCATTAGTTAACCGTAGTTAATGCATTAACATTCACAATTAGCAATACCTACATTTGCTACAGAAGTTAATCTTTGTAAAAAAAAAAAAAAAAAACTCATGTTAGTTCGTTAGGTCATTAAATGACACAGTTGCAACTTTTGATTTTAACATAGTGTAATTAAATACTGAAATTACCTACGATTAATGAATGTTTAGAATATATATATTTTTAACTAATGTCAACTAATGAAGCTCTAATGTAAAGTGTGACCGATCAATAAAGAATCAAAACACTTTCATACAATATCTAGGGCATGTTGTAGTCCAGATTAAAATGTAAAAAAGTTTGAAAGTAAATAGTCTATTAAGTCTAAATATTTAAGTATTTGGCGCTGTGATGATCACCATAGGGAATACACAAATCTGAATGGCTATTTAAATAATTTAAAAAAGCAGAAAGCAGTGCAGCTGCTTTGTTTAAGGGTTTCCGGGTAACGGCTGTATTTCTGCTGTTCAGCGCCATCTGCTGTCAGAGAGTGAATGTGCTCCGCCATGCGCTTCTCATCCGTGCTTGTTTACATCAGAGTCTTTGACGCAGCATACAGCGGTGTTGTACATTGTGACCAGTTGATGGGTAAGTATTCTTAAAATGCATTCAAAATTCGGAATAATTTTAAATAAAAAATTATTCTCAGTATTTTGAAGTGCCCACGATAATTCATTATCGTGATATATCACATTACCGAATACCGACACATGTCTAATATATATACAATATATATATATATATATATATATATATATATACACTGTATATAGTGCTGTCAAATGATTAATCGCGATTAATCGCATCCAAAATAAATAGTTTTGTTAACATAATATGTGTGTACTGTGTATATTTATAATGTATACATAAATATACACACATGTATGTATATATTTAAGAAAAATATGCTTTTTTTGTGATATATATTTGAACAGTACTTTTCCATTAAACTTACTGATTTTTCTTTAAAACTTAAATCACAATGCACTGCACTGTTCCGAATACAGGTAAAGCACCTGAAAAATATCAATATCACATTGGAGGTATTTTTTACAGACTTTTAGAGTGTGGATTGTTCTTGTCTAGCTTCTCTTTGCACCATTCCTTCACATATTTCATCCTCTCTTAACAAAATGAATCTCCTTTTCCTCTCCTTTGGTGTAGTACACAGTAAAGCCTGCCCACAGAGCCTTTTATTTCTATACAAAAACTTCCTTTCTCAAAGAATTATGCATTTACTGTTACGTCATTCAGTTTCTCTCCAATTTTAATTTTATGGTGCTTTTTTCTATCCTTCTCTGATAAATGAGTGTTTGATCTGTGGGAGTTCATGTGTGCATGATGAAATCACACAGAGCATCATTATATAGACTTTTACACGAGCTGTTTTTAATACATGTGTAACAGTCTTTACTTTCCACAAACACTCAACTGCAGCTGACATGAAAATTTTTTTTTTTTTTGTAAATAATTATGATGTTAAGAGAAGGAAAATCGATTGACTATTAGCCTTTGATTCACACACACATAATGAAAACAAATGGATGTAAAAGTCTTTAACCTTGTTGCAGTACCATTAGGTTTTAAGATTGATAACTTACACACTGATGTGAAGATACCTGCCCACGTCCATTTTTCTTGTTTATGACTAGTTCACTGAACCGCCTGCATCACTCATTTATAAATCAGCAATTACCTTCATAAATCTGGGTTAAAGAGTGAATCAGGTGCGCAGAACAAGACAGCGGAGCTGTGCTGGGACTCAAAGCTTTTCCTTTCTTAGAAAGCCTTCTCTCAGTGGGCCGCACTCTATGAACCGTCAGGAGCTCTGATTTAAGATCAACATCTGCAGAAACAGAAGGCATATTGATATCACACTTGAATCAATGCTCACAAAATCTGCTCAGCAAATTGGCTCAGCTTTTTCACAAGCAACCTAAAGAGATGAAGGCATTCATATTTCACAAAATGTTTCCAAACTAAGATGAAAAGCAGCTATATTTTCCCTGCACTGTCGACTCATTAGATGTGCTCTCTGAAGGCTTTAATGAGGACTCTTCACTTGAAAACGGTTACTTGAATATCCTTGCAGTGTTGCTGTGTTGTTTTTCTTTATGGTTACTCTTCTTAGGCATTAAATATATTGCGGCAAACGACATAAGATAATAGATAAACACTCTATTTGAACTCTATATGTATAAGGGATATACCTATATATGCTTATCTATTTACAGTTAGACCTTTAAATAGTACAGTATTACAAATAATAATAATAATAAAATTCACTGTCTTTTAGATTAAAAAAAATATATATATATTAATAAGAAATAAAGATATGCTTTAATTGTATGTTTTCCCCCCCCCCCATCAACAAACAAATATACAAATAAATAAGGGTTCCTTCCCCTCAAAGACTATCTCTTGGTCTCATTAAGTTAACACAGTGATTTTTGATTTATGCAACATTCTAGAAATGGATGAATAAAATACTCATATCTGAGATGGAGGAACTAAGGTGAATTCATCTATCATGAAGGATTCATGTTCCATAACGGATGAAGATATGAGGAGAGAGTACTAATGCATCATAGAATGTGTACCTAAGTCCCGTGACCTAGGACAAGTGGTTTGGAAAATCAATAGATGAATGCTTCTGAATGAAAGCTAAATGCACTGTGGAAATTCACATGCTTCAGTGTAACTGATATTGTCCTGGAATTGAACAGCATGAGCTAAAAACACAATAATAAAAATAAATAATATTTTTAATAATATACTATAACTGCTGTTTATCATCTATCATTTTAGTTAAATCAACAATTTAACATCCGTCTGGATGTTCAGGGGAAAAAACAAACTTTTGTGAGCAATAGCCTTCAAAATACTTTTGCTTTCAGTTTATGTCATGAAATACATCTTTTAGACATCAGACTTTTGCTGTAGTCTCCAGCCTCTTCGATTTTTTTAAGAAAAAGATCTCAGTAATCTCACTGAGCCTCCTCTCAAAAGAGATTTTAACATCTCAAACAGCATGTGCTCAAATTTGCCAAGATATCAAATTCAATTTCAATATGAAATCAAAGATTTTAGTAACACTTTAGGTATAAGGTCTCATCTGTTAACATTAGTTAATGCCTTAACTAATATAATCTTAAAATGATCAATCTATTTTTTACAACACTTATTAACCATTGCTATAAAAAACAACAACAACAAAAAAAAAACACTAACATTAACTAGCATATAACCTCAAAAATGTTTGGGTAAATACTGAAATTACCATTTAATAAGATTTTAATTAACATTTAATAAGATTCTGTAGAAGTATTGTTCATTGTTACTATGTTAACTAATGTAGTTAACTTATGTTAAGAAATAAAACCTCATTGTAGAGAGTGACCAATGTTTCTTACTGATTTATTAATTAATTACTCTAATCTCTTATTGTATGTCCACAATTGACCCATTTGTGTTTTTTATTCCTCCCAAACAACACCAAACATATTTTTAAGCAATGAAAGGTCTTCCAAAGATTTCAGTTTTGTGTGTGAATTTATCCAATCGCTGAAGAAACTGTCTGGCAACCATTAGCAATCAGTAGGGGAGAGAGGACTGATGGGAATACACTTATATAATTAGAATATCTTGAGAACATTTTGATTAGTTTGCTTCTCTTATGTCATCCATCTTCATCACCAAACCCTCCCTTTCACAAAGTCTCATTTTTAATATAAGTTTTTTCATATGGTGTCAAGAAGAGTGTACATTGATCTGTAACACTCTATCCTGCTTTAAAATTCAGTGTGGTTTGAAGCATTTAGTTCACTTGGGACAATCTTTTCCCAAATACATTTAACAGGCTCTTTGCCATTATATATATAAAAAAAAAAAACCTGGTTTCCACTTTCGCCATTTGATGCAAAAATTTCCATACTGTCATATTTTAATTTGCTACTTCTCTCACTTCCTGTCTGCCATGGTGCTATTTTAAAACAAGTCTCATCTGGCTCGAGCTCACCACAATATTGCCCAATGAACTTTCATTTCCTCTGTTGTTAAATAGAAATGAGACTGGCCTCAATCACAGGTGGGAGGCAAACCTAATTGACTTCTGTCTACCTCTCACTTTGCCTGCCACACCTGAGCTCCTTTATCTTCCGCTCTCATTCCCTCTGTAGAACACAGCCAACACGGTTACGTCTCTAACTGTCACATCCAGTCATCCCACCTGTCTGATCGCACGGCGGCCCGTCCGACTCCCTGCCTTGGGTTTCACGAGGATCCACCATCTAGTTTCTGATATGACATGGTCGGCGCTCTGGCATGGACTGTGAAAATAAAAAGTGGAGATGCGGTGTCTCCAGAAGGTTCTCAGGAAGCGACTGTCATTATGTCACATGAAAGGTTTTGGTCGGTAAAAGAGAGAACATACTTTGCTCGTCTTCATGGCTTCACCGACCCTGTGGTGTCTCTATCTCAATATGAATATATGAAATAATGTTTATTTTTTAATTTTTTTGCGAGTAATAAATATGCTCAGTGCCATTACATTTACTTAATGCTATATACTATTATACATTTCTACAATTACACTACAATCATGAGTGATTTAAAAAAAAAAAAAGGCTGACGTATTCAACTTGTTTAAAAAGTATTCTCTGAAAATTCTCAGTCATCATTTAATCATTATTTAATCACTAAAATTACGCTCAGTGTTTTAAATGGGCAAGAAGTGGTTATTAATCGATTGGGTGATAGTAGGGCTTCAAAATTGTGTACACTACCACTTTGAAATAATGATTTCAGTATTTTTTTTTTTTTTCCACAGAAGTCTCTTATTTACACCAAGGTCACATTTATTTTATTCAAAATTCAATAAAAAAACAGCATTATTGTGAAATATTCTAACTATTTAAAAGAACAGTTCTCATTATCAGTATTTAGAACAGTTTTTACAGAATAAAATAATTGTACTTTTTCAGGGTTCTTTGATGAATAGAAAATACAAAAAAAGAGAGAAAGAAACAGCATTTATTTGAAATGGAAATATTTTGTAAGATTGTCTTTACTGTCACTTTACATCAATTCAGTGCATTTCTTTTGTTTTTTTCTTTTTAACTTTTGAATGGTGAATCATGGTTTCCACAAAATAATAAATAAATAAATAAAAATTCCAGAAAAATAATAATAAATGTTTCTTTAGCAGCAAATCAACATATCAGATGGATCACGAGACACTGAAGACTGGAGTAATGATGCTAAAAATTCAGCATTGCATCACAGGAATAAATTACATTTTAAATTATATTTAAAAAACGAAAACTGTTATTTTAAATGGTCATAATATTTTACAACATTACAGTTTTTACTGTATTTTTGATCAACTAAATGCAGCCTTGGTGAACAGAGACTCCTTTCAAAACATTAAAAAAATCTTGACTATTCCACACTTTTGATCAACACTACATATAGTGTATATAATACCAAAATGTATATATGAATTCTAATATGGAAGTTACTCATACGTAAATACCTCGACAAAGCCTTCATTTAATCAAACGCTACTTAGTTCAGGTGGAATCTTCCAGAAGTTGCATAAAGCTGTCAATTATATAAAAAAAGTTTTTCATTAAGCTTTGTGTGGTCACTAAATGAACTGTGGGTGATGCATGGATGTGAGGTCTGATGCTTAAACTAGTAGGCCTACATTTTCACTTCAGTAACAGCAAACCAAATGTTTCATTTGTAGTCCAGAATATGTCTGTCTGCCATTCAGTAGCATGTAGAGATGGGGATGTGTCCTGTGCAGCAGAAGACTGAGACTGAATTATCTGAATGATTGATGTCCCACCTAAACAAGTAATCAAACACAGGAAAACACTATTCTGTTTAAAGTTGCGTGTGGGGTTGAGTGCTGTCTCATTGATCACCGCTGAACTGATGAACAATGCTTTGTGCTCTTACCTTGGTGGGTTTGTAGGAAACCAAAGGCATTAATTTAGCAGAGAAATGTGTTTACAGCAGTCACAAGCATATAAAGCAAGCGACTGCCCTTGATCATCAGAGAGGCTGAGAGAGCAGAGGGACGCCGGAGCCTTTGGTGACCACGAGCCAAACAGTTGGGCAGCACATCAACATTGACTCCAAAGCCTAATGGAAACTGCAATGATGAAAATGGGTCTCTAGTGTGGTGAGAAATACAGAAATTAACACCCTTACATCTTCTGTTCTTGCCAAATGTTTTTATTTAAATGAACAGCATTTGGCTTGAAACAACTTAAATTGCATTTCAAAGTATACCTTTTATCAGTTCACACATTTTCTGGGAATCAAACCAGTGACTTTAGCTTTCTGAATGCCATGCTCTATGGTTTGAACTATGAATACACTTCAGCAAACCTGACTAGTGTTTTCTCAGCTGTCCAAATATATATCCTTAGCGTTCTTGCTTTCCCGGGTTCAAAGTCTAGGATAAATACATTTTGTTCATTGTGTCTGTCCTTCAGGATCTGTTTTTCCCAGTATTGGGGGTAATGCATTACAAGCAATGTGAGTTACATAATCAGATTACTTTTTTTTCAAGTAACTAGTGACCTTCAATGATCCATTTCAATCATATTAATAATCAAAAATGACTTTAGATAAACCTAACATTTGTGTTCTAGTTTTTGTGATTGATAAGAAAATGTCAAACATCCTTCTTTGCTTCCTGTTCTTCATGCAATCCAGAATGACAGCACAGCTGAAAGCTTTGTTTGATTTCCTTCAGCCTGAGGCTTATTCATTTAATTTAGGTGTGAAAGGGCTTTTATATTTTCAATCAATCAATCAATCAATCAATCAATCAATCATATATTACACTTTATAGTAAAAACAAACAATCAAACCCAGGCTATATGAGAAACAGTAACACAAAAGTAATGTAATGCATTACTTTCCATAAAAAGGGTAACACTTTATTTCGATAGTCCAAGTAGTCTAAGTAATGCAATTAGTTACTTTTTTAGGAGTAACACAATATTGTAATGCATTACTTTTAAAAGTCACTTTCCCCAACACTGTTCACACCTGTAACATATGGTCATCTGCAGGGCAAAATAAGTCTTCTTTCACTGCTGTTATTACAGTACTATGGTACTGTCTAAGAAGTGCCAAACTCAGTATACAGTATACATCAGTATACATCTAAAGTACCAAACTCAGTATACATCTTATAAATAAAACATACTGCTACTACACAATGTTAAGTGTTTTCTTATAGCAAACCATAATAAAGGAAAAGGTTAATGTGCAATTTAGAGGCTTCATCTGTTTGCTTGTATATACGTAATTATCAATAAAGTGTTTATTGATTTTAATATGTTAATATCACTGCCTTAGTAAATTAAGCCATGCTAAGTGTTTTAGAATGTGACATTGAAACTTTGTGATGGATGTGTTGTATATGTATCACAAGCAGTATTACTCATTATAGTTTTTAATTAAGATTTTGAATTCGTTTTTAATTGAATATTTCCCATTTCAATATATTCATATATTTTGATATATTTTTTATATGTGTATAAATTTACTATATATTAAATTTTATTCCTTTTTATTTACTTTTATTTTCAGTTAATGTTTGTTTTATTTCAAGTATTTTTTTTTTTTTAGTTTTAGTTTTCCTTTCAGTTAACTATAAAAACCTTGATCGTAAGATTCCAAAAGTTGTAGTTTGTTCCTTGTTTTTCTCCTTTTGAGAGGTGATGTAAATATTCGTGGTTTGAAACAGATGGAAATTGACAGGCCTGTGCTGCGATTCTGTGGATATTTTGCCCTCTTGGGCTCCACGCCAGTCACATGGCTGAAAATTATGAATTGTTGTCCAATTAATTTGTAAACAAACTGAGCTATATTTCCATTATATATTGTTCTCTTTCAAAACGAGTTGGTGTTGCACAATTCTCTGGTGTTTCGCAAATCCAAATGAAAAAAAAAAGAAAAAGTGTTTTTGTTTGGGATTTGAACCTGAGTCTCTTGTATTGTAGACTCTACCACATACCCATTCAAATTCTTGGCCTATTGTTCCAGTGTAAAACTGCACTGCACACAGAGTGACTACTCCAATGCACATTTCTTGCGACACATGTTTGCTCAACAGTAACATGGCCCATAGTTGTGGAGTCAATACGGTGCCACTGGGTATCAAATTTCTACAAACCATTTGTGCGTCTGTGCATCTACACCTCATCTGTCCTCATCTACTGTGGAATATAGAAGAGACAGAGATGGAGAGAGAGAGCGGGAGATAAACCTGCTCCAGCAAACTAAGCAGGCGTGCGGCTGACAGGGCCATCCACTCTCACAGGGGCAGTAATGCCCCCATTTAAATGTATCTGCCTAAAGTCTGGGTTTCACGTGAATGCCCAGCCCTTCAGCGGACACACATGAATTGCCTGAGACAGGTTATGCAAAAGCAATTCTTCAACCTTTTAGCTGTCCAAATAGTGAGGAGGATACAGTGTGTGCTCAGGGACATCTACCATCCTTTCTGCATTCATGCATATTCTTATTACAACCAACAGTAGTTTTTTAAATCTCTCCACAGAATATTATTTTACGTGATTGTGCTTATTTTTTTTTTATTTTTTTTGCCATTTTCCTTTGTGTATTAGTAATAATGTTGATAATATTAACATAATATACACATATACACTTCCGTTCAAAAGTTGTGGGGTCAGTACAATTGTTTTTTTTAATACTTTAATACTGATACTTTTCTTAAGCACACATTAATTTAGAAGATATTTGTAATGTTAAAAAAAAAACACCTGTTTAAAATTAATTATGCTCTTCTAAGTATATACTGAAATAATCTTAAAAACAAAGTATTTTAACATTGATAAGAATGATGTATATAAGAATAGTCTTTCAAAAGCATCAATCATCAATAACCTCACAGACCTCAATCTTTTTTATAGTAGTGTATGAAAAATAAAATGTATGTATTTTTTTGGAAATAAAAGGAAGGACTATTAGATGATTTTTGGAATTTTAGAGTCACTTTGCCTATTTTTATTATTTAAAATTATGGTAGTTATTAGTATATTTTAAGTAAACAAAACACATTTAATAGTTCATGTTATGTTCATTGTAAGCACCTAAATGCTTCCTGTAATGTATATACAGTATATATATATTGTGAATTTCTAGCAACCACTTCTGCCAGTTTCACAAAAATGAACCCTTTTGGAAAAGAAAACCACACAGAGTGTAAAAACGCAGCTGTGGAGTGTGATTCTGACAGAAAATCCAACATCTATTTGTCAGCGTCAGTTCTAAAACTGTCCAAATCAATGAATGGTTGAACCACAAACTGCCTGACTGTAGTATTGATATAATATCGTGCATGAGTTGAAAGATGACAGAGGTTAACTCATTTAAAAGCAATGTACTATTTGTCTGAATGCCCACTCACACACACCCATGTCCTCGTTAAAGGTCAATGTTAACATCTGAGATCAATTTCAGTGAAGGTGATAAATAGACCTTTGTTTCACTGTCAAGAAACATAGCATTTGACACTCACTTGGCAGTATATTTTTGATCAAAATAGCCATTATCAGTCCATCATTCACAGATGTGATGGTTGTAACCTTGAGAAGGCCAACCAATAGCAGCATTTACCAGAAAACCAGCGGAGCAGACTAACACAAAGACGACGAAGTGTGCATGGAGCAATGCATCATGGAGGAAAAGATATTACATGATTATATGTTCATTAATTTTGAATTAACTGCATTAAACCTGTATGATAATTAAATGTATGTTTTTAGGTGTGTGTGCTATTTCTGTTATTTTATGTCAAAGATTATTTTTTTAATTACAAGTAATGAAATTGTTTATATTTATCTGTTTAATGCAACCTAAGTATTTATCTGAAAAAAAAGAACGGAAATTCTCTATTTTTATTATCTACCTTTATTTTATCAAGTTTAATCTACTATCTTGGCCTTAAATATTAAGTTTGATCTATTTATTTTTCTGATACCCCTCTACCCTTTTAAACTTCTGGTTCAATTCATATAAGCAATAAATGCTGAAATGAAAGCTTTCTGGTATGGGGAAGTATATTAAAAACTAGATGCATGAAAACAGGCTTCATCACAGCGAGGAATATTTAAACCTGGCTCTGCAGGGTCATTTCATTCTTCTGAGCTTATGTAAGGACACAAGATGCTGGGTTTGGGTGGAGTTCAACTCTTCAGTCAACCAGACAAGTAGTTTCCAATTATGAGAGAGTTAGAAAACTTTTTCCTTCTGCTGCGTTTGGTCATATGCCATATTGAGAAAGATGAGACTGATTTATATTTATTCATCTTCAATTTGCCCTTGGATTCTATATGGCTTATGCGGTATATATTCACAGACTAAAGATGTATGTAAAATAGATGTTTTTATATATTTTATAGACATTTTATTGGCACAGGCCTGAAAAACAGCTTGCTCTGTTCAGTTTTCTTTTGCTCAGTCTCTGCAGAGATGTTCAAAGGTAAACTATCAGAATCCTGGCGTTTGTGTATCCTCCCAAGCTGCTGTTGCTCCACATCCTAAAACAGTGACAGGTTTGCTCAACCATCTACAGCCATATGGAAGGTGAATCATTGGGGCTGCCTGTGCAGTCATGGGTTTCCATTATGAAGACGAATCAGATCTGTACACTGGCAGTCAAGCGTGGAACTGTCTGCTATTGTCTGAAGATTTAACAGGTAAGTTATGCAAATATGACTGGAGGCTTCCCCTATTCCTTGCTTGGATGTGAGCTACAGCTGAAATGATTGCCTTTAGGTAAGTGAAGTTTGTTACAGTGCCTCCAAAAGCATTTGGATGCTTAAAAAGGGGTGATTCTCCCAAAAAACAAACAAAATGTACAAAATTATATAGTCATTTTTTCACCTTTATGCCATTTCAAATCCATAAGACTCTTTCTTTCTTCTTTGGAACTTATAGAAGACTTCTCAGTGAAAATTCTCAGTGAATAATGGACATTAGTGGAAACCAGCTGATCTTCAGTTTATCATCTTTTGTATTCTTCAGAAGAAATAAATTCATAGTAAATAATCATAGTTTTTTCAACCATCCATTTAAGCCACAAATATGAATATGCTATTGCATTAAATCTCAAAATGTAAAACCAAGTAACACTTTTTTTTAAAGGCACAAATACAGCACACTTAGTACACAAAATACATTTGTTATGTTGCTAAAGAGTTACTGATCAACTCAATAATAATAAAAAAAGACACAGTAGTCCTGTCTTTTAAACAGATTTTTGTATTCACCGTGTTTGCCTTTACCAAGAGTTTAACAGCCTCACAGCCTCAACCCAGGTTCATTGGAAAAACGTGCCTGTGCCGACATTCCTGCAAGATGATATTATGTTACATTTAGAAAGTTTCAATGCACTTTCTAAGTAAAATGTCCATGCTTGGCCATTCTTGGACAGGCTCAAATGTAAGATTAAAAACATCATGCAAACATGTCCAGTTTAGTCTTTTAACATGGCTATGACACAGTTTCACAGGGCTTCACAAGTGCAGTGCTGTACCAGGTGAGCTACTAAGCAAATTTACTATATCAGAAAATCCATGTCAAAATTTCAAAATGTCAAATCATGCACTGTGGAAAGTGTTTTGAGGTCATAAGACAATAGAAAAATAGAAGTTTTTGGTGTTTTACTGCCACTAATGTTAATTTCAGCTGGAAACTGCAGTGAATTGTATGTATAGGTACGACTTTGGAGTTCTACAAAAATGTAGGTAGAGGAAAGTTTTTCCTTGTTTTCCCAATGATTTCCAATACATTAACAGCAGTTGTATAAAGACACAGAGGTCTACAATACCTGGGAATCTATAAAAAAGCAATCTATAAGCATTCCCGCTCATTTTATTTGCACTTGATTGGCTTGGCATGTTAACAAGAGACATTTGTTTAAAAATTATTGTAAACATGGCTTTGATTCATTGGCAATGGCATTAGTTTTTCTGGCCACTCTTCTATTTAGTGTACCTGCCAGTTGATTTTGTGAATGCTCAAAACAATTTGACATACAGTACACAGTCGGATGAGTTCAAGGCTCTCAAAAGCACTTTGACTTTTCTGTCCTATAATAACAGCATCAGTGCTGCATCCATCTCTGAGAAAGTCATCTAGGTAGTGAAAGGTTCTTTACAGGTTACAGCAAAGTGTTCTCAAAATGCTAAAGGAAAACAATACTAGGAAAAAGCCTCAAATCCTGAAAAAAAGAAAAGAAAGGAAAAAAAAGATGGTTAAAATGTGAAGAATCACAGGAAGGACTTCACATGCACCCACGAGGGAATATGTGTGTCAAATCCTAAAGCTCTTCATGCTTGTTTCTTGTCTTAGCATGCGAAGGTGTGGCCAGGCATATAATGCGATTTGGTTATTTGGCTGAAAGGTCCAGGAATTCTTGCCAGATATAATTGTGAGGGACTGTTTTGCCCCCTCTACACAATTTGGACCTTTGCCCCACTCGAGACATCCATCTTTAACACCATGTAACATAAACGTAAGATGTGAGATGTTTGCCATATTTCCAATACTGCCAAAGTCTGATATAATTCAAGCCTTGGGATGAGAGTAAATACTGTATAAATCTCATCTTTCACAGAGGCCACACTGCAATCAGCCGTAAAACATATAAATACACAACTGCTGGGGAAAATTGTACAGTGCTATGCTGTAGTGCAGTACAGTGAATATACTCAACATAAAACTATAACCTTGAGCCATAAAATGGCTGGAGGGCTGGATGAACACATCTCTGATATATATATATTATTTTTTTGACTGCCAAATATATAAAAAAGGACTCAAATACAGAATATTAGATATTTTATATTTGTTGCCATGCAATTTCTCAAATTCATGTCAAAATATTTTTAACGTACCTAAAAATCTGTTTGGTTTCACTCACCATTTCGCATTACAGTATATTGTGTCAACCTCTTTTCAAAAATGGAGCTGTTTTTTTTTCCACCGCGGTTCCAAAACCTCTTTGTTTGGTCTTCCTAAAGGCTGGAATACACTACATGATCTTTGCCCCGATTTTCCCATGATTTACAGTGTGGAGAAATTAATACTAGTAGCTGAAAGTCAGAGGCAGTCTGCAGATTTGAGCTGACAGATTTCATAGATAATCGCATAGTGTGTGGATAGTCACAGACTCCGATGCTCTAAACGGTTCACCAATCACAACCCACTGGTCCAGCTGACCAATCAGGGCACATTTCATATTTTCATCGAAACAGGAATTAAACAGGGCGTTTGAGACAGACTGGGAAGTGAGTTGCTGCAATAATGTAAAATATGTGAAAAATAATGCATTTTTAAAACAATCAAACATGAAAACCTATTCAAGTACACCCCAAAAACCAAATCAAGACTTCGTAAAAGGGCTTAATAGGAGCCCTTTAAGTTTTCTGAGGCCCCCAGACCCCTGGATGAGAACCTCTACCTTAGTCTAATAATGAATTCCTGAGACTGAAGGTGTATGTGTATAATTCAAGTTGAATGGGTTGGATTATGTGTTCAGTAATGTCTTGCCATTAGTCTGACATTTCAAAAAATACCACCCATTTTGCATGCTGAGGATAATCATATACTGTGTTGGAAAATAATGCATTTTCTGTTCTGAAGCACATTACCAGCACTCTCGCTCTTTATTTCCTGTGTGGCCTATGAGTGGGCGATATTAGTTAGGCCTGGGGTGTCTAAATCGAGTAACAGCTGTTCAGCAACAGAAAAGAGGCTTGTGACCTGCACAAACATGAGTTTTTGGTTGTTTTGTGTCTTTTAGAAATGGCAGTTCTCAAATTAATCAGACACAAGTGTCCTGTCTTGTAAGACTGCAGTTCCTTTGAACTTGAAAAAAAAAAAAAAAAAAAAAAAGAAAATTTGAAAAGGACACATCTAATAATAGGAAATGGTGCTTTTACAACAACTCAATCTCAAAGGGCTCAAAAATTGAAGCATGGTCACTAATAAAAATCTAAAGGTACCCCTTGACATCACTACATAGACAAACTTGGAATGCTATTGTTTTTAACAAGAAACCTTTTTTCATTAAGTAATAAACTTACCTCTACCTAACCACTTCTTTTGTACAGCAATATTATTACTGGTAGAAACAGTATAGTGTAGAAACAATAATTTATTTAAAAAATATAAAATATTGCAAGTCTACTAAGGCCAGACGATAGCTTTTTGTGAGAAAACAGACGCAAAACTGATCATTATCACCATCAAAAATTGCCATCTGAAGAAGCAATTGACTCTTGCGACAGATTGTGACATGCTAATTTTTGGATTTATCTATTTAATAAAATCTGACTGCATTCACGTTTAGGTTGCACTCTGTTCCTCGAAAAAAAAAGAAAACACACACACACACACACACACACACACACACACATATACAGTATATATACATATATATATATATATATATATATATACACACACACACATATACATACATATATATATATAATTTATTTATTTATTTATTGGTGGGATTAGGTGCTATGATACATGGTAGGATAGGTGGTAGGTATCTATGAAAGTATAAATAAGGTATCTATGAAAGTACTTTTAGATGCACACAAAAATTTAAATGCATAATCAATTTTATTTTACAAATGAACAGTGTTGGAATTGTTGGAGACATCTTAGCCAGCAAAATAAGATATGTTAACAGCAAACAATTCAAAGCAAACTCGTCAATATAGCAACACCCATGAGTTTTATATATTAAAGTGACTTTCATTGCATACAAGGTAGACACACTGCATTCACACTTCATAACTGAAAGTATACTTTCACAATGAATAGATACCATATTTTGCCCCCTAAAAAAATATAACCCATTCATAATTTTTTTTTATGGATCCTAGTTTATTTGATCTCTACAGCAAGCTCTCTGAAATTATACTACATTAACAAAATACGCTTTTGATGCCTCTGAAAGATTCATGAAACCGTGAATGATCCCACTGCTGCTTACATTCCGGGAATTATGCTGGTGAAAACAGTGTATTTTTGCAAACTGACAACTAAATGGACAACTACTGCATTTTTGTGCACCCAAATGTTAGAGATGCCTCAAATTAGATTATAAAACACAAAATATGCCCTTAAGGGATGTGATAAAGCCACTACCCGTTTAAAATGGTGAGAACAAGGAGGAAAACATTTTAATGCAAAATACCAAAACCTAGCGAACGTGTTGGGAGTCGCCCAACCCACAAATGCATAAAACATACAGATGTCTGCTAGCGAGGCACCACGTGATAGTTCAACGTGTACACCACGGCGACAAGCAAGCTGAGGGTCTGCAGCCGGGGTGGATTAGTAGTTAGTAGTTCCTCTGGCGCATGATGTGTTTGAATGCCTCAGGCTGCATCTGTGCTGCCGAGAACTGCTGGGCAAAGCTCTCGACAGCGTCGCCGAAGCAGGCCGGTCTGTGACACGGGAGCATTCAGGAACTGTACCTTCTCCTGCTCCTTCATGTCAGCGAGACACAGCCAGAGATGGCGCTCTTGGACCACTAGCTTTGGACCCAACAACTCGCATGACAGAACTGTGCGGTCACCATCTCTCTCTCACGCGAGGTCCGTCTCAGCACGCAGCTCATGGAGTAACCGCCATCGACCACCCTCGTGCATTAAGATGGAGCTCTCATTTGGCTGAAGTGGACCTGCATCAACAGAGCATCAATGACCGCTGAAGTCCTGCTTTAAATTCACTGGCAGCCTGAAATCCTACAGGCCCGTGTAAATAACAAGACTGGTTATGTTCACAGTTTACCAAGGGGATCTGGTCTCCTCTCAGCACATTGTTGTTAAAGGTCTTACACCGAGTGAAACACGTGGGATGGAGGAAATGTTTTTCAAATGATTCCCTCCATTTTCAACCACATTGTAGCACAAATGAATTATTCGCCTTCAGCATGGCTACAATCTACACACCCGAAGAGCTGGTAAAAAGCAGAAGGAGATTGCTCTCGCTGGTAAATTACAAAAAGAGCTGCTGATTTGGGCTTTTGTTACACGTTCTGCACTTGGTTTACTGAATGAGTGGCAGATGAAACGTGGATTGAGAACCCACAATTCACTCCACAGATGCACGGGTTTAGATGCACAGATAGAAAACAGCATAAAATCTGTTCCAAAAGAGAAAGAGAGTGAGCCAACGAGTGTGAGAGGGAAAAAGAAGAAGCAATCACTATACAAAATAAATAAATAAATAAAAGGGACGCTCATAAATACCAAATCAAATGTGAAATGATTTCTTTTATAATCGGCCAACCAGCCGATGCGGCGCACCACAACAAGTACTACTCTCAACAGCCTCACCTATCTTATTTTCCACCCGAGAAGAAGGCAAAAAGAGGAGAAAAAGCATCCACGAGTAGCTGACAGCTTAAATCCTCTGTGTACTATAACAAAGACTTGTCTATTTTGGGAGCCACAATCATTAATCTATCCGAAGATGTCTCTTGGGCATGAATGTGTTCAAAAACAGGCAAATAAATGAAAATGAAGACTTAAAAGAATAAATTCTGTCATTGTTTATACACTCTCATGTCGTACCAAACCCATATGCTGGTGTTTGTTTTTGTTTTTTTCTTGGAGCCCAAAATAAGAATCTTTATGGAGCCATTTTTAATAAAAGTTCATAGTGTGCACAATTTGTATTTTACAAATAAGAAAAAAAACACTATTAACAAAATGATTTGGAAGACTTGATTTGCACAACAATCAGTTGTGTAGAACTCACAATTTCCACTCAGAAATCACTATGTAACTAATAATTACAAAGAAACAGGTAACACATTAATTTAAATGTGACTTTTGTAAGTAGAAAAACTGAAATAGTATTTACTCCAATAATCTGCTTTATTTACAGCTTCGAAAATAACTGCATGGATTCTTTGACATGTTTGTGTTCCACAGGAGAGAAAGAGAGATAAAAAAATGACAGTTTGTATGTTTGGGATATGAGAGTGAACAAATTAGAATATGTAAATGATACTGTATTTGGGTAAAAGATGTACATCTTTTAGGATGAAGAAGGGGGTTCTTATCAGTATTTTTCTTTAGAATGTGCTTTTCAAATATGCAGTGCCAATGTACACCAAGGCACACAGAAAAGATCAGAGTTGAGGTGTATCTTGAGTTTTCTGCTCATACAGAGGAATACTCCTCTCTTTGCAGCCAGTCGCTCTGTGTGTTGGCACATGTGTGACTGCAAACCAAGCTTGTTTTATTGGGTTGGCATTCTCAAAGCTCCATGCTCTCAGTAGGTGGTTCAAAAGCACAGTCCAGGACTCTGATCTGAATGTGTATCCTATAAAACATTTTTTGATGACAGCACTAATTGTTTTTATTTTTTAATAACTAGATTTTTGGTGGAGGTGGCAGGGGATTCAACGTATAAATAAGATCTGGGATGAAAGTACTTTTAGATTTTGCAGTTGGCTACTCCATCAATTTTTTCTTTCTATTTTACCCTTCCTCCTGTTACACATATTTGGAATTGTTGGATCTTAGCCAGCAAAAAAGATGTTAAAGCAAACAAATTCAAAGCAAACTATATAGCACTAGTTTTATATATTAAAGTGACTTTCATTGCATACAAGGTAGACACGCTGCATTCACACTTCATAACTGAAAGTATACTTTCACAATGAATAGATACCATATTTTGCCCCCTACATTCATCAAATTTTTTTATGGATCCTAGTTTATTTGATCTCTACAGCAAGCTCTCTGAAATTATACTACATTAACAAAATATGCTTTTGATGCCTCTGAAAGATTCAAATGATCCCAACATTCAATTATGCTTTTAATATGTTCTAATTTTTAATTAAAAAACCAAACAAATTGAAAACAAATGCATAAAACATAATTCTGTAAGGCACAGTGATAGTTCAACGTGTACACACATAGCAACACACATTAGTAGTTAGTAGTTCTCTGGGATGTGGCTGGCTCATCCCCAAAGTCTAGAATCCCAGCACTACACAAACACCATCAGAAAGAGATCTGACCAAGCTTTGACCCAACAACTGCATGACAAACTGCCCCATCTCTCTCTCACTCTCTCTCTCTGGAGTAAATGATCTGCATTAAGATGGAGCTCTCATCTGAAGAGATCAACAGAGCATCAATGACCGCTGAAGTCCTGCTTTAAATTCACTGGCAGCTGAAATCCTACAGTGTAAATAACAAGACTGGTTATGTTCATTTATCTGGTCTCCTCTCAGCACATTGTTGTTAAAGTCTTACACCGAGAAACACGTGATGGAGGAAATGTTTTTTAAATGATTCCCTCCATTTTCAACCACATTGTAGCACAAATGAATTATTCGCCTTCAGCATGGCTAAATCTACAGGAGCTGGTAAAAAGCAGAAGGAGATTGCTCTCGCTGGTAAATTACAAAAAGAGCTGCTGATTTGGGCTTTTGTTACACGTTCTGCACTTGGTTTACTGAATGAGTGGCAATGAAACGTGGATTGAAAAACAGATGCACGGGATGCACAGATAGAAAACAGCATAAAATCTGTTCCAAAAGAGAAAGAGAGTGAGCCAACGAGTGTGAGAGGGAAAAAGAAAAGCAATCACTATACAAAATAAATAAATAAATAAAAGGGACGCTCATAAATACCAAATCAAATGTGAAATGATTTATTTTATTAAACCAGCCGATGCGGCGCACCACAACAAGTACTACTCTCAACAGCCTCACCTATCTTATTTTCCACCCGAGAATATAAATTGTACTATCCGAAGATGTCTCTTGGGCAGAATGTGTTCAAAAACAGGCAAATAAATGAAAATGAAGACTTAAAAGATGAATCAAATAAAGGACCACTTACCAGTGAGTACATTATTTTATTTTTTTTATTTATAACAGGAAGGGGGTTCTTATCAGTATTTTTCTTTAGAATGTGCTTTTCAAATATGTGCCAATGTACACCAAGGCACACAGAAAAGATCAGAGTTGAGGTGTATCTTGAGTTTTCTGCTCATACAGAGGAATACTCCTCTCTTTGCAGCCAGTCGCTCTGTGTGTTGGCACATGTGTGACTGCAAACCAAGCTTGTTTTATTGGGTTGGCTTCTCAAAGCTCCATGCTCTCAGTAGGTGGTTCAAAAGCAGCGCCAGTCGCTCAAGGCTCTGACTCTGATGTTCTGTATCCTATAAAACATTCATGCTTTGTGTACAGACACTTTGTTTTTACTTTTTTAATAACTAGATTTTTGGTGGAGTGGCAGGGGATTCAACGTTTTATAAAGACTGGGAAGAAACTGTTGATTTTGCAGTTGGCTACTCCATCAGGGATTTGTTTCTTTCTATTTTAACCCTTCCTCCTGTTATGTAAAAGTAATTTACTATATACACTAACATTAAATTATATTATAACATTACAATATAAAGAGATATTATCTCCAAAACTCCAAATATAAGTACTGGAGCTAATATTTAGTTAACATTCATATTCAGTATGAAGGTTCCCTTGTTAAAAAAAAAGTACTTAATTGTATTAAATGTGCACGTGCATATTTTTAAACTATATTTATGAATATAAATGTACTTGCAGATAAATATGAATCAAATAAAGGACCACTTACCAGTGAGTACACACTATTTTTAAGCTAATTGATTTTAATATGAATTTTAAGCTATAATACATTTTAAGTTGCAAAAAATTGTCTGAAAACATTACATTCAGTTCACTCTTAAGTATTTTCTTTTACACTTCCGTAATAACTCTTTTCAAAAGTATCCATAAAGTGTTCACAAGGTTTAGAAAAACACATAAATTGACTATTTTAATGTCCCTAGTAATTCAGCTCATTTGAACCGCATTGCTATTGTTTGCTATTGCATTTCCTGTTAAAAAGCTTGGGAAATGGTCAGTAATTGTGAGTTCATCTGGCTATCGGCCTGCTGCACAAGAGCCATGGGTACTGGAACTTACAAAGTACCTGCTTGCTGAATCATCCAGAATGAATGTTTAGAGAGTTATTGCCCCTCTGGCTGAATGAGGTTTGCAATCTTTCAGATTCTCCCCATCCTGCAGTAACTTGATCAGTGTGTCTGATATGAGGAAATATTTTCATACTTGTCAAACCCAATAGAGCCATCATTGATGAAAGCTTTGGGTTGCCTGTTACCTAATCTGGTCACAATGAGAACATTAATCACTCCCTCTCTCAATTACTGTTATTTCCTTCTGTCTTTCTCTGGCATTTCATACCCATGATTAAGACAAACATGAATGGGCTTGTGGAAGAGTTTCTGAGAGCTGAACTTCTAAATGAAAGTACATTTCTCTTGTCCATATCTCTAGGGCTTTCTGAGACCCTGGACCTAAATTCATTGATCTACTTCCTGTAGCGCACACAAAAAAAAGGGAATGGAAAAAAAAAGCATTCAATGAACATACAATGCAATATGCAGCACCCATCAACAAGGCTCAAAGATTTAGCAACTCTATGCCCATATATCAGTAAATTAATGACACTTCAGATTAGCTGTAATCCAATGACATTGGCAACCTGCAGGGAACATTCACTATCTAAACGCTACTCCTGCTTTATTGAACAAATATAAGACACAGCCTCCAGGGATATTCCAGGAGGATCCATCTGTGATCTAATCTGTTAAAGGACTTCCAGTATATAAATTTATGAGAAGATAATTCTGTAAATGTCAGTCAAAATAAACCCTCCACAATTTAGCATGTGTTTCCAACATAATAGCGGGGGATAGAAAGGTATCTGGAGAGAATTGTTCCACTATCTCAATTTAGCACATGTGATCATCTGAAACTAATTATCCCCCCCAAATGACTGTCGTCAAAACACATGTAAACATTTACTCACATCACTTACAATCTATAATCCATCAATAAAACTTACTAGCAGATGGTGCCACCATTGTGATTTCATAGGTTGTTTAGGAACTCAATTGCTTCCCATCTAAATTCATAGAGGGAGATTATGTGCGTAATCAAATGAGCGGCTCTAAATGAAAGTGTTTGTATGGCGTTTCAGAGAGCACTGGTCTGAGATCAGGGTGAGTGTGATGTGGGCTGTGAGGCCGAGCTGTGAAAGAGTAGACAATAAGCCCCTTGAGCCTTTTATTATGACAACATTATGACTGGCAACCAGTCATCAATTACAGTCTTGAGCAAATGGGCAGTAAAACAGGACAGGGAGAGAAATAAAGGATAGCAAAACATGGGGCGTATAAAAATGGTAAGACAGTAAGGTTGATGAATTGGAATGGCATGAGGAAGAATTTGCTGAATATTAACATATTAGGTATGGTAAAAAAATCTTAACATTCTGTGTAAAAGAACACTAGGCAACACTATTATAAGGATCAGTTTTCACTATGAACTACTTGCTCATTTTTAACATACATATTACTAACATATTGGCTATTTATTAGTACTTTTAAAGCACATATTAATTCCTTATTCTCCATGACCATATTTTAGATCTCTTAACCCTACCCAGTACCTAAACTTACTAACTAAACTAAATGGTAATACTTTATTTTAGGGTAACTTAACTAGTTTCTTATTAGCATGCATATTACTAGAATATTAGCCATTTATTAGTAGTAATTAAGTACATATTAATGCCTTATTCTACATGACCTTATTCTACATCCCTAATTCTACCCAATACCTAAACTTAACAACTACCTTACTATTAATAAGCAGCAAATTAGGAATTTATTGAGGGAAAAGTCGTAGTTAATAGTGAATAAGCGTTCCCTATTCTAAAGTGTTACCAACTAAACTTACTAACTATTACTAAGCAGCCAATTATGGGTTTACTGATGCAAAAGTCACAGTTAATAGTTATTTAGTAGTGAGAATAGGTCTCCAAGACTGAACCCTAAATTTTGCAATATGATTCGCATTTTCATTTATATCTGCATTCATGTATTCCATGCTCTGAAAAGAGAAAGCCATTGCTATGACGTGCAGTATAATTGTTGTTTTTGCCTTGATGACCTAAAAGAAAAGCTGAAAAGTAAGTAAATATTCAGTCTCCTCCACCACTAACCAGTTCCTAAGACATAAATAAACATATGCACTTTCATAAGATGTAAAATGTATGTAAACAGAGATCTTATTGTAAAGGGACTATGGTAAACATCTGCATCATGGCACTGTGCAAAGCATTTTTTTAAACGGACTAAGAAGATATTCAAGGCATTCAAGCATTTAAATGCTTTGTTATTTTTCTTCTGTCTTTTTTTCTATCGATTGGATTATTTTGGGTCTACAAAACTTTCAATCCATTCAACATGTCATTCGGATTGAGCTCAGTCAGACTGATTGCGGTGTTTACATGAAGGCTTTTCAATCTGATTGACCCATCAGTCTGATTACTAATGGATTATTTGGGTTGCATGTTAATGTAGATGTAGATCCTGTTTGCAACCTCAATTCACATTCAATTCAATTTCAATGAATTGAACTAGAACATAAAATGCATGATCAGTTTGATTCTGACAATCTGCGCGTGAGTGTTTGCATGAGCCAGAGAGAAAGAGAGAGATTTTTCTTAAGTTATCAGTATTTCCTCTGAGTGACCATGGAAAGAGGAACGATATTGACCACAGTTGCAGCTGGCCTTACATTTGTGCTGAAATATTATCTCCATGCCTGGCAGCAACATCCACTTAAAAAAAACAACAACAACGCAAGCCTGTCTTTCCTCCGAGTTGATTAATATTGATCCTGTGCTTGCACAAGCATGTGGGTCTCCTCAGGTGGAACCACATTACTCTGAAGAGCTCTAGTGCTGCTCAGCTCCACCAGGACCACAGCAAAGCATTAGTGGTCTGCTTGCGAGAATAAAACAAAATTAAAGAAAATAAACAGGATGTAGTTGGGATGCTGTCGAGGCAATCAGGTTCCTGGCTGTTGATAGGGTGAGTCTTAAAGACACTTTCATACTAGAAGGTTTGGTGCAGACCTGCTAATGTGAACTCTGGTATGATGTGTAATTGCCTTCGGAGAGCAGCACACGTTCTGCCCATCAGCAGACAAACGCAAGTGCTGTTATGTGCAAGTTAAGAGGTAAATCCAAAGGCATAAATATTTTAATGACATAATTGCCATATTCTCCTTTGGAGTACCTAGCAACAGTGGTAAACATGCAATTTAATGTTCAAACATACTGTGGACGCAATGTGAAATATATATATATTTTTTTTGGGGGGAAAAGTACATAAAACCAAACTCTTTTTCAGACCAAGCAATCAAAGTAAGTGTGAAAACAACTTAAACCTCATAGAAACCCCCAGCCTGAAATAGTTTTTTTTCTGAATTGGCTCATTATTTTTTTTACATAACAGAATGTTCTGCTCTGAGCCCTTTGCAAACTGTTTACAGAGATGGCCTGCAGCAAATTACCCATCATGCATGCCGACTGTGAATAATTCATTCACCTTCTGTGGAGTATTGCGGAGGGAGACCTCGTCGTTTCCCAGTCATACGTTTAGCTCTAATTTGGGGTCTCTGATTAATTATTCCTCCCATTAAGTACATGATTGCAAGATTTTCATGACGATAATTTCCCAGAAACTGGGAATTCTTAGCTATCTGAAGTCATTGCTGTAAGCTGGCAATTTACTGCATAGATTCCTCACCCTACGCTTCCAGCACGATTCCAACATTTGAGGTCAACGAGAATATAGAAATGCTAATGAGCTCCTAATAAACACCCAATGAGGACTGGTTAGGCCCATTTGGTTGCATGTCTCGTTCTACCGATGGAAGCTAATGAGGAGGAACTGGAATGCTGAGGCCTGATTCCCCAGTGCAAGGTGTTCACTTGCTACTACTTTATTTTCTTTGAAATAAATAACCACACATTATTCATGCATGTAGCATGAGTTATCCGCATGGGTAAAAAATTGAATTTTGATATGACTCCCAGCTGAGAAGCTCATGGCCATCCATGAACTGACCTCCCACTACAGCCAGATATAAATAAGTGTTCAATTTGCAAATCATAATGTAATTATGACACTTCCATCACTGGAAACATCTGGCCCGCATTTTCAGGACAGTTCTCATTCGCACCTCGCCTTGTTAGCCAAATCGAATGCCCTCAAATATGCACGTTTGCATCATACATGTGGTTTCAAAGAAGATTGGAGGCCAACGCTTGCAAGAGACCAATAATCTGGGAGTGACGTGTCTGTCACAGCTAAAGATCAGAATGAAAACAGTGAAAAATTGGACAGGATTCAGTAGCGTTGCTGTAAAAGCACCACAGTGCTGCTGTGGCATTTGCTGTGATTTGCACATGTGAGATGGAGCCCAAAGATGTAAAGTTATCCAGATATGGCAGAGGGATGGAGTGGAGAAAGATGGGCCAACAGCTGCTCTTTGAAATGCTGAAATGCCTGCTGACAGTTAGAGTCCTGAAGAGAGATACTGAAAGAGAGGCAGCAGGATAATAAGAAGGCTTTGATCTCTGCGGCTTGGGCGAAGTAGTCTTTTCTTGGATCTGTGTTTGTCTGTGTGTGTGAGTGTATGTCTGTGGAGGATATGTGTTGTAAGTTTGTCCTTTAGACAGCATTATTTGGTAAAATACATAGCTCCAAATTAAAATTTTAATTGGATGAGTTGCATTTGAACCACACATTTTATATTAATGCGACAAGTTTGTATGTTGCTTGGCAACTGTCAAAGGCTTAACATTAGTAGGCGGAATAATTGTTTATTACAATATCTATTATCTAAAATAAATTTGTCTGTTGAAGAATTACAGTATATACTGCAACTCAAATGGTGTTGACTGATTCTGCTATTTGATTTGTGTCATTCAATTAAATGGTCAAAATGCATTACTTAAAGAATATTTAGCATTTAAAATGAATGGAATCTTAAAAACATACAATAATTACAATAAAAATGACATTAATAATTTATTAAAAATGACATCAAATGTATTTTACATAATCTGTATATACGTATATATAAAACATTAAAAAAATAAAAACTTAACAGTGCCTTGAGGTATTGGACAGCAAATGTTTCCATATACTGTACTTCATAGTATATGGTATAGTATATTGTATATAGTATAATAGTATATTGGATAATGTATCATCCTGTATGTTAAAGTTATATGTTACAATTTAGCAGTAAATGCACATCATTTCCCTTACATTAATGATACCTTCACATATTTATAAGTAATCTTAAATGGGAGGGTGCATCTACCTTTCCTCCATTTTTTTGGTTCCACAAAGTGCAATTACATCAGTGGTTTTAAGTATTTTCAAATCCATGTTGCATTATGTTGCGTGCAAAACTACGTCAATAGTTTACATCCTTGTGCACATTTTTATCATGAGATATTCATGAGTTGCACAGCAAAGGCCAAGGACAAAGCACAGATGCTTTTTCATGAGCTACACTAACAGATCCAAAGGCATATTTTTTCTTCTTTAAAAATAACACCTCTGGAGTAGCAAAGCCTATTTTAATCACAGGTTTTTGAACCATTACCATCCCCTGCACAGCAATTAACTTAAAAAACAACAACAAAACAAGTTGATTAATTGAACAAACACTAAAAAGTATTTGCTCTGCCAAAATTTAATAAATTATACCTAAGAGAAAAACTTTAATAGAACAAAAGGATAAATAGTTGGAAATGTGGCCACATTATAGGCAATCGTGCAAAAGCACATTTGAGCATTTTCTTTCATTTTATAGATGACATGATGGCCGTGGAGTTGCGTTGGTGTTATGGGAAAAAAAAGTTACTCTCTCACTCTGTTTACAACCCTGAATCTGCCCTTTTCCCCCTCATTTCTGCACTGCCCTGTGGGGAAACTGTCTGATTTATCTACACAGTGCAGACTATGCTCTTCTGGGGGCAATAATTAATCCCTCATTTATGAAAAATAAAAGCTGGTAGCTGATAAGCCAGTATGGTCAGGGACTCATTTCTCTGTAACCTCTGCATCGGGACCCTCAGGGCTGCTGTTGTGTCTGATTCGGCTCAACTGCCACACACAGCCAAGCCACTGGCATCAGTCATACTGAAGGGCAGGAGCCTTTAGCTTCCTGCTCTGAGCTCCATAACCAGCTTTAAAGATGCAGCCTGGTGGAAATGAAGAACTGCATCAGTATTAAAGACTCCATTTATTCTGTCTTGAGCTCTCATTAATGAGTTTTTAACCTTCCACACATTTTCACACTGCAGCAGCTTCTGAGATTCACAGTTATGAGATCATTTTTCCTAAGACTAAATAATTAAATAATAGCAGTACGAGGGAATGTTGGCTTCCACACTAGCATTTCTGGTACACACCCGTGTTTATCTAATGTCACAGTTTGGTTTGTTTGGATAATGTGAACACTGTTTCCCCTACCCGAGTCCACTTAAACAGCATTTTAAATAATTAAATAAGATTTATTCAACTGCTTTTTATTCTTTTTTTTATCATTTTCAGTGTTCTTAAATGCAATAATTACATTAATTAAATTATTTTCTGATGTTTTTACAGAAAACTTGTACTGTTATAAAGTGTCATGAAAATAAGTATAATATGTGATACTTTGTTTTTGAGACAGACAGAATTGAGGGAGAGAAATTAGTGGAAGAGAGAGGACACGGAAATATATAGAGAAAATTAACAGGGATCCACGCAGAAGGGAGGAGATCCTAAGAGAACAATGCAGAAAGTAAATAGAATCAACATGATGTCTTAAAAAGAGTAGCCATATAGTTTTAAAAAAATCATTCACATCTTAATGAATATAGTTTGAATATCAATCCTTTTTAGCTGTTTCAGTTTCAGTAACATACTGATTGACTAAGAGACTGAATTTTGTTGATGAAAATTATTTTTTGTTTTGTTTAAAAAACATGTTGATGTCGTTTGTATCAAAATTAAACTTTCTTTCTCCTTTGACATGTTCAAAATTAAATAGAAATAATTGAATAACTACCATTTCTGTCCTTTAGTGTGACATGATGTCCTATGGTGTGACACACATAAAAGAACCACAGATTTGTTTTTATCTCAAAATATCTTAAAGGGATACTCCACCCCAAAATGCACTGAATCAATTTTATACACCATCATTTTTCGTTTCTATAACGTGTGAATATATCCCCTATCGCATTCTACAACAAAAACAATCAGGGCGCCTTGTTATCACTAGTTCTATTTTGATTTCCCGAGTCCGCTATTAGCTTATAGCCTGTTAGCACCGCCAACGCGGCGGCCGCTTGGCGCGCTAACACAGCTAATACCCTATTCACACACATAACTATTGTTCCACTGCTACTTACTTTAATGGCGGATTTGTGTCTACCTTTGAGTGCAGGTGAGGACGCGTTCGAGCTGCATTCGGTGCAGCTGGAGCTGGAGGCCGTGGAGAAGCAGATCAACGAGCTGCTGGAGAGACAGGCCCAGCTGAGAGAGCGGCAAACTGCACTGGAAACATCCCGGGCTGACGCTCACAGGTCCGGGGTAAGTATACAGTGTGCTGCTAACACTCCCACCACCTCTACTCCGTGTGTTTCTCTGCACAGGCCCCGTGCACCCAGGACGCGATCTTCTCAGATGTCCTTCACTCCGGCGCCGGGACACCAAGGACCCTGGGTGCGGCAGCAGCAGAAGACGTGAGCGAGGCATTGGGCTACATCATCTCCCCCTCCGCCGCTTCCGGTCTTCGAGATCTCCACCCGAAACCCTCCACGAGACGGAACGTGACGCTGTGATCGTCGGAGACCCCATCGTCCGGCACGTCCGTGCTACGTTAGCTGAAGGTAAAGTGCACACACACACTGTTTCCCTGGTGCTCGTGTTCTCGATGTTTCTGCGCAGATACCCGCGATCCTGAAGGATGACGAGAGCGTCGGAGCGGTCGTGCTGCACGCGGGTGTGAACGACACCAAGCTGCGGCAGACGGAGACACTGAAGAGGGACTTCAGGAGCCTGATCAAGACGGTACGCAGCACATCGCCCGCGACGACGATCATCGTGTCAGGGCCGCTTCCCACGTACCGACGAGGACACGAAAGGTTCAGTAGACTGTTTGCTTTAAACGAATGGTTATTGTCATGGTGTAAAGAACAGAAACTGCTCTTTGTTAATAATTGGAATCTTTTCTGGGAGCGTCCTAGGCTTTTCCGTGCTGATGGCCTGCACCCCAGCAGAGTCGGAGCGGAACTCCTGTCGGACAACATCTCCAAGACGCTACGCTCCATCTGACTAGTAAGCCAATTCTCAAATAACTGCTATGATGACTTTTGTTCTACCCACTTAAATGATAGAAGAAATTGCGTTGTCCAATCTATACATACTGTGTCTGTTCCCCGAATAGTGAGGTCAAAATATAAATTTAACACAGGATCTAGAAAAAATCTGATCGTGATTAAACCAGAAAACTGCAAAATAAATTAACAAAAACTATTTTTAAAGCTTGGGCTCCTAAACATTAGATCACTCACACCTAAAGCAGTAATTGTAAATTAAATGATCACAGATAATAGTTTGATGTACTCTGTTTGACTGAAACCTGGCTTAAACCAAATGATTATATTGGTCTAAATGAGTCTACTCCACCAAGCTACTGTTATAAGCATGAGCCCCGTCAGACTGGTCGTGGCGGCGGTGTCGCAACAATATATAGTGATATTCTCAATGTTACTCAGAAAACAGGATACAGGTTTAACTCATTCGAAATACTTATGCTTAATGTTACACTGTCAGATATGCAAAATAAATCTGTCCTATCTCTTGCTCTGGCTACTGTGTATAGACCGCCAGGGCCATATACAGATTTCCTAAAAGAATTTGCAGATTTCCTCTCAGACCTATTGGTTAATGCTGATAAAGCGCTAATTGTCGGAGATTTTAACATTCATGTTGATAATCCAAATGATGCATTAGGACTTGCGTTTACTGACCTAATAAACTCTTTTGGAGTCAAGCAAAACGTCACCGGGCCCACTCATCGTTATAATCACACGCTAGATTTAATTATATCGCATGGAATTGATCTTACTGATATAGATATCGTACCTCAAAGTGATGATGTTACTGACCATTTCCTTGTATCGTGCATGCTGCATATTACAGATATTAACTGTAGGGCCCCACGTTATCGTCCGGGCAGAACTATTGTTCCAGCCACTAAAGACAGATTCACAAATAACCTGCCTGATTTATCTCAGCTGCTCTGTGTACCCATAAATACAAATGAACTTGACAAAATGACTAGCAACATGGGCACTATCCTCTCTAATACGTTAGAAACTGTTGCTCCCATCAAATTAAAAAAAGTTAGAGGAAAACGTGCTGCGCCATGGTACAACAGTTATACCCATTCTCTCAAGAAAGAAACTCGTAATCTTGAGCGCAAATGGAGAAAAACTAACTAAAAACAGTATGTCCAGCTATAGACAGGCTCTACAAGCTGCCAGGACCGAGCATATCCGCAAACTCATAGATAATAACCAAAATAATCCAAGGTTTTTATTTAGCACAGTGGCTAGACTAACAAATAACCAGACGTCACCCGACCTAAATATTCCCTCACAGTTTAATAGTAATGACTTTATGAATTTCTTCACTGATAAAATAGATAACATCAGAAATACAATAACTAATGCAGATTCTACGGCGTCTAGTACTTCAGCCTCATTCACCGCACCCAAAGAAAAACTGCAGTGCTTTTCAACTATAGGACAGGAAGAGCTAAATAAACTTATCACCACATCTAAACCAACAACATGTCTATTAGATCCTGTACCCACTAAATTACTGAAAGAGTTACCTGTAGCAGAAGAACCGCTTCTCAATATTATTAAGCCTCTTATTAAGAAGCCACGACTAGATCCTAGTGAACTGGCAAATTACAGACGCATCTCAAATCTTCCGTTTATGTCTAAAATTTTAGAAAAAGTTGTGTCTGCTCAATTGTGCTCATTCTTGCAAAAAAATGATCTCTGTGAAGAATTTCAGTCAGGTTTCAGGCCCCGCCATAGCACAGAAACTGCACTTGTTAAAATTACAAATGACTTGCTTCTTGCATCAGACCAAGGCTGCATCTCATTGCTAGTTTTACTTGATCTTAGTGCTGCGTTCGACACTATAGATCATGACATACTCGTAGATCGATTACAAAACTATACAGGTATTCAAGGGCAGGCTTTAAGATGGTTTAGATCCTACCTGTCCGATCGCTACCACTTTGTTTATTTAAACGGGGAGTCATCTCAATTATCACCAGTAAAGTATGGAGTACCACAAGGATCTGTCCTAGGTCCTCTGCTGTTTTCAATATACATGCTGCCCCTTGGTAATATTATTAGAAAATACGGGATTAGTTTCCATTGCTATGCTGATGATACTCAACTATATATCTCAACAAGACCAGATGAAACTAAATTATCTAAGTTAACTGAGAGTGTTAAAAATGTAAAAGATTGGATGACCAATAATTTTCTCCTATTAAATTCAGATAAGACAGAGATATTACGTATTGGACCAAATAACAGTACACCGAATCTCTTGGATGTCCTGGTACTTCCTCTACAGTCAAAAATCTGGGTGTTATATTAGACAGCAACTTGTCTTTTGAAAAACATATTTCCAATGTTACAAAAACAGCATTCTTCCATCTTAGAAACATTGCCAAGCTAAGGAACATGTTACCTGTTTCTGATGCAGAAAAGCTAGTTCATGCATTCATGACCTCTAGACTGGACTATTGTAATGCACTGCTAGGTGGTTGTCCTGCATCTTCAATAAACAAGCTACAGGTAGTCCAAAATGCAGCGGCTAGAGTCCTTACCAGGTCAAGAAAATATGATCATATTACCCCAATTTTAGAGTCTCTGCACTGGCTACCTATTAAGTACCGTATCAGTTACAAAATATTATTACTTACCTATAAGGCCCTAAATGGTTTAGCTCCTGCGTACATAACTAGTCTTCTATCTCGCTACAATCCATCACGCTCCCTAAGGTCGCAAAACTCTGGACTCTTGGTAGTACCTAGAATAGCAAAGTCCACTAAAGGAGGTAGAGCTTTTTTCATATTTGGCTCCAAAACTCTGGAATAGCCTTCCTGATAACGTTCGGGGTTCAGACACACTCTCTCTGTTTAAATCTAGATTAAAGACACATCTCTTTAGCCAAGCATTCACATAATGCATTCATATAATGCATCTCATAATCTTGTACTGCAGTTATATCTGATCAAACGCACATTATTATTCTTTAGCTTGGGTTGAACAAATAATTTTTGCTTGAATGGAACAACAGCTACGCTAATTATGTCTCTTTGTTTCTCTGTTTCTGCCAACTAGGAATTACACAAGCTTCAGTCTGGATCCAGCCCTTAAATGATCTGAGATGACCAAACACCTGAGAAGAGATGATGCCGACCCCTCGGAGGACCTCAGAGGATGCCAACCTCTGATCCCCCAACAACATGCAGAATTAACAAATTTTGCCATAAGTTAATATATTAAGTTTCTACAATGTATAAATATATTGTAGAAACTTAATTTCCTGTAAAGCGCTTTGCAACAATTGTATCGTAAAAAGCGCTATACAAATAAACTTGAATTGAATTGAAAATTAAAATTTTGTCATTTTTCACTTACCCCCATGTCGTTTGGTCGTCGTCGTTGGTTCGAAGAAGTTACGGTGCCTAATTGTTGAATAAAGTCGTTATTTTTGCTTTATTTCCATACAAAAAGTATTCTTGTCGCTTCATAACATTACGATTGAACCACTGATGGCAGATGGAGTATCCTGGCGATGCTTTTCATACTTTTATGGACCTTGACAGTACAATTTACTTGGCAGTCAATGGGACAGTCACAAGCCTCCCGGTTGTCATCTAAAATATCTTAAATTGTGTTCTGAAGACTAAAGAAGCTTTTACGGGTTTGGAACGACATGGGGGTAAGTGAAAAATGACAAAATTTTAATTTTGGGGTGGAGTAACCCTTTAACAAAACAGTTGAGTATTGCAATAGGGGAGATACAAATATCACTCAACTTAAAATGGTATAATTTTCAGCAGTTTTGAACAGATGACAGCAAAGTTTTTCTTGTTGTCAAAGTTTGTCTTGAAATTGTCCAATAAGTCATGGGGAAAAAAATTATGTTAATTATAATTTCATATTAAATAAAAAGCATTATATGAAAATAAGTGTCTAACAATGAAGATAAGTCTCTCTCATGCTATTTATGTATTATTAGGAGGTTTTTTTTCTTAATTTTTGCTATGTCACACCAAAGGACACATTTATGGTACAGTTCAGTTTAAATGTTAAAAAAGCAGTGAAAGAATTAATGAAGTTAGTGACCCTTTATATTTTCTCAAAGATCAGACTTCACACTACATAAATATATGCATTTCTTTTTAAAAAAAGGTATTTTACTAAAAAAAGCATTTTTTACTGCCTATTTGTCAACTACCCATATATATGTATATATATATATATATATATATATATATATATATATATATATATATATATATATATATACAGTATATATACAGTATATACATATATACATCAGAGTATATATTATTTAAATAAATGCTCATTATATAATGATGCAAGCAGGTACTGAATTAGTATTTCTGTACATTTCTGTTCTGTTAACACAGTCTTACAAATTCTTGGAAAACAGGCAAAACAGAAAAGACAAGAAGTAGCTAACTGTCTGATTAGGTACTACATTTGAATCTTAACTTACTTTGTGTTAAATAAGTATGTTCTATATAGCATTAATGAAATTCGGTCATACTACATTCGACATGTTGTGACTGTCACATGACCTTGCAGCGTCAATTACTTAGCTTTGCTGCCATTCATAAATCCTCTCAAGTGGCCTTATGGGATAGTTAAGTGTCCATCAAATGCACACTTCAGAATCCCAGCAGAAGTACTAGGCCATCCGGGTACTTTTCGTTACACCTGGGGTAAAAAAAAACATTCAGCACTTTTTTTTCCAGTACATTCTGCATTAGCAGCAGTGACAGGGCACCATTAATGCAATAATTAATTTAGCCTTGACATTTTGAAAAAAAATAAAAAAATTGCACCCATATGGTTTATTTCAAGTCTTATACTGTAAGTCACACAACGGCTTCGTGAGACAATCAGATCAAAATATTGTTCAAAAGTTGTACTTTACTTGACTTTACTTGAACTTGAGAACCAAAGCAAAGCTGACTGGTTTTGTGAACTGGAGCAACTGGTAAAATGTAAACAATTCTAAACTGAAAATAATCATTCATTCACAAATTATGACTGCTACTACACTGTTTCCACTTGACTAATTTTTTTTAAGGTAAGTGGTTGCTCAAAAAGTGTTTACTAACTTTCAACAAAATTAGGTTTAAATTGTTGCAGAGTAAATTCAATGAATCATTTTTTTCAGTGTAGTACTACTACTAAAATGTCGGTTTGTCAGGGTTGCCAGGTCTGTGAAACAAAACCAGCCCCCCAAAAAGTGTTTGGGTTAACTATTCCTTTAACTTCAGATGTGCCTTGTCAAACCTCATGAGCTCAGTTTGTTACTGTACTCCCCTCTCTTTTCTGCTCATGTCAGGAGACCGGCTGCAGGGTGGTGATCAAAAGGATGGGGTGGCACTGATTCAAAGAAAGGTGGTTGTTCCGTCATATCAGGTAGTCAGTTACATCACCATTCAGCTGTCAAGTCAGTGGAAACACGGGCCAGGTCTGAAAGAGTTTTGACCTCTCAGCCAGGTGTCTGCTCCAACAGCAGCACTGTTTCAGTGGAACAGGGTAGGAGAAAAAAGCGTGTGCCTATTTCTCACCATCTCACTCCTGTCCGCACTATCAGGGTTAGTGAAGACCAACTCAAGAGCAGAGCAGAGGAGCTTCATCCCATAATCTGCGTTTAATAAGTATTAGATTGGATGGCAGATGGAAATGGTCTGAGCTCTGTAAGAAAGACAATTTGACTTTTCATGCCATTGATGCGTGGGTTGACAGCCCGCATGCATTAGCTAATGGTGCGGTTCCACTGGCATCTGTTAGCGATGGTCCAGTGAGCTCACAATTATTCGATGCCATGGATCACTGCAGTGGCCCATTATAAACAAGTGTGTGTGTGTGTGTTTGTGTGTGTGGAACGCAGGGTCAGTGTCTCTTGAGAGGCGATTTCTCTGAAACGATCTCATTGGTTTTTGCAGTTGCCATGCCTTACATCTTCAGGAGAAGCTGCCATCATTTTTGAAACACCAATAAAGGAAAAATATGTTGTGTATGTCTTTTCTCATATGTCTTCACAGCCTTGTTGGCCCTGGTAAATCACTGTGTGCACAAACAGGATTACCCAAAAAACAGATAGCATTAATTTTCTGCTGTATTGGTCAGGAGAGTGTTATTGAATAAATCCTGAGCTGACAATATTCATGGTACATAATCAGTGATATATAAAGCCATAACAGATGCAATATATCCTAAAGATGAATATTGTCCTGTGCCAGCAATTTTTTTTTTAAAGTTTAATATCCCAAAGGATTAATGTTCTGGCCACCATACAGAATATAAGCTGTAGATGCTAAATGACAATGACATTAGGCAGTATATTCAGAAAACCTCTCATGTATATAATGATATTATATTTTAATATGAAAGGAATATTGATTTGATGTGCATATGTTGTGGAATTTAGAAGTGTGCATGAAATAAGCCATATTATTATTATCTTTCAGAAAATGAGGGGGGACACTGTTGTAAGTGTACTTTTAAAGTTATGCATTCAAACGTTCAGTATGAATTACCAACAAACATCTTATCATACACATGACATATTGGGCTCTTTCCACAATTGAATGGTATTCATATTCTGTATTTGAAATGCTAAGTGTAGAGATTTGTATTTGATTTATATACATTTCATTATGAGTCATAGGTGACTAATTATAAAATGTTGTGGGAACATTGTTTTTAAATGTGACAAAAATGTTAAAATATCCAGTTTTCTTTTTGTGATTATAACATTTAAAGTTACAAAAAACATTTTTATAACATTCTACTAACGTTATTGTCACTAAAAATATAGGTAACACATAAGTTTAGGGACCAATTCTCACTATTTACCAGTTGCTTATTAGCATACATATTCTTAGCATATAGGCTGCTTATTGTTACTTACAAAGCACATATTAATGCCTTATTCTGCATGGCTATATTTAAGATCGCTTAATCCTACCCCACCCCTAAACATGACAACAGCAAATTAGGAGTTAATTGAGGCAAAAGTCGTAGTTAATAATTAGTAAATAGTGAGAATTGGACCTTAAAATAAAGTATGACCAAAATATAACATCATTTGAATGTTTATTTGTAATATTCTAAGTATGTTAATGTCTTATCAAATCCATTATCATAATAGAATATTATTAAATGGTTCTAAACATTATGTACAGCATTATATTAACTTTTTCAGCCAACAAATAATGTTTTTTTTTATTTTTAAATTCCACATTTTTTTTGCAAACATTAAGAATGTTCATCAAGTACAAACAACACAAGGACGTTCAAAGAATGTTGATCTAAGAACATTCTCTCAATATTATAAGAACATTTATCAAAAGTAACGTCATGAGGAAGCTCAAAGAATGTTGTTCTAAGGACGTTTTCTCTTAATATTATGAGAACATATATAAATTATTAATAATGATTTACAAATATTCCGTTAATATTAATTTAAGAATATTTTGTCCTAACATTTATGTAACTTTGAAAGCTATGATACTGTTTTCTGTTAGCTGGGATGCTGCACCATAGGAGGCAACAAACATTGCCAATACTGTATGTTTTAGGGTATGCTTTAGTCAATCTTCATTACCAAAAAGAAATCAAGACACATTTACCAAGAACACAATAATGTATGTGTTGCTGCCTGAACTACAACTAACTGAGTGCTTATAACACAAGCCTATAAAATATAATATTCTTTCTGGTGTTCTGGTGTTATGCTGCGATAGAAGGCAGATATGAGTTTAATTACTGACTTTATTTACATATCAATATTAACCTGTTAATTAGCAATTATTAAACATTCTACATTATCTATAAAACGTGTGAGTTAATGCCCTTCCCTATACCTATGGCTCTCACCATTCCTGCTGGCTGCATGACTTTCTTTCATTTACAGTTGGTTTGCACATTAACCGAAGAAAGCTGCGTCCCAGCAAAAATAAAGAACAAAAAGTAACGGAAAAGAAAGAAAGAATGAAATGTTGATTCATCTCCTCATATGGCATACAATAGAACCATCTGGTGAAGAACCTGATGCATATTCCCACACCTCAGGTATTTTTGAACATCCTTTGTGACTGCCTCCCGCAGAATAAACATGATCTACACCTTCTCACAATCTCCCACAGGGACCAGCTGCACCCTCCGCCCTCTCCCCCCGTACCACCCTGCAGGACCCGTCGAGAAACAGCAATGTAGGGAAAAACAACATTCACAGGCACCTCATATTTTTTTTCCTCACACTCTTCCAGCATTCACATAAACCTCCCATCCATTACACGTCTGGAAATGCATCCAAATCTCTTGCCTAGGCTGTTTCAGAGCTCGTCCCAGAATCATTATTACCTGATTAAATGTGATTAAGCAAAGATCATTAGCAGCTGCATGTGCTGTCACTAATGATTAGAGTGATGGGGGAGTCATATCCAATACGTTCGCCCGCTACACCCCCGAGACCCTCTCTCTCACCCTGGGAGACATTGTTCGCCAATCGACTTGGATGCTGTGAGCTTGTTACAAGACAGTAAGTTTCTTTCTTCTTGTTTCTAATTGAGAAAATCTGCTATGATCCGCCCTGAACTAATACATTTGCACTTCAGATGAGTGCGATGCGCTCTTGGTGTTTGATGATAAAGAGAGTAAATTGGTTTTGAAGTGAACACTAAAGTTCTCTGAGGTTCTGTCAGTCATGATTTGAAAGAACAGTACCTCAAAACATTAAAATGTAGTCATTATTTATTTACCCGCATGACAATTCTAGTTCACCAAAAAATTCAAACTGTCATCATTTACTCACTATCCACTTGTTCCAAATTGGTATAAGTTTCTTTCTTGTGCTAAACATAAAAGAAGATATTTTGAAGAACGTAGGTAAACAAACAGTTGAGCCATTAGCCGCATTTCCATTACCCTTCAAAATGCGCAAACTGAAATTGCGAATTAAAAATATGCCTACTGGAAACATCAATTTCGCAAAAACTCCCATATATCACAGAAAAGTTTTTACGCTCGCATGAGGTGGTTTTTCAGGCAATTCAAAAAAGGAATATATCGCAAAACTGCAATGGAATTTTTTTTTCTTTTTTTTACATTTAGAGGTGACTTGGTGTACGTAAAAGTCACATGATCATTCTTTAATATATTATAACCTCCAAGAAACGCCTCATACATGGCCACTCTCAAGTATAAAGGGCTTTCTTTGCCGTTAATGCTTGGAATATCCCTTATTTACATTGCTGAAAGAAATTCATTCAGGTTTGCGATAACTTGGTGAGTATACAATGACAGAATGCTCTTTTTTTGGGTGAACTAAATCCCTCTTTAACACTAAAATAATCTTTACACTGCTCTTTTTATATAAAGGCAATTCCACGGTGGTCATTGGTCAAGGTTGAAAAAGGACAGAAAAACAACAAAACACCCTAAAAGTCCATATTACACATATGCTATAGTCCAAGTCTTCTAAAGTCATACACTGACCAAAATTATAAACGCAACACTTTTGTTTTTGCCCCCATTTTTCATGAGCTGAACTCAAAGATCTAAGACTTTTTCTATGTACACAAAAGGCCTATTTCTCTCAAATATTGTTCACAAATCTGTCTAAATCTGTGTTAGTGAGCACTTCTCCTTTGCCGAGATAATCCATCCACCTCACAGGTGTGGCATATCAAGATGCTGATTAGACAGCATGATTATTGCACAGGTGTGCCTTAGGCTGGCCACAATAAAAGGCCACTCTAAAATGTGCAGTTTTATCACACAGCACAATGCCACAGATGTCGCAAGTTTTAAGGGAGCGTGCAATTGGCATGCTGACTGAATGAATGCCCACCAGAGCTGTTTAATTTCTCTACGATAAGTCGTCTCCAAAGGCATTTCAGAGAATTTGGCAGTACATCCAACCGGCCTCACAACCGCAGACCACGTGTAACCGCACCAGCCCAGGACCTCCACATCCAGCATCTTAACCTCCAAGATCGTCTGAGACAGCCACCCGGACAGCTGCTGCAACAATCGGTTTGCATAACCAAATAATTTTTGCACAAACTGTCAGAAACCGTCTCAGGGAAGCTCATCTGCATGCTCGTTGTCCTCATCGGGGTCTCGACCTGATTGCAGTTCGTCATCGTAACCGAATTGAGTGGGCAAATGCTCACCTTCGATGCCATCTGGCACTTTGGAGAGGTGTTCTCTTCACGGATGAATCCCGGTTTTCATTGTACAGGGCAGATGGCAGACAGCGTGTATGGCGTCGTGTGGGTGAGCGGTTTGCTGAAGTCAACGTTGTGGATTGAGTGGCCCATGGTGGCGGTGGGGTTATGGTATGGGCAGGCATATGTTATGGACAACGAACACAGGTGCATTTTATTGATGGCATTTTGAATGCACAGAGATACCGTGACGAGATCCTGAGGCCCATTGTTGTGCCATTCATCCACGACCATCACCTCATGTTGCAGCATGATAATGCACGGCCCCATGTTGCAAGGATCTGTACACAATTCCTGGAAGCTGAAAACATCCCAGTTCTTGCATGTCCAGCATAGTCACCGGACATGTCACCCATTGAGCATGTTTGGGATGCTCTGGATTGGCGTATACGACAGCGTGTTCCAGTTCCTGCCAATATCCAGCAACTTTGCACAGCCATTGAAGAGGAGTGGACCAACATTCCACAGGCCACAATCAACAACCTGATCAACTCTATGCGAAGGAGATGTGTTGCACTTCGTGAGGCAAATAGTGGTCACACCAGATACTGACTGGTTTTCGGACCCCCCCGGACCCCCCCGGACCCCCCCAATACAGTAAAACTGCACATTTTAGAGTGGCCTTTTATTGTGGCCAGCCTAAGGCACACCTGTGCAATAATCATGCTGTCTAATCAGCATCTTGATATGCCACACCTGTGTGAGGTGGATGGATTATCTCAGCAAAGGAGAAGTGCTCACTAACACAGATTTAGACAGATTTGTGAAAAATATTTGAGAGAAATAGGCCTTTTGTGTACATAGAAAAAGTCTTAGATCTTTGAGTTCAGCTCATGAAAAATGGGGGCAAAAACAAAAGTGTTGCGTTTATAATTTTGGTCAGTGTATATGCCAGCTTTGTGTGAGACTGAAATGTAAGTCATTGTTCATTAACAACATTATCCTTTGCTGATTCTTTGAAATCTCACAATCTCCACATTCAGAATCAAAAAAATTCCCCGCTAGGCCTGATTTCATTGATGCCATATCAGTTATTTCATAAGTGAGTGATAGAAATCAGAAAATGTTCAGTCAACCAAGTTTTCTTAGGACTTGTCTTTATTTTAATTGTATTATTGCATACTTCTGTTGTTTAGCTTAGCTCTTATAATAAAGCCACAATTCAATTTAATGCTGTTTTGATAATCCATAATGGAGTTTTAAAAAAAAAAAAGCTCAGGCCTGTACTGGTGTTGACAACACTAAGAAAAAAAAATCTGCTCTTGGCTAGACAATGTATTAATAATAAATGTAATAAGTCATCTAAACTGAACATTAACTGTGAGCAATAATAAACCACTGTATGAGTATTTTTAATGTACAGATCTGCAAATTCATTGAAGCTCTGACAAAATCAAATCAATATTACTGTTTTATGTTGAATAATCATTCAGTGGAGACTTTTTTATGTCAAAACATTTCTCTATGTGCGTTTCCATGTTTTTGTTAATGCCACAAGAAACTTCAAAGTGGAAAAATGAATTTGGCTGCTCTGACACAGTTGTGTCATCCACAGATCCAGTTTCAGCTAAGAAGCATTAATTTGCTGAAAACAGTGCATAAGCAACCTACTGCTGCTACTCTTCTAAAACGTACCTATCTGAGTTTGTTTGATTATCAAAAAAAATAAGTAAATTTGTAATTTGTGGTGGCAAAGATTCAGTTTATGATTTATGAGCTCTTAAGATCCTGAACAGAGCATACATCAGCATTTACATATTTAAACATTTGTCTGATGAAATAATACATAATACTAAAATATTTGCCTGATGACAAAGTGTAGGAGGTAGATTTTAGTTTTATTCAAATTAAGAGGGAAATGTTGCACAAGCTTTATACCTATGATGAAGCGATAGGGCTCTTTAAATAAAAGTAACATTCCAGTTACACATTCAGAAGACTTACACCAACACTTAAGTAATTTATTGGCAGTTTTTGGCTTATTATTCCTGTAATTGTCACAAATCATGCATAACATTTTCACCATCAGGCCCATTGCATGTAGAAAAGCAACTAATAAAATGTGACAGACAACATTTTATGTCTTGTGTGTGCTGTATGTGCCAGAACATCCTCAAAAATGACCTATAAACATTCACAGCCTATGAAGAAGAAGAAAAAAACAACAACCTTGGTGTATTTCTGAGAGTGGTGCTCAAATTGAAAATTCTGTGGGCATGATTAAAGAGTGAAGCTTTTTGCCTCTGAACCTAGGACTAACAGGATTTGAAAAGAGTATGAATATAAATGTCCTTCTTTCAGCCTTAACGTTACAGCAGAGAGGGGAAGGAGAAACCAAATCCTGATGCGAAAGCTTCTGTGTGGTGCTAAAGCCTATTAGCTTGACCTAATCATCAGAATACTGGGGGATTATCTGAGACCTGGTTATTGAGATATTCCCACTGAGAGATATTACCACAAACATCTGCAGCAGACACCTGTGGTCATAGCCATGCTGGAATCATTTGAAGGTTTATCTTGGAGAGGAAAGGCATAGCACATTGGGCTGTGCTGCTTGCATATAGGCGTCAGGTGTTTACAGTAAGTCTGGTTTGTGTTGTTTCCTGATCGTGTTCCACTCTCTTCTCTGCAATATCTCAGCTGTTTCTTGCAGGACATATTTACACATTAACAAGGTACTAAAAATGGAAAGGTTTTTCCTTTCCATTTTTGAAAAGTTTATCTACAGATGACAATGTTTTCAAAATGATCCCTATTTACACAGATCTGCAAAAACAATTAAAAACACTGTAATACGGTTGACAAGTACTCATGCATGTCTATAGACTGAACATGTAGGTCTAATACGAATGACGTCACCGTTTCCACAAATTAAAGTTTTTTTTTTAGTTTAGTTTACATGGAGACGATAACAGCATGGTTTTCAAACATTTGTATATTTAGGTCCCCAAAACGTGGTTATCATGTAAATGAATGGCCAAAACGTTATGCAATTTTAAAACGGTGTTGTGTAAACACCCTCTTAAACAGCAATGAGATTAAATCGACTCAGGTTCACTGGGAATTCATGCTTCTACCAATATTTCTGCAAAACTCAAAAAAATTACCTATACATGCAAATTGCTACAGTTTCCAGGCGAAATGAACACCAGAAGCTGTAAACCTGCGAAAACTTTTATTCCTTTTCACACAAAGTGTGATTTACAGAGACAGAGTTTCGATTACAGTTTTTCACAATCGATTTGACACATTTCTCCAAATTCAGAAACAGTTGACACAGTGATCTGAACACTTTGTAAAACATTTCATACAAATCATGCATATATTTTTCTCAAAACACTGTGCACAAAACTCTCAAATGTTTTCATTATAATTAATATAACCAACCAATACTTTAAAATATTTTTAAAAAGCAATTGTAGCTTATTTATTGGTTTTACACAAATCACAAATATTTATGTACCATTTGTCAAAACACAAACAAAATGCTGTCATTTGTCATTCTATCAAATGGACATGGTATATTTTCGATTGGCCCTAAACTGGTCGGTTAAAGTGCCCCTATTATGGATTTTTGAAAATGACCTTTCATGCAGTGTGTAACACAGCTCTAAGTGAATGAAAACATCCTGCAAAGTTTTAAACCTGAAAGTGCACCGTTTATAAAGTTATTGTCTCTCAAAAGAAAGAGTCGACCCTGAATCCGACCAATCACCGCAGATTAGCGTCATGCAAAGGAATTTGGAAAAGGGGTTTGGAAAAATGTATCGTTGAGTGAATCGTTTGGGAGTTGTTGAGCAAGTAAGGTAAAAATAATATGCATATTATAAGACAATGAAAGTGTTTTTTGACCTTGCATGCATGTCAACATGTTGTTGGGGACTCCCAAAACCAAAATATGAACCTTTCATTACCCATAATAGGGGCACTTTAACACAGGAAATTTAGTTTTCCTAATCATTTACATATTTATTTACAAAAAAGTTACTATGTCAATGCACTTACAGTTTTTCTCAGTCGATTTGACATTTTTCTCCAATGCAATGTACTTTGTATTACAATGTAATTAGCACAGCCATCCAAACACAAAATTACCTTAACCAAACAGTTCAACTTTACTGCAAAATTAAGCACTGCAATTTTTTTTTCTAGTAATGCGTTTATTAAAAGTAAATATTAACATCAAATCTACAAATGTGTTCACTATTGATAATAAAACACATTCAGCTGTAGATGCACAAATAAGCTAATGAAAATACATGTTTATTGCAATTCCTCAACAGGGAGTTTTGTTTTATATATATGGACCACAAAACCAGTCTTAAGTCGCTGGGGTATATTTGTAGCAATAGCCAAAAATACATTTTTCTTTTATGCCAAAAATCATTAGGACATTAAGTAAAGATCATGTTCCATGAAGATATTTTGTAAATTTCCTACTGTAAATATATCAAATTTTTGATAAGTAATATGCATTGCTAAGAACTTCATTTGACAATTTTAAAGGCGATTTTCTCAATATTTAGATTTTTTTGCACCCTCAGATTCCAGATTTTCAATTAGTTGTATCTCGGCCAAATATTACCCTATCATACCATACATCAATGGAAAGCATATTTATTCAGCTTTCAGATGATGTATAAATCTCAGTTTCGAAAAATTTACCTTTATGACTGGTTTTGTGGTCCAGGGTCACATATTGTGTATATCTAAACAAAATAAAAATTGTTATTCAGCACCTGCTATCACCTATAAAATAACGAATCGCGCCTTTAAACTTAAAATTTTAAAATCAAACTTTTCTGATAACTGCAGCTTAGTCTTTTGCAGCACAGTGGTGTATATATATATATATATATATATATATATATATATATATATATATATATATATACAGTATATATGTATGTATGTGTGTGTGTTCTAATAATTTTGGCCACCACTGTATACACACACGTGTGTGTTTGCTGTATACATGAATTATCCTGAATTATTGATCTTGCCTTTCATTTGCATCTGGAAGAGAATTTCATTGCATTTTATCTACACTACATATTTGCTGCGCTTGCATCATAGGGGAAAAATGTGAGAAGATTGAATCCATGCTTGACAAGCTCCTAAAAATGTATACCATTAACAATCATAGCACAACACTTCTCTAACGGAGAGGCTATGATTTATAACATGGTCAATTAGGGTAATTCTGATTTCGTTTGAAATTCATCTGCACCTTCTACTTCTCCTTCCACCCTGCTGTCCACTTCCTCTCTGTCCATATCTTCTTACAGTTTCTGCTCTTGCTCTTCCCACTACACCAATGCCCTCCTCTCTACACATTTCTTCTCCCTCTCCTCTCCTCTTTTCTCACATTTTCCTCTCTGCTCATCTCTTTCAACTTGTTCCACTCTTCTTTCTCCTTACACCCTTTTCTCCACCCACTCCACTGCCTTATAGACTTACACCTCTTTATTTACCCCCCCCCCATATTTTTATTTATTACATTATGTATTTTATTACAAATATATATATATATATATATATATATATATATATATATATATATATATATATATATTATATATATATATATATTAGTTATTGCATAGAAAGTAAATTACCAAAAAAAAAGGTACAGGCCTTCTATTGTGTACCAGTTTCAGAAGAGATCTAAACACAAAAATGACATTCAAAGATGGAAGAATCTTAAAGTCTCTCTCCAAGGAAGAATCTCCACTGTTAAGATGAATTTGTTACCTCGATTTTTTTTTTCTCTATGCTACCACTTTCTCCCCCTCCAGGTTACTTTAAGGAGATCAACTCCATAATTTCTAAGTTTATATAGAATGATAAATGTCCCAGAATTAAATTTACCACATTACAACATCCTAATAGCGCAGGAGGACTGGCTGTACCAGATTTTGAATTATATTATTGGTCGTTCCAGCTTAAGGCTCTTCATAATTGGGTTGATCCTCAATCTACAGTTTCATGGAGGGTGATTGAAGCTGACAAGGTTAAACCAAATAGACTTCAAGATATTTTATTTACTGGCACAGGAAAAAAAGGGGATAATCATAAATTTGGTCCGGTTGTGGCTAACTCTATTAAAATCTGGAAAACGGTTGACCGTCGGATAGGTGGACCCTTCAAATTGTGTAACAGTACACCCTTATGGCACAATTTTAATTTTGTATGTGGAAATCGTCCATTTGTCCAACCCTCTTGGTCTTCTTTGGGTGTAAACACGTGCGGTGATATATATGATAACCAGGGCCTCTGTTCATTTCAGACATTAAGAACCAAATTTTGTCTACCAGCATCCGCATATTTTATCTTTCTTCAATTACGTTCTGCTCTGAAAGCGTATGGTGTTCCTTGGTCTTCTTCCATTTCCTCTCATCCTATGCGGGACTGGATTGCACCATCTGCTGGTCGGCCATCTGTTTCCTTAATATATAATAAAATTATTGATTGTATTACAAAACCTCTTTCTATTAAAACTATTTGGAATAGGGAATTATCTGACCTTAATTTATCTGTCGACTGGGAGAGAGTGTGGTCTAATCTCAGCCTAACATCTAAAAATCTGTCTCATCATCTTATTCACTTCAAAGTCATTCATAGAGCATACATAACTCCTTACAAAAGATTTAAAATGAAACTACAGTCAAATTTGAACTTCCATATATGTAACACTACATCATCAGGCACTTTTCTGCATATGTTTTGGGAATGTCCTGTCGTCATCAGTCTATGGACACATGTAAACCTAGTTTTGTCATCATTACTGCGAATTGATTGGTCTGTTAACCCAAGTCTGTGTCTTCTTAATGATGATTCTGGTCTCTGTATTAGTTCAATGCAAAGGAGAATGTTGTTTTCTGGTTTTACAGTTGCGAAGAAGACAATAATCCAGAACTGGTTTACACCACACATGTGTAGAAAAACATATTGGATCTGTAACCTACTGCAAATAGTGTCATGTGAATGTACAACGGCGTGAGTCGGTGGGGCCAGGCCTTCGACCATTGATGCTTGGCAGTGTTTTTTGTTGAATATACGTGATTATATAAAGGAGTGACTTTTGTGTTCTAGTTGTCCTTCCCTCTCTCCCTCCCTTTTGATTGGACCTTGAGATGTTGAGTATGTGTCTCTTGTTTTGTTTTGTTATATTTTGGATACTATGTTATGTTATGTGTGAACAAAAAAAAAAAAAATTGTTGACAAAAAAAAAGAAGAGATCTAAACATCTAAAATGTTTCTCAAATTTGCCAAGATATCAAAGTTAAGCATTGAATGTCAAGAGATATTATCTTGAATTCAATCATTTCTCATGTAAATTAGCTAGGGTGTGTCATGGTGCACACAGCAGGGAGCAACAAGGACACACAGACGAGGACCTAAACTCAAATAATAGTCTTTAATGCAGACAAGGCAAGGCAAGGCAAGGCAAGGCAAGGCAGACAGGAAACACCGGGAGTAACGAGTAGACCAGACGAAATCAAACTCAAAAGACAGGAACTAAATACACAGGGTAATTAACACATAATAAACACAGCTGGACAATAATTAACTAATAATCACATCAGACGAGGACAGGAAACAAACCAAATATGGACACAAGAGGCAGGAACACATGACACACACAACAGAACCCTGACAGGGTGTGCCATCGCATTGATTTTTATTAATATCTCTATATACTCGTACAGTATGCCAACAATTGTATCATTTGTGTCTGTTTTTATTTGTTGTATCCATCTTTACTTGTACATTTCACAAGAAACATCTGAGACTAAGTGAATACTTCATAGAAGCATAACTGAAAACTCCATATGAGCGCTATGAAAGAGCATTCTCTGACCAATAACATGTTCCTCTGGACAATTTCCTGTCTATTGTGCTCTCAATAAAAGAGGCAAAATGGGCCAAAAATAAAATGAAAAGGGGTATGAAATAGCAAGTAAATGGCACTTAGTGTGATTTGGCACAAACCGAAATTGAAAGGTTTTGCTGCCTGTGAATTAAAAAGAAAAAAGCCATTGGATTTACTTCAGGCATCAATTTAACCCTGAATTAGATAATTGTACCTTCTCTGAACATTTACACCACACTGACACAAGACTGTTTTGTACTTGACTCATTACAGTTGTCTCTGCTTTATACTGTTCCTGCTCACAGTGAAAACGAAACACTCAAAAACGTGGTGAGATTTTTAGCCTTTATTCACCACCAAACAAAGCTCAAAGTATTCATTAGGAATGCAGGAGTGGTGAGTCAGTTAAAGGAATTGATGTGATTGAGTACATCCGAGTACACATCAAAGGAGGAAGACAAACCAACCCCGGAGAGCTTGTCTAGAAGGTAACATCATTAAGAACAGATTTGTTAAGTTAAATTGCATGCACATACACACTCACATACAGATGAAATATTGTGGTGCATATGTTTTCCTATACATGTTGTTTTATGATGTATTGTATGACTATTCAACTGTCCATTTAAGTATAATTGCCTCATTTATGGTTCTGATCACATCTGTATACCAGCCCATATTGAAATGGCTGTGTATAGAAGACTGTAATGGTGAACTGCAGTCCTAGAGGCTATGCAAAGGAATCTTCAGTTTAAAAGGCATAAAACACTATGAGAAGTCTGAAATAATGAAAATTATCTACCAATTGCTTTTATCAGACAAATGGAGCCCAATGGCCAATTATTTCCCTTTGTCAGTTAACCTTCCCAGCAGCCCTTGCTCGACCCCCTGGTGGCACACTGGTTGTAAAATGTGTTTGCACTCATCAGCTCCAGCTAGCTGATGAAAAGAGACAGGGGACTCAGTACATAAGCCTAAGGGTGGGACAAATATCAACCTATCCTTCCATAAGTAGCTCAGAGTTCAGGTGTGTGAGGTGAGACCATCCACAGAACATCAATAAAATCAATGAAGGAAGCAAGCACTGCCTCCAAGAATCTATCATCCCTCAGACAAGAGATATGTGGCTTAAAGGAGGCGTTCACCCAAAAATGTGGTTATTACTAAAAAACAAAAGTTTGGTTATTATTTACCATTCCAAAATCCATATCTCTTGGCTGAACAGGTTTTATGACAAAAAATATTAATACTGTCTGATTACCACAGTAAATAGGCACAGTAATTGTCTAGGTACAAATATGCCCGATTAACTGAATATTAAAGAAACATTTTGAGTTCAAAATTAAAGTGACACACGTCCATTATAATGAATGACACTTTCACAAACTAAAATCAGCAAGATTATCCACCTTTTTCTTCCCATAAAAATGGACACGGCCATTTGTAAATCGTATGGGTCTAGCTTCTGGTCTCATCCACGTCCAGCTATTTTTAGCTGTACAAAACAGTTTGTTTTGCTGCTTGATATTGAACATTGGTGTGTCTTACCATATTATTTTAATATATTATCTTAACTATGAACATACTGGTTTGTAGTGCAAACAGTTTTACCATTTTCTGCACATTGTTATTCCTCTCGTTATTTCCCTATAGCGGCTAATAAACTGGAAGTCTTGCCCATAGGCTTACTTCCACATTGAAGAAAAAGGTGGATATATGATTTATTTATACTACGTAGCCATTGAATGCTTGAATGTGATTGGCTGACGAATGTTCTAAGGTGTGCAATTATTTTTAGGGAAACGCACGGCGAACGTAGTTCCAGGCAGGTCTTGACTGCGTTACATGTTTCAGTTATTTCAAAGGTCCTTACCAACGCTATCTCATGACCAATTCGTATGTATTTTACAAGGTGGCTAATTTGTATGAATTCGTACGCCCTCACGCATACGATTTTGTACGATTTGTCTAAACCCCAGTGACGGGTAGGTTTAGGGGCGGGGTTAGGTGTAGGTCATTCGTACAAATTCATACGAATTGGCAACTCGTAAAATATGTACGATTTAGCAAAAATTGTACGAATTTGTACAAATCAGCCACCTCGTAAAATATGTACGAATTGCCATGAGATCGGGCTGGTCCTTTCAGCCTAAAACAGCAAAATAACCACAATGACACTGGTCAAACAAATAAATATGGTAAACAATAGGATAAAAAGGATAAACATGATTATTTGCATGTTTTTGCCACAAAATTATATTTTATGATGTACGGACTGCACATACTCTATTTCTCCCGCTCTCTCTCCCTTATAGACACACACACGGAAACATACATGCACTAATGTTGTTATCTACTCTTTTGTCAGTAAAATAGTATAGCAACTTAAAAGCTACATAACATTGCTCACAAGCGAGGTAACAACAGCTCTATTCTTGAAGAAAATGAACATAAAATCTCACTATTAGTAGAGACGCTGCTGTCGAACACTGTTGAGAGACGCACAGACTCAAAAAAGTTAATTCACATGCTTAATCTCTCTCTCATAACTTAGTTATTAACTGCATTAGTCTGCTATCCATGGCTCAAGCCTCCGTTACTAGGTCTAAAATGACATTTTTGAATTAGCAACAGAGGCGCTGGATGAGGTGTGTAAGAAATTAATCCTACTCACAATAGTGTTTTAAGTAAAAACGGACAAATGCCTTGAAATATATCATCTGATTAATGTCTTGAGGTGTGGTAACCGTAGTATAAGTGGAATAATTGACTCCGGTCTGAATTATTAGAAAATAATGCACACCCGAGGCCATGACACAATGAATGGCCCATCAACAATTATTCCTTGCTTATAGGGCTGTTGAATGCTTGAATCTGATTGGCTGATGGATTTTCTAAGGCATGCAATTATTTTCAAGGAAATGCACAACAAAAGTAGTTCGATGTACAGTAGGTCTTGACCCTATTACATGTCCATATCACATTGTCATTCGATTTCAGTTATTTCATAGGTTCTTTCCCTGTCGTTGGCATTAAGAGAGTTTAGCTCCAACTTGCCTCAACTCACCTGCATGAAAGTTTCTAGTATGTCTAGTAAGACCTTAATTAGATGGTTCAGGTGAGTTTAGTTGGGGTTAGAGCTAAACTCTTCAAGACAGTGGCCCTCCAGGAGCAGGATTGGACACCACTGTCCTACAGTATGCCAACAATTGTCTAATTTGTGTGTATTTTTATTTGTCATGTCCATCTTTATTTTTAAGTTTTACAAGAAACATCTGAGAGTAAGTGGGTACTTCATAGAAGCATAACTGAGAACTCCATATGGGAGCTATGAAAGAGCATTCTCTGACTAAAATGTTCCTCTGGACAATTTCTTTCCTGTCTATTGTGCTCTCAATAAAAGTGGCAACAAGGGACTAAAATGCAATGGGGGGTATGAAATGGGATGTAAATGGCCCTTTTGACACTGATTTGGCACAAAACCAAAGATAGAAGTGAAACGTTTTGCTGGCTATGAATTAAATAAGCAAAACCCTCAATTAGATAATAGTACCTTTTCTGAACTTTGAAATTACTTATTTGAATTCAGAAGTATTTAAAGTCATGAAGTGGATAATTCACCAATTCAGGGAGTTACTCAAAATCAGACATTTATTTGGACCTCACTGACACAAGACTGTTTTGTACTTAAACAGACTCATTACAGTCTCTTGGTTGAACAGGTTTTATGACAAAAAAAACAAACAAACATTAAAACTGCCTGATTACCACAGAAACCAAATATTGAAGAAACATTTTGAGGTTAAACTGAAAGTGACACACATGCATTATAATGAATGACACTTTGAATGACTAAAATCAACACAATTTTTATGTATAAAACATCTGAATTTCCATTAAATTATTGACAAAACAGCACATACTGTACACGGACTCATTCCAGGTTTATGGCACTTGTATTTGGCAAATTTTCACTTAATATAACATTACGCTTTGTCACAGAAAACTGTAAAAACATACCTGATTCTCTGGTTGTTCTAACGTATTTGGTCGGTGTCTGACACATTAGGCTTCAAGAGGCCGAATGTCATGGATATGTGAATATCCATGAGTTTCCTGTTTCGTCTTAAAGTGACTCTGTGGAAATTAAATTAATAGTTCACCCAAAAATGAAAATGTTGTCATCATTATATTCAAAATATCTTCTTTTGAGTTCAACATAAGAAATTAACTTATACAGGTTTGGAACGACATGATGGTGAGTAAATGATGAGAACATTTTCATTTTGGGGTGAACTATTTCTTTTATGCATGCTCTCCTGATAACATAAATTGTTTTAGGGCATGTTTTGGGTAATTACATATCAAATGTGTTGAAATCAATATTGAGCGATATTCAGCTTAGATTGTAGGTATACCTGTTCAGATATACACACACAATTTATATATTGTTTATATTGTGTATTGTTTGATTTTACAATTTGCAGCCAATAAGTTGCCAGAGGTATCATAAGGATATGCTCCAACTAAATGAGCCAGCTGCCATTTAATTTTTTTTGTCATATGCTTTTGTTTTACTTTGAGAGTCTTTAAAAGTTTATCCTTTGATAACTTTGCCAAAAGTGACAATGAAGTATTTGTGGTTAATGTGTGTAATTTCCTAATCTGTGCCATTTCCTAAAAAAAAAGAAAAAAAAGAAAGAAAACAATTAAATTATAAAAAGAAAGAAATACATTTTACAACACACCTGTATGAGTGAAATATTGTCAATTTAAAACACATTGTCAGGTTAAAAATAAATAAATTACTAAATAAAATAACTAAATAAAATAATAATAAAAAATACAAAAACACTGCTTAGCATACCCAAGTGTCTACTGTACAGGGAAATTGACTCAAGCCAAGCCTCATATTCAAATATTGATTGAAAAATTCAAGTCTCTCCATTAGAAGTGCTTCTGCAAACTAGGAAACTGGGCAGAAAAAAATAAAAAATAAAATAAATATAATGCACACAAATTTGTACAAATACCCCAGATGAACCACCATCTGGTTGTAGGCTGTGTGGTGTTGGCATACACTTGAATGTGGAACCCAGGAAACATTTTTTGCTTGTGAATTATTATTATTTTTTTTTTTTTGAAAGGTGGTTGAGTGCAGGTTGGGGGGATCACTCAATGAGGGTCTTTGTCTTTTCCGTCATTTCTCACTTTACAGCCTTGATGCAGCGAGCAAGTTTCCAGCTGACTCCATCATAAGAGTTGTTTATGATGTCAAAATAGACAGATTTTGGCAAAGTTATCAAATGTCAGGGTAAAATAAGAGTAACAAATATATTTAATGGCTTTTGTCTCATCTACTTGGAGCATTTCAATGATACTGCTGGCAAATAAAAAGTACAAACATAACACATGACACAGTCTATAAATTGCTGTGCATTCCGATTACAATCTTTCAATCTCATCTTAATTTGATTCTGAAGTACACTTACCTGTTGAACAAAACAAACAAAAAAAAACCTTTCTATGATGGGGAGCACTATAATTCTTACATAGTTTTAAAACTTTAACCCAAAACATTTGTTTCTGGTTTTTCATGTGTGCTTGATCCAGTCCAACCAAATATCTCAGACACTGAATATTTCAGAAGATGTTACATCACTCTCAGACAGAAAAAAGAGAAAAACTCACCGACTCAGTGAACTAAAGGTTTACTGGAATGACAACATTACATACTGTATATATTAGTCAACTGTTTTACCATTGTAACTTGCATATGTATTTAGATCTGTTGACGTTATAGTGTTGGCAGGATAATCAGCCAATCACAGTGAAGTAGAGGCACTGGCTCCTCCCATGCTGTAAACCCCTCATTTACACTTAAAGAGGTGTCTATGAAAATCAGATGGTCTTATAAGTGAATTGTGAACTTTTTTTTTTCTCACATTGCATTTATACTATTTTCTCAAGACACTGACTCCCTTGACACTTCAGAGAAAAACTTGTCTCTTACCCTGGGGATATCAAGAAGTGACATGGAAAGAATATGATATTCAGCATTGTTTACATTAACCAAGCCACCAAGAAGTTTATCCAGTATTGGTTCTTTGTTACAAACTGAGGGATGAGTCACGATTATTTTGCTTAATAATTGACAGTGTATGAATTAGAGAATATGATATTTTTAATAACACTTACACTCCTTCTTAATCTTATCCATAGTGAAATAGTGCCCTTGAGTATCAACATACCTCTACATTTTCCTTGTAATATATCTCTGTTTTCCACTGTCCTTTAATTCCAATATGTTTTCTGATATATTTTAAAGATGGTATACTCATTACAACAATAAATTACATCACAGCAAATGATAAATGCTTGTTCTGCTGCACTAGTGACATCATTTAATCAGAGCGCAGTGAGCAGAGCCAATTGGAACACTCACAAGTATTTACAAACCTCTCTCAAATGAAACTTCTGCAGCTCTTTGCCACAAGCAAAAAAAGACAAGAGCTTGTTAACTCCCAAGGTTTAGTGGTTTGAAGACTGACTTTCTTGAATTACCTCAAACGAACCTGAATATAAATAATGGTGCTCCAGTGAAATAAGTCAGTGCTGGAGAGCAGGGGAATTTAAAGGGAATATGTGGCCACTGTGGTGGTTCAGATGTGTTTCAATGAATGTGCTAAAAAGCCATTCTGTCTAGTTCACATTCGCTTCAGAAACCAGGCGAACTCTTGGAAAAGTAAGGCTCAGTCTTCTGTGCCTGAACAAATTAGATTCCCTCTGCAACATTAGATTCGTTTAATGAATTCCATACATCAAATTAAATTGCTTCTAGTGTGAGTTCCTTGCACTGAGTGTGTTTAGAGAATTACTGAACACTGCCCTCCAGCTCCATTTGAGAACTACTTTACAATCAGGAAACAGTGACTGAATGTACCAGAACTTGATCTTTTCTATTTAAAGACATGAAAAGGCATTTAAAATGCATTTAACTGCTGCAATCTGAGATATTCTGAGTGGGAAATAATAGGCTAAATAATGTTAGGTAAAGCAACTTCTGTATTATGTGTGAAGTTTCGAGAAAGAATGAATACCCAGATTAAAAAAAAAGTATACCAGTATACCTGAATTTGGAATACTATAGCATACTAACATATAACATTTTAGTAGGCTAGTAGGCCATATAAAGATATACAGTATGCAAAAGTTTAAAAGTAGTATTTCCCATCATTCTCTGTGGATGAACAAGAATAATAAAATACATAGCACCAATTACACATCTTATATGAACATTTGCACAGCCCTAATTATTTGCTCTTCATTTTGTTGCACCAAAATTAAACATCACATTATAAGGTTACACGTTATTTTGATAGTCCACTTTAGACATTGTACTAAGCCCAGTACTATCGGGCCGTCGGGGAGCGTCCGTCAGGCTAGTTTGGACTCGTCGGACTCATGTCGGCGGTAGTTTGCCGACTCAACATGTTGAATCTAACGAGTCTGTGCAGGAGAATTAAAGCAAAAGTGATGAAAACGGGCAAGTAAATGAAGCACAGACGGCACAGACAAAAGGCTATTTTTTGATGTGACATGATCTTGCCCAAGCATTCCAATATGCAAATGTTTTCATAACAACATGAGTCAACACCGTCAGCTTTCGTCGCCGCCAGTTCTTTGAAGTCGGCTTGGTGTGTACCGGGCTAACTTTGTAACTACATGTCAACTACATGTCAACTAATTCTCATTAATCTGCAGCTACATGTCTACTAACTCTCAGAGTAGACTGTTAGGTTAGGTTAGACTGTTAGGTTATATACTTGCAACATTTCTAATAGTCAGTATGTTGTATGTTGTGGACCTATCAAAATAAAGTGTTAGAAGTTATTAAGGAGACAGTCTATTAATACTCTAATGACTGCTAGTTGACATGTAGTTGCAAAGTTACTTACTGTTAGTAGAATGTTTAAAGTGGACTATCGAAATAAAGTGTTACCCATTATAATTTCGACTTCTTTAAATGGTGGAACTTCCCAGGAGAACTTGAAGGTAGCAAAAGTAAAATGCTGACATTTTTATGTAGTGATTGAAAAAAGAAAATCCAATTTTTTTATATTTATCTACAAACGGTTCCATTTAGTCTGAGAAATGTGTTATGCAATCATTAAATGTTTAATTATTACAAGCATTAATAATGTGCATGGATGAATTGTACCCAATAAGACATCAACGTATGAAGAAAGTAAACAGGGTCAGTTTTGATTTTGTTGCTGTTTTTAAAGTCTATCTGGTTGTAATTATATCATTACAAATAAGAAAAAACAGAGAGGGGTATACAGTAAATACAGCTGACACCTATTTTCTGTTCTTTTTTTATTATTTTTATTCGAATATCTTAGTGGGTACGACAGACCTTTTTCTCTGCAGACTGTCTTGATAGCCTTAAAGCCCCAGATTTCTTGTTTAATTTTAGAGTTTGTGTCTGCAGACAGACGAGATCAGAGTGCGGACAGGCTGCTGCCTCAGCTGTGTACACAGTGCTGGCCGGACACTCCAATGTTCCTGTCTAAATGATGTGTCACCTATATGAAGAGCTGCAGGTTATTTGGTGGAAGGGGTTTCACTGCTGCTGACAGTGCACTGTGAGGGCAAGAGAGCCAAAATGTGTGTGTGTGTGTTTTAAGATATGTGTGAAGGCAATATATGGGCTACAATAATAAAACAGATGCAAAGGATTATGGGTGAAGCAGAGCAGATGTCAAGAAAGACAGCATTGTTTTTTTGTAATCTATCATCTTGTTGATATTCATTTATTGATTATTTAAATGCTTTCTGCAAACCTTTCCAAAGTCATGAAGGGAATTTGTTTTTGGAGAAATACTATTTGCCAACATTTTATCAGTATCAAGAGATAAATACAAACCTTAAAGGAATATTCTGTCATTGTTTAACTTACTATTTACTTACTCTTAATTTAGTTCCAAACCAAGATGTATATTTATTTATCAATGGAGCACAAAATTAGATTTTTTTTTCCTTCAGAGTATCTTCTAGTAGCTCTTTTCCATATAGTTAACATTTAACAGCAATTAACATTGACAAAAAAGAAGGTACACTACCTAAAGTTATATTTCCTAGTCATAGAATCACAGCTCTGTGCCTCCTCGGGCCTGTGTTGTAATTTGGAGGGGTTTCATTTCCAGCCAATGGCTGGGTCACAACGGGCCTGCTGCTCTGGCAGAGGGGTCAGATCCATAGACAGGTTATCTTGTTTTCTGGACTGCAGGGTCCAAGGTCAATGGATCCACAATACTGTCACTGCAATCTGAATTAATCCCATTAACCTGGCCGGAAAGGTGACATTTTTGCAATATTGTGCCACAGCACTTCCCTTCCCTGTTTTCTCTTTCTGATTGGCCTTAGGCACACCAAGTGGATGTTGCTTATGTCCCATGTCCTAAATACTGTTAATTATGGCCTTTATTTAGTGTTAACAATAGAGAGGTCATGATACATCTCTATCTCTGTGATATATAGTTTAATACTTTCACAATTTGACATTGACTTCTACTGTTCTTGTACTTAGCTAATGATGTTTTACCTTCCCTACCACTGAAGCCATACACAAGTCTTTTTGTACTTTTAGATTTTCACTTAATCATTATTTATTATGTTTATAGAGCCATTTGTCTTGTGATTTAAAACTTCAACACAGTGCAATTGTGCCTTGGGCAAACCGAGTTTCAGTCCTGGCTTGAGGTCTTTTCTTGGCCCTTTTTTCCATATTTTCTCTGCCATTGTGTCCTTTTTGTCCTTCCACAGTCCTGTCCATTAAAGAAAGTCAAACAAAATATAATAAAAAGAAAATGTATGAGTTGAGTCATCAAAAAATAGTCTGAACTTAAATAAAGTCCAAATCCTTAACCAAACTTAAACCTTACTGTGACTGAAATAGGAAGAAGAAGAAGAAGAAGAAATGTAACAGCTTTGCCACGTTGTAAGAATTATTACTTCATAATTTTCACAAAAAAAAAAAATCACAATAAAATTATTAGAATATCACTGGACTGAGTTCTCAAGTTTGCAGCAGCGGTCAATTTGATATACAGCTCAGTTTTATTGTTTTCTCATCTCTGTTTGTTCACTGTAAGACCCTTCTCAGACTCTGTTTCCTGGGGCTGAAGAGACACTCTACTGCTCCCATACCAATCATTTGCCCTGATGAAGTGGTTTTGCCCACATCCCCTCTGAGTCTGTTGAGAAATTTATGACTGACCGTCAGAGTTCCTCCAAGAACTGACAAAAACACCTCATCTCAAGCTTGACAGCCAGCCAGGACTCAAAGAGAATTAGTGCAGATTTTCAAAGTTTTAGAAAAGACACACAACACATCCTGTTAACCCGTGTGACAGGTTCACAGAATGGGTCACGTAAAGCCAGATTTTTCACTGTTTCCATATATTTGTCCCACTTTGCAGGCCGAGAACTATAGTGGCCACAGACATATGGTGTGATCACATTTACCATTGCTTGGCAAAATTTTGCAAGCAATGGTAATTGTTCACAATCACCAGTCATTTCAATAGAAATCCATGCAGAAATCCGTTTTGCAAGTTACCAGCGCAAATGCTCACCGATGTTCAAGTTGATCATGCAAATATGACACGTTCACCAACAAAAGTGACTGGAAGTGACTTCTGTGCTTCATATATTGCTACACCACCATAGACAACAGACAATTAATCTTTTGAACCATACATAGAGGCACATATTTTCAATGAGCCTGGTTAGCAAAATATTGCAAATGTGACCTACAATTATTAAAGGGATAGTTCACCCAAAAATTATATCATAATTGTCTCACTGTCATGACATTCTAAACCAGAAACAATGGCTTTTCTCTACAAAACTCAAAAGATGATATTTTGAAAACTGTTGGCAACCAAAATCTATTTTTCTGTCAAGAAAGAAAGTCATACAGGTTTGGAATGATGTGAGGGTATGTAAATGATACCAGAATTTCACTTTTTGAGTGAACTATCCATTTAACAAGAGTTCGCCTTAATGGAAATTTAGGGATGAGTAAATTTGAATTGAAATGGAAATGACATTAGTTAGGATGAACAGAAAGTCACAAATGAAAGTGAGGCTGTGATGGATAGACAGTCCATTCAATATGTTGCACTGTCAAGGTCAAGGTCAAATTTCCAGAACCCACTTTTTCTAGAGTCTTAATTTATTTATTTATTTTTGTGACTAAATGTTTGACACTTGTACACAACAGTACAAGATATTGAATGGACTGAACTTTCATCCTATAGGGCCTCATTTTCATTTGTGTCAATATAAATATTGCATCTACCCTGACTAAGCTCCATACCACAATAACAGGCCAACAAAGTGAAAACTCACTATATATTTGAACGTTGTCAAACGTCACAAAGTTTGCAAGCTTTGGCAAATCAAATTACTTTCTTCAATGAAGGCACTCAGTGTGACAGGGACTGATAAAAACCTGGATTTTGACTCCCGGAAATCACATTGAAGGCTGCCAATCAGATTGGATCTTTGACAAACTGACATTTTTGTGCGCAATATGCATCAGACAGTATGTGGGTGTTTTGTTGCTGTGCCATCTGAGACTGAGACTAATGTGACCCTGGCTAATTTGACCTAATGTGAGAATAACTTTCAACAGCATTCCAAAGCTACAAATTTAAAAGGGAAATGTCTTGAATCATACATAAGCAGCTAGACTGTGCATCCCCAAAAAGAAGAGAAGGGACGAGGTGATTTATTAAAACTGACTCCTATTAAAGCTTCATTAGAAGGTTCCATTTTGTCTCTGAAAGACATGTCCTCGGGTTGAGCCGTTTTATTACCAACAAGCAAAGCACAGCACTGAGACTTTGTGGCATTATTGAATTACATGAGGACAAGCGCACACACTCGCACTCAACACACTCGACTTTTACCCCTGGCTAATATCAGTTTGGTTTCAAAGGAGAGCAGTTTCATACTCTGAGTACAAAAATTCAGAGTTTGACAGAGTTTGGAGTTCACAAGGTGCATTGACTTCATCTAAGCTTCTAATCCGACAGCATCATTTTGCTTCGACTTTGAAAAATCATTGGTCACTGTAGGTTAATTATGCTTTTTAATCATGTCTGTCGAAGAGTTCAAAGACTATATAACTGAATAGATGAAACTGCAATTGGCCAGTGTATGTAGAAGAAACTAAACAATTCTTCCAAACAGAAGAACTAATGCATTAAAGCAAAATAAGTCTGACTGATGGAGTTATGTGGGTTTGTCATTAACCCTAAAACAGGCAGTGGAAAATGATCAGCAAAAAAATCATTTCATGTCACATTTTATATCATCTGGAGTTAAGTAAAACATATTCAAATTAATTTTTGTAATATTCTGGATTTTATGAGTTGTATATCCCCGGATACATTGCCCTATTAGGGTATAAAAAAACAGCCAAAGTCATCAATAATTCTATGATTTATTTGATGCAAACCAATATGTAATATTCAAAATATGCTGCATGCATGACATGTCTAAGTGTCCTAAAATTGAGGCACAGACATTTCTTATATTTTTCTGAACTGTCTCGTCTTGATTCTCAGGGGTGGGGGGCAATACCACCTCTTGAGGTCAACTGTCCTGCTCCATCTTTAATCAATCATACAATGTAATTTATGTAGTTGTAGACCCATGTTCTATCATAAAATGAGCTGCATGTGGGAAACCTGCAAGAAAAAAAAATCTAGTTAACAATGCAAAGATGTAGTCAACTAAATGTAATAATATCAGTTTTACATGCAAATATTAACAATTTTTAAACTCAAAATTATTAATAGAAAAGGGACTGTGTACAGGGGGCCCAGGTGCCAGGAGGGGCCTATAAGGATCTTCCCTAAGGGCCCCTGGCCCTGGAATGCGATTTCTCCTGAGGGGGATCCCCTAACCTTGATGCAGAGCTGATCCTCCCTATACGCAGAATACGCAGGCTGCATAGGGCCCCCGAAACACCAGGGGGCCCCCTTGCTCTCAAAGATGTTTTAATTTTAGTTTAGATTTTGAATTTGGCCAGCTGGTGTGAAAACATGAATGATCATTTATTTTAATGCGGTGCGCTGTCATGCTCTCTATGTAAAAATCTTGTAACTTGAATGTCGTACAGTCTCTTGTTTAAAAAAAAAAAAAAAAACTAGTTGAAAGCGTACCGCGAAGAGATACTGTTTCTCGAGCGCCTTTCGCGAGCACGATTCGAGACGGAGTGAAACACGGACAAATGCGTTTCATCCATTCCTCAACATCCGCCCCCCGGCCGGCGACACAGTTTTGCGTAGGGCCCCCAGAAGCCTAGGATCGGCACTGCCTTGATGCAATTTATAATCCCTATCCAACCCCACCCCACCCCTCTGAGATTTTTTTTTTAATCAAGGGGCTCCCCCTTGTATTTTATGTGATTTCTGTGATTACTGTGTATTTTCTGTGATTTCTACACCCCCCACCTCCAATAACCATCAAGGGGGAAGGCCAAACCCCCTCAAAACACCCCACCCCACCCCTCACACACTCACCACCCCAGAATTCACAATAATGAAATAACTAGAACAGGGGGCACAGTTTACCTTGTGACACTATTCATTGTCAATTTTGAGGATAATCCTTTTTTTAAATACCCTAATCTGACAACGTATCTCAGAGGATACGCACCAAGTGGATGTTGCTTATCATGTCCTAAATACTGTTAATTATGGCCTTTATTTAGTGTTAACAATAGAGAGGTCATGATACATCTCTATCTCTGTGATATCTAGCTTAATACTTTCACAATTTGACATTGACTTCTACTGTTCTTGTACTTAGCTAATGATGTTTTACCTTCCCTACCACTGAAGCCATACACAAGTCTTTGTGTATTTTTAGATTTTCACTTAATCATTATTTATTATGTTTATAGAGCCATTTGTCTTGTGAGTTTTAAAACTTCAACACAGTGCAATTGTGCCTTGGGCAAACCGAGTTTCAGTCCTGGCTTGAGATCTTTTCTTGGCCCTTTTTTCCATATTTGCTCTGCCATTGTGTCCTGTTTGTCCTTCCACAGTCCTGTCCATTAAAGAAAGTCAAATAAAATATAATAAAAAGAAAATGTATGAGTTGAGTATGCATATTTCAAAATGCTATAAAAAACAACATGAACAACATATGACTTAATTTTCTTTTTCAACATCTCAAGACAATGTTCACAAATGTTTTGTTTTTTTGCTGAACAAAGTAAGATTAAAATATATGCCTGCTTTCTACATTTTCTGAATGTCCAGCCCCACGGGCATGCATGTTGGCTTTAGGTCAAACGGACAAAACAAGCACAGCCAATTTTAACCAAGTCATGTGACCCCCATACTCCAAACAACCTCAGCTACGATAATGATAACAGTATTGGATGAAAAAAATATTTCTCGTGCCTCCTACAAGAGATTAAAGAATATGTATCTTGTGGTGCAAGTTGCCTGTTTAAGGGTTAAAGAGTCCGATTCAACCCATTCCATTTCCCCCACAGGTCTGTTGTGAGATTGTATGATTTGGCTATGAGCTGTGGTACAGTTGTATCATCTATGTGAATACCACCATGAAGCAATACGTTTACCACTGCAGGTACTTTGTAGAGTCACATTTGTAAATTGTAAAGACAAACAAGCAAACAAAAATCAATGCAACAGTTATTGCTTTATTTTGTCCAGTGTGTCAAAGTTTTAGTAATGGAATTTTGCTATTTTTTTAATACTGTTTTATCATTAATTGTAAAATAAATAAATAAATACTACTATACTACTACTACTACTAATAATAATAATACTAATGAAAATATACACTATCATAATATATTGTATAATAATATTATATAATAATATAGAAACCATCATTATAATGGTATTATACACAACAACAACAATAAATTAACTGAATTAAATTAATTCATTATCATCAAGATTTTTTATTTCAATCCTCATACACAATTCCATAATAATTAGGGGGAGAGCGGGGATGAAAGTAAACTCTAAAAAATGCTGGGTTAAATACAACCCAGTGCTGGGTAAATATTGGACAGAACACATGCTGGGTTGTTTTCAACCAACAGTTGGGTTAAATGTTTAACCCAAACTTCTGGGCAGTAACCCAACCGCTGGGTTCGTCCATATTTTACCCAGCGCTGGGTTGTATTTAACCCAGCATTTTTTAGAGTGTACCATTTTTCAGAAAAAAACATAATTTAAAAAGATAATGTTGCAGACAGAGATGTATTTTTGCTGTGGCCAATAACTCAGAAGTGTGGTCTATCAACACCAGGTGGTATTTTGTACAAATGTAGAAAGACTTCAGTATAATTTCACTTTGAACATAAGTTGCACATTGTTACTTTTGACCTCGTCGGTTGGGACGAAAGTAACACACAGGTGTTTCAAAAGTAACACAACAATACAAGATAGATTTTTTGTGTTACTCTTGTTTTTATTAAATATACCTGACTATGACCTTGTTAATATGTAACTGCAAACATATTTTGTCCTTTATCTTTGCAAAAAAATATAAAATTACATTTTCATTTTAAATTTAAGTTACATCAAATGTTTCAAAACCCGACTGTACAAACTTGAATTGTTTAAAATATTTATTTATAAAATTTTAGTTTTATAAAAATTTTTTTTAACAGAATGAATAATATGAAAACGAAATTAAATTAGCATAATATATATTCTCAACATGATGTAACAGTAGGCCTATTCATGTTTCCATCCAGATGTTTTTATGCATAAATTCAAAATGTGCATAAAAATATCTGGAAGCACTGCAGATTCATAGGTGGAGGTGGAAAAGCTAAGGTATGGCTAAAACCTAAATATGACTAATGTGACATAGCAGCTGCCCTGAGACTGATGTTCCTGACAGATAGGCCTATGTCCAGAAATGCCCTTTCACGAACATCTGGCTGAATCAGACCTCTGTCTGTCTTTATGACCCTCGCTCTTGGCATATTTTTTTTGGTATAATATGACATAAACATGTTTTAATAAATAATGCAAGACACAGAAAGTCACCACATTAGCATGCAGCGGGACAAAATAAACACTTGTTGTCACTGTAGTAGGGGGACAAAAGTAACAACTGTTACTTTTGTCCTGACAGGAACTCCTGACATTTAAACCCGATTTACTTTTATACTGAAAAACTCTGAAAAGGCAAACTTCAGGATGTGTCACAGCACTAAATAACATGTATATTGATCATTTCTGTGACACATGAAACGAGAAACACAACACAACTAATTTGAAAAAATTACCGCTTCAGTAATTTACTTATTGTACTCGAAAACTGCTTTCTGGACCCAACCGCGGGAAACAATGACGAAATCATGTGATATTTCTCAGCTCCGTCAAGGGTTGCGTGGTGAATGTGCTGTCATAGCTTGGAAAGCAAATGTAGTCAGGGCTCTGAGAAAATCACTTTTGTTACTTTCGTCCCCGCTCTCCGCCTATACATAATTTTTACATATTACCTGAAAATGGTATAAGCTGAAGCCTTAGCTTGTTGCTGTTTTTTTTTTCTTAACAAACATCACTTCCACTACAAAATTTAACCTAAATAAAAGATACAAAATGTGACTTAAAAATTCTTAAGACCTTTATACGGGACTGAAAATTATACCTTTTATAAATGAATACAATTGTTTAAAATATTTTATATACAAAGTATACAACTGAGTTATAAACACATAATAATTCCTTTTTAGATTTTATTCTACTGTTTTAAATAAATTGCATTAATAAATATGCAATGAACATTGTTCTCCAATGAAATCAGTTTCATTACATATATAATGTTATTTTGAGACCTACTAGTTGAGACCTAAATATCCTAATGCTTTGCTCTTTGATTTTGATAATGTCAGGATGTACTGCAGCTCATTCTGTAGTGTGATGCTGGAAAAAATAGGACATTTCCAAAGGAACTCTAGATATTCCTGTTCTGTGGTGACTGGAGGGTGTTTTTCTTAACAAAACACACTACATTAGTGTAACCTGCTGTACATTCTCATTATTAATGCTGTGTGCTTGCTCCCAGACTCATCTCCACTGTTACATAATGCAGGAGATTGCATTCCCAGAATAGTGCTGCGGTGCTTTAGGGAGGAATTGTGCATAAGTGTCATGTTGTATGAATGTAAAGAAAAAAAAAATGAACACAGAATCAGTGTCAAGCCAAACCTCCAACGAAATGGGCACTTATTTCGAGTCCCACGAGCAGAAGTGATGCAGTGAACACAACGTTGTACTGATATAATTCAAGAAGCGGGACGTGAACCTCTCAGATCTCTCCCTGGAGAACAGTGTTCATCACAGTGTTGCAACAACTGCGTACTTACCGTATACAGTAAGAACAGCTGAGCTCGACAGTGTTGAACAAATGCAGCCCTGGCTCTGATCTCAGCTCAGAGTTTATCGCCAGCACTGAGTCATTAATCGATGCAGCTCAGCAGAATCATAGCGGCGTGAAGCTTGCCCATCCAGAATGATGCCGCACTGCTGCAAAGGGGCCAATTGACTGTAGAGGTCTGAAATTGTTTTTCCTTCAGCATCTAAGAGGCGCTCCTGTGGGACGAAGCAAGGGGAAGGGAGAAAGAACGAAAGGGAGATTGGGAAGGGGGGTTCTGTGTGAATTACTGTGATGTGATGGCAAGGTATTCGTCGAGAGTGCCGCTGATAGGATCTGAAGTCTGGAGGGGAAAGATAGTGCGGCAACAGCGAGAGGATCAACCCGCTGACAGCTTCCTGTCATTCATTCACCTCAGAAAGCTCAAAGCCACGGCTTTCCAAGCACACCTAATCAATAATGACACGAACAACATTTCACACAGCTCTCATAAACTTTAATGGCTTTTCCAATTACTCTGACTGACAAATTTAGACCCGGGCATTAAAATGGATGAAAATTAACTATAACTTAGCCGCTCATGTGCATCCAGCCGTACGTACCGTGGAATTTGTTTCCCATCTTAATTGCGAGCAAAGTTGTGAAGGACAAAAATGACCAAGGGATAGAAAAGGGGAGTGTGGTTTCATAGGGTTCGTTGTTATTTATAATAGGAGATGGAGGTCTTGGCATCTGATGTGTCTGTGTGTTGACTCAAGGGCTTATGCTGCTCTGCTGGCTCTGTAGAGAGAAAAACAGACCACTGTCATGTCAAAGAGCATTTACATACTGCTTTGTTCACTTGCCCCCGATGCATCTGAGCACACACTGAAACCACTAAAGACATTTGTATACCACAGCAGATCTGCTGCCAGAGAATATTTAATGGACTTGTTTATAGATGCTTTGTCCGAATGCAACTTTCCGAGGAGTTTTTTGTTTTACACTTTCTCTGAGGGCAAAGTTGGATAAAATGAATTGGTTTCTTTTTCGTATTATTATTTTTAAGAGCTTTTTTGCCTGTATTTGACAAGATGGAATCAATGTCTGTTACCCCACACAAAGGCTAACATGCTGGAAAATGTGAAATACTCATGAGGCCATGATTTTTGTACTTTTTAAATGAAAAGCCATATTGTCACAATTCACAAAAATCACAGAAAATCATACCACAGTATACATAACAATAATAAGTAGATATTAAATACTTGATTAATATATTCTTAAATATACAGTACGAGTCAATTATATATATATATATATATATATATATATATATATATATCTATGTTAAATAATTATTAATACATAATTGTGAATAATATTTTATTATTCCGTTACACTTTACACAAATTACACTAATAAGTATTATTAACTAACTATGGCCAGGTTTCACAGACGAGGCTTAGCTTAAGCCAGGACTAGGTCTTTGTTAAAGTAAGATATTTAAGCAGCTTTTATAAAAATGCCTTAGAAGAAAACGTTTCAGGTGTGCATCTTGAGACAGAACAATGACACTGATATATAACTGATATAGACAGCTCAAACATGCATTTTAGTCTGGGACTAGCTTAAGCCTTGTCTGTGAATCTGGGGGTATATGTACTAATTATATGCTTAGGGTTTGGGTTAGGATTTGATTTAGGGTCTATTGCTTGTAATCATACATAATATACTGTTATTACTATAGTAAGTACATGTAAATGTAACTTTAACATATACATTTTATAATAACATTTATTTTATTATTCGCATTATTATTTTCAATGTATGACACATATATAGTACAAATCAAGTTGTAAAAATAAATAAAAAATAGTTTGCTTACAATATTCCTTCAAACTATACTGTAAGAAAAATAAATGATTTCATATCCATTGGGGCTGTCTTCCTTTCCTTTTACTTCCATACTCCTGTTCCTTTCCCCTCATCTCTTTGCTGACCTGTATATTTCTAGACACACGGGTGCTCAGAGGAGGAAACAGTTATAAGCTTCAGCGCTCTGTGTATGTCTTCCCAGTGACACCAGTCACAAGGGCTGTGCATATGAGTAAAGCATCTCAGCTGCAGCTGAAATCTCAAAGGCCCCTATGTTGCAGAGGTAAAATAACCCCCAAAACACCTGTCCAATTTACCTGTCCTCCTAAAGGCACCTGTCCCATATGAGACCACCATCAATTGCCAGCACTGGGGTTGCACATCATAAAAACACTTCACAGCAAAAAGAAAAAAAAAAAACTGCTTGCTGTGCAAATTGTATTCCTCATTTGCATTGTGTGCTGTAACTTGACTGGTATCATAAGGTGTTTTTGGGGAATACTTGTGAACAGGTTGTGCTGTCCTGTAAGCAGATTTTCATCATAAATACAAGCAAATTTTAAACAGAAGAAAACACCTGGCATAAAAAAGCAGTGTATGCAGTGGACAGTCTACTTAATTAAGCACACTATTTACATTTCACATTGAGGTAATTGTAATGGCCACAAGCAGTCTACATTTGGGGGTTTATCCATGTTGCTGCTGTAAGGGAGGCCTTCATTCTAATTAGGACTTAACTAGTAAAGTAGGGTGTAAGCGAAAATAAACAAGTATTCTGCTTTCTTATTAGCTGTTCCAAAATAAAGTGAACAGCTTATCTAGATGCCTGACTCAAAGTCTTCACCAAACAGGAAGCAGCAACATTAGGCAAGCGAGTCAAGAAAAATGTAAAAATATGTTTTATGCTTATATTGACACAGTCAGCTTAGCCGCATGCTAACGTCAAATTATTGGGATCACTTGTGAACTGAGTGACCCAAATCAATCACTTAGTTTCATGATGGAACAAATGAGACCAAAATATGCTTCATTCTCCAAAATGACCTACTAAAAAGAAGAGCTTGCTGTACCAGTAGTAGTATTGTTAAAAGTAATTTAAACTGAAGACTGGGACTCTGTCATTCTCATGTGTAGGGGAATCTGATGCCACTGTTTGGGTATAAAGGGGAGAGTCATCGTGTCCTTGGGGTACACTGGGCAAAGGATGCTTGTCCACTGACAATTCCCAGCCAATATTTCATCATTGGGGCATTGTATGCATGATATGAGCTTGAGGTATATGGGGTCGGGGTATGATTCTTACTTGAGGTGTGAGAGTTTCCAGGTTCAAATCCCTTACAAGCCCCCAAGTTGTTATGAGCCCTGGCTCAATAGGAAGTAATAAAATGAGGGACACACACAAACATTAACAGTTTGTAATGCAGGGTGCCTGGCTGAATTTGTAATGCATTGTTGTAGTGTGGTAAGATGCTCAAAACAATCTTAAACCAAAATGTAACACAAACAATGTCCCAAGTCATCACTTAGGCTTGATTAGCAATCTATTTTGAAGGAGCATCTGAACCACAGCGACAGGTGTGCCCAATGGACTGCAGATTGGGGTAAGTCGTAGGCAGAGCCACCGATCACAAAGCTACCAAACAAGCAGCGGGGATCGTCACAAGCCCTACATGGGTTTGTCCATAGGTTCCAATTCAGCCCTATCTGAATTAGCCCATACTAGTGCTAAGAGGATGGTATGTGCCCTCAATGAGTTTGTCCATTGGTTCCATGTTGACCCTATCTGAATAAGCCTGACTGTGCGTTCACACCAGACGCGACTTGCACGAATAAATCGCGCTATTTGCGCGTAGTTGGACGCTTGAACATTTTGAGTTTACTCGCTTCATTCGCGGGTGAAATTCGCTTCATTCGCGCGTGAAATTCACTTCACAACAGACGCGAATTCGCGTCATGGGAGGGGCTTCTGCAGGCGGCTCCAGTCTCGTTGTGATATGGCTGACATGGATTTTGTTTAGAGGCTAGTTGCACTTTATGTGCTATGGAAACACTGGACGTGTGTATTTCAGCCGAGAATGTAGTTGTTTAAAACTCAAATCTGCGGTTTATTTATAAAAACAGTGCCTATTTGAAAATGTGCTTCTCCGATTTCGGAGCCGTGAGCTCCACGCGATCACTGGGCGCTCGTGCTCATGTATCCCAAAGAGAGGAGCATAAACTCGGCTAGTCCTTCTGACATTTGCCGCTGGCTCTGATGTATCTGTAACGTTAGTGGATAAACATAAGATATAATTCGTTTTGGGTAAATCTAACAGGTAATCTTTGGTCTATCGTACAGCTCCGGGTATCTACATACAGCCTCCGCTCGTAATCACGTCACTACTAGAGCAAGCTCCTGATTGGTTAACGCGGCGCGAATATCCGCCAAAGTTCAGATTTTTCAACTGACATGGTCACTGTGCGGCAAACGCACGAAACGCTCAATTCGCGCCGCGTCATTCGCGCTGCCTCATTCGTGCGAACCGCGCCGCAGGATGTCTATTCGCGTCTTTGCATTGACTTAACATGTAAATCACTCGCGCTTAACGCTTCATTCACGTCTGGTGTGAACGCACCTTGAGTATATATGGCACATATGCCAGGACCGATATGGAAGCCATGGACAAACCCATTTAGGGATGATACTGGGACTTATTCAGATAAGGCTGACATGGATCCCATGGACAAACCCATACCTTATACCTCTATCATGCCTACATTGACTCTATCATGAAATGTTGGCTGGACTGCATGCGAGGACAAGTGTTTTGAACTTGACTGTGGCTGGGATAGGAAGCCAATGGAGGAAGCAAAGCAGATGTGTGACGTGGGAGTACTTGGAAAGGTGTAATATCAGCTGGGCCACAGTATTCTGGATGAGCTGCAGAGGTTTTATTGCATATCCTGGGAAGTCAGCCAACAATGATTTGTTGCAAATCGAGATGAGAGCACACCAGGGGTTGCACCAGAACCTGAGTAGCTGCCCTGGTAAGAAAAAGTCTGACTTGGCAGAGTGTTTGCAAGAAGAATCTGCATGTCTTCGCTATGTGGCCAAGACATTGTTCAGTGTAACACCAAGGCTCCTGGCTTTCTGTATGGGTGAGATGGTTGAGTTGTCTATTGATAAGTTTAGCTAAAGATCATATACACTCATAGTCCCTAGTGAAGGTCTTGAGACTGAGCTAATGTGCGGTCAGCATATCAGGGCATTATTTTCCTCAGTCTGTTTCCAGACTTGAGTGGCCACAAAGAAGGACATGCTTACTTTTTCAGGACATGCACTTCATTGTATTCACAGTTTTGGATGCTGTTGAAAGATCCTGCAGAATGTTCAGTTTTGAACTACTGAAATGTAGGTGTACATTTGATCAGTTTGAACCCATGAGCTTTGTGTTACAAGAGCAATACACTACTTGAGCTTCAAGAAATTCTACCAGTTATAGAAAGTGCTGTTGTAAGATATTTGGATTGCTGAGGAGTGCGATTGCTCAAACCAATGGATCCAAAACGTCCTGCGAGATTAATGTATATAAACAAGGCTAGGAAGCCTGAGTTATGAGTAACAAGACCCAGCAGAGATAAACAGAATTATAAGAACATCTCTCTATTAATTCTGAATGTTTGAGTCATCTAAGATCAGTCTGAAAGCCTCATAATAATGCAATAACCAAGAAAGAAAATGTGCCACTTATTGTACAATGCTTTCTCCAGTCAGGAGTCATTACCACCTTCCACACTCCCTACAGCTGCAGTTACTTCTCTCCAGAGACAGCAAACGTCAAATGACTGAGAACTAAATGTTCCTACTGCACAACACATCCACCACTGACAGGAACCTCAGAGGGAGCCATGTTCAAGGCTAAATTTACATTTACATTTACATTTATGCATTTAGCAGACGCTTTTATCCAAAGCGACTTACAATGCAATCAGGCTATATATATATTTTTTTTTATCAGTATGTAAATACAAAATATTATAAAACGGACTACAGGTTTGAGAACGAAATTTGATTTATCTGTTTTGGGCTGCCCCTGTTTGCAATTTATGAAAAATTGAGAGAGAGCGGTTCAGTTATGAAGTCAAGTTTTCAAGATGCGTTGCTTATCAAGGATTGGTTGCTGAGTGACTTTGCGCAAGGACAGTCAAACAGGTAGGGCAGTGCACTGGGGAATTCTGGGAATTTTCACACATTATGTTATCCCTGCCCATAACTGAAAATGACAGGCAGTAACTGACAGCTACTCTGGAATGGGAATAAAGATCTGGACAATGATTAGAGGAAACGTTAATGTGGACAGTCTGTTTGATGCATGTTGCACAACAAAAAAATTAAAAGTGCTTGTGAAAACTTCCAATTAGTCTGTCTAGCAGCAACACAACTTACAGAAACTTCAGAATTTGTCTCGGATGGCAAAATAGTGGTTAAAATTTGTACAGCATAGTAGTAGGTATAGTATTGTAGGTGCATCTGGCAAATCGAGTTTGAGTCCTGGTCCTCTTTTCCCCCACCCCCCTTTTAATTATCATCATTTGAACAGCATCGAACATATATGGGCAATTAGCACATAGCACACGACATGCAGTATATGCCTCAGATATGTTTGGAAAAAGAAAATCAAAGTACTTCATGTAATCACAACAGTTTAAATTAACAGTATTTCATTGTCTCCATGCTGGTAAAGTTCATTCTAATAGGCACAAACACAATTTACATTTGATATTCTTTTTTTTTGGTAGTCACGAAAACAACACAGCATGTTGCGCTAATTGCTTCAGCAGGTAGCAAAAAGATACAAAGCGTATAATGTTGCAACAAGAACCGGTGTCAAAAGAACAAAACACAATTTACAGAATGAGGTGTTCGTTTTTTTTTCTTTCACCTGAACTATTCTTTCTCTTCAAAATAACACAAACAACATTCTTTTAGCTCAGAGCAAACAGTTTAGGCCAACTTCTTGTTACTGGGGAGAATGCGTGGAAATGAGAAAGAAATGTGTATGGGTTTAGTGGAGGTGGAGGTGGAGGTTTTTACTGTGCAAAATGTCTAACTAATGCACAACATATCATCACTGCTAGAAATATATACAGTGGCAAAAATAAGTCTGTGAACTCTTACCTCTTCATTGACTACTCATACTGGTCTTCATCTAAGTCACAATTGCAGACAAACACAATCTTACTAAACTAATACACAAACTGCTCAAAGGTTTACTTAATTTATCCATCTTGCATTGTAAATACTTAATGCATTTGTGCATAATGCATTCAACTCATCCCGGCCACATACTGTTTGAGCCCCTTCCATCGGGAAAGAGATACAGGGCAATTAGAACACGCACAGAGGAACAGTTTTTTTTTCCCAGAGCCGTAGCCTGTATTACACCTCTTTCCTTTACATGCACGGACACAGTTGTGGGAAACTGAAGACTGCAACGAAACTTAAGCTGTCTACCTGCTTCCAGTGCACTGAACACTTTAATGTTTAATGTTTGTCTTTTTGCACTGCATTGTTATGTACTTTAGTGTTATTATGCTGTTGGTTCCGAGAGTTACCAAACAAATTTCATTGTATTATTATAATGACAATACAAGTTTCTATTCTATTTAATAAAATGTGAAAAATACAATTGTTTATGTTATTAGTTTAGTCAAATTGTGTTTTTCTTTAATTGTGAGTTTAAGAAATGAAATCCAGATATTTCCAATATCTGGATAATATATTTTTATGTTTCTAACATTATTTCTGCACTTTACTCACTTTTTTTTAACACACTCTCTACAGCACAGTGACCATGTCAACAACAGGTTCAGATATAAAAGAGAGTATAAAGGCATCATATTTGTGTCCATGGATTCCGTGTCCATGTCCATCTCTTTGACGGAAAAACGTCTTATCTGCGGTTTGATGCGGCAGTATAGTCTGTGAATGCAGTGATGTTATGAATGATGGAGAAAAGAAGACCTGTGAATAAACAGCTCCATGTTGACATGCAAGAGAGGCACAATTTCAGGTGCATTAAGTGAGACAGGATTCAATTTCCCTGCATGCACCTTTGCTGTCTGACTTCTGCAATTTTAAAGAGGATATATGACAGTTAGCTGATGCACCCACCCTGTCATCTGATATACATGCAGCACATTCAAAAATGCTGAAAGTATCTTGTCTACAAAAAACTAGGGGAACAAGGAAGCAGGCAGTCATTTAGTAGATGCTTTTACCTAAAACAACTTATAATACATCTACTACAAATACACCACAACACTCAATGGAAGAAAACAAAAAAGACTTTGTGTGAGCGTTTTGCAAGAACTATTGTTCTGCATCATATATTTAATATTTACCCACCTCTGAACGTCATATGACAAAAACTGTAATCGGTTGCTTCTCATGTCAAAGACTAGGTGGTTCTTTGTCAGAATAAGCTGCATAGTGGACCAGAATGTATGTCGCAAATGAAAAGTCTGGCTATGGAAGACTGTATCACCTTGATCTTGGCACCAATTCAAAGTCTTTTAAGTCAAATCCCATAAGGCCAAACTCCTAGCTTCAACATAAAAGAGAAAGAAAGATGATGCAATGTTTACCATCTGCCATGCATTCTGAATTGTAGAATATGTGCACTTTGTTCAGTGGATCCTGGCCTTCACATTTAGCTAATATTTTAGCAGGTGTCATTTTGGTAGAACACGGGGGTTTTTGTATGGTGGTCCAAGGACCTCCAAGGGGGTGCTTGAGGAAAAAATAGAAAAAAACCTTAGTAGTAATATTCATCATCATAATAAATACATGGACCAGATTTGATTTTTTTATTGTTCATACAGTATAATATGATAAGAATATGATATTGGAGAAAAACACCTCAATGCATGTTTAATATATAATTTACTTCACATACATAATTTAATCATGAAACCATTGCCATTCAAGAAACATTTAAGTATAAAAACAAGAATATGCCATAATTGTGTATTTTATTAGACATGTAGTTCATGGCAATGCATTTCAATGTTTGATTTTAACAATGATTGATTTGTTTACTTCTATTCTAAACAATTTAGCATACAAGCTAAACTAAACATAATAAATACACTGACTAGATTTTAATTTGTATTGTTCATATAATATGATATGAATATGCTATTGGAGAAAAACACCTCGATGCATGTTTAATATGTAATTTACTTCACATACATAATCACAGACACAAGGGGAAGTCGTGGCCTAATGATTAGAGAGTCGGACTCGTAATCCAAAGGTTGTGAGTTTGAGTCTCAGGCTGGCAGGAATTGTCGGTGGGGGGAGTGAATGTACAGCGCTCTCTCCACCCTCAATACCACGACTTAGGTGCCCTTGAGCAAGACACCGAACCCCCAACTGCTCTCCGGGCGCCGCAGCATAAATGGCTGCCCACTGCTCCGGGTGTGTGTTCACGGTGTGTGTGTGTGTTCACTGCTGTGTGTGTGCACTTTGGATGGCTTAATTGCAGAGCACAAATTCCGAGTATGGGTCACCATACTTGGCCGTATGTCACTTCACTTTCACTTTCAATTTAATTTCATCATGAAACCACTGCCATTCAAGAAACATTTAAGTATAAAAACAAGAATATGCCATAATTGTGTATATTGTTAGACTCATGTATTTCATGGCAATGCATTTCAATGTTTGATTTCAACAATGATTGATTTGTTTACTTGTATGCTAAACAATTTAGATTCTGCATTGGGTTGCCACTTGTCTAATGTAAAACCTGTGTGGTGCAATGTACAATATATTTTGTCCAGATTGCATCAGCATGAAGCATTACATAGATTGCCTAAACCACATCGGAGGCAATCTTAGGTAGGTGGGATAGTGATTTTATTAAAATGGTCAGAATAACAAATTTGTAGCTCATACCTGGCTGACACTGAGCTATTAAAGTAACTACGCTTATAAATCTCCCAATATCCTGAAGACCTTCAGTGTTGGCTAAGAGGATGCAGCATCAAACTTGTTAAAGATGAATGTTGGAGATTTCAGGGCGGGTTTTGGACTGCTTGTAAATAGCTGGCAGCGATGAGAAGCTTCTGCAGAGCTCTGACGTTTTGCCTGTTCATACTTCAATAAAAAACAAAATTCCTCCAGCTTGCAGACGCAGTTTGTGAAGTGTGCATGTTACACAAGCTTTGATTTCAGAGAATGTATTGTCTCAGGGCTGTTCACTGGAAAAAATGACTCTTAGATCAAGTAAATAATTCTGTTTTAGTGGTTTACTTATCCTGACATGAATATACAACTTTAAAAAACAAAACTAAGATGTTGCCCCCTGAAACAGACCATCCAGAACTCAATCAAGATAAATGTGAAACAGGATTTTAATGATAAATAGATTTTTCTTTTTTTTAAAGTCAAATGCATTTGCTTTCTACCATTAAAAATAGGTATCTACAGCTATATTTGACACATTAAGCTATATTAAGTTAAACTTCTGCATGATGAATAATGCAGCTTTATGGAGTATGCTAAAGGTGATGATTTTAATTTTTTTTCCCAATGTTTAAAGGGCTAGATAATTGATCGTTGTTAGCTGATTATTTTGCTGTATTGTTATTGTTTTTCAAAGGTACAGTTCAGGCTGAAAAAAAAATATGCATATAGTTGATGCATATGAGCATGTGTTTGTTTGTTTTATTTGACAAAATTTAAAACATAATACAAAAAAGTCCAAAAAGACTAGTTCATACACATTTCAAAACTGTAGAGGATAAAATACACAAAAAAGCCTTCGGCTTATTTCCATTGTGGTCCTCGGTATTTTAAAAAATGGATGAACAAATCACAAATGGAGTGCAATCCACTCAAGTTCAGAAACTCTGAATCATATCAAGGTCTTTGCTTTACACCAGTTATGTAAACTTCTGCTTTTTTTTTAGACACTCACCACACAAACTTCAAAACATCAATGATGAAACAACCATTTTTTTACTTCCCTTCTAAAAATACTATCAACTTGTATCTCTTGGATACACCCAGGTAATTTATTCCAAGCAACAGAGCTAGTATATAATTTTTTTTTTTCCATTTCACTCTTAAACCTACAAGGATATACAGGTGCATCTCAATGAATTAGAATGTCGTAGAAAAGTTCATTTATTTCAGTAATTCAACTCAAATTGTGAAACTCGTGTATTAAATAAATGCAATGCACACAGACTGAAGTAGTTTAAGTCTTTGGTTATTTTAATTGTGATGATTTAGGCTCACATTTAACAAAAACCCACCAATTCACTATCTCAACAAATTAGAATACTTCATAAGACCAATAATAAAAAACATTTTTAGTGAATTGTTGGCCTTCTGGAAAGTATGTTAATTTACTGTATATGTACTCAGTACTTGGTAGGGGCTCCTTTTGCTTTAATTACTGCCTCGATTCGGCGTGGCATGGAGGTGATCAGTTTGTGGCACTGCTGAGGTGGTATGGAAGCCCAGGTTTCTTTGACAGCAGCCTTCAGGTCATCTGCATTGTTGGGTCTGGTGTCTCTCATCTTCCTCTGGACAATACCCCATAGATTCTCTATGGGGTTCAGGTCAGGCGAGTTTGCTGGCCAATCAAGCACAGTAACACCATGGTCACTGAACCAGCTTTTGGTACCTTTGGCAGTGTGGGCAGGTGCCAAGTCCTGCTGGAAAATGAAATCAGCATCTCCATAAAGCTTGTCAGCAGAAGGAAGCATGGACGTGCTCTAAGATTTCCTGGTAGATGGCTGCGATGACTGTGGACTTCAGAAAACACAGTGGACCAACACCAGCAGATGACATGGCAGCCCAAATCATCACTGACTGTGGAAACTTCACACTGGACTTCAAGCAACATGGATTCTGTGCCTCTCCACTCTTCCTCCAGACTCTGGGACCTTGATTTCCAAATGAAATGCAAAATTTACTTTCATCTGAAAAGAGGACTTTGGACCACTGAGTTCTTTTTCTCCACAGCCCAGGTAAGACGCTTCTGATGTTGTGTCTGGTTCAGAAGTGGCTTGGTAGCCCTTTTCCTGAAGATGTCTGAGCGTGGTGACTCTTGATGCACTGACTCCAGCTTCAGTCCACTCCTTGTGAAGCTCTCACAAGTGTTTGAATCAGCTTTTCTTGACAGTATTCTCAAGCTTGCAGTCATCCCTGTTGCTTGTGCACCTTTTCCTACCCAAATTCTTCCTTCCAGTCAACTTTGCATTTAATTTGCTTTGATACAGCACTCTGTAAACAGCCACACCTTTCAGTAATAACCCTCTGTGACTTACCCTCTTTGTGGAGGGCATGAATGTTCATCTTCTGGATCATTGCCAACTCAGCAGTCTTCTCCATTATTGTGGTTTCAAAGAACAAGAGATACCCGGAATTTATACTGTAGGGATGGTCATTAATTGAAACTCAAATGTATATATTCTAATATTTTGAGATACTGATTTTTGACTGTCATGAGCTGTAAGCTCTAATCATCAAAATTAAAACAAAAAAACTTTTGAAATGTTTTACTTTACATGCAATGAATCTAAAATATATGAAAGTTTCACTTTTTGAAATAACTTACAAGAAAAAATGAACTTTTTCACGACATTCTAATTAATTGAGATGCACCTGTATATAATTACTACTCGCCCTTGTAGAATGACAGTGAACGTCTCTTACAAATACATAATATTCTGACGTGACCCTTCGACAGCGATGTACGCATAGTCTTTCGCTCTGCTCACTTTGTCAATATTATATTATCCTGTCAGTAAATTTCGAACCACTCTGCATTGGACCCATCATGAGTGTTTCAGCAGTCGGGGGCGATCGGAAAGGAGAGATTGAGCAATTGCCAAAGACGAAAAAGTTCAAAGATTCCACCATCTCCAGAGAGGATCTCGATGATGCTATCGCTAACGGTATCGAGCTAGCATTTAAAGATGCAGCAAAGCACTTTGGATTCGGTTGTGACTTTGGCAGTAAGAGATGCGGTGGACTCTGTGCTGATTCCAGCATTGCGTGAACTGCGTGAGGACATACAAGCGACTAACAATTTTGTTAAAGAGCTGAGAGCGGAGATTGAGGCGATAGCTACCGCGGCGAAGCAGACACGTGACCGGGTTGATTCCGTTCAAGCAGCTGCACGTGAGGATAGGAGGACAGTCACGGACTTAGGAAATCAGCTGGAGCGACTCACCGAGAAGATGACGGATATGGAGGATAGGAGCAGGAGGAATAACATTTGGCTGGTGGGATTGCCAGAGTTAATCTTTCCAAGTGGATCCCTTCCTTGAGGGACCATAACATCGAGACTGACCGGGCACATCGCGTATATGACGGAAGGAAAAACTCTGATCGGCCGCGCACTCTCATCTTCCGTGTACTAAGATGGCATGACAGATCGGAGATCCTGAGAGGTGCTCGGCAGGCCTATCTGGTGAAATGCACGCAGGACAATGTCACACTACTATTTGTTCCCGACTTTAGTCCAGCCACAACCATCAGGAGAAAGGCCTTTAATCCGGTTTTGAAGAAGATGACAGCGCTTGGTCTCCAGCCCTTCCTCACCTATCCGGCGGCAATTAAACTACGGCACAAGGGTTAGCAGAGAAGTTTCGACTCTCCTCAGAAAGCGGAGGATTTTATCAGCTCCCTGTCGCAGAGGAAGACATATGCTGAGGCTCTACAGAGCAACGGGAATACGGTGGCCATCATCTCTTCGACCCGGCGGGAAGGACTTGAAGGCCGGGATGGAGGTGATCCCAACTGCCCGGGAGACGATGGTGGCAGGGTGGAGATGGATACTTGCTAAATCTCTTTTTCTTTTTCTTTTTTTCTGTCCTCTCCTCCCCAGGGATATTGTCCCTATCTATCCGGTACAACAATCTCTTTGCTGGTAAGACTAACACCCTTTTTTCTTTTTTGGAGGGGACTAATGGAGAGTAGGTTTAATTACAATAATTTTTTGGCTGTGTGAGCCTTTCGGGGGACATGTCTTGCGTTGAAGTGGATCGGTCACGTACCATCACTATTTTTTGTTGCTCAATCAGACCTACGTTCTCGGTAATGTGTGGTCTGAGTTGTTTCTTGTTTATGGTTGTTGGTTGTTCATGTTTCTATGTTGTTTTTATTTTTTACAACAGACATTTATACGTTTATTTATTTTACCCTATTTCTAAAAGGATTTTTCACCTAGGAGGTTTGGTATCTAAAATGCACATCAGCATTTACATGTTACTTACAGAATGGAAGTGCTTCTGCTTTTTTTCATTTATTGAATACAATCTTGGGATTATGAATATTCAATGCATACTCTAAATATTTTATCACTGAATGTGAATGGTTTAAATTCTGCTGTTAAACGAACCCGTGTGTTAGAATATTTACACCGTAAATCTATTTCCTGTGCCCTAATACAAGACACACATTTAAAACAATCTGACGTGGCACGTTTCCAGAATAAGTATTATAAATTAGCAGCCTTTTCCTGCGCTCTCAATAAAACTAAGGGGGTGCTTATCCTTGTTAACCGGAAGTTAAATTTAACAATTGAACACCTTCGTAGTGATGAGAAGGGTAGATTTGTTTTTATCTGATGCAAAATATATAATAATAGGTTAGCATTGGTCTCTATTTATGGTCCGAATGAGACAGACAGTGCATTCTTTACACAGATTTCCAAAACTCTACTTGAGCAGATTGATTGCCCTCTAGTGGTGGGTGGTGATTTTAATGCTGTTGTAAATCCTGCTTTAGATAAATCTCAATCTGATAGAACAGCCAATCCATCCTCTAAATTACTGAATACATTTATCACTGAGCTCAACTTAATCGATCTTTGGAGAATTCAGAATACTAAATCTAAGGACTTCACTTTTTTTTCTAATAGATATAAGACTTTCTCTAGGATAGACTATATATTTCTTAGCCCATCTTTAATTTCATCTAATTCCTCCATCTCTATATTACCAATTTTATTATCTGATCATTCTGCTGTGTTGTGCAGTGTTCCTCTTTCCGATGTTAAAGCCAAGTCCCCTAGATGGCACTTTAACATATCATTATTAAGTAATCAGACTTTCAATACTTCTCTAAATTAATATATTAAGGAATTTATTGAAATGAATATGCCCTCTGAGGTGGATCCTCAAATAATGTGGGAAACGACTAAGTGTGCTATACGAGGTTTCTGTATATCTTTCTCTTCTACTCTTGCCAAAGCGAAAACTCACCAGTTAATTAGAAATAAATTATAATTAATAAAACATAATTAGAAAATAAAATCCAATCATTACAAAACCTACAAAAACAACGTTTTACTGAGCAACAGGCTACACAGCTGTCCTCTTTAAAAGAAGAATATGATTTACTTTCACACTCAAAGCCGGAATTTATTTTACATAGGACTAGGCAAAAATATTATTTCGAATCAGAGAGACCTAGTCATTTATTGGCCCTTAGTCTGAAATAATGTGAGTCTAAGGCATATATTAGCGCAATAAAATCATCGGATGATCAGGTCACCACGAACCCTGTGGCAATTAATTAAATATTTAAAGTTTTTTACACAAATCTGTATAAAGCCGAAACAGATTTTGATGAACCAATTTGTAAGCAGTATTTAGATAAATTGGAACTTCCTCGGATCTCACATATGGCTAAAGAATCTTTGGAGGCCCCATTAAGTATGGAGGAACTCCACGTCTCTCTAAAAAGTCTTCAAAAGGGCAAATCGCCGGGTCTAGATGGTCTCCCCCCTGAATTATATTTAGAAATTTGGGATTTGGTAGGGACACTTATGCTTAATTCATTTAATTTTGCAATTGAACATGGGGTATTTCATAGAGATCAAAAAACATCATTGATATCATTACTTCTTAAAAAAGGGAAAGATCCATTAGATTGTTCCAGCTACAGACAGATTTTGCTTATCCCATGTGATCTAAAAATCTATGCTAAAGTTTTTGCTTCTCGTATGGAGAAGGTAATTCATAGTTTGATCAAGGAGGACCAAACCGGTTTTATCAAGGGACGTAATGCGTCTGACAATATGCGTCGACTCCTTTATATTCTTGACTTTGCAGATTCTCAATTTAATTCCAATTAACAATGTTAAAGTTAATTCTTCTATTCCCTCATTTATCCCTATTAAGGAATCGTTCACCTATTTGGGCATTACCATGTATAAAAACATTCATAAGATTGCCAGAGACAATTTTAATAATATTTTAGTTAAGGTCAAAAATGACATTCAAAGATGGAAGAATCTTAAAGTCTCTCTCCAAGGAAGAATCTCCACTGTTAAGATGAATTTGTTACCTCGATTTTTTTTTTCTCTATGCTACCACTTTCTCCCCGTCCAGGTTACTTTAAGGAGATCAACTCCATAATTTCTAAGTTTATCTGGAATGATAAATGCCCCAGAATTAAACTTACCACATTACAGCATCCTAATAGCGCAGGAGGACTGGCTGTTCCAAATTTTGAATTATATTATTGGTCGTTCCAGCTTAAGGCTCTTCATAATTGGGTTGATCCTCAATCTACAGTTTCATGGAGAGTGATTAAAGCTGACAAGGTTAAACCAAATAGACTTCAAGATATTTTATTTACTGGCACAGGAAAAAAAGGGGATAATTATAAATTTGGTCCGGTTGTGGCTAACTCTATTAAAATCTGGAAAATGGTTGAACGTCGGATAGGAGGACCCTTCAAATTTTGTAACAGTACACCTTTATGGCACAATTTTAATTTTGCATGCGGAAATCGTCCATTTGTCCAACCCTCTTGGTCTTCTTTAGGTGTAAACACGTGTGGTGATATATATGATAACCAGGGCCTCTGTTAATTTCAGACATTAAGAACCAAATTTTGTCTACCAGCATCCGCATATTTTGTCTTTCTTCAATTGCGTTCTGCTCTCAAAGCGTATGGCGTTCCTTGGGCATCTTCCATTTCCTCTCATCCTATGCGGGATTGCACCCTCTGCTGGTCGGCCATCTGTTTCCTTAATATATAATAAAATTATTGATTGCATTACAAAACCTCTTTTTATTAAAACTGTTTGGAATAGGGAATTATCTGACATTAAAGGTGCTGTATGTAGGATTTTGACTCTACTAAAGCATAAAAATACCATAATATGCTTGCAGATATTTAAGAAACATGCTAAGTTAACATACTTGTTTATCTGAAAAACAATGTTATAGTTAGTAATCCTTCTTTGAATATGTGCGGTCCGGCCCGGAATGTCTGTGTTTGTTATGGTTTGTGAAACCCGCCCACTGCCAGTTTACCCAATTGTATTTCGGCACCCCGGGTTGCCAGTTGGCGGAAAATGCCGCGTATTTCATTTCATTCATCGTCATGTGCGCCCGTTCCTGTTGGTGTCGTTAATCTGGCATCCTGCGCGTGCGTCAAGTCTGAGGAGGAGGGGCTGGTGAAAAAAAAACCGTCTCCAATATTTTGAATTTGGACTGCAATACCTAGTTCAACCGCTGGGTGTCAATCCTACATACAGCACCTTTAATTTATCTGTCGATTGGGAGAGAGTGTGGTCTAATCTCAGTTTAACATCTAAAAATTTGGCTCATCGTCTTATTCACTTCAAAGTCATTCATAGAGCATACATAACTCCTTATAAAAGATTCAAAATGAAACTACAACCAAATTTTAACTGCCATATATGTAATACTGCATCATCGGGTCCTTTTCTTCATATGTTTTGGGAATGTCCTATCATCATTAGTCTATGGACACCTGTAAACCTGGTTTTATCATCCTTACTACAAATTGATTGGCTTGTTAACCCAAGTTTGTGTCTTCTTAATGATGATTCTGGTCTCTGTATAAGTTCAATGCAAAAGAGAATGTTGTTTGCTGGTTTTACAGCTGCGAAGAAGACAATAATACAGAACTGGTTTACACCGCATATATGTGGAAAAACATATTGGATCCATAGCCTCCTGCAAATAGTGACTTATGAATGTACAACAGCACGAATCAATGGGGCCAAGCCTTCGACCATTGATGCTTGGCAGTGGTTTCTCCTTAATATACGTGATTGTATAAAGGAGTGACTTGTTTTGTGTTTTTCTTGTCCTTCCCTATCTCCCTCCCTTTTTGACTGGACTTTTGAGATATTGAGTATATGTCTGTTGTTTTGTTTTGTTATATTTTGGATGTTATGTTATGATGTTGTGTATGAAAAATAAAAAATGTTGATAACAAATACATAATATTCTAACAGATACCTTGGAACCATTTTCTTTAATATCTTAAACACCATCACTAGTTTTAAAAAAGTTACCATTTTTTCGACTTTTAAAAAAATAATTTTCCTATAATGTTCATCTCGCAAATGCATCAGTGAATGTTCTTTCAAAATAACCCAACACAGCTTATTTTCAGCAGTCCGCAATTTATTTATTTATTTATTTGAAATACCGCTATACCAAAAAACTGCAGCATAATCAAAGTGTGACTGCACTAATGCACCAGCCAACATTTTGAGAGTTTCAGTATCTAAGAAACCCGCCTGTCTTGCTAAAAATTTTATTCGATTACAAATTTTTGAGTGAGCTAAAGCAGCCATCTTTCTCCTGTCAAATTACTGTCCAAAACACAACCCAAATATTTTACTTCTCGTTTAGGTTTAATAATTTGATCTCCAACCTTTACCTCTAATCTAAAGCATTTTTTCAATTTAGCAGCTGATCCAATTAATATAACTTCAGTTTTCCCCAAATGTAAAGACAGTTATGGCAAAACCACTTGGAGACCCCTTCCATCTCTCTACTTAATTCATTTTCAATATCTTCCTTCCTCTCATGAGACACACTTATTGCTGCATCATCTGCATATACAAGCTTATTTGAACAGGCCATTTTAAAATCATTAATATATAATACAAAAAGTAAAGGACCTAATACTTTCCTAATACTAATAATTCCTTGTGGAATCCCATATGAAATGGCCAAACAATCCAAAAACACCCCATTTAAATCTACTATTTGACACCTATTTTCAAGGTAAGACTTAATCCATTTACAGGCCATATTACTAAAACCCATCACTTTAACTTTTAAAAGCAGAATACTGTGATCGACTGTATCTGCTTTTTGCAGATCTAATAGTACATCCCACTTAACTTCCCTTTATCCATTTCTTTCCTTATATAATCCGTTAAATATAAAATAGTTCTCTCAGTGGAGTGTTTCCTCCTAAAACCAGATTGAAATTCATACAATATATTATGTTTAAGAAGATAGTCTTCAATCTGATAAAAAAATATATTTTCCATCACTTTTGATAATGCACTCAGAATTGACACCGGCCTATAATTATTACAGTCAAACCTACTACCTTTTTAAAAAGGGGAATAACTCTTGCTTGTTTTATAGTAAAGCAGACACAATTAGATTTGATGCTGGTTTTGCATTGACTTGTATTCATGGTAAACACCCTGAACTAATGCATTTAAAATGGGTTTATCTAATGAATATCTGCCATCTGTAAATTGCTTTTAGCTGTAGTAACAAAGTTTTTTAAGCCTCAAAAATAGTGTGCCACTTCAAATAAAGCTGGGAATACTTTGCGTTACGTCATCACCACTTTTGTTACTTCAGTCCGGCTCTTCCTTCAAGCATATCAGGCTTAATTTACGAAATGAAATATAATTATTATTCTTTTTTTCCTCTTAAAAAAGCTAGAGGACATTCACACAGAACATGCCTTTGGGTCTAAAAATGCGAGACACAGCACTCAGGATTGTTTTTTTTTAAAAAAAGCTGTTGTAAACAAAAGCTTGCAATGTGTGCCCTGCCTCCAAGGTCTTCTGATTGGTCCACTATTTTGGAAACGACATTGACGAGTGGCGCTGTGTGTAAAAGTTGCAATTCTTTTACTTGACACAGCATCTTAAAAATGTGGCCGTCATGTGCAAGATGCTAGTGTAACAGTCATACTCGTCTATATAGCGCGTTTACACAGAAAAATAATGGAGAAGTAGTGAATTTGAATGAAAAAAAAAGTGTTCTGTGTGAACAGCCCCTTACACTGTCAAACTGTATTAAAGTTTTAGACCTATTTGTCTTCTCCAGCTTGCACTAGGGCATGAATACTCAATATGCAACAAGCAATACTCATTTTGTTTGTTTGCAAGTTTTGGATATTCTCTTAAAATTGTTAAAGCTACACTACATACTGGTAACATGAATCTTTTGAGTCTGTTTTGTTTGTGTTTCACTCACAGAGGTTCAGAGCTGACAACTTGTAAACTTTTATAAAGTCATCAATCAGTGTTTCCAACAACATCAGCATAAGACTTGACCTTTCTTAGATTTCACTGTGTGCATCGTAGTGCAAATCATCTTCATCCATGCAGAGCTGAAGCACAACCAAAACAATGTTATTAGGCAAGACTCGTGAAGTTTTATTTGTTAACTTGTTAACTGCTAGAGGGCCAGAAGTTATATATTGTATAATATATAAGTATATATATATATATATATATATATATATATATATACAGTATATATATATATATATATATATATATATATATATATATATATATATATATATATGTATACATATATATGTATATATACAGATATATATATACAGTATCTCACAGAAGTGAGTACACCCCTCACATTTTTGTAGATATTTTATTATATTTTTTCATGTGACAACAGTGAAGAAATGACACTTTGCTACAATGTAAAGTAGTGAGTGTACAGCTTGTATAACAGTGTAAATTTGCTGTCCCCTCAAAATAACTCAACACACAGCCATTAATGTCTAAACCGCTGGCCACAAAAGTGAGTACACCCCTAAGTGAAAATGTCCAAATTGGGCCCAAAGTGTCAATATTTTGTGTGGCCACCATTATTTTCCAGCACTGCCTTAACCCTCTTGGGCACGGAGTTCACCAGAGTTTCACAGGTTGCCACTGGGGTCCTCTTCCACTCCTCCATGACGACATCACGGAGCTGGTGGATGTTAGAGACCTTGCGCTCCTCCACCTTCCATTTGAGGATGCCCCACAGATGCTCAATAGGGTTTAGGTCTGGAGACATGCTTGGCCAGTCCATCACCTTTACTATCAGCTTCTTTAGCAAGGCAGTGGTCATCTTGGAGGTGTGTTTGGGGTCGTTATCATGTTGGAATACTGCCTGCGGCCATGCTCTGCTTCAGTATGTCACAGTACATGTTGGCATTCATGGTTCCCTCAATGAACTGTAACTCCCCAGTGCCGGCAGCACTCATGCAGCCCCAGACCATGACACTCCCACCACCATGCTTGACTGTAGGCAAGACACACTTGTCTTTGTACTCCTCACCTGGTTGCCGCCACACACGCTTGACACCATCTGAACCAAATAAGTTTATCTTGGTTTCATCAGACCACAGGACATGGTTCCAGTAATCCATGTCCTTAGTCTGCTTGTCTTCAGCAAACTGTTTGCGGGCTTTCTTGTGCATCATCTTTAGAAGAGGCTTCCTTCTGGGACGACAGCCATGCAGACCAAGTTGATGCAGTGTGCGGCGTATGGTTTGAGCACTGACAGGCTGACCCCCCACCCCTTCAACCTCTGCAGCAATGCTGGCAGCACTCATACGTCTATTTTCCAAACACAACCTCTGGATATGACGCTGAGTATGTGCATTCAACTTCTTTGGTCGACCATGGCGAGGCCTGTTCTGAGTGGAACCTGTCCTGTTAAACCGCTGTATGGTCTTGGCCACCGTGCTGCAGCTCAGTTTCAGGGTCTTGGCAATCTTCTTATAGCCTATGCCATCTTTATGTAGAGCAACAATTCTTTTTTTTAGATCCTCAGAGAGTTCTTTGCCATGAGGTGCCATGTTGAACTTCAAGTGACCAGTATGAGAGAGTGAGAGCGATAACACCAAATTTAACACACCTGCTCCCCATTCACACCTGAGACCTTGTAACACTAACGAGTCACATGACACCGGGGAGAGAAAATGGCTAATTGGGCGCAATTTGGACATTTTCACTTAGGGGTGTACTCACTTTTGTGGCCAGCAGTTTCAACATTAATGGCTGTGTGTTGAGTTATTTTGAGGGGACAGCAAATGTACACTGTTATACAAGCTGTACACTCACTACTTTACATTGTAGAAAAGTGTCATTCCTTCAGTGTTGTCATATGAAGATATAATAAAATATTTACAAAAATGTGAGGGGTGTACTCACTTCTGTGAGATACTGTATATATATATATATATATATATATATATATATATATATATATATATATATTCAAAACTAATAGCAATGGAATACTCTTTTTTGAATGAGTGGAAACCCCTCAGCTCTCACAATATTTCAAGATTCAACATCCCGTGTGCCAAAGAGAGGGAATATATTCATGCTCTCACAGCATACTTTGCTTCTGTAAAGCTAAAGCCTTAGGCAGCTGGATGAAAGAGGTCTACAGGGCAAGATTTTTATTTCTAACCAGCTGAATTAGAGCAATATTTCAGAGTAAGTGTGAATACCTTTCAACATCACAGGAATGCAAATGAAACCATGGGAATGAGACTTTTACTATGCTTAGTCTTACTCATCGATCAGAGAGTGACTCTGAAACACAAAATCAGGTTGTGTTTGGTAAGTGATGCAAGTACTCATTTCACCTTGACTGAGAGCTGTTAAGTGATAGTTTACCTAAACATGAAATTCTTTTTTCATTTACTCACCCTCATGTCCTTCCAAACCTGCATGTTTTTATTTCTAATAATATTTTGAAAACTCTTTTTATTTATTATATTTCTAGAAAGTGTTCAACAAAATATCTTCTTTTGTGTAAAATATACACGTTTGAAATTACCTTTACTTTAAGTAACAGATTAGCCGTTCCAAATATTAAATGAAAGTTCACTTAAAAAAAAAAAGACATTCTGCTATCCTATACTGGTAACACTTTATAATAACATTCAGTTGTAAATCATTTATAAGTGATTAGTTAATGTGAACTAATCTTTTACAATCTTTTACAAAACATGACTATGTGTTCATAAATGATTAATAAGTGATATATGTTAATATTTTTTATCTATGTTTTGTAGATTAAGTTATAAATCATTTACAAGTGATTAGATAATGATGAACTAATAATTTACAAAACATGAATATACGTTCACAAATGATTATTAAGTAATATGCTAATGATTTACAAATCTGTCGTAAGTATATATTTTTTATATAATGCTTCGCCACGCTTCAGCACCACGCTTCAGACACGCCCTCCGTCAAGCGTTGACGCCGACGCCCCGTGTGAATGCAGCGTGAGCCAGAGTGCGCGCACACACACGTCACACACCGGATGCATGTGCGCACTCAGATCACTTGGACATGGTTGTGTACAAGAGGTAAAAAACGATATAAATACTGTTCGTTTTCTCACCCAAACCGCTCGTTTCGTGTCTTAGGCCATCAATGTGTAGTTACGATGGGGAATTGTTTAATTTGGATTTCTCTGTGCATGTTCTTTTTCCCTCTTATAGAGACAGTGACCTATACCTGCCATTATATGACTGACAGACTAGAACGGTTTGACCTAAAAACATCAAAATTGGATCTACTGAAGAAAAAAAGACAACTACATCTTGGATGCCCTTGGGGTAAGCTGATAGATACCAAATTTTAATTTCAAAGTGAACTATCCCTTTAAGTATGCAACCATATACAATGTAGTTTATTTTTGTGGCTTATATGAGTGTGAGTCCAGTTTGTATAATTTCCTAAACCAGTTTCTCTTTTTCTCTCTGTCTCTGTCTTTTTTACTGTACCAAACAGATTAAACACAAAAATAAAACAGAGTTCTGACTTTCAAATATAGCATTTCATGCCAGAGAAAAGCAGTAATGCTTTTTTTAATGGTCATCTTTGTTCATTTTAATGCTGCCCTAATTTGCATAACAAATTTGGAGAACAAACGGTTGATATTTTAAGGCATTATGATTCTGTTGCTGCTATGAAATGTTGTTATTTTCTCTCCATACCTTCATCTTTTGAGACCAGTGTTCTATTAAATAGTCATTGATATCAGTCTTTGTTGTGTTTCTTTCCTATCACACTACGGTTTTCACTGTTATCTCACAAGCATGTGAATACGGAAAGCAGCTTCACAACATTCATCAGCCACTCATTCAAACTGCACTTAGATAAAGTGCTACACTATGGCTTTCTTCCACAAAAAAAAAAAAAAAAAAATCATCTTGTGCTGTTTCAGATCCCCCAGACACACACACACACAATGTGTGTGCGCAAAGCTTTAAGAGACTGAGAATCCATGTTCCAATTAGTATGTGTGAGTCTAGTATCTCTCTTGCTCTCTGTTTTTATTGTGTCACAGAAAAACAAACCGACCATATTAGCAATCTAGGTTCTTAAAAATCTCTTATAAAAATTGTAACTTTAATGCTTGTTAAAGTTCCTGAATTTAATTTAATTTAATTTATAGTATAGATGCTGTAATTATTGGCCTCCTTGTGCCTACAGACGAACAGATGTGCTGATACAACAGCACACATTTGATATTTTTTTATTTAGTACTGTCCTATATAGTAAATTTTACATAAAATATGTTTACATTTAGTCCATAAGATAAAAAAAAAGTTGTTGAAATTATTAAAATGACCCCATTCAAAAGTTTGTGAACCCTTGGTTCTTAATACTGTGTGTGGTTGCCTGGATGATCTATGACTGTTTTTTTTGTTTTGTGATGGTTGTTCATGAGTCCCTTGTTTCTTCTGAACAGTTAAACTGAGCACTGTTCTTCAGAAAAATCCTCCATGTCCTGCGGAATCTTCAGTTTTCCAGCATCCTTTGCATATTTGAACCCTTTCCAGCAGTGACTTTCACACTGAGGACAATTGAGGGACTCAAACACAACTATTAAAAAAGGTTCAAACATTCACTCATGCTCCAGAAGGAAACACGATGCATTAAGAGCCGGGGGTGAAAACTTTTGAACAGGATGTCCACATTTTTCTTAATTTGTAGAAATATATATATTTTTTCATTTAGTACTGCCCTTCGGAAGCAAAAGAAGATACTTGCATGTTTCCCGGAAGACAAATTAAGTACAATTTACCTTGATCTTCAAATTCAAAAAGTTTTCACCCTCGGCTCTTAATGCATCGTGTTTCCTTCTGGAGCATCAGTGAATGTTTGAACCTTTTTTAATAGTTGCGTTTGAGTCCCTCAATCGTCCAATTTACTCACATTTTCACAGATTCTGCAAGGGGTTCACAAACTTTCAAGCAGCACTGTATATATATATATATATATATATATATATATGTGTGTGTGTGTGTGTGCTTTCTAATAAATCGCACAGAGATAAACACTGTGAGGGTGTGAGGTACTCAAAATGTCTGTTTTATTTATTCATTCATTTCTTTCATTTGTTCTTTATAAACAAGAGTCTACATAGTTCTGATTTAGAGAACAGTTCTTAAATATCAAAACCTGACCTACTGTAGTCGGGCAAAATGTTTTTATAAAAATAATGTTAGTATTTTATTATTTGTATTCATTTTAGTATTTATTGTAGTATTTTAATTTTATTTTAAGTAGCAATTTTCATTTTAGTTAAAGGGCATGCATATTCTGTCATCATTTACTCACCTTCAAGTTATTCCAAACCTACATTATGAGTTTCTTTCTTCTGTTACACAAAAGAAGATATTTTAAAGAATGTTGCGGTGAACTGTTTGGTTACCAACATTCCTAAAAATATCTTCTCAACTTGAAAGTAAGAAACTAATGACAGAATTTTTTTTTTTTTTGGTGAACTATCATTTAAACAATGAGAATAACACTGGTTTTAAGTTAATGTTGCCCATTTTTCATGTGCATTTCCCCGTTATACGTTGAAAGGACTAGTTTATTACATCACACTAACAAAACAGACCTAAAGAAATTATTTCCGTCATCATTTTCCCTTATGTTGTGTGTTTCAAATGCATATGGTTAATTTCTGTGGAAAACAAAAGGATATTCTTGAAGGATCTTTCCCATACAACTTTTACATGAGACAGATCACTGGTCACTGTGACGTGTCCCTTTGGTGTTTCATGGAGAAAAACATAAAAATAAATAAATAACAGCATAGAAGATTGCAATGACTTGAAGGCGGGTAAATAATATATATATATTTTTTTTTCAATTTTAATTTTGTGGTGAGTGATTCCTTTAAGGGTCTTAACCAGCAAGGCAAAACAGCTTTTAGCATTACAACAACACATTTCAATATTATCAGAGTCTTTCAAGCATTTATACATGCATGAGAAAAATCAGAGGGAGAGCCTTGTGTCAAAACAATTTTGCTATCTTCAGGAAAAACATTCAATTTCAAATAAAAGGGGCCTAATTACTGTTCGGTGCAAATCTGAATGCTGTTACTAAGCCATTACATGCGAGTGAGGATTGCATTCTTGCCTTTGAACGCAACTTTTTCGCCATTTTGCTGATGTTAAGGGGATATTTTCTGACTCCGCAATAATTAAATGGCAGCAGCAATTCACAGATAATTCAAAATGTGAATTATCAAAATGCACACGGGTCTCATTAAACGATGCTGGAACATCAACAATCAATACATTTTAGGCCTTCTGGCTAATCCTGCTTTATTACAAAAAACTTTAATGCAACTAATTAAACGGTTGAGGAAGAAATGTTTGAAATGCCTTTCCGGAGGAGGACATTAGCAACAATTAACATATTACTCATGTTAACAGTTTGACGATCCCTGCTTGAACGACTTCTTGGGAAACTAAAGCCACATGAAATGGAAAAATGAAAGTAAACACTTAACTCTTTAACTAATTCTGCTGCTTGTGCAATGACTGTGCTCTAGAGCTCCATTAATGGAGGCCTTGATTGCAACAGGCAGTGAGTCGCCGTAAAAGAGCCGCTTATTTTTCTTCCTTAATTTCAGCCTGCAGAAAGAAAGGTTTAATGAGGGGACAAGCAGAGAGCTGCAAATGACATTTTTAATGATTTGTTTAGAATCAGTCAGTTTCTACGACAGTCAAAAATAAAATGTTTATGTGTAAATAACTGTATAAAAATGAAGTAAACTTTGAGTTTATCATTTAAAGATATATTTAACCTCTACTATTATATATTTAGCCAACATTCCTGGATTGTGCTTTATTCAAGGGCAATCTGTAAATTTGTTGCTTTCTTCAACAGTGACACACTAGCTATGTTTCTATCCAAAGATGCAAATTTAACTAATGTGCAAAACTGGAATACCGCATAAAACATTTGCGAATAAAGAAACCTTTCCATCAAACGAGTCAAAGAGAACATTTATGGATTGATGTACAGTATGTCTAGTGCTTTCTCACAACACATTACCATGGGGTTGGGCTTGTTACTCAAATAACATAATTTATTACCTATTTACTCATTATGACTTTATATGATTAATTTTACTCATTATGCCGTAATATTATTACTTTACTTATTACTATCTGCCAGCAGTAATTCGTAACAGTACTCATTATATTACTTATCTATTACACCCAAGTTCCACTTCACATCCACATTCTGCTTCCATACATGAAACATTTACACATGAAACATGAAGCTGTGATTTGTGCTTTGTATGTGATTTTCATGTGATTTGGGTTAGTTTTATAAGGATACAGAATGTTTACATGAGAAATGCTAAGGAGTTATAGTGATTAGCATATTCTAAAATGCTACAAATAACATTTATATTAAATTGTAATCGGAAGCTATTACAAACGCTCAGTGGTGATTTACAGTGAGCTTTGAGCAAAAGCATATAATTAATCTCATAAATTGTCATATGTGATTTGATGCTAATTGTAGCTATAATGCTCCTGTTACCCAGGTAAGATTATATTTCATGATGTTGTTACAAGAATACATATAAGATCTGAAAAAAAAGAAAAAAAGGTTTTCTAGAAATACTTTTGAAAACAGGTAGGTATAATGTATAATTCATAGTGGGTGGGCAAGCCATGTAATGCCAGAATTTAAATTTGACAACAATGTTATTGTCATCATTTCTCCCAACAAAATCACATAATAGCAGTATTTCTGGCCACTGAATGTAAGCTTTTCCATCCAAGCTAGCTTGCAGCAATAGTGACATAAGGTGCAAACGGGAGTCATGACTATGACTAAAACAAATCTAGAGATGATTTGAATTGTTGCATTTCAGATCACTAGGGATTGAGGCAATAAATGTAAGAAAATGTAAACATGGAAGAATTGAAAATTCTTATCCACTGAAATATGATGCATACCAATTTTTGACTTCATGGACTATGTACAGGTGCATCTCAATAAATTAGAATGTCATGACAAAGTTCACGAAAAAGTTTTTCTTGAAACTTATTTCAAAAAGTGAAACTTTCATATATTTTATATTCATTACATGTAAAGTAAAACATTTTTAAAAAAATTGTGTTTTAATTTTGAGGATTAGAATTTACAGCTCATGAAAGTCAAAAATCAGTATCTCAAAATATTAGAATATTTACATTTGAGTTTCAATAAATGACCATCCATACAGTATAAATTTCGGGTATCTCTTGTTCTTTGAAACCACAATAATGGGTAAGACTGCTGACTTGGCAATGGTCTAGAAGACGAACATTGACACCCTCCATAAAGAGGGTAAGTCACAGAGGGTCATTACTGAAAGGTGTGGCTGTTTACAGAGTGCTGTATCAAAGCATATTAAGTGCAAAGTTGACTGGAAGGAAGAATTTGGGTAGGAAAAGGTGCACAAGCAACAGGGATGACCGCAAGCTTGAGAATACAGTCAAGCAAAGCTGATTCATACACTTGGGAGAGCTTCACAAGGAGTGAACTGAAGCTGGAGTCAGTGCATCAAGAGTCACCACGCTCAGACATCTTCAGGAAAAGGGCTACCAAGCCACTTCTGAACCAGAGACAACGTCAGAAGCATCTTACCTGGGCTGTGGAGAAAAATAACTGGACTGTTGCTCAGTGGTCCAAAGTCATCTTTTCAGATGAAAGTACATTTTGCATTTCATTTGGAAATCAAGGTCCCAGAGTCTGAAGGAAGAGTGGAGAGGCACAGATTCCATGTTGCTTGAAGTCCAGTGTGAAGTTTCCACAGTCAGTGATGATTTGGGCTGCCATGTCATCTGCTGGTGTTGGTCCACAGTGTTTTCTGAAGTCCACAGTCAACGCAGCAATCTACCAGGAAATTTTAGAGCACGTCATGCTTCCTTCTGCTGACAAGCTTTATGGAGATGCTGATTTCATTTTCCAGCAGGACTTGGCACCTGCCCACACTGCCAAAGGTACCAAAAGCTGGTTCAATGACCATGGTGTTACTATGCTTGATTGGCCAGCAAACTCGCCTGACCTGAACCCCATAGAGAATCTATGGGGTATTGTCAAGAGGAAGATGAGAGACACCAGACCCAACAATGCAGATGAGCTGAAGGCCACTGTCAAAGAAACCTGGGCTTCCATACCACCTCAGCAGTGCCACAAACTGATCACCTCCATGCCATGCCGAATTGAGGCAGTAATTAAAGCAAAAGGAGCCCCTACCAAGTATTGAGTACATATACAGTAAATGAACATACTTTCCAGAAGGCCAACAATTCACTAAAAATGATTTTTTTATTGGTCTTATGAAGTATTCTAATTTGTTGAGATAGTGAATTGGTGGGTTTTTGTTAAATGTGAGCCTAAATCATCACAATTAAAAGAACCAAAGACTTAAACTACTTCAGTCTGTGTGCATTGAATTTATTTAATACACGAGTTTCACAATTTGAGTTGAATTACTGAAATAAATGAACTTTTCCACGACATTCTAATTTATTGAGATGCACCTGTATAATTTAAAAAGTTTGTTTTTCAGTTGTAGTACCTATTAAAGAAACTGAGATTTACATTCTCAGAATGTACTGTTATCCATGTGTCTCAAGTTTCACTACACGCAGACATTGTGTTTGACAAATAGAGATCAAATCATTAGATCAAACTTCTATCTTCACAATGATTCAACAAATCAAAATTCCTTTGATAACCTTTTGTCCAAAAGGACTGGGGATGATGCATTTAGTTTTAGTTTTATCAATCAGATAAACGACCTAGGACGAGTTCGACAATCTCTCTTTTTTTTACAACTTAGAATGGCAGACTAAATTTATAGATAAACAAATGAGTTTTACATTTGTTACGGATTAAAGCAAAGATTCAGAAGAAACTGGAATTTTGATTCAATCACACACGGTTGCATAATTGATATAGACAAAAATAGTTGACTATTATAACACCATCTTGTGGCTGATTTCCACAAAATGTGGTATGCATAATCTTTTTCACATGATGTACAAATTGGTAACCAACTGTAGTAACCTTTTTTTTTTTTTGAAGATTGATTACTATGTGTATAACCACAGTTTACTGCATGTACCTTATTGTTAGTGTAGCAAAACCATGGTTAATTTGTGTTTACCATGATTTAACTACAATAACCATGGTTCTTTGGTTTTATCTGCAGTAAAACCATGGTTCATTTTTATAAGTTATTTATAAGTGCAGCTCTTATGTCTTTGGATGAGGAAACATCAAATTCTCTGAAGCTGTTCACAAAGCTTATGCTTAAATTTATTATTTTAAATAACTAAAGAAATCTGACAATAAATGTCTCATAAATTGTGTTTTCTTATGCTCAAATACCATTAAAAAGCTTATTTTTCAGGACAGACCAGACAGTACACATGTGCAGTCCTACGCACGCATATTTGAACACTAACTGTGATGCAATGACTTTTTTATTGTTGGCATATTTTGCTGTATTGCATGTTGCACTCTTGCCCATTCATAAGTAGCCTAATATGAGTGCACCATATTTGTATATCTGAAGTATTTTGTAAGGTATTTCTTCCAAAACTAACACAATACAATCCTTAATGAGCAAGTCAAAGGTAATAATGTCATGGAAAAAAACACTGCGATCATTATTTTTATTTTTCAGTGACATAATGACAGTATTATGGGGAATTTCACATTTTGCCATCATATTCATAGCCTACCCCATTGCCTAATGGTATGCTTTTGATTTAAATTATATGTGACCCTGGACCACAAAACCAGTCTTAAGTCGCTGGGGTATATTTGTAGCAATAGCCAAAAAAAACATTGTATGGGTCAAAATTATCAATTTTTCTTTTATGCCAAAAATCATTAGGATAAAGTAAAGATCATGTTCCATGAAGATATTTTGTAAATTTCCTACCTTACATATATTAAAACTTAATTTTTGATTAGTAATATGCATTGCTAAGAACTTAATTTGGACAGCTTTAAAGGCAATTTTCTCAGTATTTTTTTTTTGTTTGTTTTTTTTGCACCCTTAGATTCCAGATATTCCGATAGTTGTATCTTGGCCAAATATTGTCCTATCATAACAAACCATACATCAATGGAAAGCTTATTTATTCATCTTATATATTTCAGATTATGTATAAATCTCAACTTCGAAAAATTTACACTTATGACTGGTTTTGTGTCCCAGGGTCACATATACTGTATGTGGGGAGTAAATAGTTACATGTAACAAAATTATGTAATTTAATTACAAAATAAATGTAACCGTAATTAGTTACAGTTACTGAGTTTAAAAAAAAAAAAAGTTACTTTTGAAAATGTTAATGTTACAAAGGGGGTTACATCTGAATTTCACACACACACACACACACACACACACACACACACACACATAAAGATTTAATTGACTTCTTTCATAAATTGCAGTGACTGCTCTAATATACGAGACATCAATGTTTCAGGAGTTTGGGACACAGAATAGGACACATGCTTATTCGATAACTGTTTTATTTCCTATTCGTGTTTATGCATATTATATATGCATATATTAGGCTTTATTTTTAAGATTAATTGTTTTTTCCAAGGCATTGTTAGATGCCAGTGTTTCCTGTCATAACTATGCAAGCATTTGATTTTAAAACCAGTATTATAGCAATTAAACTATTTCTTGATATGATTTTAAATCTGTAATTAACCTCAAAATGATCTCAAAGTAAATAAGAGGTTTTAAATCTGATTTTGTGGTGGCTGTGCATTAAATTAGATTATTACACGGCTCTGTGGAATGCTTGATTCTGATTGGTCAGTCGTGACATTCAACTGGTAAAAGCTAATGACACAGACTCATCCGGGTAACTTAAGTTGGCGCTGTATGCTTGCTAGGAACATTTTTTCTTGGTGAAAGCTTTACGTTTGGTTAGCTAATAAAATATTAAAACTCAATTCAATATTATGTGTACAATTTCTTAATTCTGTCATCCTGGTATCGTAGACTTGCTCTCTCCTTTCATACAAACACAGCTGCTGCCATTTTGTTTTGTACACTGTAATGGATTATAAGATAACTAATAAACTAGTACTGTAAATACTAGTACTTAATTATTTGTGGTGAAATGTTGTGTAATAAAAGTGCTATGACTGCACTGTATCCCTTAAATGTCCATCTAGTTTAAACTTGCAACTGCTTTCTTCATGGAAGCTTTGCGTTCAAATATTTCAATTCAGATCAGTGTTCTGTGTCTAATTATTTACTTTTGTGGCAAGCAGCCATGTAATAAGCAGGATAATGTACTGTACATCCAGCCAGTTGTTATCGCAAAATAAAGATGTACATTATCCCTTACTTATAATCTTAATTCAAGTGATGAAGGATTTTGAAAGTCTGGCAGTAATCAGTGTTGAGTGCTACTGTAAGGTTAACCCTGCCTGGTTTAATTGTTTCAAAATGATTAACATTTGAAAATATTAGAAATTTAGAAAAGTAATAAAAAAGAAATCAAATGCAATAAGTTAAAATACTTTAATAAAGTAATTGGTAACAAAGTTACACTACTTATTACATTTTAAATGGGTAACTTGTAATCTGTAAACTATTACATTTCAAAAGTAACCTTCCCAACACTGTATGTATATATAATATATAAATTAAGAATTAATATAAATTATTTGATCCCCTGCTGATTTTGTATGTTTGCTCACTGACAAAGAAATGATCAGTCTATAATTTTAATGGTAGGTTTATTTGAACAGTGAGAGACAGAATACCAACAACAACAACAACAAAAAAAGAACACATTTCAAAAAAGAGATAATTTGATTTGCAAATCAATATAAGTACTGATTTTAAATATATATAAAAAAAAAAAAAAGTATTTGATCCCCTATAAATCAACAAGATTTCTAGCTCCCAGGTGTCTTTTATACAGGTAAGGAGCTGAGATTAGGAGTACTCTCTTAAAGGGAGTGATCCTAATCTCAGTTTGTTGCCTGTATAAAAGAAGCAATCAGTCAATCAGATTCCAAACTCTCCACCATGGCCAAGACCAAAGAGCTGTCCAAGGATGTCAGGGACAAGATTGCAGACCTACACAAGGCTGGAATGGGCTACAAGACCATCACCAAGCAGCTTGGAGAGAAGGTGACAACAGTTGGTGCGATTATATGCAAGTGGAAGAAACACAAAATAACTGTCAATCTCCCTCAGTCTGGGGCTCCATGCAAGATCTCACCTCGTGGCGTTTCAACGATCATGAGAACGGTGAGGAATCAGCCCAAACTACACGGGAGGATCTTGTTAATGATCTTAACGTGCCCCTATTATGGGTAATGAAAGGTTCATATTTTGGTTTTGGGAGTCCCCAACAACAGGTTGACATGCATTCAAGCTCAAAAAACACTTTCATATTCTTATAATATGCATTTGTTTTTACCTTATTTGCTCAATGACTCCCAAACGATTCGTTCAATGATTCATTTTTCCAAACCCCTCCTTTGTGTGATGCTAATCTGCGGTGATTGGTCGATTTCATTTAAAGCAGTGTTTGTGAGCTTTTAACGCTCCAAAAGCGGCACCTAGTGGCAAAGAATGAATTTGCATGTTCATTCAGACCCAACGCGAAAATCAAGTTTTCCCAGGTCTGCGCGTGCAACAAGTGGGCGGGCAATATGCTAAAGTTTCATGTTGATGTCAACATGAAACGGCTTGAGATTCATTTTAAAAACGACTCTTTTCAATAATTCAGAGTTGACTCTTTCTTTTGAGAGACAATAACTTTATACACGGTGCACTTTCAGATTTAAAACTTTGCAGGATGTTTTCATTCACTTAGAGCTGTGTTACACACTGCATGAAAGGTCATTTTCAAAAATCCATAATAGGGGCACTTTAAGGCAGCTGGGACCATAGTCACCAAGAAAACAATTTGTAACACACTACGCCGAGAAGGACTGAAATCCTGCAGCGCCCGCAAGGTCCACCTGCTCAAGAAAGCACATGTACAGGCCCGTCTGAAGTATGCCAATGATTCAGAGGAGAACTGGGTGAAAGTGTTGTGGTCAGATTAAACCAAAATCAAGCTCTTTGGCATCAACACAACTCACCGGGTTTGGAGGATGAGGAATGCTGCCTATGACCCCAAAAACACCATCCCCACCGTCAAACATGGAGGTGGAAACATTATGCTTTGGGGGTGTTTTTCTGCTAAGGGGACAGGACAACTGCACCGCATCAAAGGGACGATGGACGGGGCCATGTACCGTCAGGGCCAGGGCATTGAAAATGGGTCGTGGATGGGTATTCCAGCATGACAATGACCCAAAACACACGGCCAAGGCAACAAAGGAGTGGCTGAAGCAGAAGCACATTAAGGTCCTGGAGTGGCCTAGCCAGTCTACAGACCTCAATCCCATAGAAAATCTGTGGAGGGAGCTGAAGGTTCGAGTTGCCAAACATTAGCCTCGAAACCTTAATGACTTGGAGAGGATCTGCAAAGAGGAGTGGGACAAAATCCCTCCTGAGATGTGTGCAAACCTGGTGGCCAACGACAAGAAACGTCTGACCTCTGTGATTGCCTACAAGGGGTTTGCCACCAAGTACTAAGTCATGTTTTGCGAAGGGGTCAAATACTTATTTCACTCATTAAAATGCAAATCAATTTATAACTTTTTTGAAATGTGTTTTTCTGGATTTTTGTTGATGCTATTCTGTCTCTCACTGTTAAAATAAACCTACCATTAAAATTATAGACTGATCATTTCTTTGTCAGTGGGCAAACGTACAAAATCAGCAGGGGATCAAATAATTCCCCCACTGTATATATATATATATATATATATATATATATTACATAATAACACAAATTTCTATTAAATTATGGATTACTAGAGAAATGAGGCATGGATTGCCATGCAATGCCGAGGAAATTTACTGCAGCTTTGATCAGTCTTCCCCAGCCGTCTTAACCACACGTGTGCAGGATCTGAGTTTCAAAAGCAAGAATTAGAATTAGTATTCTCCAATCTGCCGTTAATAAAATATATTAAACATTCAGCGCTTCTGGCTTTCTGCCAGCACCTGAATGGCTGTGGACAAATATTGCTTTGTGTGCTTTGTCTAAACAAATCTTTTATAAATTTTCAGATAGAGTACTCTGCTCAGCGGTGGTTTAATTTTGAACTCTTAGCCTAATTCTCCTCTCAGTGTCCCTAATGCCCTCTAAACTGCGGGATGTGCTCTTTCCAGCTACCTGCTTTTACCTCATCCCGCTTTGTCTGGCCCTTTGAAAGTGCAGCATCTGGAAGCTTTATGAATAGATTGATTTCATACTGTGCATTTTAATACATTCTCTGTTGCCCTCACTCACACAAACACATAAAGATGCATTAGAGGAATGAGAAATATTCCGGGTTATTTACAACTTAATATCTATAGACAACAGCTGTGGCTTGTTGTTGATTACAACAGACAATACGTTTTACACATTCCACACGAATAACAAGTGATAAACACTTTTTATGTCAATTTCAATGAACCTTTTCAAAGCACAAAAGTTCTTTATAGTGGAAAAGTGTTATACAGTTTATTAAAACGTTCTTCACACTAAGAAGAAGGGGGAAAAAACGTTCACCCAAATAAAACGTATAAATTGTCTGCAGTGTTCTTTTAACAATGTGTTCATTGTTAATAAATTTTTTCATAAAATTACCCAACGTGATCTTGATAGCAGCCCAAATTTCAACCTGCCATTTTTTAGACATCTAGCTGCATAGAAATAAACATACACTATTCATTTATTGGTAACATCTACAATATAAAACTTTTGACGTATAAACCATGTACTTGTATTTTTCAGACAACTGAATCTATTCAATTCATGTAAATTATAAGTTGGTTTTATTATAATAAATTATTATTGATTTTAAATATTTTTAACATTTAACACAATCAACACATTACCTAGTAAAGACAGCACACATACACACATTAATGTTACAATCAGTAATTTATATTTCATAGCAAGCAAGCTTTGATGATAATTCAATTCAGCCATAGAAAGAAGGCAAATGACTTATTAGACTCATCTGGGTCTCATTTGTAAATCAATTTGCAATTAACAAAAGTCTTCCCTGAACATTTTTTATTATTATTGTATACAATGCAACTATGAAAATTGTTTTGAAAGTTGAAAGGTGTCCTGGTAAAAGCATTTATGTTTTGCATGCTGTCAATATGTTGAGATTATATATTTCAGCTTCTTCGAAATGCCCAAAAATTTAATGTATGGTATAAATACCTAAAAATATGAATGAGATCACCTGGATTATCACAGCACACATTACTGTTCCACGTTAACATGCATTTTCTCCAAATTATGTTATATAGTACTACAACATCTAATTTTGTCACTCCTCCTCTCCTGTGGGTCATCGTATCTGTATCTAAGCTAAACTGATTGCGTCCTGTTTTTGCAAAAAGCTGTGGTGACCTCTGTCACCTTGGTAATGAAATACAAGTATGAGCGGGGTAACAGAATTAATCACGCTCCCAGCTCTCCTCTCGTCCTATCACACTTCCCATCTAAATGAATATTGGCCTTGGTTCAAATAGTCCTGAGAGTGTTTCATCTTGAGCATGAAATCAAATTGAATCAAAGTGGTGACAGAAGGACAGGTAATATTACCATGCTCATTTCTGCTCCTAGACACATTGGCAATAGAGTGAAGAGGCATGATTCCTCCTGCATCAATCCTGCAACCTTCTCTGAATAGGATATGTAATAATGTCTGAAACTCTCATGTTTTTTTTTTGTTTGTTTTTATCAGGGAAATGAGGTGCTTAACCTTCTGGAAATGTTGATCATCAACCTCAGCAGGTCAAACCAAATATTATATGAGATATTTTATTTTCAATTCAGTATAAGGCTTGTAACTTTTGAAACCTTGTTATGAAAGCATCTCAAGAAGTTTAAAACCCTGTTTCTTATTGTTTAGCAATATACACAAAAATGATGTGTGTGTGTGTGTGTGAGTATGTGTGCACTATACCCACTAACATTTATTTCATGTCAAGTAATGAAAATGTTACTTTTATGGCTTTAGTTTATTATTTCTTTATTTTTGTTTTAGTTACTATAACAACCCTGATTCAATGCAATGAAATTCAAAATGTAACAAATATATGACATTAGCATACATATATTGTGCTATTGTTGGAAAAGTCCAAATGGAAGATGGAAATCATATAAGTTAGTTTGAAATATTGCAAGAGTTTCTTTATTCTTTTTGTAATGGAAATGTTTTAAAAAAATGAAAGGTGTAATTTTTAGTCAAAACAAAACAAAACAGCAAAAAAGAGTTACATTGTAAAAAAAAAGAAAAATAAAAAGTTGCTGCCTTAAATTTTTAAGTACAATCAACTTAGCTGTTTAACTTAAATTACATTAAACTGACATTAAAAAAAAGAGTTGAATCTTATTGAAACTTATTTTTAAAAAGTTGAAAATTGCTTTTAATGAGTTAAAGTAATGTAAAAACATATGCTGTCATGGATTATCATACCATTTTTACAATGATGTTTTTTTGTTTTTGTTATTAGTTGTTGTGATATTAGTTGCTCACTTCATTTTGATAAAGTCACAGAAATTATTATTATTTAAAATTATGTAAAAAAAAAATCTAAATTAACTTCATGTTGACACTCTCAATGCATCACTGAGCAATATCTAGCAGTTGTATAAATAACAAGCTACATATAAAATGAAATACATTTTAATTGTCTGAGCTTGACCCCCTGAGCTTGAATATATTTATGAATATCTGCAGTACTCTTAGAAAGAAAGAAAGAAAGAAAGAAAGAAAGAAAGGAAATACTTCCTAATGTAGCACATACATATATTCGGTTGTAAGTTGCACAGTTCAAATGTAATGCAGAACAGGACTGACCCTACAGGTCTCTTTCTGTCTCTTCCTGGAGTTAAATATTCTGGTTTCTGATCCCCTTCCATCATTATCATTTTGAAGTTTTATTTTTAAACGCTCTGTGCCACTGAAGCTTGTTATCTCTTCTCTGTGGTAGATTTGGGTGAGAGTTTGAAGGTGCCTTTAAGTGGACAAGCATGATTAAAAAGATGCATATCGCATAGCTTGATTATGAGCTGAAATATGTTCAATTAAAACTGGAACAAATCAAGTGGGACTCTTTCGTTGTTCCACTGAATATTAATTAGGCCAATTAACTGAGATAAATTCGAATTTAAAACGTAATTGGTTGCTAGATGACACCATATGGAGGTTCACACAAGACTGAAGGAAAAGCAGTTACAGTAAGTCACCCTTCACTCTTAAAAATCAAGGTTCCAAAAGGGGTTTTCCTAGCGATGCTATGAATGCTGTTCTGTGAACAATTCTTAAAATAACTTTTTTTTTTTTTAAACGATTGATAAAACGATTGCAAGTTTGGTTCCAAAAAAGGTTTAAAGAATGTTAAAGGTTATTTATGGAACCATCTGTGTCAATAAATAACCTTCACACACACACACACACACACACACACACACACACATATAGCTTTCACCAATTATTTCAACATAACTCAAAAACAACTATGAAAATATAGTTCTGCTCATGTAGTTACATGTGTAAAATGCTGTTTTTGGATATTTGGGCTGTTTCGAGCTACTTTATTAACATATTTCAACATGAAATATGACTGTCTCATACAAAAGCACAGTTTAAGTAAACAGTGCACTGCAGAAACACTTGGACGTGGACACATTTGGACTTCATCGTGTCCTGTGTCCTTAATGATCCCATACATCTGTTTCTTTATTCATCCTTCACTGACTGAAATAAACCCATTCATTTACAAATGGGCTCAATGGTGACGGTAAAACCACAGTGCCCATGGTGTGTGAAATGTACCGAGCAGAACATACATCTAAATTTGGGAGCATCAGAGATTAGAGGAGACATTCACAGTTGGCCAGAAAGGCTTAATGAGCCGGTTAATGATGGCAGAGCCACTGATATGCCACAGAATAGGTACCTACTGATTAAACTTATGATTTTTCCTTCCAAAAATGTGAAAGTCTCCTAGGGGGTAGAGCAAATGCGTTCATGGCCTTTGAATACACATAAAGCCCCTGTTAAAGCTGTTCAGCAAGGAAACATGCCTCGTTTGAGAGCAGAAGGTAATGCGAGGACAGTCATATCATTGGAGTCAATGTCCGGGGTTTTGTATACTGTTATTGTAATACTGTTATTATTGTTTTGTTTTTTTAATGTAATATGAAGAGCTCTGCTGCTTCTAACATTATGCTGAATCACTGTGAGGGCTGCTGTTACTAAAGCCCCAAAATAATGGGTGGCCATCATAAATACAGTATATGCTAATATAACAACTTTTTTTTTTTTTACAAGGATGTGCTGATTTGTTTATGCCTGTGGCTCAGTAGACAGAAAATGCTAATAGAAGCAAAAATTATTTAAAAGGTGAAATCTACAGGGTGAAGATTTATTTCATCAGCCACTACCTTTGTACCTAAATACATGGTATTGATGGCATGTTTAACAGTCTGCTAAGATAATGCATTACTCACAATGAGGTGGTTAAAGTTTTGTAATTTTGGCTTGTGCACTATATGACACTATTTGATGGTGCAGGGATAGTCATTATTGCAGGTTTCACGAGACTTTCAAAGTTAGTCATGCTAAAAGCGCACTCAGTTTCATCCAGAACAGATTAATGTGAATCTGGCAATGTCATATAACGTTGATTGTTGTATGTATTGCCACAGTTTGGAAAATAAATGTCCGGTGAGTAGCAATGAAAGGTTTATTCTCAATCGCTTTAAAAATATAATGTATTATTTAGAATACACCTAAACGTAACCGATAGTTACAGAAGCAAACTTAACATAAAAATGCATTGGCTGAGGCAGCCATGCCATTTTACACTGCTTCTTTGTATTTGAGATCTTTTATTGTGACTTGTGTTTCACAGGAGTCGTACCTGATCGCTCTGCATTGCAAGTGCAATGCTGTACCAGGTGAGTTAACGAGCAAGTTTACTGCCTCAGAAAAGCCATACATATGAAGCTGGTTATGTGTTGAACACATCAAAATGTATTTGCTTACAAATCATGCACTATGGTAAAATTGTTTTGCGGTCACAACATAGTATTGTGTAAAGAACCACTTGAAAATAACTTTTTATTAATCAATGATCTGCCCTTGTAATCAAACTTTGTGTGAAATTGAATAAAAGTTGTTGAAGTTTTACTTCTACTAGTGTTTATTTCAGCTGGAAACTGCAGTGAATTGCACTTATACGGTAGTCAACATTTGACGTGGATCAAAAAAGTTAATCAAAGTTGTCCTAAGACAAGAACAGGTATTGTTTTAGTTTTAGGACAACTTTGATGTAAGTTTTTGATGAAAGGTTTGGTCCACTTCAAATGTTGACTACTGTAGTTTATTTTTTTTATTTATTTTTTTATTTTTTTTGTATTCAACTTTTTTCATTTGAAAACTTTGGTTTGTTTGGTAACACAAATATGAGGTTTAGTTAAAGTAAACAGTGAACAAATCAATATGATAGCAAACAAATACGTTTTGGGAATTAATTCTTAATGCATGGCTTCATATTCTTGGATTCTTCAAACTCCTCGAAATGTCAAAGAAAAGAATGACTGGTATATTTAAAATTTCTCATTTTGTGTTACATGGAAGAAATAAATTCATACAGGATTATAACAAGATGAGGGTGAGAATGATGAGAATGTTATTTTTGGGGTTAACTATCCCTTCAAAAACAGCCAGTCAAGGTAAAAATGGTTAAGCTTTCAAAACCATAACTCAAGACCTCTGCATTCAGCTTTATTCAGTTGTGCTTGCTCTAGATATTTTTGAAAAGATGAATGGCTCACCTGCTGTGTACAGTATATGCCCTCTAATGCTCTTCAATCAGTGTTGAGTGCTGTTGCTACCTTGAAAGTCACAGCATTCGGTGCTAACACAAATTGTTGTCTGATGAGTCAAACCACAAGATAATACCAAAAATAGATATTAGATTTGCTTTTAGCTCATATATATCAAGCATGTTATATTTGGTCCACCTCCATAGAATGCAACAATCGGGTTCTGAAAGTAAGCTTCATCCTTTTTTTTTTTTTCAGGGAAATTGTTTTTTAACTATCTTATAAGCCTTTAAAGACAGACCTGTTGTGAGTTCAGAGGTTGTTAATTGTATGCTTTTGGTGAAGCCATCTGCTCACATTTCAACTTATTTTTAAAATAATTGTCTTGAACATTTGAATTCATATGAATTTATCATTCTATAAAAAATATGCATATTTAAAAAAAAAATTATATATATATATATATACAGTATATTGTTTCTATAGATATAATCAACAACTTTAAATGAATACTTTTACATTTCACCATTGATTTAATTTGATTATGCCATTTGCAATGCTTCATGGGATTGTAGTTCTTTCCCTCACTGAAGCATTTTTCTTCAAATAAAAAGTGATTCACCTTGTAGCTGGTTGGCTTGGTTCATCATGTTAATGCTTTAACAAAAACTTTTTAAAATCCCTGGGGAAAAAACAAAAAAACTTCTGAAACTAATTCACTCTCTAGGACCAGTCATAGTTTAGAATTTTGGTGTATATCTGAACACGGCCCTACTCTTATTAGCAGCTGAAAGCATGAACAAGTGATGAAATATTTAAACATCTTTTGATCCCAAAAGTCACATTAAACTTGTGAATGATGGCCATTCCAATACTGTGGAAATCTGTCAACATTTGTGGGTACAGATGTCACAGCCATATCACCCTGCAGCCCAAGACTGGTTGCCCACTGAAGCTAAGCAGGGTTGAGCCTGGTCAGTACCTGGATGGGAGACCTCCTGGGAAAACTAGGTTGCTGTTGGAAGAGGTGTTACTGAGGCCAGCAGGGGGTGCTCACCCTGTGGTCTGTGTGGGTCCTAACGCCCCAGTATAGCGACGGGGACACTATACTGTAAAAAGCACCGTCTTTCGGATGAGACGTTAAACCGAGGTCCTGACTCTCTGTGGTCATTAAAAATCCCATGGCACTTCTCGTAAAGAGTAGGGGTGTAACCCCGGTGTCCTGGCCAAATTCCCTCCACTGGCCCTTGTCAATCATGGCCTCCTAATAATCCCCATCAACTTGATTGGCTCTATCTCTCTCTCCTCTCCACCTGTAGCTGTTGTGTGGTGAGCGCACTGGCGCCGTTGTCCTGTGGCTGCCGTCGCATCATCCAAGTGGATGCTGCACACTGGTGGTGGTTGAGGAGAGACCCCCCCCCCCACACATGATTGTAAAGCGCTTTGGGTGTATGGCAATACACAATAAAAGCGCTACATAAATGCATTATTCATTCATTCAGATACTGTGTGGGCCCGACCATTAGCGGTGGTGGTCACCAGCTTCTGAGTCACACGCTGTCGTTATCACCACCCCAACAACCTATTTTCATGTCAGTATCTCTCCAAGAGGCACAGTAATTGGCTGAAGGATTCAGTGAGACTTTGATAGTTGATCATTGCTGCAACGGCTGTCATTGACAGGGTCCTGTGAGGGGGCAGTGGATAGGTGGGAGAGGGGAATCATTGCACGCAATAATAACTGAGCACGTGGGCTGATTACTGAAGGAGTCAGGGAGATTTACTGGGATCAGCAGCCTGCTGTGTTGGAGTATATTTGCATTGGTGAGCAAATGCAGTGATCCTGTTTCTGTCAGAGCATGGCTGTTAAAAAAATACTCTCTACATCTCTGGATGCAGGCAGGAGAGTGGCTATCAATCAATGCAACACAAAGAGCGAGCGGTTACACCTCACTCCACATCCAGCTGTGTAGCTATTAGGGGTGCAAAAGCTCCCATACAATTAAAAATAAATATAACTACCCATATGGTTTGCTATGCTTGTACTTCAGTTCATTTAATGTCTAATGACATCTGTGAAAATATACATATAAAACGTGTATGAAGTGCAAGGTGTATGTTTTCAGCAGTAATTACAGTCATTTCCTGTATTACCAGAGAAGACTAAATAAACTGCATGAACAAAACAGCAATAGATTACATGGATTTGGAGCAAATTAATTTTGCAAATAAAAAAATGCATTGATAAATTCCCTGAAAATTGTAAAAACAAATATTGTCACCATTTGGTAAATTGTACCATTTTGAAATATGTAATTTAACCTGTTTAATTCACACAGAACCAAGTGGTTTTTGTGTGGTTAGTCAGCCGATAGGGGAATCAGTCCAAAATGTTACTAAATATTAACCCTGTAAAGCCTGACATATGAAATCACAGTCAGATTTTTTTATATATATTTATTTATAATTATATTTTTTTTCAATTGGTTTTCAATTTTTTTTTAGTTTTTTTTTTTTCAAACAGTTTATTGAACCTTAATACAAGGTCTAGTGCTGATGGTTCAAATGAATCAGTTTTTATACGTGGAAGACTGAAACAATGCAAGACTTTTTATATTAATATGCTAATATTCTTAAAATTCTGGAATATCTGGAATATCACTTTGGTTCATAATTCAAAAGTAAAGATTTAAGTAAAGTTTTATTCTAAACAATATAAATATTTTTTATTTGAGGTTGGTTTGCCTGAGGAGATCACTAGTAGGATTCAAAATCAACTGATTTGTTCAAAACGATAATATATTCAGGAACAAAACAACCCAATATCTTTAAGATCATTCAATGTCTTTATTCATTCTAAATGATAATTTATCGTTTAAGGAACAAATCAAGTGACTGTCTTTATGAGTGAGCCACTGGATCATGCAATTGATTTGTTCTAAACTGACTTGTTCAATAACAGCACTGTTGTAATAATTAATTCAATCATGGCATTTGGAATTATTTTGTTGGCAGATAAAAACAGACAAAGTAACTGTCAATATTGTGTCTAAAATGTAAATAAATATTAATTTCTTGTTTAATGAAATGTTTTAAAGAATAAAAGGAACAGACACACGTCCTTGAAAATGTCCAGTCTTTGGGTTGTTTTATTAATTCTAGTCAATTACATATCTAAATGTGTCAAATATCCAAATCATTTTAATATAAATTTAATTGAAAAAGCTTTTCAGACACACAAAACAAACTAACATTAGTTTCACTGGCCTGTAAAGACATGATGACATGACCGCACATGGCTTTCTCATTATTTTTAATTACACCAGCCCACCCACAATACTTATGGAGATGATGAAGAAATAATGGATGATTATTTAAAAGAATGGGAAAATGGCAAAGAGGTATAACAGGGTTATTATAAAATGTAAATAATTGCATTCTTTATATTTGATTATAGCTATTTATTGTGTCAAAATAGACATATGGTGGTGAGCTATTCTCTGCTACGGAAGTTAGTGTTTATAGAAAAAAAAAGTATTTTCATAAGGTTTCAGAGTATTAAATAATTATGCATTGCAGTCACAGATTCTGGCAGATGGTTTGACATTACAAATCCTTTTACTCAAGGAACCTTTAAAATACAGCAGCTTTGTGTCGCAAACAAAAAGAATGAATAATAATATAGACTCACTCCCCAAAAATCTCAAATCAGAGATTTTAGACAGAGCTTAATCTCAAACCCACAACTTTACGTTCCTGGAAGAGAAGACTCAGTCTAGACAGCAGATTTTAAACAATAACACCAACATATGAATAGCAAGAACTGTGAAAACTCAGTTTGACATTTAAATCAACATTTGAGACAAAGACATGAATGTGGGAAGATTTTGCTTCGTAATACAACACTGCAGTTAGATCTTTTTTTTTTTTTTTGCGTCTGTGTCTTTGGGCTGCCTGCCATCAGGGAGCAAGAGAGCTTCAACAACCACCCCGAGCTGAAGCATGGATCACTAAAGAGAATAGCAGTACTGTGGGCGCCGTTCCAAATCATAACTACCTATGTAGGCAGCATTTTAAAGTAACATATAGGTGCACTCATGACACTACGGCTGATCCAAACAACAGGCAACGACATGATGCTGCCTTACCTTCTAAAATCTTTTGGCCCAAGTTTAAGGCACCATTGCATGTATGTTTCTGGGTCCCTGGGTGCACCAGCAGTGGAAGACGTGAGCCAGGCCCCGCGCGAGGACCTCTCCCAAGAGGGCGAGAACATCGGCGCTGTCGTGCTGCACGTGGGGGTTAATGCAACACGGTCTCACTCTCAACTCGTCACATATTGAAGCTTAGTTAGGACCACTTGGCGTCGCTTTTTGACTCTCAAGGTACCCCTTTAGCGTAACTTTTCAACATGCAGGGTCCTCTGTTGCTTTAAATAAGAAACCCTTGGCGTCAATATGCCGACATGATACTGGGAATTTTATTGTCATAATTAAATTATATATTGGGTAATAACATTGCCATTATTGCATATATGTTGGGGTGTGATTTTTCAATGTAAACAGTCACAACAGTTTTATTTATATTACATTATTTACACATGATAATGAGCACGTAACCCAACCCCTGCCCCTAAACCTACCATTTGTAAATAAAACACAAGGTATAACAGGCAGATAGAACTACCATCATCATTTATTTAAAAAGTATTAATATTCCAAGTCTTCCGAGGCAAAACTATTGATTTGTGAGAGGTATAGACGCGATCGCCGTCTCCGTCTGCTGTAAAGCTCTTCCTGTGTGCTGCAGTCTGTGAGCGAATTAAAAAAATGCAGCCAGTAGAAGCCTTACATCAGCCTTAGTTGTGAAATGCTATTGGCTCTTGTGTCTCGCGTGATCGATCGCATCATGCTGTTGTGAAATGTTATTGGCTCTTGTGTGTCTCATGACCGATTGCGTCACGCTACGGAGTATGCTTTTGAATGATGATCAGATGTGAGCGCGTTAACGGCGCGGGATCATTTTCAGCGATTAAAAGTTATGTTTTACTCTTTTCTTCGCATAAAGACTTCGTATGCCTTCAGAAGACTTGGAATGCAACACAACTTGTTTGTAATGCTTTTATACTGCTTGTTTATGGTCAGTTTTTGCAATAAATACCTGTGACTGCACTTATATTTGCCTGTTACGTATTTTATATTGTTCAGAAAAGGGTAAGTTTAGGGTAGGGGTGGGGTTAGGTGCTCCAGTGAAAGTACAAATTTATATAAAATTATTTCTATTTTTTACAAATGCTTGCAAACCATTAAATTAAGACAAACAACTGAAAACAACGGAGGACCCTGCCTGTCGAAAAATTACGCTAAACGGGTACCTTCAGCATCAAAAAGCGACGCCAAGTGGTCCTGACCAAGCGGCAATATGTGACGAGTTAGGAGTGAGACCGTGTTGGTTAATGACACCAAGCTGCGGCAGACGGAGACTCTGAAGAGGGACTTCAGGTGCCTGATCGAGACGGTACGCAGCACATCGCCCGCGATGATGATCATGGTGTCAGGACCGCTTCCCACGTATCGATGGGACAGGAAAGGTTCAGTAGACTTTTTGCTTTAAACAAATGGTTATTGTCATGGTGTAAAGAACAAAAACTGCTCTTTGTTAATAATTGGAATCTTTTCTGGGAGCAACCTAGGCTTTTCCGTGATAATGGCCTGCACCCCAGCAGAGTCGGAGAGGAACTTCTGTCAAACAACATCTTCAGGACGCTACGCTCCATATGACTAGTAAGCCAATTCTCAAATAAGTGCTATGATGACTTTTGTCCTAACCACTTAAATGATAGAAGTACTTGCGTTGACTGTCTGTTCCCCGAATAGTGAGGTCAAAATATAAATTTAATGCAGGATCTAAAAAAAAACTGATCGTGATTAAACCAGAAAAATGCAAAATCAATGAACAAAAACAATTTTTAAAGCTTGGGCTCCTAACCATTAGATCACTCGCACCCAAAGCAGTTATTGTAAATGAAATGATCACAGATAATAGTTTTGATGTACTCTTCTTGAATGAAACCTGGCTCAAACCAAATGATTATATTGGTCTAAATGAGTCTACTCCACCAAGCTACTGTTATAAGCATGAGCCCCGTCAGACTGGTCGTGGCGGCGGTGTTGCAACAATATATAGTGATATTCTCAATGTTACTCAGAAAACAGGATACAGGTTTAACTCATTCGAAATACTTCTGCTTAATGTTACACTGTCAGATATGCAAAAGAAATCTGTCCTATCTCTTGCTCTGGCTACTGTATATAGACCGCCAGGGCCATATACAGATTTCCTAAAAGAATTTGCATTTTTCCTCTCAGACCTATTGGTTAATGCTGATAAAGCGCTAATTGTTGGAAATTTTAACATTCACGTTGATAATACAAATGATGTGTTAGGACTTGCGTTTACTGACATAATAAACTCTTCTGGAGTCAAGCAAAACAGCACCGGGCCCACTCATCATTTTAATCATACAGTAGATTTAATTATATTGCATGGAATTGATCTTACTGATATAGATATCATACCTCAAAGTGATGATGTTACTGACCACTACCTTGTATCGAGCATGCTGCCTATTACTAGGGTTGGGTACCGTTCACATTTGAACCGGTACCAGTACCGGTATCGGTACCTGGAATTCGGTACCGGTACCCAACGGTACCTTTTTTCGGTACTTTACTCTCTGTGTAATAACAAAAACATTTATTTCAGTGAAAAAAAAATAAGTCCAAAACTCTCAATTTCAACATTTTGAACAATAGGGCCCTACAATTTTTTTAATTTTTTTACTTCCAGAAATTTTTGTTTTTATTTTTTTCTAATAATCAAATGAAAGCATGAAATATTTATTTATTTTTAATCAAATGAAAATGAAACCCTTTTATTTTTTTGGCAATTACCAGAGGTTTACTGTTAAAATCAAGGTTATTATAGTTTTGAATTTTTTTAATTTGTTTCATTTTAATATCGTTTTCAAATTTGCTATAAAATTCAGTTTAGTTTTTATTAGTTTCATTCATATTTTTGTTAGTTTTAGTTTAGTTTTTATTTTGTGAACACATTTTTTATATAGTTTAGTTTTAGTTTGTTTTAATTAAAGTTTAGCAGAATCAACAGATCACTTCCAGAGCAAAGGCCAAAGAAAGACTTAATTAGTAAGGCAAACATTTAGCTACACAAAATTAACGCATGCTAAGATTGATTAGATGGTAAAAGTATACAAATATACACCAAAGGAAGGAGTCAGGCCTTTTTAGTAAATAAATTTACACAAGTTGCGCTTAATGTCATATCTAATGGTGTGTTGAAATATTTATGAAAATAAATGTAGCCTAATTTGGTTATATTAGATGTCGTTTTTCTTATTTTACCATATTTATGATATTGTAACTGTCGTGTCTTGCTCACTTTTCCGCCACGTAAAAATACATAACTGGGTCTAATGAAATTCAATAATAACGGCAATAAAGGCTCATATTTGAATGTTATTTTCTTTATTTATGAAAAAGTATTAGCGTGTGCATGATGTGATATAGTTTGTTCGAAAGCCTGGCAGAGTGATCACAAGATGCTAGAAGTTCTGTATTGTTTACAGAAAGATGCATTCTCATCTTTTTTCTGTTAATTATCACGTTGCTCTGCGTGTCAGTTTTTCTTCAAAGCACCAACTTAGAATGCCTAATGTTGGTTTGATTGCTTGTGTTACACGAGAAAATGAATAAGTTTGCCTACCTGATGTTGTATATTAATGCGGGTGCGGATCGGCTCGCGACTCGCGGTCTTTATGTCAAAAGGTTCTGGTCTGGTACAGAAATAAATTAGTGCTGCTGTGGGATAACGGGTCGGGTGTTCTTTTAAGTACTGCTGGTGCACGTTTACCAAACAGGACCCATGCAGGACTCTGCTTTTAACCGCTTTGCGTCTCTCTCCGTCAGATAACATGCGCTTGATGCGCCATTTACAGGTGTTTCGGCAATCCGCCACACAGCTCATATATTTTTATGGCAAGGGGTGAGAACATAATTATGAAAACGATTATTTATTTTTGTTAATTATTATTTTATTTCAGTTAGTTTTTCAATAACTGTTGTTAGTTTAGTTTCTTTTAGGTTAGGCCTATCAAATATTTTGTCATTTTTATTTTATTTCAGTTTACGAAATTGTTTTTTCATCAATCGTTTTCGTCTTAGTTTTAGTTTTCATTTACGAAAATAACCTTGGTTAAAATTAATCAATGGTAGAAAAATTGTGTGAATATTCCTTTAAAAAAGTTTTAATAATAATTGTACTTTTTCTACACTTAAGTGGTTAATGTAGTTGTAATAATTATTTGTATCATTTAATTGTTTTATTTAAATTCGACAGTAAATGGAATATATAAAGACGTACATTATACTGTACAAATCTGCTAAATGAATAAATGTACGTGAAAAACTGCACAAGAACGATGATTTCAACACATTTCTGAAGCTGTAACCAAGCCTATATTTCTCTTACATGTTAAACCGCACTTTTATTTTGACAGGTTACCGTGACGTTTCTGTGTGTATACAGTAGAGCTGCACGATTCTGGATAAATTGAGAATCACGATTTTTTTTCTCAAATAGAGATCACGATTCTCCCACGATTCTGAACTAAACAAAATAATGTGTGACAAAATATTAATTGCTGCAGTCTATTTAAATGAATTATTAAACATTTTAATATATAATACAGTATGGCCAGGTTTCACAGACGGGGCTTAGACTAAGCCAGGATTAGATCATAGTTCAATTAAGACATTTAAGCAATTTTTATAAACATGCTTAGAAAAAAACATTACTGGTGTGCATCTTGAGACAAAACAAAGGCACTGATATATTTTAAGATCAGTCAATGCGAGTTTCTTTCAGTTGAAACAGCTCAGATTTACATTTTGTCTAGGACTAGGCTTAAGCCTTGTCTGTGAAACCCGGGGTATATGTATTTAAAATATAGTGTATTTAATACACCAACTTTTAGAATTAAAATGATGAAAAATTGGTTTGTATTAATGATTCAATGACTCACTCATACCTCACTTGTTTCATTAATGGATGAATCAGTGTTTTTGAACGAATCTCGAACGAATGATTCAATAACAAATACATTTTTTAACAGTCACTTGTCACCACCTAGTGGCGAAATGATGCAATCGACACAAACGTTATTTGAAGCACCCGTTGCTTTCAAAAGATGAGTGGCTCTATTTTGATCGCTACCATAGACATCAATGTTTGTAGCCGAACTATAAACTTTTATCCCAGTATTTCTATGAATGACTGTAAGACAGAAATAATACTGTGTAGTTGAAAAGACTGTTTGTGAAGCTTTTTCTTACCTAAACATGTTAACTGTCTGCTCTCTGGATCAGCAGCAGCGCGAATGCAGATTTGAATGTTCCGGTATGATTTTTTCAAAGTTTTAATAGACACGGGCGAATCGTTGTCATTCAGAAATTAGATCGTGTGGGTATTTGAATCGAGATCGCGATCTTTTAACGATTAATTGTGCAGCTCAAGTATACAGTATGATATGATGCTAGTTTTCTCAAATGAAACTGTAAAATTCTCATGAAGTGACTCTCACAGCCTGTAAGTGTTCATGTAGTGAGATGCAGAGGCCGAAAATCAGCGCGAGTTCACGTGTGCTTCAGTATTTGTGTAGTTAACAAAACCGCGTCTCCGCCATTCATACACACCGAGGCTAGCAGAACATGCAGGATTCATATTTAAACCGTCTTTTTGCGTTTTAATATTCACATACACTAGTTCATATCACGATTCGAATTAAGTGACAGACCTTCTTTTATTCATCCAAAAATTGACGAATTCCGTGGCATTCCGCTCTTTAGAGTAAATTCCGTTTTTATGAATGGACTCCGCAACCTGTCCGCGTTTTCGCGGAAACCATATGACCCTAGAAATGTAAGCACACTTCAGAACATTTCGGTTTGCCCTGTGTGTTGTGTTTTAAAGAGTTGCAGGGGTGACATCATGTCACAGGGTCTCTCTCTCTGTCTCGGTCTCTCTCTCTCGTATGCGCCCAAATGCGTTCTCAATCTCAGGTACCGAAATTGGGTACAGAATGATTTAATGTGAATCGATACTCGGTAGTACCGACGCAAATCGGTATGTACCCTTAAAAGTACCGAGATCGGTACCCAACCCTACCTATTACTGATATTAACTATATGGCTCAGCTTTATCGTCCTTGCAGAACTATTGTCCCAGCCACCAAAGACAGATTCACGAATAACCTGCCTGATTTATCTCAACTGCTCTGTGTACCGATAAATACACATGAACTAGACGAAATGACTAGCAAAATGGACCCTATCTTCTCTAATACATTAGAAGCTGTTGCCACCACCAAATTGAAAAAGGTTAGAGAAAAACATACTGTGACGCATGTCTGACGCATTTTAATTATGGTGTAGACAAACAAATTAGATTGTGATCATATAACAAAGCACTGTAAAGACTAGATATCTTGGCAGCAATACATAATCGTGAATAACCTTTAAAGATTTTTTATTTTTTTTTCCTTTTTGTAATGCAGATTATTCACCAGGCTGTTACTTCTAGTTGGATGCATGTGTACTTGAATGCCTTAGCATGATCAATCATAAAATCAATAGCCTAACAGTTCGCAATTAAATCCATATCCTACCTTTTCTTGTAACTCGATAAAATCAATCCATGGTGCTGAACGTCGTCGGAGATGTTTAATCCACACGCATTTCTGAGCATTATTCCTGCTTGATGCTGGCGTTCACATAAATCCATATCACCAATCACATAAGTCAATATAAGCAATTATGTCTAGCATTCTTTTATGTTACTGAGCATAGCAAATAAATTGGTTGCAAAACGGTATCCACTCACATGTTTAACTTTTAGTCTGCTTATTCCGGTCCAAAAAAATTTAATAATAATAATAATAGAGTCACATTTAGACGTATGCTGGTATTCGGTAATGCGATATATCACAATAATGAATATGCATGGTATTGTTATCGTGGGCACTTCAAAATACCGAAAAAATTATTTATGAAAAATTATTCAGAATTCTGAATGCATTTTAAAAAATACTTTTCCCATTAACTGGTTACATGCACAACACCGCTGCATGCTGCTTCAAGAGGCATTGCACTCTGATGTAAACAAGCACGGATGAGAAGCACATGGCGTAACACCTGAAGCTGCGTTCACACTAGCAGCGACTCTGGCAAGAGGTTGCTAGTGGGCGTTCTCACTACTGGTTGCCTTGACAGCAAATTAGGTTTCTTGCCACTACATACAAACATTTTGGAGGCAAAATACTAAATATAATATAAATATGAATTAAGTCCGTACATACAAACAAAAATGAATGAGAAACAGAGCCTACTTTTTTTCCCATTGAGTAGGTTTATCTACCGCTGAGAGGAGAACAATCACGTGAGCTCAACCGTCTTCTTTCCTATTGGCTGTCGCTCCCGAAAGTCGCTCTTCATTTGCATAAAGTTTAAGGATTCTGAACTTTGTTGCGTCGCTGGACACGCCCCATCCGGTCGCCAACGGTCGCTATCGCTCGCTGTTGCTCGTGTGGCCGGAAATCGACAGCTCTCCATTGAAATGAATGGGATCCTGTCGCTTTGTCGCTGAGTGTCACCTGTAGTGTGAATGGGGCTTGAGAGACGCTCTGGATGAAAGCGCACATTCACTCTCTGACAGCAGATGGCGCTGAACAGCAGATGCAGTGTTAATACCCCAGAAATCCAGTAAACAAAGTAGCTGCGCTACTTCTAAAACTATTTAAATGATTTAAATAGTCATTCAGATTTTTGTATTTGCAGTGGTGTTCAGCACAGCGCCAAATACTTTAATATTTAGACTAAATAGGCTATTTATTTTAAAACTTTTTTACATTTTAATCTGGACTACAACATGCCCTAGAGATATTGTTTGAAAGTGTTTTGATTCTTTATTGTTCGGTCATACTTTACATTAGGGCTTCATTGGTTAACATTAGTTAATTAATTAGTTAACATAAACTCCCAATGAAAAAATCTTCTAAACGTTCATTAATCTTAGGTAATTCAAATATTTAATAGCACATTGTTAAAATCAAAATAATTATAAACTGTGTTATAAACTGTTTTTTTTTTTTAAATAAACCCAAGCTAACATGAACTAAGAGTTGTATTATTTTTAACAAAGATGAATAACTTCTGTAGCAAATGTAGCTTTTGCTCATTGATAATGTTAATGCATTAACTAAGGTTAACTAATGAGATCTTACTGTAAAGTGATACCTATTGGTCTTTTAATTCTTTTGCACTTTAATCACCATTAAATACAATAAAGCAATACACAAAAAAATTATAAAGTTAAACATTTTACACAGATAGACTATGGGCACTTTTATGTTCTTTGGTCATATTTTTTTAAATACATATAATTTTGGACATATTCCTCTTTCTTTGTCAAACTAACAATAAAACCACCTTAAAAATACTTTTTATTACCTTTCTTTTATGATTTTTTTCATACTTTGTAACCTCCTTATAGGTGTCAAAATCACTGTTTTCTCCTTGTCGCACACCCAGACTTTTAAACTTCAACAATGAAAATACAGTTTAAAAATATGACATATCTGGTAACTATTACCAGATATGGTAATAGTTCCTAGTGTTCCTGTGGCTCAGTGGTAGAGCATTGCGTTAGCAGCGCAAAAGGTCGTGGGTTCAATTCCCAGGAAACACACATACTGATAAAAAATGTATAGCCTGAATGCACTGTAAGTCGCTTTGGATAAAAGTGTCTGATTAATGTACCTGAATTAAGCACTAGTAAAATAATTAAAATACATTATATTATTTAATGTGAGACCACTATCAATATTACTTTTTATACAAAATATAGCTGTCGCACAGTATTGGTGTCATTTCCACCACAACACTGTAATGTCCCTTTAAAAAGTTTGTGTGAAAGATTGTTTAGGTGTTTTCTATGGAAATGTTCAGTGACATCAGAGCACATGTTGGATATGGAGGGAATTAAAATTTTCATCAACAACATGAAGAAAAATCAGGGTAAATATTGCTTGATCAGTTAATATATTTATTCTACGTCATTTCCAAACATGCTGTACCTTCAAGGGTGTTTTTAAAAAGCTAAAAAAAAAATAAGTGAAATAAGAGTATTTTTCATACATGAAAATTTAAGTATGAATTCAAAGCTAATCAGTGAAGATATCGTCCAGCTTTTCACAAAAAACTACAGAAATGTCATTTCCACCACAGTCATTTCCATGACATTTATGGTCACAAAGTACAATTGATATGTTTAATTGATATGTGAATTGAGTTTAATGAGTGTGATGAGTATAATACATTTTCTAATAAATATCTCTGCTGTTTCTCTACATTCACGTTAATTCATTGTCATTTCCACAACACCCTGTCATTTCCATCACCACCCTGTCATTTCCATCACCACACATTTTTTACAAATATTTAAAAAAGTTCTCATCACACATTAAAAATGTATCCATATTTTATGAGATCATGCTCTACTTAATATAAAAATTCAAGTTATGTATTTTCTAATAAGCTCTCACCCAAACCAATATTAAATTTCAGAGTGTGACAGGTGTAATTTAGTTAATTTATCTAATTGACAAATGTATAATTATTGTACATTGTGGAAAAACTGGTAAAACTAGTTACAAAAAATATCTTAGACAATTCTTGAGTGGCATAAGTTATTCTATATTTAAATAACAGCTGTATATTGAGATGTGGTGGAAATTACATTTGTTCATTGCAGGTCGGAAACATTTAAAATATTAACAATTTCTCATGTAATCTAAGTTTGTCCTCTTACAGACCTTAACACTAGACAAATTATTTAAACTTATGAGACTGTGTTACGTGACTTTTGAACAAGTTTTTCTTTATTCAACTTCAGAAGGCTAAAAGTACCCCTAGTTGAAGAAACGCCCTTAAATGTTCAGATACTTTTGTTATAAGAAAAAAAGTTATTAAACCTGTTATACTGTAATATGACAACACTTTTTTTGCAACTAAATTTCAATATCAAGATAAAAACATTAGCAATTAATCACAACATGAAAAATTGATACCGGCATATCCCTAGTCACTTTACTATATGCAATAGCCTATATGAGACAGCCCATGATCACTAGATTTTATACAGATGTTACTATAACGATTTTGTAAATGGTGATCAGCATCACAATATTGATAATGTGGAAGTTATTGTCTTTTGCCTTGGTGTGACTTCTCACTTTTTTCAGTACATTAACTTCAAAAAAGGGGTAAAAATCAAGTTTGAGCTCACAATTTTTTAATGTAGATAATTTTCATTACTAAAACATCTAATTGCCAAATTTCCAGTGTCCTACCTGTAATATATTTGGCTGGACAAGTAAAAAATTTTAAAGTCATTTTTCTCAGTTTCGCCTTTGTAGGGCAGTATGTATTTGTGTGTGTATATATATATATATATATATATATATATATATATATTTTTTTTTTTTTTTTTTTTTTATGTGAATAAAATGAAAACTAAAGACTTTCAAATCACATGAGCCATTTTTTTATTCACAATAGAACACAGAGTACATAACAAATGTTTAAACTGAGATATGTTATACTTTTATCCACTAAATAAGCTAATTTCAAATTTGATGCCTGCTACATGTCTCAAAAAAGTTGGCACGGGGGCAACAAAGGGTTGAAAAAGCAAGACATTTTGAAAAGATTCAGCTGGGAGAGCATCTAGCCACTAATTAAGTTAATTGACATCAGGGCCCGTATTCATGAAAAATCTTAGTGCTAAGAGTTGCTCTTGTGGGTGTTTCCTCTTAAATTTAAAGAAAAGATCCTAGTAAAGAAAAAAGTAATTCAGAAAGCATCTTAACCCTTAAAAGAGGTCTTAAGGTCCGAAATTGTTAGGAGTACGAACAAGGACTTTTAAGAGGCTTAAGAGTTTCTTTAGCAGTGGAGAAAATGGACCAAACATGAAGAAATGTGTTGCACACAATGCATGACAGTGAGTTAATAAGACGCTACACATTAGATCGTGCAGGGATCATGTTTGTGACATATCTTATTAAAGACATGTTAACATCCCTGACACTGCGCAGAAATGCCATAGCACCAGAAATGGACGTAATCACTACATTAACTACATTAACATATTTGGCAACTGGGAAAATGCAACAGCGATGATTTGGGTCTGTTACAGCACTTTCAGAACCTTATTGTGTCGCTGTTCATTTCCTATAAAAAATGTTAAGTATGACAGCATGGTAAATAAAAAATAAAGAATATAATGTGTGTGTGCGCGCACGCGCGTGCGAGAGAGAGAGAAAACAGTAAAAATGACGCTTGTAATTTCAAAGTAAAGGCTTATAATAGACCCTACTCTTAAAAGCGCTCTTACTTCCTTCTTGGACAACCAACCAATCACAGTCTTCAAAAGATTGTGTCATAGCTAGCAACGGGGTCAGCCCCGCCTCCTCACTAAGATAAAAGTTTTTGTCTTTTCCTCACTCAGAGTCGCTCTCAGATTGGTCCTGAATCACTTTTAAGCTAAGACTCCTAGCTAGAAATTTTTAAGCTAAATTAGGAGCTCTCTGAGAGGATTCTTTGAATCTTTATGAATACGGGCCCAGGTCTGTAACATGATTAGCTATAACAGGGATGTCTTAGAGAGGCAGAGTCTCTCAGAAGTAAAGATGGGCAGAAGCTCTCCAATCTGTGAAAGAGTGCATAAAAAGATTGTGGAATACTTTAAAAACAACGTTCCTCAACGTCAAATTGCAAAGGCTTTTCAAAACTCATCATCTACAGTGCATAACATCATCAAAAGATTCAGAGAAACTGGAGAAATCTCTGTGCATAAGGGAAAAGGCCTAAGACCTTTGTTGGATGTCTGTGGTCTTCGGGCCCTCAGACGACACTGCATCACTAATCGGCATGATTATGTCATTGACATTACTAAATGGGCCCAGGAATACTTCCAGAACCCACTGTCAGTAAACACAATCAGCCGTGCCATCTGCAGATGTCAACTAAAGCTCTATAATTCAAAAAGGAAGCCATATGTGAACATGGTCCAGAAGCGCCGTTGTGTCCTGTGGGCCAAGGCTCATTTAAAATGGACTGTTTCAAAGTGGAAAAGTGTTCTATGGTCAGACGAGTCCAAATTTGACATTCTTGTTGGAAATCATGGCGGCCATGTCCTCCGGGCTAAAGAGGAGGGAGACCTTCCAGCGTGTCATCAGCGTTCAGTTCAAAAGCCCGCATCTCTGATGGTATGGGGATGCATAAGTGCACGGTATGAGCAGCTTGCATGTTTTGGAAGGCACTATGGATGCTGAAAGGTATATAAAGGTTTTAGAGCAACATATGCTCCCCTCCAGATGACATCTATTTCAGGGAAGGCCTTGTGTATTTCAGCAGGACAATGCAAAACCACATACTGCAGCTATTACAACAGCATGGCTTCGTAGTAGAAGAGTCCGGGTGCTGAATTGGCCTGCCTGCAGTCCAGCTCTTTTACCTATAGAGAACATTTGGCCCATCATTAAATGAGAAATACGTCAAAGACAACCACAAATTCTGTGGTGAAACAATGGATGAAATAAAGGATGAAATGCATTTGTCCGTGTTTCAATCCGTCTCAAATCGCACTCGCGGAAGGCGCTCGAGAAACAGTATCTCTTCCGTGGCTCGGTACTATTACATACCTCCCCTGTCTAGGGATGGGAAGGAGTAATAAAGAAAGTGGTGGAGGAATGGAGGGAGCTTTCCCCTTCTACTGACTCACACGCAACACCATAATCAATGCAAAACAAAATAATTTATTGAACACAAGGAAGCAAACAGAACTTCAGGAGGGGTCAAGGCCAACATAACAAACAAAACATACTAACTCCCATAAGCAATCTACTTAATCTAACAAATAAAAAAAAAGAAATACAAAAATACTACACTACCTCCCTTGCTATCCTTAAACAGGAGAAAAAGTGTAGACAAAATAAATGGCAACCACCTCCCTACAGCTTCCCACAAAGAAAAAAGAGAAACAAAACAAATCCTGGTCTTAATAAAAAAAAGGTACAAAACTCACATGTTAGGGTTAAATAAAACCTCCCACAAGAGGATTAAAGATGTTTTAACACATCATTGTCAACAACAATGTTACAAGTTAACCACAAACACCAGAAAAGTCAGCAGAAGGGACTCTTGCTCCAAACCTCCACACTCCAGTCATCTCAGCTCTGCCCTTTAACTCCTAGCACTTCCTCTAATGGACCAATCAGGAGAGTGCAGTCATCAACAGAATCAGCTACTAATTGAACTCCACCTGGTAATCCTTATCAACATTAGAGAGAGGGTGTGAGAGAGAGAGAGAAAATAAGCAAAACAAACAAAGCACATACACAAAAAGGGACACTCCCACTTAAACAAGTCCTGGGATGTAACAGTACTCTTTCAACTCGTTTTTTTTTTGGTCTCGAGCCTTTGTCAAGAGACTGATTTTTACGTAGAGAGGGTGACAGCGCACCGCATTAAAATAAATGATCATTCATGTTTTCATAACCACTTGCCAAATTCAAAAACGAAACTAAAATTAAAACATCTTTGAGAGAAAGGGGGCCCCCTGGTGTTTCGGGGGCCCTATGCAGCTTGCGTACTCTGCGTATAGGGAGGATCGGCTCTGGTGCTAATGCCTAACTTCTGAAATAAATTGAGTGAGTCGAACTGTTGCTAATGTACAATGTTATAAATCAGTAATTTTCGATGGTTCGGTTGTTGCTTACACAGACAGCAGACAGCAAGACAACTGACGAAGTTTTGGAACGGAGCCATGATGTGAAACGCTTAGCTGATATCGTTTTCTACAAAAGAGAAGGAAATTTTGCCAGGGATTTTATTTTCAGCAAAACAGGAAAGAGGTTTTCTTTCTGTTGCAATTCAAGCCATTTTGTGACAATTTTCTAGAAGCCATTGTGGGAGGACAGTCTGACAGGAAATTCAGACAGGCGCTCTGAAAGTGGACGACAGAGTTTCCTTTATATTGCAATAGCTGCCAACAGGACACCAGGGTAGCTAATACGCCTCACTTAAATTCATTAGCCATAGTCTCATAAAGAGAGTAATTATTAGAAGTCCTGCTCCTCCGTCCTGTTAGCATATGAAGCAATTATAACGAACAACGGAATGTTAACAGGCTCATTAGATAGCAGAAGACCATACAAATGCCTCATTTCCATATAAGGCCTGACAACAGACAGGGCCAGAAGAGAGACACAGCCAACTGGAAGTGCTACTTTAGCCTCGTGACATGCCCCCTCAAAAATGAAGCTGTTCAATTAAACCGTCTTGCTTTAATCCAAATGACTTCATTCCTGAGGGACACATACAGGTCTCATTCCCTGCAGTCTATTAATGCTGAATTGCTGCAGGTCGCCACGTATATAAACTTGCCATTACGCACCTGTGACATTTTTGCTGCTAAGTCGCCATATGCTCATCCAGTTTGTTATTTGTAATTAGTTCAAGCAGTGAATCATTGAGATGAGGGGATCTGTCTTTGTAAATCAACATTAACACATGAATGCTTTGCAGAGATAACGGTTTAACTGATTTGAAATTCAAATTTGCCATGCAGAGGTATGTTATACTTATTTTAACCATAAAAGAGACACTTTTTCCCTTAATGTCTGAGAAGTGCAGTTTTTTTTTAAAGACAGCAAAATAAATAAATCAGCTTGTGCTTTGAGTTTTCATCACCTTGATGAGTTCATTACATATGCTAATTAGAGAGTTATTGATGCTTATTTCTCAAAACAGAATCTGTCTTTATGAAAACTACGCAATTTGATAACTAATGAACTGTAGCTAGATTTTTTATGTGACCACATCTGAAAAGGTCAAAGAATATGAAAATTAAAATCTGATTATTATAGGCTATAATATGTCTGTAATATTTATAAATTAATTTGCTTGTCATAATATCATACAGATACCACATATAATTAGTCATCTCTGCACACACACACACACACATAAAAGTAAACTGAAATATATATATATATATTTGGTCATTAAATTAAGGAAACGTTTTCTACACAAATATAAGTTAATTGTATGTAAGGAAAATAAGCTATGACAGAATGACCAAGAATTATTGATTTAGCTTTTTTTAACTAAGTAATTTGAAACAGGACTTTTGGAGTTTGATTTGTGTGTGTGTGTGTGTGTGTGTGTACTTATTTATACTACATTGTGGAGACCAAATTGTAAGGGGTGGGTTTAGGGTTAGGGTTGAGTTAGTGGGTAAAAAATATTGTTTGGTCAGTATAAAAGTAATAGAAGTCTATATGGAAAGTCAACAATTCACAGAAACGAACGTAAATTGTTACAATAACTACATTTCCAAAAACCATACTTCATTTGTGTAGTTCATAGGGCTGTAGTCAAGTCCACCTTTGTCGAGTCCAAGACAAGTCCAAGACCAGGACTATCGAGTCCGAGTCAAGACCGAGTCCAAAGAGGTTCGAGTCCAAGTCAAGTCCAAGTCCAAAGAGGTTCGAGTCCAAGTCAAGTCCAAGTCCAAATGAGACAGTCAAAACAGAGAAAGAAAAAAAGAATCTTCTTCAAAACCACATACTGAACTATAATTTATGTGATACAAGAGACAGCATATCTTCTATTCTAAGATAATCATTCTGCATTATTATTTGTAATGATCTAAAAGCATGTGCAGCAACACTGTAGGATCAAATAAGGCTATTTTCTTTACTTTAGGTTTAGCAATTTCACTAAAGTCACATAAGCTGAAGTGCAACTTCACATTTTTAGTATTTTTATTATAGTGTAACAATCACATTCTGTGCTGCCAATGGAAAATATTACAAATAACAAGCAACATAAGTTCCCATTCTTGAACTTGTTACTTGTTCTAAAGCAGGGTGTCCAAACTCAGTCCTAGAAGGCCAGTGTCCTGCAGAGTTTAGCTCCAACTTGCCTCAAAACACCTGCCTGAAAGTTTCTAGTATGCTTAGATTAGCTATTTCAGGTGTGTTTGATAAGGGTTGGAGCTGAACTCTGCAGGACACCAGCCCTCCAGGACCAAGTTTCAAGACCCCTGTCCTAAAGAAACCATAGTACAATATAACCCTCCCAAGCAAGGCTGTATAACATATAAACACCTTCAGGTCTGTGTATCTGTGTGTGGCCGCGCATGCATTTGTTTGCTCTTTGCCTTAGGCCATATAATATAGGTGCTATATAATATATACATCCCCCGGGGATGGGGGATATAGACAGTGTTACAGGTGTTCATTTAGTTCAGTTATAGAGAACAGACAATTAAAGATTGAAAAAATAAAGAAATTAAAAATTGGAAGGTTTTTTTTATTTGTTTCTATTGCTGGGCGATATGGCAAAAAAAAAAAAATCTTGATTGTCTCAGAACATTTGACCAATTCTCGATTTTGTACGATTTTAACTAGTCAACTTGAAAATATAACTACAACATGATGCAAGCTACTTTTTCTTTATTAACCCTCTAGTTAAAGAAAACTCTATTCTAAGTGCACCACACATGAAGTTGTCAACATGATTTAAATGTTAAACAAATCGCTAAATATATTTGCAGAAGAGATGCATGAACTACAACTACATCTTGTACAAACTTTTCTTATGCATGTTATATGTTCAGAAATAATACAAGAAAAATACTTAATTTTTTTTCAAGTAATTCAAATTCAAAATGACTGAAGGTATAACACCTAGAGTATTATTAACTATAAAGGCTCTGTAAAACAGAGAACAGCAGTTTTCAGCCTGTCACCCTGATGCAAACATGAAATATCAGACAGAGTAGTAGTTCTTCACAGGTTTCCGACATTGCGTCTGTGGCCAAAATAAAAATGATTTATGCCTCCGCACAGCGCACATACTCGGAGCCAAGCATATGACACAGGCACGCAGCTGTGCATTTACCAGGCGACCAATGGCAATGCCCGTTCTAGATGGAACTAAACCAATTACATTACCCATTTTCCGAACAAGCGAGACAGATTAATGGTTTTGTTTTGAAAGAAAAAAAAAAGCATGTATAGCTGGACTCGGTCGAGACCAACTAGAACATTTGGCGAGTCCAATGACCAAGTCCGAGACAAGTCCGAGTCCAAATACCAACGAGTCCAAGACAAGTCCGAGACGATAGAAAAACGTCTCGAGTCCGGGACCGGACTCGAGTACTACAGCCCTAGTAGTTCATGCCATAAATGTATATCACATACAGATCCAAATAGAGTATATCGAACAGACCACAGTGATTCAGCAGAACACTGTTCACTCTGAACATATGGTGAGTGCTGAAATACACTACACACATTTTAATTTTAGAACAGGCCACTTGGGAAATAAGTAAGACCCACTCGTTTTTTATTAACATCAGCTAACAAAACAATAGGGAGTTTTTCCGTCCATAAGCAGGCATCAATACAAATACAACAATATCAAATAACATACAATATCCAAACTGATGTTTTGAAGAAAATGTGAGTGGTGCTTGCCGGAGCAAAACACAGTCGGTGCATCCAAAAGCGCGTACTGAGTAGGTAGAACATTTGAATTTGAACTTACTTCACAACCGTTAAAGAAAGTATGTTCTATATAGTATGAAGATGGGTAGTATGAATGAAATTCAAATGTACTCTGTCTGCCATGTTGTCACCACATCATGTGACCTACCAGTGTCAGTTGCGTCGCTTCGATGCCATTCATAAATCCTCTCCCGTTGCCTCATGGGATAGTAAAGTGTCCTTCGAATACGCACTTCAGAATCCTGGTGGAAGCAGTAAGTCATCTGGGTATTGTCCACCTACTGTTTTTTGAGCACCATGGTGTAGTATATTTTTGCATACTATAAACTATATAGTAGGGAAGTATTTGATTTTGAATGCAGTGAATATAGCTTAATATAGTTTTTTTTTTTTTTTTTCTCAGGTCATTGCCATAGGGTATCTACTAACTGGAAAACTGGCTCAGATCCCTTCTGGGATTTTATTACCCGTTTTTATCCTTTGAAAAATCCAAAAGTAATAGCACACCTCTCAGCATTCATTATGTGGAAATGTGGATGTACTTTCTGCAGGTTAGGCTCGAATAAATTTCTGGAAACCTGCACAGTGGTACATGTAAGTTTCGGATTATGAAGCGATAACATCTCCTTGTGCTTTGAGGAAGTGAAAAGCATTTCTGGATTTTCCAAAGTGTTGCACTTGGCAAACGGCCTGTAAAATCTCCCTTGTCATGTCAGAGAACTGCACACTCAATCTGAGCAACACACACTGACACAGTGGCAAATATCTTAATAATATAGGCCCTGTGAGATGCAGGCTTTTGTCATAACAGGGGAAGGATATATGCTTAGCACTGAGAGCTCTGCTGTTGATGAATTCAAGCCAAGTCTGCTGGGAAGTCTCACATCGGATTCATTTGTAAGTGCATCAGGTAATACGCCGTCGACTGGAATTTTAAGCACACTGTATATGGCATTTAATGAGGTCAACACAGCTTTTGTCATGGCAACAATATTTGTAATCCCCAACGAATTGAGTTGATTTTTGCTATTTACTTTTCTATTCAAAGCGACACACACACTAGAGCCAGCGCATCACCACCTGTGCTGAGATATCAACACATAAAGCCCTGATCAAGTGCATCTACATATGTTTAGGGTTAGTAAACAGGTTTGGCTTTATACACGGTGGCTCTATTCCAAAACCTAGTAGGTTGCTTGCTGCCTACATACACAATTGCCATTTAAAGGCAACATCCTAGCTTTAATGGAGCATGATAAGTTACTGATTTAGGGCATATGTAGAAATTCTGTGCATCATACAAAGCACACATGAGGCTGTACAATTGATTTCAGTAGAATCTGGCATTAGCATGTTGTTAAATGATAAGTTTGGTGAAATTATGTGTGTTTTGTATCATCCAGCAGCCTTTTGACAGCTCCAGGGCTTTTGTTAAAATTACAGAGTAAACTTCCACATTTTTGTATACCTGCCTATGGACAGTCAGGTTTGCATTTTCAAAAAGCAAAAAAAAATTATACTGCATAGAAGTTAACCCTCATGTTGTTCCCAAAAACACAAGTTATCACTGACTAAAACGTACTGACTTTGCTCACACTTTAACCACTTAAATAAATAAATAAATACCCCCCCCCCAAAAAAGTGTGGATATTACTTAAATTATACACAAATAATGTTTCTTTGAAAGTGTGAGACTTTGATTCTTTAGTCGCTATTGGTAAATGACTAGAAAAATAACAAAATGCAGTAAACGGTAAAACAATTTATGCTACAAACTAACCTGTTTACAATTACAACAATGCATTAAAATTATTTATACTTCCTTCCCTCTCTCCCTCCCTTTTGACTTGACTTTGAGCTAGTGAGTATATGTCTGTTGTTTTGTTTTGTTATATTTTGGATGTTATGTTATGTTGTTATGTTATGTTATGTTATGTGTGGAAAAAAAATAAAAAATGTTGATAAAAAAAAAAAAAAAAATTATACTACGGGGCCGTTAAATGCTTGAATCTGATTGGCTGTCGAACGTTCTGAGGTGTGCAATTATTTTCAGGGAAACGCACGGCGAACGTAGTTCCAGGCACCGCATTGCATGTCTATATCACTTCGCCAAATGATTTGTGTTATTTCAAAGGTCCTTAGAGCCTAAAACAGCAAAAGAAGCAAAACCCACAACGACACTGGCCAAACAAATAAATATAGTATTAAAAAGGATAAAAACGACAGATCATATCCATGTTTTTGCCACGAAATTACGTTTTATTATGTAGGGAAAGCACATACTCTCTCTCTCCCGCTCTCTCTCCCTCACAGACAGTTTGCACACGTTAACATAAGCGCTAATGTTGTTAGTGCTACTCTGACGATTTTATCAGTAACATAGTTTAACATCTTCAAAACTACATGACTTCTCACAAGCGAGGTAACAACAACGATGCTGTTCCTGAAGAAAATTAACTTTAAGTTTCACTATAACTAGAGACATTGCTGCTGCAGTAATGAGAGACGCACAGACTCACAGAGGTAACTCTCTCTCTCTCTCTCTCTCTCTCTCTCTCTCTCTCATAATTTAGTTATTAACTGCATTATTCTGCTATCAACGGCTCAAGCCTCCGTCACGGTTTAAAATGACGTTTTGGAATTAGCAAAGGAGGTGTTGGATGTGATGTGGAAGAAATAATCCTACTCACAATAGCGATTTAAGTAGAAAAACCGGACGAATGCCTTGAAATATATCATCTGATCTATGTCTTGAGGTATGGCAACTGTAGTATAAGCGGAATAATTGACTTCGGTCTGTTGAATTATTAGAAAAATAATGCACGCCTGAGGTGGTGATGCGGTCACGACGCGATTCAATGGCCCGTCGTCAATTATTCCTTACATAATAAGAAATACCAGTTTGCAGCATGAAGCAGCATAAGTTATTTTGTAGAGCTAAAAATAACTGTTCAACTAACAATACAAATTTTAAAAAATAAGGAGGATAAGCTAATCATGCTAACTACCTTTTGGAACAGCCTTCAAATTAAGAACGTGCTTATTTTGTAAAATAAGGCACTGGAAGAGCCACTAACAAAGCCACTGCCTTGATACAAATGCACACATGAAACAGAGGAAAATAAGATAATTTGAATATATATCCTATGTGACAACTACAATAAACATACTGGGGTGTCAATAAAATACAGGCAATCAGTAGCAACAGCACTAGATGACAGTGGAATTGCACTTTAAATAAAGCAAAGCAACTGACACCTCGACCTCGTAATCTTGCTGTGGGATTTTGAGGGAAGTTGAGAGAAAGACCCCTGCAGTTTTCAGCTTCCCCACACTGACTTAAATGACATATGTCTACATGTCTAGGAGTCAGGGCAAAATAAATACAGAGGGCACAAAAACAACATTCATCCTCCTTGGCAGCCTGATCACAGTGCAGACTATCTGTGGCCTGATTTTATATCATTTCTGAACTGGACCCATGGGGCATTAACCCTGGTAACAGATTTAGCTTATAAAAACACTGGAACATTGTTTTGAAATGTTTCTAAAATGTTGAAATGTCCAGTTTTCTTGTAATTATAATATGATTTAAAATTTACAAAAATGTTTATTAAACATTCTAATAATTGTATTTTTACACAGAATATAATGTTATTTGAATGTTTATTTTTAATGTTTTAGGATCATTAAAATGTCCAGTTAGGATTAGTCATGATTAGAACATTACTTAAAGGTCACAAAAATGTTTCTTAGAATGTTTATCAAGTATAAATAACACCATAAGGATGTTCTAAGAATGTTGTTCTAAGAATCTTTTCTAACGTTATAAGAACGTATATACTTTATAAGAAAGTATATGAATAACATCATGTAGACGTTTTGAGAAGGTTGTTCTATAAAAACATTTTCTCTCCATATATTAATATACTTTAAGAATGTTTTGTCTTAAGATTTATATAACTTTTTAAAAAAGTTGTGAGAACGTTCCCTGTTAGCTGGGTATTGGGTCTTAGAAATTGGGTATTGGGTACTGGGTCAGTTATTATACTGTAAGTGATGCTTATTAAGCGTCTTTGGGCTTATTTGTTATTTGGACTCAGCTCATAAAGCGATCTAGTTAATAAAGTAGGCAGGTGCAGGTCACAATATTTGCGCATGTGGCTTATTAACATCGAAACACCGAAAACTGAAAATTATTCAATGATTTACTCACCCTCAAGCCATCCTAAATGTGTATGACTTTCTTCTTTCAGACAAATACAGTTGGAGTTATATTTTTAAAAAAAAAAATGTCCTGGCTCTTCCAAGCATTATATAGTGTTAATGAATAGTTGTAATAACTTTAGAAACCGTAATTTCTAGCTTCCGCTAACTGTCATACGTGTGTTCATGAGAGAGTGGCGTTCCAGCAGACGATGTAGGATCTAAGTGAACGCGGTAGTGACGAACGCAGAAGCCAAGAGGAGACTGGTTTTCCTTTGCTGTAAAACTTTTTTTCCTCGCTAGACTAGCATATTCTCAGCTTACATTACGGAACGCCAATCTCTCGTAAACGCTCATGCGACAGTTAGCGGAAGCTAGAGAATATGGTTTATAAAGTGTTAAATATGAATATTTTTACTTAAACAAACGCACTGATTTGCTTCAGACTGCCTTTATTAACCACCCGTAGCTGCGTGGAGTACTTTTTATGATGGATGGATGTTTCAAAGTCTCAACAGCGGTTCACCTTTTTGGGTGAACTATCCCTTTAAAAGGCTTGATATTATTTGCTGTTTTTATATAGCAATATCTGGCAACGCTGTGTCAAGACATACCTCGTGATTTCTTTCACCACAACTGATGTTTAAATAAGTCATTAAAAACTGGTTGTTCAGTTCAGTTCCATACACACTGCTTAGAATACCTGTAAAGACGTTGTCACTACCTGCATATTTCGAGAGCAAACATGGTTGTAGAATGCGGTTTGTCACTCCTGTAAATTACTGAATAGTTTGTGTGCAGAACAGCATTAAGCACTAAAAGGTGAATTGACAATCAAATTTCGCTGCAGTGTGTACGTGGCCCATGTTTAAATCTCTACTGTCAGTTCACCACTGAGAAATTAATACATTTAGCTCTTCCATCTTGTTAGTCATTGTGATCATTTTCTCATAATTTACATAGTTAATTAATTAATAAAGGTTAGGTGTGAAGCTTGCCTAGAACATACTTCTAAAAGTCTGTTACACTTTGATAGAAATAAATCATTAAACTATTACACATTCATTCATTCATTCCAACAGGAATTGCCAGCTGTGCTCACTCACACCACACAAACCAGGAGAAATTTCCTATATAATCTCTCACCTAATAAAGAAGTTGAAGACAAGGATTTATCTTCTTTTTTTCCACGTCTTGATCCTTCAAATCCAACCCAAAAAAATGCTGCACTGGGTCCAAGAGGATTTAAATGTCAGCTACTGAAATTAAATTATGTACCTGGATCAAAATGTTTGATCTGTGTATATGATAAAATTCATATTGCTACTCTAAAAATATTGCAAACCTTTAGAAAGGTAAATTACTAAAACAACAGTATCTTTACAGCAAGACACAATAACTCAGTAAACTGAAAATGTGAGATTGATCAATTTTGTTGGTGAAATTCTGTATGTAGCTATAGCATATGCAGAGTATACAGCCATCTATCTTCTGTTTCCTGTTGGCAAATGTGGCGGCACCTGTGCAATACATCATCAGCTACGCTGGGGCCCTACAGCTCATCAAGTCTGTTGAGACCTTCCACAATTCAATTCCAGCCCAGAGCATATATTACACTGATAGGAAGATTTACTTTTTCCGAAGAAAAAAAAAAGTGTTTTCTGTGCAATACTTGACAACACAATTCTAGGTTGCTGGTTGCTAGGGCATTCTGAGTAGTTGCTAGGTAAATGCTTACTAGCCTAATAGATGCTTATTCGAAATATGTTTTCTATGAAATTAACCACTGTAGCTTTAACAGTAGAGTATTATATTAGCAACCATAAGGTCAAGGGTTCGATCCCAAGGAAATGCATGAACTAAAAATATGTATGGGTCATTCCATGAAATCGGTGCCTTTTGCGTCCCTAAGAAATAATCAAACATAGATTGAATATAACAACTAATAAATTTGCAATGTAAAAACATAACGATACTATGTAATATTTCATCAATATTACATACAAAAAGTAAATTAAATTTTATTTTAAATAATTTACCCCCCCCCCCCCCCTATCTGAGGGTTGTCCCCCCTAAAAATATGATTAAAAACCATGCTGTGTATTGTAAAAAACAATGTTTTATACTTTAAATAACTTTGTAAGTAGTAAAACAACACAAACAGGGCAAAACTGCTTAGAAAAAAATTGCGTCTCCCCTTCCCTTGCCTCACAGTGCTTTGGTCCAAATGCCTACTTTCCTCTTTTACATCATCAGTGTTGCCAATTGGGCTACTTTAACACTGTTGCCTCGGGTTGTTTTTCATGTCCACGGGTTGAAGCGCCCCAGTAACGTTATATTTAGCCCCTTCAATGCAAATTTTACCGGAGGAACCCTGCCGAAAAACGTGTATTTTACCAAGAGCCGATCCTCCCTATACGCAGCTTAGGGCCCCCAAAACACCAGGGGGCCCCCTTGCTCTCAAAGATGTTTTAATTTTAGTTTAGTTTTTTAATTTGGCCAGCTGTTGTGAAAACATAATTTATTTTAATGCGGTGCGGTGCGCTGTCACCCTCTCTACGTAAAAATCAGTCAAATCATGTAATGTGAATGTCATACAGTCTCTTGTTTGAAAGAGTACGAGCTACGGAAGAGACTGTTTCTCGAGCTCTTTCCATGAGCGCGATTGGAGACAGAGTGAAACACGGACAAATGCGTTTCATCCACCCCCCCCCCTTTAATACGGATGATACCAATGTATTTTTCGATGAGTTCACTGTTTGTAATAATAACGTTACCTACTTGACAGATAGTAATGTCTATAACAGACACGACCGCTGTCGCAGTGCGATCACAACAGTTTGACGTTGTCTAATTTGACACGGTCTCCCTATGACACTAATAGCCTTTCCTCTGTGTATACTTGTCCTTACAAGTACAATTTTAGCTGTATTATTTGTGTCCCCTTCAAAGATTGCTCTTGAGAAATTTTATGTTTATTGCCCCCCCCCCTACTGTTAGATGAAATTTACGCCCCTGCATTCAAGTGACATCACTTCTATGAGGTTACATCATCTCTCAACCAGGATTCCTACACTTAAAACACAAGCATGTTTCTCTCTCACTTCTATAATGTTCTATTTTTGATGATTTATAAGGCTTGACTGGGGGGGGGGGTGACCCGTGGAATGACCCGTATACCTTGAATCCACTGTCAGCTGATTTGGATAAAAACGTCTGCCAAATGTAAATGTACTTCGAACTACTCAACTATCATCTCTCCTGCTTTCTCTCTCTCAGAATGCGTGTGAGGTGTTAATGGCAGAGGGCTTGGCCTCTCTGTTTAACCTTCCTTGCAGGACCAATTGTTATTTATGCTGCGAGTTTATTAGCTGTGTTTGCTAAATGAGATAAGGCTAAAATATGCAGAGGGAAATGATTTGCATAGTTTAATTTGCATAGTTTTAAATTCACCCTCTAGAAAAAGAAACGTATCCATAATTTTATTATTATAAACCGGTTTGAATCAACCCATTGCCACCATCTAATTTGATGCGTGGATATACATGAACTCAAGATGAAATTTAATTTTCATATATTTTTTTCCCATCTAGAAATAAAAAAGACAAAAGCGTTGCTTACTGTTGGTAAGGAAAGAAAATTTGTGAGAATTACAAATCCTTATTTAAATAGAGGTTTTCAAAACAACTCCTAAGGCTTTGTTTAGGCAGCACTTTTTTTTTTTCTTTCCAGGTTTTGTTTTTCAAATATAAATATTTGGTACTGACTTTTCACAAGTAGTCAGCTGTTCTGTTTTCATTGTTTGCTACATTGTAAATCAGTATTGGGATACTGATGACTCAATTCCCTGTGACATGATTACATGGAAACATTGAAATGTCACTGTATTAATGACATTACTGTGTTACATGCATGAACCGTTATAATTCTGCCAAAATTTGTTTTGCTTATCATGTGAGCACATTCTACCTGTCAAAAGTGCAGTGAATTCCATTCCATACTCATCCATTTCTGTTGGCATGAGAGAAGAAAACAGTTCTGGTAGGAGAACATTTTGAACACGCTAACAACCTCTCCGAACTACATTTGAATTTGTACTTTTATCACGACTGTTAAAAAAGTATGCTCTATGTGGTTTGAATATGGCATTTATAGAATGAGAAAATGAATTTATTTTTCATATAGTAAATCAATATCACACGTGCCGTTTTTCTATGTACATATAGATTATTATTTTTATTTTTTTACAACAGTTCCACCATGGTTGTTACTGCCGGAAACTCACAACAGAACGATCTAAACAATAGTCACTAATGTTGTGTTGCTTCACTGCCATTAAATATAAACCCTGTCCCGTGACTTCATGGGATAGTAAAGTGTCTATTAAATCAATATCATCTTCAATATCTGACAGAAATAGTAGGTCATTTGGGTACTTTTCATCTACTGAATTTCGAATACTATGAATCTGGACATACGTGAAGTTATTATTAAGTTTTTGAATTTTGGGAGAAAAAAAAACCCAGAGTAAATTGATAAAAAGTGATAGTAAAGACGCCTGAAAAAAGTACATCACTGTAATCTTCCAATTAATATCAGAGTATAAAAACAGACTCTTTTCACTTCCGTTGTTGACTTGCTGCTCTCCGCATGGCTGCCAGGCATGGCTGCATGGACCGACCGGCATGTGGAGTTTGCCCAGAACAAAACCATACCGCCAACATTAACTGTATGCTTTTATTATAATAAATATACTTTTGGCGAAAGTGGTCCTGACTGAATTGAATTGATGTCACTATAGAGTTAGAACCAGTCAATGCAGTTAAGAGGTTATAGAAAGAGAATGATGTGCGCAAAATGAGTCGCTGTACAAACCAAATAGTAGGGCTGGTCGATTAATCAAATGCTATTGTCATGCGCATCATGTTAGTAAAGCCGGTTCTGTAATCAGTAGTAAATCTCCATCACATGCTTTCAGATGGAGCAGCATTTACTACACAGAGCCGTAGTTCACTGACAAGCTACTCAATATCACGTTCTTAATCGCAGACTGATTTAATCGCACGATTATGAAATAGAAGAAATCGTTCTGCGATAATAACAGCTGTTTGCGTAGCTCTTCAGTGAACTACAGCTCTGTGTAATAACAAATGCTGATCCATCTGAAAGCACGTGGAAATACCATATTTAATAACATGTTTTTACTCCAAACTCACTTCATAACGTCAGTCGAGTGTTTAAAATAAATCCTTCTGTGAGATGATGTGACTTCTTAAGGCACGCAACATATTTCATAGTATTCTAAGCAGCGATGAAGGCTATGTCGATTAGCATTGCATTATTATATACTTGATTATAATGAAAATTATAATAATAATTATAATAAGAACTCGGATAAATCATATATTGTCGTAGTCCTGTGTTTATTAGTCATGTTGAATCAATGAAAGCAGTTAAATCTTCTGTTTATTCAGCTGCAGCGATCTGTATTTCCTGGATTTCTTCTGGGTGTATTTGGAGTTTCCGTGCGAGAGCGCCCTCTGGCCTTCGGATGGAGATTTACTACTGATCACAGAACCGTGCTTCACTGACAAGATGTGCATGAAAATTGCATCTTTTGCCTAATCGCGATTGTGATTTAATTTTGATTAATCGAGTAGCCCTACCAAACACTTCAATGGATGCGGACGAAATAGCTCAACACAAGAGCCAACGCAAATGCAATGACGTGAAATAAAATGTCATCATGTATTAAAGAAGATTGGCTTGATTAAGTGGTGAAAAAAGCAGATGATGGGCACAGAACACTAACAACACACAGGTGTATTGTGCAAACTGTACTTCTTAGGGATGTTTCGATAGCTATATAAAAATTCACGCTAACATTTTTTTTTTTTTGAAAATGTTATCTTACAGATCTCAGTTTAAATGCTTCAGTTTGTTTTCTATTCTATTCTATCAGTTTAAATGCTTCAGTTTGTTTTGATATTAAAAGCCTAATAAATAATTGACCTTGTTTTATAATCTCTCTTTTATAGTCTCTTATGCTCATCAAGGCTGTATCTATTTGATAAAAAATACAGAAAAAAAGAACAGTAATATTGTGAAATATTTTCACAATTTATAATATTGGTTTCCTATTTTAATATACTTTAAAATATAATTTATTCATGTGAAGCAATGCTGAATTTTCATTATCATTACTCCAGTCTTCAGTGTCACATGATCCTTCAGAATCATTCTAATTTGCTGAATTATTATTAGTGATGAAACGGTTGTGCTGCTTGAAGAGCACACCTTTCTCACAGTGAGGGGTGAGATCACACACAGGGCAGGATATGGCAGAGTATGCGCTGATAGTCACTTGTGAAGCTTAATGCTTTGAAATGGCACCAGCAGAAAATAATTCTTCTTTTCGTCTCTCTCTCTCTCTCTCTCTCTCTCTCTCTGTCTGTATCTCTCTCTTTCTGCTGCTCCCCTACCTTTCCTTCTCACCACAGGGAATGACATTTCTTGGAAGTTGACAAGCTCTACTTTGACAGGAAGGGTCACAAAGAACAGAGGTACTTTTGACAAGCGTACCAAAGTTGGGGCAATGAACCAAGAGAGTCAATTAAAAATTAAGTGGACCCCATTTGATAATTACTTTGAGCGCTACTTTCCAGATGCTCAAGGTGACTAAATAATTCTTTGTGAAGGAGTTAATAATACTCAAAGCAGAAAGGCAAAGGAAACTCATTTGAGGGTGACGGAACAAAGCAAAGTAATTGCTCAAAGGCTGACCGTGTATTAGGACGCCAAACGAGCTGTATATTTCCACTGGGCTTTGTCTTGACTCTTGACCATCTATGGGCTGAGCTACTTTACAAACATGAGCTGTAGTTTGCCAGTGTTTCGACAGTGTTGGGGTAGTTACTTTCAAAAAGTAATTAATCACAGTTACTAATTACTTCATCAATTGTATTTATAACCTTTACTATTACTCTGTCTGAAAGTAACTTAGTTACTTATACAACTTAATTATTCAATGCTGGCTACATCTTTAAAATCCCTATAAACTTTAATAGAATAAATGTAGAGTCATTTTCCTTTAGCTTTAAAACAACTCTTTTTTTAATTTTTTTTTTTTACCTTCTTTGTTTGCAAACAGAACAAAAAAGCTTTCTTTTCAAAGATGTTCAGTAAAAGCCCAACTAGTAAAATCCGTACAGATTTATGTAAGAATAACATGTTAACTAGGTAAGAATAAATTACAGAAATGATTTGGGTGCATGTCTATGGGGAAGGGGGCGGTAAACACAAGCAGCGCTGCACCCTGACTTTGAAACTTGCAGCGCTACACACACACACACACGCAATCGTATGCTGATGAAAAAATATATATTTATAAAACACGTTCGTAGAAAATGTATTAATATTTGCATCATTAATGATTTGTCATTAATCAGAATCTGCGGATGAAATTGTGAGTGGTGTTTGCTTGTGCAAAAATTATGTTGGAGGTGGAATGACAACTTTCCCATTTTTTGCAGAAAATATTCTGGGCGGTTTTAATGGCATTGCTATGGTGTAAAGGGCAGTTGCTAGGGTGTTGCTCTGCAGTTGTCAAGGTGTGTTGTGAGTAGTTAGGAGATTTTTTTTAGGCTGTTGCTTATACACTGCCCTCCAAAAGTTTGGAAACACCTTAGAAAAGTGGTGTTTTGGACAATATTGGCATGAATCCTTTTTAATTTGTGTTAATTTTGCACTGATAAGGGACAACACAAACTACGAAAACATATTTTATTCCATAAACAGTTTATACATATAAAAAAAAAAAGTTGATTCAATAAAAATATCAACCATTAGCAGCTATTACAGCGCTGCATAATCTGGGCATCCGAGCTGTCAGTTTATTCAAACATTGACTTTGAATTGGCAATCAATTGTTGAAGCTACAGTATTAAGGTGTGCTGACCCAACAATCTTTTAAAAACCTGGGCCAAGTTTAAACCAGTAACCAGACATCACAGCTGGCAAAGGGGCATGTCTGACTTTGACATGTATATATTGCCATTATTATGTTTTATTGCTGGTCTTCAATGATAATTCAACTTTATAATTTGATAAGTTACTTTAATGTATTTGCACCAAAAAATAATAAGGATTTATGTTGATATCGTCCAAAACCACACTTTGCCAGGGGTGTTTCCAAACTTTTGGAGGGCAGTGTATACACACGTATGTATGTATGTATATGTATATGTGTGTGTATATATATATATATATATATATACTGTATATATATATATATATATATATATATATATGCAGAAGCCGCAAGATTTAAGATATCACTGACGTCCATAGCGCACTATGTGGGCCCAGAAATTATATATATATATGTATATATATATATATATATATATATATATATATATATATATATATATATATACCCTAAATGTGTGTGTATATTTACTATATTAGTATAGTGTATATTAGTGTATATTTATTATATATTTAATATATGTTTTGTAGTTAAGCTGTTTTCTTTGTTATTTCAAAATATTATTTTTATTTATATGTGTGTATGTGTCATTTTCAAAAATGTAAAAAAAAAAGTCATTGAATTCATTAGTAAAAAGGTGTTGGTATTTTCGTGTTAAAACCTTCTGATGTAAGGCTAAAGCTGTCAAAAGAATAAATGAATACATAAATATACAAAAAAAGTTTTATTTATTTATTTCCTTTGTGTGTGTGTGTCAGCTTTGGCATTCTATATCCCCTGAGTGTTAACCTCTATTGTTAATCAACTCAGAACACAGTTCACTTCTCCCATCATCAGAAGTCAAGTCAACTGTCAGTCCCGTGTTCATTTAATGCATAGAGACAATGGTCTTTGAATCATACCTTGAATCGATAACGTACCCTGCTTGTTATTTTCATCTGACTGGATCCATGTGTCTCGATTCCCCCGACTGCTAATACAGCAGCTCTTGTTGATCACACGGATGTCCCTTCCTCCTCCTCCTCAGGAATGAAGTAATTAGCAGACTCATTGTACAGTCACGCTCGGATGCTCTCTTTCCCCATCTGTGTAATACACAGAAAGGCCATTATTACTGATGCAAACAGACACAATTTCACACACTCTTATCAGCAGGTTTGCAGAGCCCAGTCTCAGGTGTGTCCCCGCACAGCCAGGGGAGCCGGAACAGATTAAGGGTCATCATAACAGACAACAGAATGTTTACCAATCAGCCTGATATCACACCGGTCACAAACACCGTCTGGCACAAAGGCAGGGGGCAACTGTGGCTTTGGTCTGGGGCAAGTTAGAGGGTAATACATATCGCTTCTGTTTCAATATGCCTGTTTATCTGATAAACAAAATCCACACCTCGTGTACGTGAATAGAGAATGCTGTGTTATGAATATTGATTAGTCCTTTTGGGAAATCCACTGTAATATTTAGGTTGGAACCTTCTGATTTTTCAGGCTTTGTCAAAAACAGAGCTCAGCTGTCAACAGACATATCATTATAGCCTTTAGCATCTGGGGTGTATTCCAGAAAGGAGGTTCAACAAACTCTGAGTTGAAACTTGAACTCTGAGTTGACTTTCCCTGAGATGAATGAATGAATGATGCATTTATATAGCGCTTTTATTGTGTATTGCCATACACCCAAAGCGATTTACAATCATGTGGGGGGGGGTCTCTCCTCAACCACCACCAGTGTGCAGCAGCCACAGGACAAACGGCGCCAGTGCGCTCACCACACACCAGCTACAGGTGGAGAGGAGAGAGAGTCATAGAGCCAATCAAGTTGATGGGGATTACTAGAAGGCCATGATTGACAAAGGCCAGTGGAGGGAATTTGGCCAGGACATCCGGGGTTACACTCCTACTCTTTTACGAGAAGTGCCGTGGGATTTTTAATGACCACAGAGAGTCAGGACCTCGGTTTAACGTCTCATCCGAAAGACGGTGCTTTTTACAGTATAGTGTCCCCGTCACTATACTGGGGCGTTAGGACCCACACAGACCACAGGGTGAGCACCCCCTGCTGGCCTCACTAACACCTCTTCCAACAGCAACCTAGATTTCCCAGGAGGTCTCCCACCCAGGTACTGACCAGGCTCAACCCTGCTTAGCTTCAGTGGGCAACCAGTCTTGGGCTGCAGGGTGATATGGCTGTGGCCATAGAGATGGGAAACTCTGAGTTCTTAATCACTGTTAAAATATCGGAATCAGAATCAGAATGAGCTTTATTGGCCAGGTAGATTTACACATACGAGGAATTTGTTACGTTGAGGTGAAATATATATATTGGTGGTGTGGTGAGAAAAATAATCTTGTTTCCATTTGCATTCAGATTATTTTTCTTACTCCACTGGCAGATAATTTTACTTGTTTCACCCAGGAAACAAAACTAAATATCTTAAATAATTTTCTTACATAGAAAATGCATCTTGATTTAAGAATTTTTAGATATTTATACTTGAAATAAGGCAATCATCTCAGCAATAAATGTTTGTGGCATGAATTAATTAATTAATTAATTAATTAATAAAACAAGTTTACCAAATAAGCCAGGTTTATTTCAGTTAGTCTGACGTATTGTCAGTTGATTTGGTTCAAAATAATTAAAACTAACTGAAATAAGCCTGGCTTATTTGGTAACTTGTTTTATGAAACAGGCCTCTGCTTTCTGGAATACACCCCTGGTATATGAGAAGTGTGTTTTATGGAGGTGTAAATTACGGTGACCGGGAGGTGACGTGATCGGTTCACTTAGTTTTGTCATGGCCACGAGATATACATTTTGGGAATGTCATATTATGTTGTGGCCACGAGATCATTTTGTCGAGGTAACGACATCCTTATGTCGTGGCCACGCAATGCTATATTGAGGGAACAACATCCATTTCTTGTGGCCATGACTTCTTATGTTGAGGGAACAACTTATTTTTTCTCGTTGTGCCACAAGTTTAATGCGTAAACAAACCCGAGTGACCATAGAAACCCAAGATTATCAGAGATGAATAAAACATTTTTATTAACATTAAAGATTTAATTTAATATTTGTATATTATTATTATTACATTAAAATATTAGGGCTATATTTTTATATGTATTGTTATATCAAGTCAAGTCAAGTTGAGCTTTATTGTCATTCCGCTACATGTGGGGACATACAGTGGAACGAAATGTCGTGCCTCACAGGTCCACGGTGCTACATAAATACAGACATACAACACTATAAACCTATACACAACTAACCTACTGACAGATTTTGACTATAAGTATACTATATATAAATGTTTACCTATACATAAACAAACAAACAAAAAATACAAACTATATGAATGCTTCACATAAATACTGTACATGTGCAGAGAGAAACACTGAGTCAAGCAGCTGGCTGGGGAACAGTGCAAGATGATTTGTAGTGCATGAGCATGTAAACATACATATATTGCTGAGTCTTTTGTTGGATTATGTACACACAGCAGTGTGTGAAAAGTGTCTAGTGCGCATAGAGGCGAGTGTGCTACTACAGGTGGTTTGTACAGGCCCACTCACCTGTGTTCATACAGTTTTTTTATTTGGTGTGGTAATGTTGGGGGGGGTGTTTTGGAGAGAGAGAGGGGGGGGGCATGGGCAGGGGTTTCTGATTTGAAGTTCAGGGCTCTCACAGGGGGGAAAAAGCTACCATCTTCTTGATGGTAGGAGCTGGAAGAGACTGTGGGAGGGATGGGTGGGGTCCTTCACGATGCTGTTGGTTTTGCTGGAGCATCTTGCAAGGAAAATGTCCAGGATTGATGGGAGAGGGGCACCGATGATCTTTGCAGCCGTGTTCACTGTCCACTGTAGGGTCTTACGGTCAGCAGCACTGCAGTTCTAGAACGAATATTGTTTTTGTTTTGTTTTTTTTTCCCTCAAATGAACCAATTATAGTCAATAATGTCAAGAATCGATCCATTTGAGCTCTCCCATGTTGTTACAAACCTGTGGAACACAAAATTGGATATTTTGAAGAATGCTGATAACCAAACAGTTTTGGCTCCCATTGATCTCCATTATAAAGACAAAAGACAGACAGACAGACAAACAAACAAACAAACAAATAAATAAATAAATAAATACAATGGAAGTCAATGGGAATTGAAAAATGTCTGGTTACCAACATTTTTCAAAATAAATAAAGTACATGATGAAACATTTTCATTTTTGGGTAAACTTTGCCTTTTAATATGTGCACTTTTTACAAAGTTACAGAATGTTTTCAAAGTACACCAATATATTTTACCTCCAAAGATCAAGGAACATTTGATTTCTCAAGATGTGACCCCTTTATGATTCCTTTTATTCAGACCATGCAGTGTATGAAAAGATATTTGCAAGGCATATTGCCTTGTTTCTGTGAGATATTATTGGCCCGTAAAATGACAAATATTTGTTATGAGATGCACAGAAGATAACAATGTTACTGCGAATGTTTGCATCAGGAATTGGTATTGCAGGAGGAGTCTGTCAGGAGCTCCCAGTGCCTTCTGTTCATGTGAAGGGATATTTGATTGGAAGTCTGATAAGTGAGATAGAATCTGTGCTTTGGGAAATGAATTCTATTCCTGAAGACTCACAACATCATTTCATGTGTAAGCAGCTCCTTTATAGTCACAGGCCTTGCTCACAGGCCTTGTTCTCCATCAGGGAATATAATATATTCAATATTCAATAATATAGTACAACATATATTAGAAAGATCACAAGTATTCCAGCTGGGAGGATAAAAAGTGATAGAGAAGCGATCTATTCCCTCTCTAATACACATTCAAATTTGAGACAGCTATTTTGAGTATAATACGGAAATAATATTTATGAGTAATTTCAATTTTTGATGTTACTCTTCTGATCTGTCTGTAAACATATTCCAAGCTGATTAATGTTTTTCAAAAACAAAGATATCTGAAGTGGAAAGAAGAATATTAGACATTAATTCAAGCTAGTGAATTAATTTAAGACTGTCTGTGGTCCTTTTAAAAGGGGTCATATCATGCAAAATTACATTTTCATTGATCTTTTGAGATAAAAGAGCTCACTGTAGTACGGAAACATAATTTAACTTTCAGAACTCAAATATCTCCAGTGCAAAAACACCAGTTATTGACACTAAAATAAAATATGACTTCTGTGCTTATGTAACTGACTCACATCAGAAAAAAAGAACACATGATTGCCACATTCTCACATCAGCTACACCTATTCTGTTCAAAAGTGTGGTCTGCTCACTCATTCACAGAGAGATGAAAAGCAGAAAGCTTTAGAGATACTATTATTTCTAAGCACCAGACAGACTAATGATAAGATTAAAATGTGATAATGATTGCCAAACCTTTTGTTGTAGCACCTACAGCTCTGCAGAGATTTTTTATTTATTTTATTTTTTTATAACATGCCTTAAAATGACAGTTCACCCCAAAATGAGATTTGCTATTAATTTACTCATGCCATCCAAGATTTAGATTACTTATTCCTTCAGTAGAACAGTAAAGATGATTTTTTTAGCTGAAACTGTGGTCCTTGGTGATTCATAAAATAAAATGCAAGCCAATGGCTATGTCACTATGAAAGAAAGAAAGAAAGAAAGAAAGAAAGAAAGAAAGAAAGAAAGAAAAAAAATAAATGAGGTGAAGTAAAACAATTGGTCTGTAGAAACCAAACAGAAACCACGAAACCAAACATTATTATCGGTACATTATCATTTTATGAGTCACTGAGGACAATGGTTTCAACGAAAAATCTTTTCAGTACTAAACATATTATATATTAATCTCATGTGCAGAGATAAGGACATTAAGACATAATTTCACTTAAAAGTGTGTCCAAATATCCACAGGACATCCTGTCTAATCCTCACAGTCCTGCTCATTAAATTCATGGGTCAAATGTGAATGACTGAAGAAGATATATAACAGAACAGGCATCATCACAGAATCATACAGGCATTTACTAGACTCTGCTGTGCTTCAACATGAATTATATAACCAAACAAAGTTCAGCGTGGGAAGGTCAGATGAATAATGAATAATGCTGTTCCTCGGGCATGAGAAAAGGAATCTGATTAATGTTGTATTTAGTGGAGTCATCAACTAACTTGTATATACCAGACAAACTTGATCTAACCTTGTTGAACATCGATCCTCAGTGCTACTAATGACAGAACAACAAACACAACAGTGAGATGTCTGCAAACACTTTGTTTGGATGAGCATTAGAGCATGTCAAGCCCTTTTGATGTTTACAGAAAATAAGAGATGTTAACAGATACATGCTGAATCTGTATGGATGGTGGAGTCTCATTCAGGCTCTTGGAGATAGCAGAACACATGGAATTATTTATTAGAGTAAAATATTTATCTGTCCACAGTGACAGGTCACACTGCATTCAGCGCAACACCAAGGTGAGTTGTTTTCTGAATACGCTAGTCTAGACAATATACACATTAGTGCTGTTGTCATAACACTTTATACAGTAAATGCTGGCCCTTGCATTTAGCATCAGTCATGCACTTAAAGTAGCAATTAAAATAATGCTAGCTTTATGCAAAGATGAGCATGTTGCAGCTGTAGAGAACTTGGAGCATCAGAGAGGAGTGGCCACATTACAACAAGTTGCATTGGTTTCTTTCTTTCTTATTGTTATTTTACTGTATTTTAAAGTATCTTCATATATTTCTGATTATCTTAATAATAGTTTGAGGTCTTCTTATGCAGATTTTTTACTTTAATATAAATCATAAGAGACACAATGACCCCCAAATCTGGATACTTTTACCAACTGAAAAGCTTTTAGATTTTAGATTTTGATGAATAATTTTAAGGGTTGAATTCATAGACAGTTCTGTGGCCTGTAGCACGAAGTCGGTTTGGGTTTTTACCCAGGTACGTTCACGTTTAGTTTGAGCAAGCTCTGAGTTTTCGGGCTCAAGAAGGTGGGTTGGTTTTGAGCGAGTTTCGTCACCATGGTAACTTACAGTATTCTGGGTTAGAGATCGCAAACCCAAACTGGACCAATCAGCTGTGAGCAAAGTGACATATATCTGATGCAATGAAGTCACTCCCCCGTATCTCTCGCTCCAAATTAAAGCAGCTACTTATTTATTAGATTTATTGTCACGAATCCAAGTCATGAACTTCTGGTCACTCACCACTAGATGTCACTCTCACATCACTGGACCCTCACACAGTTACAGATCACCCTTCTAGACTACATCTCCCATCATTCACTGCACCCTCACAGCTGTTTCACATTATCTCGCTGCACCTGTTCACAACATCTCTAATCACCCACACACTATATAACCCTGAACCTTCTGCACACTCTGCCGAGTATTGTTTAGCCTAGCTACCCTACAAAGCGTTTCCCAGTTTTCCTAGTCTGTTTTCCTGTGTTCCGATTCCGCCTCCGCCCTTGCCCTTGGATTATTCTCTCTGCCGAGCCCTCTGGATTTAGTTTGCCGATCGCCGACCTACGCTTGCCTAAGGACTACTCTTCTGTCTTGTCTATACCATACCTGTTTGCTCCTGCCCGACCTGCCTGTATTGACATGTGGTTGAATAAAAAAGCTTGCATTTGGATCCGAATGTTTCACGTCTCGTCATCCTCGTCACAGAATACTCGGCCCGCCAGGATCCAGCAGCTTCTCAGACGGTCATTCAGAAGGTATGGATGTTACGAGAAATCTGTTTGCCCTTAAGCAAGGTCCTCGATCTTTGGAGCAACATATCAGAGATTTTTTAGCCATCGCAAACTATTCAGATCTGCCTGACATTATACTGATCGAGATTTTTGTTGTATGGCATCCATCAACCACTCGATCAGAGTTTAGACGCGAGGGTACGCGTGCTTCACTCGCTCAGTTTCTGGACTATGCTCTTCTGACTGTTGGGTCATCGTTCACTGTGGGAGTCGCGGAGGAACGAGACACCGCACCCAATTGTGTGAACACAGCCACGTTAGAGCACGCTCACCAAATGGCGGCAACAACAACACCTCGAAGGTCATTATGCCAATCTCAAGGCAAGTCAAGTCACCGCTGATGTTAAGGAGTCAAGTCAAGTCACCGCTGATGTTAAAGAGTCAAGTCAAGTCACCGCTGATGTTAAAGAGTCAAGTCAAGTCAACACTGATGTTAAAAGAGTCAAGTCAAGTCACCGCTGATGTTAAAGAGTCAAGTCAAGTCAACGCTGATGTGAAGGAGTCAAGTCAAGTCACGCTGATGTGAAGGAGTCAAGTCAAGTCACCGCTGATGTTAAGGAGTCAAAGTCAATCACCGCTGATGTTAAGGAGTCAAGTCAAGTCACGCTGATGGTAAGGAGTCAAGTCAAGTCACCTGCTGATGTTAAAGAGTCAAGTCAAATCACCGTTGATGTTAAAGAGCCAGGTCAAGTCTCAGCTGATGCTAAAAAGTCAAGTCAAACTACAGTTGATCATTACAAATCAAGGCAAACTACAGTCGATCATCGCAAGCAAGTCAAGTTGCAGTTGATCATCGCAAGACAAGTCAAGTTGCAGTTGATCATCGCAAGACAAGTCAAGTTGCAGTTGATCATCGCAAGACAAGTCAAGTTGCAGTTGATCATCGCAAGACAAGTCAAGTTGCAGTTGATCATCGCAAGACAAGTTAGTGTACAGTTGATCATCGCAAGACAAGTCAAGTTACAGTTGATCGTCACAAGTCAAGCCAGGTCACAGTTGGTCGTCAAAAGTCAGGCCAAGCCACAGTTGATCGTCACAAGTCAGGCCAAGTCACAGTTGATCGTCACGAGTCAACCAAGTCACAGTTGATCGTCACGAGTCAAACCAAGTCACCGTTAATCATCAGGAATTAACCCCTCTTTCAGCTCAACAGCCAGAGCTACAACATGTCTCCGCTATCAGCCAAATACACACCATGCCTCAGCTGACCAGCCAGAGTCACGCCACGTCTCAGCTGACCAGCCAGAGTCACGCCACGTCCAGCTGACCAGCCAGAGTCCGCAACGTCGCAGCTGACAAGCCAGAGTCACGCCACGTCGCAGCTGACCAGCAAGAGTCACGCCACGTCGCAGCTGACCAGCCAGAGTCACGCCACGTCGCAGCTGACCAGCCAGAGTCACGCCACGTCGCAGCTGACCAGCCAGGTCACGCCACGTCGCAGCTGACCAGCCAGAGTCAGGCCACGTAGCAGCTGACCAGCCAGAGTTCAGACCATGATACCGCCGTCCAACCAGAGTCTCCTCACGTCTCAGCCGAACTGCCAGAGTCTCTTCACGTCTCAGCTCCTCAGCCAGAGCCTGTCACACCCAGAGACTTAGGGTCAGTCCTGCGAGGTCTCTGGCTGATATCCAGCGTGAGGGATGCACAGTTGGTGTCTGTACGCACAGCTGGTCTCCCGAAACCCACTCACTCTGCTCCTCCTGTCCATGAACTGTTACCCCTGTCTGAAACGCTTTCCAGAAGTGGGGATTGCACTATTTGCATTTGGGCCCAATACACCACCACGGGACTGCCCCAGGGGAAGGCAGTTACGCCGAACCTTCCCAAGCGGCGGAGCTTGCCTTAACCCCTTGCATGGTGGTGTTGCCAGCAACATAACCTCACCTGGTCATGGTTCCACCGTAGAACCTCCAGAGGTGGTGGCATTAGCTGCAGAACCTCCAGAGGTGTCGGTGGTATCCGCCTGTGAGCTCTCTCCCTGTCCTGTCACGGCTAAGAAGGCCGCTTATGAACTCTCGTCCTGTCCTGTCACGGCTAAGAAGGCCGCTTCTGAACTCTCTCCTGTCCTGTCACGGCTAAGAAGGCCGCCTGTGAGCTCTTCCTGTCCTGTCACGGCTAAGAAGGCCGCTTTATGAACTCTCGTCCTGTCCTGTCACGGCTAAGAAGGCGTTCTGAACTCTCTCCCTGTCCTGTCAGGCTAAGAAGGCCGCCTGTGAGCTCTCTCCCTCTCCTGTCAGGCTAAGAAGGCCGTTATGAACTCTATCCTGTCCTGTCACGGCTAAGAGGCCGCTTCTGAACTCTCGTCCTGTCTGTCACGGCTAAGAAGGCCGTCTGTGAGCTCTTACCCTGTCCTGCCCCGGCCATGGAGGCCACCTATGAAACTCTCGCCCTGTCATGCCGGCCTTGGAGGCACTATGAACTCTCTCTCTCATGCCCCGGCCAAGAGGCCGCCTATGATTCCAGGTCCTGCCCAGTCACGGCTGTGAAGGCCGTCTGTGACTCTCATCCTGCCCAGTCACGGCTACAGAGTCGTCTGTGAGTCCCGGACCTGCTCAGCCACGGCCCCTGAGACCAAGAAGGCTCTCCCTGTGTTGTCTGTCTCTGTTCTCCCAGGTGTTGTCTGTCTCTGTTCTCCCAGCATTTGTCTGTCTCTGCTCTCCCTGTGTTTTGGTCATTGTTCTCCTATGTGTGCAGGTGCTGTCCAGGATATGTCCAGTCTGCCACCGCTCTGGTGGTTCTGGTTCCGTCTGTTCCGCCCTGGGGGGTTCAAGGTCCATCTGCTCTGTCCTGGGGGTTTACAGTCTGTTGGCTCGACTGGTGGGCTCCAGTCCCCTCTGCTCCGCCCAGGAGAGTTACAGTCCCGTCGGCTCGGCCCTGGTGGGCTCCAGGTCCGTATTCTGCTCCGCCCTGGGGGGCTTCAGTCCGGTTCTGCTCGGCCTGGTGGGCTCCAGGTCCGTCTGCTCCGCCCTGGAGGGCTTCAGTCGGTCTGCTCTGCCCTGGTGGGCTCCAGGTCCGTCTGCTCCGCCCTGGAGGGCTTCAGTCGGTCTGCTCTGCCCTGGTGGGCTCCAGTCCTTTCCTATCCGCACTGTCTTCACATGGACTGGCCCTCCGTCCCTCCCCATGTTCCGCTCCGCTCCACCGCCCACCTAGTTATGTGTAGGAGCGTTGGAAGCCGCTCCTTGGGGGGGGGGCTATGTCACGCATCCAAGTCATGAATTCTGGTCACTCACCACTAGATGTCACTCTCACTCACTGACCCTCACACAGTTACAGATCACCCTTCTAGACTACATCTCCCATCATTCACTGCACCCTCACAGCTGTTTACATTATCTCGCTGCAATACCTGTTCACAATCATCTAATCAACCACACATTTTTAAAATAACCCTGAATTCTGCACACTCTGCCGAGTATTGTTTAGCCTAGTACCCTACAAAGCGTTTTCCTAGTCTGTTTTCCTGTGTTCGATTCCGCCCTTTGCCCTTGGATATTCTCTCTGCCGAGCCCTCTGGATTTAGTTTGCCGATCGCCGACTACGCTTGCCTAAGGACTACTCTTCTGTCTTGTCTATACCATACCTGTTTGCTCCTGCCCGACCCTGCCTGTATTGACATGTGGTTGAATAAAAAGCTTGCTTTGGATCCGAATGTTTCAGCTCGTCATCCTTTATTAGATTTATATTATATTAATTGTAATTGTTTATAATTCATATAATATATTAATTTAATTATTATATGAAGTGACAATTAATTTTAAGCTTCACATTTTAATTAAATACAAATTAATGAGATTAATTAAATCTGAGATAAGCTTTAATATATACCAACTTTTAAAATGACTAAACTTATGTTTTCTTTTTGAGCTCTGTGTGAAACTATATATAAATAATTAAATTCAGTTGATTCCTTTGCATATTTTCTTTCTGCTGCCTTCTCAAACTTTTGCTGCAGCAGAAGTGTTTCTTCCTGCCTTGTAAATGCATTTAAATTTATTATATTTTTAATAACGTCATCTCTTAATCTTCAGCAGGAAAGTGAATTGCGCTGACTCTCGCGAGAAGTGAATCGAGCTGATGCTTTGCTGATGCTCTCCACGTTCCCTGTGATTGGCTGTTTGCTGCACGTGTCACACGTTCAGGTGCACCCGCTCCAGAGTTAATCACAAACTCTGGTTCAAACTCGGAGTTGTCAGAAAATGTTTCTTTCGAGCTTTGTGAGCCTGCTGATCCTGATCTAAACCAGGATGGCTTTATCGGGTTTTGTCAACTCAAAACTTACTCTGCAACTCTGAGTTTGTTTATCTCTCTTCATGCTACAGGCCACAGGAAACCACACAGAATTTCAGCAAAAAAAGAAAAAAAGCTTCTTTATTCATCAACAACAATTAAACACAAGGTAAATTCATTGAAATGCAGTGCGGTATTTATATTAGTATTTAAATTATTTATTATAAAATTATAAGTAAATTTAAAATATTTCAATGAAGTTGTCTTCAGTCACTGATTTTTTTTTCTTATCCCCAATTCCTTTTTAATTTTATGCTTTTCATTTATTATTGTTTTTGTCGTTTTGTTTTTATGCTTTCGTCTTTCAAAATGTTTTGATACTGACCTGATAATAATTGATGATAGCATAAATTATTTTATTTGTATTTATTTATTTATTTTACACTTTGATAATAAAGTTCTGTTTGTTAACATTCGTTAATGCATTGTTATTTTATTTATTATTATTTATTTATTATTATTTTAATATTATTTATATACTATTCCAAGATTTTTGAAATATTGAAATATTTGAAATATTTTTTTAAATAATTTATTTTCCTTTTCTTTGTAGTTTTTCCTTAGTAATTTTGTTTCAGTATTTTTTTATGTAGTCCTTTTTTATGTAGTCCTATTGTCCTTAATAATTTTGTACTTTAACCTAAACTAAAATGAAAATGAAAATAAAAAGAAAATGATGGATTGAAAATGTAAGTTTTCATGAACTATGAACACTTTTATGCAGCATTTAGTAAACTAAGTTAATGCTGAAGTATAAATATACTATTGTTTATTGTATATTAATGTTAATTTATATAACTTGAAATGTTAAAATGTATATTAGTATAATCATTATTATTATTATTGTTGTTGTTAAGTTTTAATGCAATAACATCAAATGCTTCACCATTCATGAATAGCATAAGATAGTACACTCTTAGGTGCTCTTGTGCATAAATTATTTTTCAGCATGATGCCTCTGGATGTGTTATTGGTGTGTTTTTAGTGAGGCTGTAAGATTAATCTGCATGCATGAACCTAAACGGATTGAAAAGTTAAAGCTGTCAGCCACATGTGTGACAGACATGAGATGAGATAGCAGGTTGTGTGATACTGCACTCTCAGACAACAAAGCCCGAGAACGTGCTCATATGGCAGTATGCCTCAAATAACACCCTATATCCGAAAAAATAAAAACCTGAAAGGGAAGCTGCATTAAACCGACAAGGAGGATAAAAAGGTGACAATTACAGGCTGCCGAGTGACTTTTGCTATCTGCAAGCCGAGCTGCGTGCAAGACACAAAGGACCCCGAGCCAATGTGAGCATGAAGCCTGTAAATGTGCAATTAAGTGGCAAATGGCTCTTGTGTCGAGAAGCATGATGGTAGCCGAGGCATAACACAGATTTCACGAACCGTTCCGGAAGGACGCAGGGGACGTGCTGAGCACTTAGTGTTTCTCCTGCATACAACAGTGAGTGGTCTGTGTCTATTTAGCTCTGCGCTTGAGTTTCTTGGCATGTTTTCTCCCTTGTGAACCCAGACATGTTGGAGTCCACAGAAAGTGCCCGCTGGTTGCCATAACGCCTCCTGCACGTCAAATTCAGACGTCTGACATCAAAATGGTACAACCCAACCCACATGCAGTTACTTATGTATTGTCCCCATGAATTAACGATAAAATGAGGAAAATGTGGATGCCGCCATTAAAATGCCAAAATATAAATAGTAGCTGTCAAAGTAACCCATGATTAGCATGAATGATATGATTTTCTCATGTTGTTTTCTAGACCTGTAGCAACATGGTGACCATTAAGTAGCCACTAAAACTTTATAATCATAACCCACGAAACCCACTGATTACTTAAAGAAATGATTGTGTGCTCATAAAGATTTTACTCTGCAGACAGAAAAATTTGCAGTTAAAAACAGCATACATTACAATCACAAAGCTATTATATGGCACAGAATATAAAGTACACTGGGGGAAAAAAGGTCTATTACTTTTACTTGAAAAAAATAAATAAAAAAATCACTCAGATATTATGACAAATAATTACACAAAAATGGCACAAATGTGAAATTTAAAAATACCAAAATAGTACTTTCTTTTAAAACATGGTAAAATAAAAATGAAATTATTTATGTATGTATGTATGCATATATGTACGCATGTCATTTTTGAAGCTCAACAGTATCCGTCCCTTTCATTGTATTACAAATAACAGCTTAAACATTCAGCGAAACATATTTTATTATAATGTAAATGATAAACTTGTCATTTTTGGTTAAACTATCCCTTTATTTTCAGTCTCATTGGTGTATATGAGCATTTCAATGCATTTCATCAGGAGTAATAATGTGAATCATTTAAATTCAGAGCATTACATCCATATCACCAGCTTGTTTAGCAGAGCTATCTATAGAAACGCACTGTCATGATGGGTCTAATTTCTTCTTCTCATTGTCAGTTTAAGTCTGAAATAACTTAACAGCAAAGTTTTTTTGGCCAGGATTGACTCAATAATTAGTTCTAAAACTTCTGATTGCTACAATGCATATTTTCATTCTGTTTACACTGTCCTTTCTTCTGCTCATGTTGTAGTGTTTCAGGACTGTGCTAAAAAGTATTGACCTCAGGAACTGAAGAGGGAAAAACACCACACAACCAACTTTAGAGAGGAAGTCATGGCCTCTGTGATAATGTAAACAGTTTCAAGCTATAGAACAGCTTCTCTTCCTTTAACATTTAACGTATGCTCTTATGAATATGAACAGGTCTAGGGTCAACATGACATGCTGTTCATAAGCCATTTTCTCCTTTGTTATCGGATGCATCTGCTAGTGAAATGAGATATTCAATAAGAAAAACTTGATTTATTTATTGGATAATGAAAAGTGGCATTATATACCACAATGGAGTCAAATGGAGGGGAGAGGAGATCATGGCTGCCGATAAGGAGGAAACTGGACCTTTTGTCTGTGGTCTGGGTGCGAGAGGGGCCTGGACTGGATCGCCAAGGTACATTTATTATATAGTTATGCAAGATTGTGAAGATCAAATTATTTTTTTATTTACAAGGACACTGATTAATCTTTTGCAATAGAGATGGATGGATGGATGGATAGATGGTAGGGGTGGAACGGTAGTACGGTTCACGGGGCAAATTCCAAATGGAAGTGATCATCCCTATCCCCTTGGAGTGGGGACTTTGGAGTGAACAGGGCACGTGTGTGCCATTATTTAGTTGTTTGGAATGCATTTGGCAAAGGGAGAGACGTAATTTCCTCATTATCTTCAGCTGGGATGTTCCCGTGACAACGCAGCACGGTGTCTGTCAGCAGATGTCGTTGTTTTAATGTCGTAAATGTCTTTTTATTGTTGTTAGCTGTTGCAAATGAACATTTTATATTTTAAAACATTTTTACCCTCGGTATTTTGAGTTGGCTCGGTATTATCAGCTTGAACAAGTTTGGCCATTCTCCTCTGACCTCCAGCATCAATAAGGCATTTTCACTCACAGAACCACCATTCACTAGACATTTTCTCTTTTTCGGACCATTCTCTGCAAACCCTAGATATGCTTATGTGTGAAAAGCACACATCAGCAGATCAGCAGTTTCGGAAATACTCTGAAATAGTTCGATCATCACATTTCTTCCCATTTTGATGTTTGTTTGATCTTCAGCAGATTGTCTTGACCACAAAATAAATTCATACAGGTTTGGAACAACATGAGGATGAGTAAATATTTTCATTTTTGGGTAGACTATGCCTTTAACAGTGGAGTGCAAGACTTGACCATGCGTCAGTTTTTAAGTATTTTCATGACATTCATCTGCAATTATTGCTGTAAAGACATCCTCAAGTGTTAAGATTGCTGAGGAAGCTTATTTAAAATATGGTTCTTGCATGGTTTTATATTCTCTAAACAACATATTAATTTGGCAAAGCTAATTTTAAATGAGTGATACAGTTTCTTTCCATTGTGATGGAGAACATTTCAGACCTTCATTTGCAAAGCTATAGAGAGCACAGTCTAGAGGGAATATAATCGATGGTGTTTCAATCAATATCAAAACATGAATCACAGATTAATGCGGCATCCAGAAAGTTTCAATCGAACATTCTGTAAAGCCAGATGCTGTGTCTGAATGTAAAAAGCCCCAAGGATGCTCGCTTATCCCAATAATAACATGATAAATAATAGAAAATCCCAGAGATTTTAGCTTGGATTTTGAGAAATTGAGTCATCATTCAGACTGCAATGTGTGATGCCCTGCAACACTCTCAAACTGATAACAGAAGTCATTAAAGGAATCACCCTATAATGAAGATTCTGTCTTTTACTCACCTTTGTGTCGTCCCAAGTGCAAATATGTCTAGTTTATTTTCTTATGATTGTTTCATCCAGTTCAAGCTATTTACTGTAATATGACAAAGTGTTTGGTTACCAAGGCAAAACAAGCACTGCTAGCTTTGAATGAACATTGTTGAAGGTCAACATAGTAAGCATACTTCAAAGTACTCAAATACTGCAAAGTTGCTTTAAAAATTGTTGTAATTTTTTTGATCAACAAAACATTTTGTGTAATGATTAAACTGGTGTCCGCATGGTTTTAATATGATGTGCCATACATAAATATGGTCATGAAATGTACATTGAGTATCAACGACATTGGTGATTATTTACATCATCATCATCAGTCGTATTATTATTGACATTAATATATCATTATTTACAAAAATACAAAATACTATAGACTTATTTCTGTTGTGGGGGAAAAAAAAGTAAAAAAGACAATTGCAACGAGTCAAGTACACTTGAATCTCACAAGTACAAAGTATAAATTCATAATTGTGAGTTTATATCTCACAATTCTAGCTTTTTTTTTTTTTTTTGGTCAGAAATTTGAGTTTACGTCTTGCAGTGTTGAATTTTTTATCTCAATTCTGAGATAGATAGATAGATAGATAGATGCTTTTTAAATATATATATTTATATTTTTATTTATTTTATAATGTTATTTTTATTTTATAATTTTATTCTATTAAATACGCTTCTTAAAATACAAAAGATGAGACATGAAATGTATTTACTGAATTAATAAATAAAATAACTAAATATTAATGCCAGTAAACAAAGAACATCCAATTGAAAATAAACTAAATCAAATTAATTAAAAAAGATGTTTGTAGTTCATTTTATCCCATTTCCCCATATTCATAGTCCAATATAACTGTGAATGCTTAAAATCTAGTGTGAGTGCCCCTTTAAAAGCTGTGCCATTTCTCTGGTCTTTAGAGGAAGCTCTGCAGTCTCTCCATCTGAGCTTCCCCCACCCGGTCTGTCAAATCCCTGGGCTTTAACTCATCATTAGCAGGCTGATCTAGCTTCTTCTCTAGCCCTGTGTCTCTCACTCAGCTTCTTGTCTCTCTCATAAACACACTGCAAGTGTTCTCATAATCACACTGTAAGCTTCCTGTGCAGGGTTTGGCATTAACAAAATGTCAGATAAACTCCCCTCAAGGCCCACCAGGCTGTTAAGCACAACATGCAAAAATGGACCTCTAATGAAGTGCATTAACCTGAGGTAGAGAGTATTCATTTAGTGGCCCGTTGGTGTCTTTTCTTTCCTTCTTTCTTTGCCATTTTCTCTCCTCTTAAAACGAGAGTGAATGCAACAAAATAAATGAATGGAGAGAATACATTTTTTTTTTCTGAATTATGCCTCTCATCTCAGAGACATGTTTCCAAGAAAAAAGAGAGATAAAAAGCCTTGAAAAGCATGACAAGCATGAAAAATTGGCATTTTTCTGTCAGACCAAATCAGAAGGGCAGTGTCTGCACTGTCATCGTGAGCTATTGTGTGTCCAGGTTCAAAAATAGATTTTTCCAGATGCATTTATCTGCTCTTGGATGCACTGTGGCCTATAGCAGCGGAGACAGAAGGACAGAGATGTGCGACAGTTCTCCATCAGTCCTGTCACAGGCTTCTATCAAACAGATCTCCTACTGGTGGCCATATGTGCCGTTCATACGGGACACGTCCTGGCCAGGATTTTAATATTGCCTAAATCATCCAAAGTAGTTTGACCAATAACATGCAGGTATGTGCACCGATCAAAAAAGACACCAAAGTAGGCGCGAGAGCGATTCGAAAGCATAAGGAGCCGTCTGCTCTGCTCTCTATAGCTCTCATGAATGTCACACAACGATCTACCTGCACAGTGCAAACAGCCAAAACCTGGATATTTTAGGCAATATAGAAATCCTGGCAAGGACGCGTCCCATGAAAATGGCCCATATGGTCACCCTATTTATAGTCTCTCCCTTATTTTTCTCTTTTCTCTGTATACTGTAGGTATAAGATACTTTTTTTTCCCTGTACAATGTCGACTCAATCAAATAAAATGAACTCTTCACTTTTGAATTTCAAAATGTTCTTGATATTTACACATTCTGTCCTTTCAGAACAATGACTTGCCTCTGTAATTATTGAAATATATCTGGATGAGGAAATTTGATATCATGTTTGATTGCATGCTGCAAGACATAACATGCTCGTCTGCAATTAACAGAAGATGAGGACAAAAGCCCTTAATAAAAAATAAAAAAATCATTTTTACTTCTTCTCACTAAAATTCAGATATTAAAATAAAAAATGCCAGCAATAAACATAATTCAGTAGATTAGTTGGTTACCTTAAAAGTCCAGAGATTGCAGACAATCAGATGTGATAATACCTGTTTTCCTGTTCATGCATAATTCAGGATGAAGCAAAAAAACAACACCCTGATCAAACTGTTTCTATTGCAAAATCTGCACCAGTGTCTGCATCCCAACGTTGTTATTTGAGCCACACTCATTCAGAAGTTGTCTCTGCATATTAAACTGAGATAGGGGACTTTTTTTTAACACTGTAGCTTTAAAAGAGGAACTAAATGTACTGGATGCAATATTTTTTTTCCAAGGATAGGATATATATTTACACTGTTTACACTGACCTCTGGTTTCTGACTGAATTTGGAAGTTCATGTATTATCCGCGGACAGCATCGCAGACATCACATATTGTTAAAGACAGATGGGCCGCGGTGAGTCTGTGTATTCTGCACCAACTGTGGCATAATCTCACCAGCTGCAAATTCACTTATTCATAAGGGACACGATCCAGATATCTCAGATTAATTTCAATTGAAGCCACAAACAGAACAGAACTCATTCACAAAAAAACAAAACAAAAAAAAATCTTACTGTCAAGTAAGTCTGATTATTCACAATGTCCTGAACTCTTCACTTTTGAATTTTGTATAATTCTGTCCTTTAAGAACAGACCTGCGACCCACCAACAAGTATAGACAAACAGTGATGGTAGTGATGGTACGTATGTAATTACAAACAAGATCAAACTGTACATGAAGTGTCTGCATCCCAACGTTGTTATTTGACACTCATTCAGAAGATCTGAATGCAAAGCATTATTTTTCCTTTATTACAAAGATGATACTTTGCGATTACTCAATAACTCGTAAGGAAATTACAAAATTAGTTGCATTAGAAATTAATTATTGACTACTTTAAAGTGTGAAAATTAAATTTGACAGCACAAAGGCATTTGGGAATAAAGATGAATAACATTGATGCAATGATGTTTAAACAGTTACAACAGATTTTATGTCTATTACACTAACACCAAATCCAGTGCAATATGAAATCACAATGGAAAATAATAAGCACGAACAGATAACATGCTAATATTTGATATGCAAAACCTATGATGAATAATATATTCATCATAACTATATCTGCAAAAATCCAGATAAATAAAGAAATGTAAACAATAATAATAATAATAATAACAGGCCGTCTGGCACATAACTTTTACCCACATTTGACACTTGGCGAGTGTAAATTTTGGACCCCATTGTACTGTACTGCACATGAATTCTTTCAGATCCTGAATTTACTTTGTTTGATGTTGCTGCTGCGTCATAGCAGCACATATTTAGAGGTCTAATGGCTGTTGAAAGCTTGTTTATTAGAGTTACCGTAGACCTCATGTAGATACAGAAGTGTGTTTGATTTTGGTGAGAGTGTGTCGAAGTGTAAGCAAAGATGTGACTCTGAGCTCCACAGGAGACAGTAGCTTAAGCTTCCTTCAAAACGACTGACTGATTTGTCTTTACATTCCACAGTTTTGTCTAACATTACCAAAAGTAATATGTTTCAATGCTCATGACATGCTATGGAGAGGGAATCTACATAAGGAATGTTTGAACACTGCATGTGAAAAGTTTTTGGCACAAAAAAAGTGGTTTTCTATCCTCATTTTCACTCTCGGGGAAAAACACTCAATGTCAAGTGGTATTACCTCTAGAAAAAATGAAAACACTGAAGACTAGGACTAGTTCTTCATTTTAAGCGATTAGTTGACTAATCACATGTTTATTAATAAACCATTTAAATCATAATAATGAGCCCTTAATTGCCTACATAGCCTAATAAGTGCTCAAGCGCAGGCATAAAGAAGTAATGAATGTGTCAGAGAAAAACAGCAAGGAGGCTGCATTAACATTTTAATAATTCAATTATAAACTGGTGCTTTCTTTGTTTTTGGCTTAAGAGATGGAGTCGTTGACACTGACATCCACAGTAGTGGATGTGCCTGTATGTGTGTTTCATACCGATTACATAATCTGAGAATATGTGTTTTCCACTTGAATTGGTTCATTTGAAAGTAGACTTTTTTTTTTCTTTCTGTGACAATGTGACTAATAGAATTTTGGTCGATCAAGCCTCTTCTCGTTGAGTAATGGTTTGTCGACTATTTGGGGGCAGCCCAGTAATCACCCACCTCTGTAACTGACTAACTTCATTACAGCTCTCCTTTAAAGCATATTGTATGTTTTTATACTCAAGATGGCAAACACTGTGATAGAGCCGTATATGTTTGAGCTTGAGTCAGATCCTGAGGTAGAAGAAATTGAAACAACGCAACCACAACGATCGCAGTCTTTGTTAGCATGAAATTGCTTAATTTTCAGTATATATCTTTAAAAGTACTATTATTATTTGTATTACAAAAGAGTGGTTTAGAAGGGTAGAATTTAGTTTTGATGTAGTTTTGAAACTTGCAAGATGTTTTTGTTGCAGAGTACCACTTATATGAGTAAATATCAATAACTTTTTGATTCTCCATTATGACCCCTTTGAAACATTCTCAAAATACTGCAGTCTCATCTCGAGTAAAAGCATATTTTTTCATCTACCACTAATGTTCAAAGTAGCTGCTTGCTTGATCATTCAAATAATATGCAGATTGATTAAAAAATGTTTGGCGCATGTTTAATTATTGCATCTTTCAGCAGCTTTCATATTCAAGCTGTCGATGAATAAAAAGTAGTATTTTCACTGTCTGTGTACAATGCTAAGGAAGCAGTGTGTGTTATGTTAAGACATGCACAATGCTTTTAGAAGCTCAGAATTTAGAAATCACACTTCACCTGCCGATGGCTTTGGAAACTCATACGACATCTGTTTCATTCAAAACTTTTTTAAAGATGCTAAATTCAATTTCAGTCAACCATTTTATCTGTTGCTTTTCCTCCTAGAAAACATGGCAAAATTCTGAGCATGTACCATGAATGCTTTCCACTGAGTGTATATGAAAATAGCTATGAGGTCAGGATTCTCAGAAAATGCATACAATAAACCACTTGGACAATGCTAAATGAAAGCAGTCCAAGAGAGAGCGAGAAATAAAAAAAGAAAAAAAAAAAAATGAAAGAAAAATGTTTGCAACTTACCAGCTCTGTTCCAAAACCAAGTTGAGCTGCTTGCATCTGAAGGCATTACACCAAGGCTGTTGCAAAAGATAGACAGAATAATTATTCTGCTTTCTAAGATACTTTCTTGGCCAACATGGCAGCATTCATTTTTCATAAAGAAGGCAATCCCATAATGCACTGTTACAAGGTCAGCAAAATAATAATAATAATAATAATAAAAAAAACACGTCCCTCTGTTGAGTTTATGCTTGCTTTCAGTGATATGGTTCCATTTCATTGGAAGCATAGGATGCTGCATATGGCTGTACGTTTTGGTATAGTCATCTTTTATACAAAAATGAATTAGCCCAATTAAATTTATTTCTAAAAAAGTTGCTCTGCAGGGAACAGAAATTCATTTTTCCCCCCACACCCCAGGTTGAGTTTGTTTAGACACATTTGTAAGTAGCCCACTTATTGTCAACTTTGTCTATTCAAAGTCAAAATGTTTGTTCTTCTGGCTCTGATGCTGTTTGAACAATATATTTAAAGGGAAGCTATTTTCTTTTTCTTTATCTGTTCATTCACTTTGGTGTACCCAGCATCCAGATGACCCCCCTTCCCCGTCATCGCTCATATGGAAACAATCTACAAAATAGATGCCATTATGGTCAGTGATAGCGGTTTAGTAAGAGAGAAAAAGAGTGAGTTGAAATATGCTGACATTTTCTTTAGAAACTGTTTATATCTGAAAGTAAGTTAAAACATAAATACTTACGTTTTATAAATATTCAACCCAGGCTCATTGGAAATACGTGTCTCTACATACATTTCTGCAACACCGTAATTATGTACCTTGCAGCACGTTTCGCGGCAGTTTCAAAGTGAAATGTCTAGAGAGTGGCGCTAAAACACACGTTTAATACGTGACCGTGACCGTGACATGTTTTTATTACGTTGGTACAGGCACGTATTGCAGTGTTTTTATTATGCTGCTTGAGGTACGTTTTGCCGCCATTCATAATTCAAATATCCGGTGAGTGTCGCTAAAGATTAAGCTCTATGAAGTTGGAAGTATCCCCTACACCAAACCCAAACCTAAACCTACCCGATTAACAAATGCTCTATGAAGTGCAGCCATAAACCTACCCGCAAATAAAAGTTTTAACTTCCTTATGCAGATTTGAGCTGTTTTGTTGAACTGTAGTTTGACGGGATTCGTACCGGAGCTCTTCATCACCTAAGTGCAACGCTGTATCACGTGAGCTACCGAGTAAACTTACTGAGTTAGTAAACTCATACATATGAAGCTGTATATGTGACGACAACGTTCAAAAGTATCAGTTTTCAAATCGTGCAGGATGTTAAAATTGTTTAGAAGTCATAACATACCATTCTGCAAGTAACTGTGAGAAAATAATCAAAACTGTTCCTGTAAGTCATACTTCGTGTGAAAAGGAATAAAAGTTGTCTGCCTCTAGTGTTCATTTCAACTGGAAACTTCAGTGAATCGTACATATATGGTACGTTTTTTCAGTTTTGCAGATATGTATTTAGAGACACGTATTTCCAATGAGCCTAGGTTGTAAATATATTGTAAATATTAGTGCCATTCTTTTGGATCCGAGCAGAAACTACAAAATAACTCATTTCTGAAGGTAGTGCCCTTGTACCTACTTATCATGGAAATAATTTATTTTAAAAGAATATACTTGTGTGAACTGTATCACCATGTTTTGTTTGGATGCTGGTGTTCATACAGGGCTTGATCAACCAACTTATGTTAAAAAGTCTTGCAGGTCCACCAACAAAACCAACACCAAACTAGCACCAGTAGATTCATAATACTATACTTTCAGTACCTATACCATTCACAATTGTAAATAAAATTTTGGAAAAACAAACAAAGTCATGTAGCTATGAAAGCCCATTTCTGCCACTGAATTAAAAAATAAGAGTAATTGCGACCTCACAATTCATACTTTATTTCTTGCTATTCTGACTTTTTTTTCTCAGAACTGTGTGATATAAACTCGCAATTGCAAGTTATAAAGTCAGAATTGCATGATAGTAACTCACAATTGAGAGTTACAAAGTCAGAATTGCATGATATAAATATCTCAAAATTCTGACTTTATTTCTCAGAATTGTGTGTAAATCTCACAATTCTGAATGCTTTACTGTTTTAGAATTGACTTTGAAACTCACAATTGCAAGTTTTTACTCACAATTCTGAGAAGTTCTATTAGAATTGCAAGAAAAAGTCATTATTGCGAAAGTCTCAATTGAGAAAAAAACGTATTTTTCTCACAATTGCAATTTTATATCTTGCAATTCAGACTTTATTTCTAAGAATTGCGAGTTTATATATCGCATTTAACTTTATTTATTGCACTTACGAGTTTATATCCCACAATTCAGACATCTTTTCTCGCTATTTTAAGTTTTATCTCACAATTGCGATAAAAAAATTCAGAACTGTGAGATAAAAAGTTGCAATTGCCTATATTATCATTATATTGTTCAGTGCCGGAAATGGGCTTTCATATGTAGCAATTACCAATTAAGAGAAAGTTTGAAGTAATTAACAATTAGTAATAAATAGTTAGTAATAAGAAATACTGTAAATGAAGAGCAGACTTTCTTTCTTTATTTATTTTATTCTTCAGCTAACAACTAAATGTCTATAACAACATCATACACAAAAGTGGGTCTGTTCCATTTACACAGCAAGACGTAATATCCAAATCCAATATTTATATCCCATTTTTGTCACAAAATGGCCAATTTGACCAAGTCTTTTCAAGCATACTGTATTGACTTAATTGGTATCAAAGTACTGATGCTATTGACATCCTGACTAACTGGCTTAAAGCAGCCTGCACTAGCATAGAATATGACACATACTCATCTAAGCTAGTCTTTTCAGGGTAAAAAAATGGTCTTTTGAAAGTCATTAGAGCTACTTTTCCAGAGGTTTCATACATCAGAAACTCTCTTTGAAGTTATGTTGAAATCCTCTCCATAGTCTCGATGCTATGCAATCTCAACGCAATTGCACCGCTTTCCCATTCTGTGTTGCACGTAGCATCTGTGCTCTATTTTTTCTCTCCAACGTTGCAGGGTATTTATCTGTCCTTTCTTCCTATCGGCCCATTCATCAGGGGAAACTGGGCTCTCTCCACAGGAGCATCACCCTGGCTCGTCTCGGACGATGATGGACACAGGTGGCCGACAACAGCCAGCGAGGGAGTCGGTGGCTCTCGAATCACTCCGCTCGTCCAGGGTTCTGGCAGGGATGTGGTGGGCTTATCATCAGTCCACAGGAGTGCTCTGTCATGCCTCTGATTGGGTTTAATTTGGTTTCTTTCTCCTTTGCTTTGAGACTGCACCTCCCGTTTGCTTCACTGTCAAGAAAACTGCTTTGAGGAAAAACACCAGTGACGCACCACATAATATAATTCGGTAATGAAAAAAAAAACAAAAAACAAAAAAAAAAAACAAAGCAAAACAAATGTAGCAAACTCTGTCCGGTCATGTTCAATCAACACACCTGCACAGGGTTGTGGCTGAAGATAAATAGTGGCTTTTACTGCATTGTGAGTAAGGAGTCATGGGTACAAACTGGTCTTGAATAGGTTTCACCAAATATAGGATATGTTCCTGGATCAACATCCATTGATTTTCAGCAATTGACAGTTACACTCTTTAAAAAAATAATGGTTCCAAAAAGGGTTTTTCGCACCAATGCTATAACCATTTTTGGTTCCTCAAAGAATATTTCAGTGAGCAGCTCTAAAATAATTTTGGCTTACTTTAAATAATAATCTAAATAACATTTTCCACTACAAAGAACCTTTTATTTAATGGAAAGGTTTCATGGATGTTAAAGGTTCTTCACGTACCATACAGTACATTATATGCCAATGAAGAACCTACATTTTTAAGACTGTAGGAATAAAACATTGCTAGGTTTTTGGCTGGGAACCGGCAATTTCGTTCTGAACCAGTCTACATTTCAACTAAATTGAAAATCGAACGATGATGTCCAAAGTCAGTTGGGTCCCATGTTCTATTGTGTTTTAACTGTTATTGTGTGAAGAAAAACAATTATTCTGTGTATTGTGTAGGAAATGTTTGGAACAGCATAAATGATAATTTCCATTTTTGGGTGAACTATCCCTTTAAATATAAAATAAATCAAATGTAATGTAATTAAATAATGTATGGCACATTTGGTGGAAATATACGAAATGGTTCAAGAAACTGGCTCCAGCACCAGCACCTCTTCTGGTGGAAAAGGAGTACTACAAAATCACAATTACACCTGGAGGTACCAATCTATTGTCTCTCTTTATTTTAGGACTTAGAATTCTGAATCACCCTCATAAAATTCTCCTCTCTCATAGCAGTTTTATTAGAGCATAACATGGGTTATTTAAATTGACTGTCTTAAGAATTAATAATAGCTTAGCTCAGATCTCTCCAAATGTGAGAACTGCAGTCCTTTTGATCATTCTGGATAATCTAGGCAGCATTGCAGGAGCCACATGAGGGCAGTGAAAGCTGGTGCAGTGGTTTAACAGAACGAGAATCATACTTAAACATCAACTGAACCTGCTCTGGGTTTGTACACCTCTCATCTGAGAAATGTCTGTGCCAATAAAAAATTCATGCAAAGGTTTTGTTTACACAACCACAGTCGAGCATGAATTTTACTGACGACAACATGGGGAAATATAGAGAAATAATAATAATAATAATAATATAGTTAATCGTCCATTACACAGACAACAACAAGATGACACTAATAGAAAACTCTTTTGATGACACTGTTTAAGCTGTGAACAGGGAGCGTGTGAACCCCTGTGGTCAATGAACAAACAGAAAAGGTAGAAGGGTAGAAAATGGAACACCTTTGCTGTTTTTGATATTTCCAGGATTGGCCCTGGAAAGAGTCAAGGGCCATGTAAGCTATGTTATTCCCTTCACAGCAAGCTAACATCAGACTAGAGAACAATCATTTCTGCTTGTTGACATGCTGGTGCCGTCTCTTCTAAATTGGCACAGAACCTCTTCTCTGCTTGCAGTTTTGTTTACATAACCACAGTCGAGCATGAAGACGACAACATGGGGAACGTCCATTACACACAACAACAAGATGACACTGTTTAAGCTGTGAACAGGGAGCGTGTGAACCCCTGTGGTCAATGAACAAACAGAAAAGGTAGAAGGGTACTGGCCAATAAGCTGTCACCTCGTTTAATGCATCATTGGGCCAATAACTGTCAGTTTCCATTGGGGTTTCTTCTCTGATAAGACAAGTCCTATGAAGAAATGTGGATAAGAAACTAATATTATCAAAAACTCACAGGAGTGGGGCCATTGCGTTTGTTTTGTTGTGACTGGCTGATTGCACTGCCGGTGAGATAACCACCGATGATCGCAACTGGTTCGCAAATCAGCCTGAATGAGTCAAATGGACGGACTAATTAGAACTTAAACAAATTCACTTGAACATCATCACTGTTGGTCAGTGAAATTGAAATGACTTTACTAATGAAACATAAAATGATCTGTGAGTGAGATGTATTTAGCCTCGTTAAATTAAAGGTGAACTTCAATGCCTGCAACTGTCATGATACTTGGAGTGTTTACTGGTGATTTCTTGATTAACACTCTGAAAAGAAATGGTCTCTTAATAATAATAGCCAAACAACAGTTGAAATATGAATTGGAAAACCATGCATGTGGTGACATTTCTGCTAAATATTTTGTTGCTTCTTACACTCTTTGTGACACTTTCAAAGTGACATGTCTAGTCAGTAGGGCATTCCGTTTTATCCAAAACAGATGAGCGTGCATCTGGCAATGTTTTATTACATAGGTTGTAGTATGTATCATGTTCAGAAATTAAACGTCCGGTAAGTGGCACTAAATAGTTCTATTGCAGTTGAACTCAATATACCATCTATATTAAAACCCTACCCTAAAACAAACCAAGAGTGTTAACAAGAACAAATGTGAAAGCAACCATGTAATTTTAGTTTACTTCTACATGTCTTTGAGCTCATCTGTTGTCACAGAATGTTGTACCGGGTGAGCAACCAAGCAAGTTTACTACATCAGAAAAGCCATACATAGAGAGCTGGTTTCATGATGCAAACATCGAAATGTGTTTGTTTACAAATCATGCATTATTATTATTTTTATTTTCTTTCTGAAAATAAATGTTTATAAATTAGTAACTTACTCCTGTAATCAATTTATGTAAATAGGAATTGGTGTTTTACTGACCCTATTGGTAATTTCACAAAACAACTGCAATAAATTAGTTTTGAAAAAAAAAAAAAAAAAAGTGTAAGATAAAAGTTTAAGTGTAAGATAAAAAGTCTAGAAACAACAAATGGATCTGGAACATGAATTTACATTAGACTAAAAAACCCAAAAGCCCACCATATTCCACTGGTTTCCATTCAGAAAGTACAGAAGGACACTCTATTTTTATATCTACAGTATGTAGTCCAACTAAAGGAATGGTGAATATCAACAAGAGAAACCATTTTTTATTTATTTTGGCTTGTGGCCTAAGAATGTCAGTCTCTCCCTGTCCCCCCTTCTGAAATGCGAACAATCCAAAATGAATCTTCTTGGTTCCAAAATCAGGCCACAATGGGTCATGGTATTAGATTTGCCCTATGAAACAGATCTGATCCTCTTGTTTTTTAAGCATAAGACCCAAACGTGAACTTGATTGCTGAAATAAACTATATAAATATAAAAAAAAATGGAATATTGGAGTATATTCAATAAACTTTTTGTGTATTTTTAAACCAGGCCAATATTTTACTTAAACCAGTGGGAGACAAGTCAGAGTGAATTATAAAATAAAGACAGAAAAAAAAGCAGCTCAGAGGAAGCCAATAGCAGCAACATAGTGCAGAGGTTCACTAAGTTTCACTCAAAGGCCGGAACAAAACAACAAACTGATTTTTGGCTGCCAAACTAAACCTCAATGTTCTTGTTCTGGATGCCTGCAAAATCTCCAGAATTGCTAGTTTACACCATGATTGCAGTTTTGCTATGGCAAATTAAACATGGTCATTAAAAAACACATTCATTCAGTACATTCCAGCTGACTAATGTATAACTTGTAAATCAAATTGCTTATGAATTATTATCCATTTTTCCGTCGTGTCCAAACACATGTTCTGTAAATCAAATTCCTGCTCTCGCCTATAAGGAACAAATTACAGTCTTATGTTGGTTTTGAACACCATCTCATGTAAGAAAAGAAAATAAAAAAGTCATGGATGCAAGATATTTTCCTGAATTTTTAACAATTGCTCCTCAAAGTTGTTCCATTGCTATAAAATATTCCTCACTGCTGTTTCTCAAAACTGTTTCGTGCAAGCTCCAAAGGAAGCCTGAGAGTAGTTAGATGAATAGTTACTCTATTTCAAAACATCCAATCATTTTTAACTTTTTATGCATGATCATTGAGTAGCTAATGCGATTAGTAATGCCACAGCACTTAACACTGGATGATGCAATTAAAACAGCCTGTGGATTTCTCATCTCCAGTGTTCTGCTTGTGTCCAGGTCAAGATGTTAATCAACTAATGTGAGGGTCATTAGCACATTGACATGGTTTCGTGCTCTGAATACTGCTGCAGCGCCAACATCAACACTTCATTTTACCACTTCAGCTCTCTTATTAACCCTTGAATTGAATTAGTCAGTGGCATAAACCTCCGCTCGTTGTGTTTATTGTAGTGCATTTTGCTCTTTCATAGAATTTCTTAATACAGGTTTTTTAAAATTCACCACAGAAATACTTAAAGGTCCTGTTTGATATATTGCGGAAATAATGAAAGCGAGTAGAAACCTCTCTCTTTCTCTCTCCTCATAGTTCCATAGTCCACTGGGAGCTTTCGTCATTAGAATTCCTTGTGTCACTTGGAATTTATTTCTATTTGTGCCAGGGAGCGAATCAGTCAATTTCATCTCCATTTCCTCCTTTCCCCCCTATGCATCTCAATGAGTCAGGCACAATATTAAAATATGGCAGATAGGTTATGAGAAAAAATGGGCTTGATGCCCATCTCCTACAAGGCAGGCAAGCACGACTGCTTTTTACAGCAACTTAAACCTTCTCTGATGGGACGTGTCAAGGTCTGCACTCTCTTGCAAATTTGGGTGTAAACAAGCAGATGTAGCAGAAATACAAATAAATAAATTGCTGATACTTGCCAATAACCAGGCCCTTAAGACACGCTCTGTAGAAAGTGCATTTGGATGCTTTCAGATTGTCTAAACACATCCACAGCCTCATGCTGTAACGGATTTCACTTATGTTGCCCTGTAGAGGCAAGGAGAAATGAGATAAAACGAATGTGCCTAACTTCATTTCTGAATTCATGCCATCAACTAAAACTGGAAGAAAGCCTCTATAACATAACAAGACAAAAAATACTTCTCAAGTCTGATAAGCCAGACAGCAAAATGTTCAATATTTTAAATATTTTAACATAATGAAATGAATAATTAATTCATTTTATGCAGTAGTATTTGTAAAATTTATAGTATTTATAGTATTTTCTCCATTTAGAAGCAAAGCTAAATCAGTATTATGATGAATCAATATGTTGTATTTTGGCCTCAGAAGACTTTATTTTATTTTTTTCCTGAAAATGCTAGTGACTAAATAAAAAAAAATAAAAAAAATAAAACATTGGTTTGATAATAAAGCATAATATGAGATTTACAAGCGAAAAGACCAGCCATTTTTAAAAGACCGTAACACCAGATTAGGTTAGGTTAGATTAGGTTAGATTTTCAGCAAAGCACAAGGGTTAACTGAGCCTTGAGTTGACAATACTTAATAAATAATTTTAATTTGATTTGTTACCAATTTCCAATATTTTTTAAATATATATTTTAAATCTGAATAAATAAAATTTGACAAAAATAATTTTACTTGTGGAAAATTATTTTTAATAATAATGATAATAATAAACTCTTTCTAAATATATGGTCACATCACAAAAAAAAGAAGCAATTCTTACTCCACACTCCCCCACTCAGTTGTAGTACATCAAAACATAATCAAATCTCTAAATTATACCTGTGGATTAAAAACAGAAAAGACATCCTCGTCTCCCTCACCTCTCTCACTCACACACACACACACACACACACACACACACACACACACACACACACACACACACACACAAACACACACACACACACACACACACACACAAACACATTAACATTAATGCATTTAATATCCTCTTCTAAAAGGTCAAGTGTTGATGGGAAATAGCATCCCTTAAATTATCGGGAAACATAATGAGACAAAATTGTTTACGGATCCAGAGACGCATTTTGTTGCAAATGACTGTTTGGCTGCGATCACGCTTAGCAGGAAATGGAAAATGATTGCGCTCTGCTGCTATTTTATTCTTTGATGCAGGTCTAAGGCCTTTGCTGTGATCCAGACCCCATTAAATGCTGGATCTCTATCCTCCACCAGAAAATGCTCAGTGAATTCATAGAGCAGCACCATTATGAGTTAGAAGTCCTGATATTACACTGCGATAAGGTACAGGAAGACCGATAACACAACAACAGAGAGAGATAGAGACAAAGAAAGAGAGTAGTCGCTTATATAAAAGTTACATGGAGGATTCGTTCCAGAAGAATTCACCCAATCCAATCAACATGGGCTTTTCCGGATGAGCTCTCAAGCAATCCTGAAGTCTCTGAGGAACAAACACTATACTTAACCTATTCCTCAGCAATGACAGAGGGCACTCTCTGCTAAGTTTAAGGTCCCCCCCCTCCCATGATTTCTGTGCAAGGATATGGAGGTGATGTAACTTCCTTGTTTATATGGATCTGAGCAGGTAGTTTGTTAGACCATTGTCTTGAATTAGCAGAACATAAACTTAGCTGCTTCCTGTTCAAATCAATCAAATCACTTTTATTGTCACATCACCACAGCACAAGTGCCTTGTGAGTGAAATTCTTGAGAGCGTGCTCCAAACAGTGCAAAAACACAAACAGTTTACATATAGACAGTACATATTTACAGACTGTACAGAAGACAATGTGCAAAATACACATACACACTCACACACACTACAGTTATCTTACAATACACTACACACACACCACACACACACACACACACACACAGAGACAGTGATTAAGGGCAACAGATTATAGATTTACAAAGAGTTGTGCAGTAGTTATACAAAGGTGAAACAGATAACATAGCAATTCGTGGATTATTGCATTGTATGGTATCAGTGACAGAAGGTTGTATTATTGCTGTGTGCTGTAAGTGATAAAGTCATGTGTGGCATGGGAGTGTGATGTAGGGTGAATTAGTTCTGTTGTTCATTTGCCTGATAGCCTGAGGGAAAAAAGCTGTCCCTCAGTCGGCTGATCGGATGCTGCGGAGACGTCTCCTGAGGGCAGCAGAGAGAGCAGTCTGTGGGATGGATGGCTGGAGTCCTTGATGATCCTCCTGGCTTTCCTTATACACCGCCTGGTGTAGTCCTGGAGGAGGGAAGCTCACCTCACGATGTGGCGGGCAGTTCGCACAACTCTTTGCAGAGCTTGCGGTTGCCAGCGGTGCTGTTTCCAAACCAGGCGGTGATGCAGCCGGTCAGGATGCTCTCCACAGTGCAGGTGTAGAAGGATCTGAGGATGCGGGCTCAGTCTCAGGAAGAAGAGGCGCTGATGTGCCTTCTAGCACTGCCTGCGTCTGTGTGAGTGGACCATGTGAGATCCTCGGTGATGTGAACGCCGAGGAACTTAAAGCTGTTTACCCTCTCCACAGGTGTCTTGTCGATGGAGATGGGTGTGTGTTCTCTGCTCTGTCTCCTGAAATCCACCACCAGCTCCTTGGTCTTGTCGATGTTGAGTGAGAGGTGGTTCTCTTGGCACCATTTAGTCAGGGTACTCACTCCTCTCTGTAGGCCGTCTCATCGTTGTCGGTGATCAGGCCTATTACCTGTGTCATCGGCAAATTTGACGATGACGTTGGAGCTGTTGTAGCTGTAAGTCGTGTGTGTACAGGAGTAAGGAGTGGGGCTGAGAACGCAGCCCTGCGGGCACCAGTGTTGAGGTCAGCGAGATGAAGTGTTGTGCCCATTCTGACCACCTGACTTCTGCTGTCAGAAGTCCAGATCCAGCTGCACAGAGATCTTTCAGTCCCAGAGTCTGGAATCACCAGTGTGGCAGGCCTATGGTGTTAAATGCTGAACTATAATCCACGAACAGCATCCTCACATAGGTGTTCTTATTTTCCAGGTGGGAGAGAGCCGTGTGCAGGGTGAAGGCAATAGCGTCGTCTGTGGAACGGTTTCTGCGGTATGCAAATTGTAGTGGGTCCAGTGAGGCAGGCAGCACAGAGCAGATGTGGTCCTGATGAGCTTCTCAAAACACTGCTGAAGATGGGTGTCAGAGCAACGGCCTCCAGTGTTCAAGCATGTGATTTTACTTTGGTATGGGCACAATTAGATTTTTTGACATGAGAGGAACCACATTTGCCTGCTGCCTGTTGCCTGTTGCCTGTTGCCTGCATATGTCTATAATGTCTGACACACACAAACACACACACACACACACACACACACACACACACACACACACACACACACACACACACACACACACACACAGAGAGACAGAAACAAAAACAAAAGCTGTCTGTAACATCTTTACCTGACACTAAATTCATGACAGCAAGCGTTTGTTGATGCACTGCAAATTACAATTTTGACAGAGTCACAGCCCAGATAATTTTTAGTCTTTAAATCTGAACACACTGTTTAATTCCCGTCAGCACGAGAACACTTCATATGAATTCTTCAAAAGAGGCTCATAAGAGAAGAGTTTTAGATGGACCAGGAACTGCGTCAGGTGCTTTCACAGTGCAGTTTAATGCAATCGAGAGATGCTTAACTTCAATTTTACTGTTTAGATATACAGTATATATGCAGTAAATGTTATGAATTGAAAGCCCAGCACATATTTCCACTGCGTATCCTCAAATTTTGTTTTAAATTGTTCAAACTGTATATATATATATATATATATATATATTTTTTTTTTAATCAAGTCAAGTCACCTTTATTTATATAGCACTTCTAACAATACAAATTGTGTCAAAGCAACCTTCCAATATCAAAATAGGAAAATAGTGTCAATAATGTAAAATGACAAGATTAAACACTCAATTTTCAGTTAAAGGCATTTCATTATTGAATTCAGTGATGGCATCGTCCAGCTCAGTTCAGTTCAAAAAGTTTCTGTTCAATCAAGTCGATAATATCGCTGGAAATGAAGTGTCCCCAACTAAGCAAGCCAGAGGCGACAGCGGCAAGGAACCAAAACTCCATCGGTGACAGAACGGAGAAAAAAATCACTGAGGATGCATTACATTTATCAAAAGTAACTGTAAGGACAATTAAGTAATAATAATAATGTAATTACAATGTTCCAAATAATTCCTATTTTGAACTAATACTGTTCATTTGAACTTTCTATTGATCAAAGAATCCTGGAAAAAAGAATCACGGTTTCCACAAAAGTACTACACAACACAATGATTTCAACACTGACAATAAGAAATGTTTCTTAAGCAGCAAATCAGCATATTAGAATGATTTCTGAAGGATCACGTGACACTGAAGACTGGAGTAATGATGCAGAAAATACATCTTTGCCATCACTTGAATAAATTAAAATAGAAAATTGATATTTCACATTTCATATATTGCAATAATTTCAATATATTACTATTTTTTCCTCCTGTATAGTTAAACAAATAAATAAGAGACATTATTATGCTCAAGCAAGCTTTTGACAGCAAGCTTTTGAATCGTTTGTGTGTGTTTGTGTGTAACAATAAATATTTAATAAAATGCATATTTTGGTCAACATTACTTCGCTCCTTTCTTTGTCTAACAGTGACTCATAACAAACTGTTGCAGCGCAAATATGTGCTGGGCTTTCAATTCATATCATTTACTGAATATATAGCTATCTAAACAGTAAAATGAACAGTTAATCAAAGAAAGGAGTGAAATAATGTTGACCAAACTATGCATTTTCATCAAATAATTATTGTTGGATGTCAAATTTGCAAAAGATATTGCATAAATTGTAATTTCTTTTTTATTATTATGTAAAATATCATCAAATTTTGTTTTAAATTGTTCAAACTGTTTAAACTTTTTTTATTATTATTATTCACTTAGGATGCATTACATTTATAAAAAGTAACTGTAAGGACAATTATAATGTTACAAATAATAATTATAATGTAATTATAATGTTACAAACAATTCCTATTTTGAATTAATACTGTTCAATTGAACTTTCTATTGATCAAAGAATCCTGAAAAAGTATCATGATTTCCACAAAAGTACTAAGCAGCACAATGTTTCCAACATTGATAATAAGGAATGTTTCTTAAGCAGCAAATGTGCACAGAATGATTTCTGAAGGATCATGTGACACTGAAAACTGGAGTAATGATGCAGACAATTCAGCTTTGCATCACATGAATAAATCATGTTTTAAAATAAATTAAAATAGAACATTTATATTTTAGATTGCAATAATTTCACAATATTTTTTTTTTTCAGATGCATATTTAAACAAATAGATGCAGCCTAGGTGACCATTAGAGACACTCTTATGCTCAAGCAAGCTTTTGAATAGTGTGTGTGTGTGTGTGTGTGTGTTGTGTTCATATTTGACCAGCAAGAAATCTGACTAGATAAATGTTTCCATGTTTCAGTCACGTTGGCTGGTACACTAAAATGTTATTTTCAGAGCCTGCTTCCATTGTACAGTAAAAACTTTTGACTAAACAAACAAACAAACACACACCTAATCCACTTGATACAGCAATTACTGTCAGTTGAGCGTGTTGTTGCTTTTGACCTTTGAAACTATCCTTTGCTTATTGATCAAGTCAAGCTCTGACACCTGTTCATAAAAAAACCTCCATGACTTCCATCTTCATGGCTCAAACTCTCACACCATGTGTGGAGTCCTGCAATCTGTCCTACTTTATTTCCCAAGTCAAACAGCACATCAAATGATGCCCACTAGTGTCAGGAGATAAACTATCTGTCAAACTGAAGTTGACTTTCAACCAACAACCATTTCATCATCCGTCTGAGTGCATAAATAACACTTATTGAGTGGGAAAAGAGACAGGAGAGACTTCCACCCTGCTATCCTGTGATCTGTCATCAGAACCCTTAAAGGTCCCTGTCAGTCAAAGCCTCGATGAGAGCGGGGCCACTCCTCTTTCACCAGCCAGTTGACATCACTGCTCTGATGGGCCAATTAGAGGTGCAGTGTAGTGTGGGCCGACACCAATGGGCTCAGTGTCTGCCGTTAACCTCCCAGATACTCGCCGAAAGACACGATCTCATGGTCGGAAAATATCACTCAAGAAGACTGACATAATGGCAGATTGTGGAAGTGTTTTTTTCCAACTCATTCCAACTATAAAATCACTAAGAGAAACACAGTGGTGAGTTTCAAATATCTATAACTAAGCTTTCTCAGTTCTTCTCTGGTAATATGTTACACATCTGTGTGTGAATTATAAAAACAGGACACTAGGTCATTCTTAACAATATGCTCATATTCCAGTTTTGTCCCTGTAGTTCTGAAGTGAAGGACTTCCCATCTGTGCAGCATCGGTCAGCCATGCTTCAAAATCTAAAACAAAAAGCGGTGTCATGAGCAGAGCTGCTTGTTTTATTGCAGAATAAAAGCAGAAAAGTAAGACTTTCTTCTCTGTCCAATGATGGCTACTTCTATGCTTTTAACTTTTATATGTTGGCTACAACCATCATTGCCCAAAGTTCCACCAATGGAGAATGATTCAGCAATATTGCTCTGCCAATTTTTGAACTCAAGTTTTTGTGAATGGTGTTGAAATAGCTGTCCCATAACCTTTTTTGAACAGTAATAAAGGTACAGCAATAGTGTGGTCTGTTTTGAGTAGAAATGGCATTTTTACGTTCCAACATCTGGCCTTTTTTTTAACTGCTAATGAACACCCTTATAATGCATTCTGCATAAAGGCTTTAAGTGTTACCAAATGTTATTTTTTTTAAAAAAGTTTGAATAAATAGATAGATAGATAGATAGATAGTAGTTTTTATGTACTTTTTAAGTACACTGTGTTAATAACAATGACATTCATTCATTCGTTCATTAATTTACAACCCGAATTCCGGAAATGTTGGGACGTTTTTTTAAATTTGAATAAAATGAAAACTAAAAGAATTTCAAATCACATGAGCCGATATTTTGTTCACAATAGAACATAGATAACATTACAATTGTTTAAACTGATAAATTTGACAATTTTATGCACTAAATGAGCTCATTTCAAATTTGATGCCTGCTACAGGTCTCAAAATAGTTGGGATGGGGGCATGTTTACCATGGTGTAGCATCTCCTCTTCTTTTCAAAACAGTTTGAAGACGTCTGGGCATCGAGGTTATGAGTTTCTGGAGTTTTGGTGTTGGAATTTGGTCCCATTCTTGCCTGATATATGTTTCCAGCTGCTGAAGAGTTTGTGGTCGTCTTTGATGTATTTTTCATTTAATGATGCGCCAAAGGTTCTCTATAGGTGAAAGATGTGGACTGCAGGCAAGCCAATTCAGCACCCGGACTCTTCTACTATGAAGCCATGCTGTTGTAATAGCTGCAGTATGTGGTTTTGCATTGTCCTGCTGAAATACACAAGGCCTTCCCTGAAGTAGACATCGTCTGGAGGGGAGCATATGTTGCTCTAAAACCTTTATATACCTTTCAGCATTCATAGTGCCTTCCAAAACATGCAAGCTGCCCTTTACCGTATACACTTATGCACCCCATACCATCAGAGATGCTGGCTTTTGAACTGAACGCTGATAACACACTGGAAGGTCTCCCTCCTGTTTAGCCCGGATGACACGGTGTCCATGATTTCCAACAAGAATTTCAAATTTGGACTCGTCTGATCATAGAACACTTTTCCACTTTGAAGCAGTCCATTTTAAATGAGCCTTGGCCCACAGGACACAACGGCACTTCTGGACCATGTTCACATATGGCTTCCTTTTTGCATGATAGAGTTTTAGTTGGCATCTGCAGATGGCACGGCAGATTGTGTTTACAGACAGTGGTTTCTGGAAGTATTCCTGGGCCCATTTAGTAATGTCAATGAGTAGAATCATGCCGATGAGTGATGCAGTGTCGTCTGAGCTAATCATGTTACAGATCTGATGTCAATTAGCTTAATTAGTTGCTAGATGTTCTCCCAGCTGAATCTTTTCAAAATGTCTTGCTTTTTCAGCCCTTTGTTGCCCCTGTGCCTGTAGAGAGACCTTTGAGACCTGTAGCAGGCATCTAATTTGAAATGAGCTCATTTAGTGGATAAAAGTGTAAAGTTTCTCAGTTTAAACATTTGTTAGGTTATCTATGTTTGATTGTGAATAAAATATTGGCTCATGTGATTTGAAAATCTTTTAGTTTTCATTTTATTAAAATTAAAAAAAATGTCAAAACATTTCTGGAATTTGGGTTGTATTTATTTAGAAGGACAAGAAAATTAAGGATGATTATTTTTTGATGGACAACACATCTTACCACATATTTCTTGGTACATAATCTTATTGTAGTAGCTATATAACTAAAAGAGAAAAATAAAAACTGCCTGAAAGGAATGCAAATTTGAAATTCATCAAGTGTTTACTCTGCCATACAGTACAGATGTTCATATTCTTATTTTTATCAGCTAGCCTAGACCTCTTGAGTCTTCATACACACACACTGCTGTCTCACATGAGCAATTGTGTTTGCTTGAGATCCATGTGTGAAATACAGGAAAAAAATATGAGCATGATAAATATGCATGTAGTCAAAAATTACTTTGCATGCTTCTATAGCAATCCACTTCAGTGTGATTGGCATTCTGGTGAGGCGAAATAGGATTTGAATTACTGTATAGATGCTATACAGCACAGAGCTTCAACCTTTGCCTGTGTGTTAAATCAACCAGAGGCAAAGCTAAGCTAGTATCTTGAACTGCAGTTGCTCTTTATCGCCTCTAAATGAACTCCTCCATCTCTGGAATGTAAATGAGCTGTCTTCATTGACTTATAAATTGCTTGGTTATATTTACTTAATCTGAAGATCTTTCAGCACTATACGCTATTTGATTGCCACTCAAATGTGAGGCCACAGTTCAAACTTCTTTGCAACGATTTTAGGAGTAGGTTTAAAACAAACAAAAAAAAAGGCTTTGAAAGCAAATATTTATTTGAGGCCAGGCATCCTCTAGGATGCTCTATGATAACACCAGATTAGAAACAGTATTACTGAAGTCTGAATCAATAAAGATGAACAAATATCTCTTGGCACCCCGTCTCTCTAACTGAACCTCCCCACTGTGGATTATCGACAGGAGTTCTTCCTGATAGACCAGATTTAGCATTTTCACACTCGATAGGGTGAACTAGACATAGCAGAGACGAGAAGTGAAGGACCAACGGATCAGTTGACAGGGTGTGAATTAGTAGCCGGTTTAACCCCTGTAAATAATGCTTGGGCCCTCTAAAGTAAGTCATTCACTTAATTTTTAATGAATATATTTACACACCACAAGGAGAAAAAAAAAATCAAGTCATCAAGAAGCTCTTGACAGATTGTTTTTAAAAATGATCCACTGAAATTAGCTTTCCTATCTATCTATCTATCTATCTATCTATCTATCTATCTATCTATCTATCTAAATAAATAAATGCCAGTAGATCTTAGTAGTGTTGTGCACTTTTAATTTAAGGAATAATTAAACCTATATAGTGGCAAATTTCTAAGGTCTTTAAATTGTCAACATGATGAAAACTTTGCTGAAAAAAAACTATTTACTGTGTTAACTGTTGTTTGATTTATATATATTTCTTTTACTTTTTTAGCAAGTAAAATACCATTTTGTTACTTTAAACTTATTTTATGAAGGAAACATAATTACAATTTTTATATTCATTAATATTTCAAGATGCACTTACTATTTAATAATAATAATATGAATATGAATAGTTTAAACATAAATATCAAATGTGAGACAGCAGGACTTTGAGGGACATTTATTTGTTCATCTCTCAATCATCATTGTATTGCACTGCATATGACCCCCCCCCACACGCACAATGCAAACTAGAGCTTCAATCATAAAATTAAGCATTTAATTATCACCTTACTAGGACATATTACTGGGAGATATAGAGAGACAAATTATATTACATTGTGAGTATGTGAGTTTATGTGAGTAGTGACCTATACTGTTAACACCTCATTTATTTATATTACAAGCTATCAGAATTTCATCTTACTCATTTGTCATATAAATAACAGCAACTGCACCAAATAGCATATTTTTGTAAATTATTAATAGATTTTACTTTTCAGTATTAATTACCAATGAACATAAAAAATATTGTATATACCAAATAAACATATGGGATTTATGTGACATATGGGATTCCAGAAACACCTGAAATTCAGATGTATGTTAATACTGTACTGTTAAAAAGAACCTACTCTAAAATTATGCCAAAAAATATATTTTTGTCCACTGCAAATTTGTGCAAAAATGATTTTTTTTTATATTTCAAATGCTGAATGGTCGACACCTGTTGATCTGATTAGACTTCTAGCCCTCACTCATTCATCTTAAATATTAAGTTCTACAAATATGAAACCATTGTAACATCCATTTCAAAGCTTGTTTTAGACCTCCCTCTCCAATGACAGCGTCATATCATGCTGTACAGGTATATACAGTTTTGTACAGGTACCTCGATTTTCTATTTTAAACAATAAAACTGAACAAAATGAGAACAAACTGAAACATCTTCTATCTCTCTCTCTCTCTCTCTCTCTCTCTCTCTCTCTCTCTCTCTCTCTCTCTCTCTCTCTCTTCTCCTTGCCCTCACCCCTGCCGCTTGCCCTTGTCACAGATAGTGCCCTAGACAGCGATGTTTCACCATGTCGATTCGTGTGACACGCTCCCACATCCATTAGTTTTTCCTTTTCGCTGACATTTAGACAACTGGTCCGTAGACCGCAGGCTCTACCTACAGTGAGATATTGAAAAGCAAATTAGGCTGAATGAGCGGACCTTGACTCACCCGACTGCTCTCAGCTCTGTGCCGCTGATGTATTGTGTATTTATTGATTGCTAAAGAAACTGATGCATTCAACGTGTGAGTCAGAGACAGGTTGAGTGCAAAGTCCTGAAAGGAGATTATGAAGACAAGAAGCTTTGGCTACCAGTTTTATATGCGCTTTACAGGAAGATGTATCTCTTATATTATTCCGTGTTATTAGTATTGAATATGGGAGGATTTGTTTTTGATGGAAAAGTTCACCTCAAGATGTCATTATTTACTCACCCTCAAGTTAAGATGGAGAAACATTGGACAAAAAAAAGAGAAATATAGAAAACTCTTCATGCAACTCTTTTCCATCTACAGTAACACCAGTTCAGGGGCCACCGCCAAAACCAAAAACACCATAAAAATCACCATAAAGGTATCATAAATGTAGTCTATACTGATTATTCAATGGCTTCTGGAGCCATAGGATAGTTTTGAGTCATTTAGGTGCATAATAATACAGGAATAAGATTCTTCTCAAATTAAAATATTTTATCTGAGCTTTCTCTCTCTATTGTTCAGCTTTCACAGTGTTATTCTCTGCTGTTAATTTAGTTTGAGACTGTGAGCAGTATTATCAGTTTGGTAGGTGTAAGACTAATTAAAACGATCATCCAATATGATTTTATATTGAATGCTCAATTTTAGGTCTCAGCTCAGCTTAATGTGTATCTGGGGAAAAGACTATGACTGTACAACGAGTAATTCCTTCAGTTCAGACAAAAAGTTTGCTTTGAGGAATGGTATACTTGTTCATTTAATCACCTTGGCAATTTTAAAAATACATAAAAAATAAAATAAAATCGTTTACAAATAATTTCGTAATAATTATGCATATTTAAATTATAAAATATATTACATTAATAAGACATAATTATATTAAAATCAATCTTTATTAATTTTAATGTAAATATTTGCCTGGTCTATATTATCCTATTAAAATGTAGTGGGTACGTTTTTGCATCAGGTTCTTTATTTTAAGAAAGAAAATTTGTGAAAATTGTATCAAATTAGACCGATTGTTTGATATACTGACTGAACTATCACAAAGAGAGAGACTTCTCCTCCAGCATCTGTGTAAACTGTGGACTTGCATTAACGGTGCTGAAAATAACTGATTTTAGCAACAATGCTATGTTATTTGTCATCCATATGACAATACACAAATTTCTCATTTGTATTTATATGGGGCCCTTGGCTTCTGGAGGGCCGAGACGGCTGCCTGCTTTTGCCTAGCATGAAATTTGCATACAGCATTATGATACAACATAAAATACAAGTTATGTTGTTTGACTTCAATGACATCAGGAATTGTGTAACATATCAATGCCGCATTTTAAATCAGAACAGGAACGTGGATGAGATTTGGGGAAGAGAGCTACAGCGGAGATTCAGATTATCAGTAAATAACTTATCAGTGAATAACAGATTGTCAGTCATATGGCTTCAGGAGACTTGGAATGTAGCATAAAAATCATGTTGACTACTTTTATGGTGATTTTTTTGCATATAATATCCTTTTTGAGCTTGACAAACATGGTCGCTATGAACTGTCACTGTATTGAAAAGAGCTATGTGAATATTCTTGCAAATTTGATCTTTGTGGAATGACATAAGAGCGAGTAAATAATTATTTTTAGAAGAACTCTCCCTTTAAGGCTCTCATCGAGCTGAAGCTCAAGTATTTGAGCGTGACTCAAGTAAATCTGGTTAATGGCTGTTCTTTTGAGGTTTGTTAGATGAAGCACAGGATGAATCACTAATCTAAATGAATTGTGTTTTTTAACTAATTGGAGTTGAAGCTTCCGGCACATTCTGATGGAATGGCATGAAGCTACTTGACTTTCAGTTTACTTTGGTTTAATGAGATTAACAGTGTTTAGTCAGTGCGTTCACTGTCAACTATTGAGAGTAGCACTTTACCTTTAGCTAGAGTTTAATGCTTTTCTTCCATCCACTGTCTCACCTACAACTGGTGGGACTAAAACAGACCCAACAAGGAAAAATGTCCTTGAAATATTCACATTCTCACCTATTTCTTAAGCTGGGGATAATTGTATTAAAACCTGTGCTGAACAGGGCCACAGATTTCACCTCACAGACAAGTAATTCATGAACTAATGTGATTATGTGTTTCTTTCCCCTTTTCCTTTCGATGGTGGCAAATTAAACTCTTATCAGCAGGAGGATTTTCACATTACCTCTCTGGCTCAATCTGCGATGAACTCAATGTTAATGCTGCAGATATGAACTTACTGAGTAAAGAAAGCAGTGTGTGGGAATACCAATGTTTTAAATCTTTGTTTCAGCAAAATTGTACGTTGTACTGACGATGACCCTGAGATAAATTCTATCTTACTCTAGAATGAAATAAAGAAGTCTTCAGCACAAACACTTCAACCTAATCCTTGGACACTTCTACAGCAAGTTAAATAATACAATCATAGTTTTAACATAACAAATAAAATCAATAACAATATAAATGTTTCAACATTCACTGGACTTTTTCCACAAAAACAGGGCTTAAAAGTTTTTTTTTTAACAAATGGTCAGTAAAAGGAGGCAATTATCCTTCAGAAAATGATGATCATCAACCTCATGAGGTGGAACTAAATATTATCTGAGCTGTTGAGCAGATTGAAAACATGATTTGCTTGACTGTAATTTTTTAGCAATAAACAGTAGATGAACATTAATGTTTAGCATGAGAAAATGGTCTGGAAACAAAACTTGCTTTGAAGCTACTGGAAAACTTTATATTTACATTTAATAAACTTTATACATTCATCCATCAATCCATTTTCTAAACTGCTTATCCTATGTAGGATCACAGGGAGCCCAGCGATTTGGATAATAAAACATCTAATATTTCTCACTGTAAAACATGATATATGTGCCTATAATGTTTTGAAAAAAAGTGACACCAGTGTAGGTCTACATATTTTTGGAAAGTGCCATGCGACTGATTTAGTAGCTCCGGCACTGCCTTTGACAGCAATGACTTCAACACAGTTTTCTGCAGGTTATTTCACAAGTGTCAGATATTTTAATTATTTTGCAGGAAACCATAGTAACGGTTCCCTTAGCTCGTGTGGAGGTGTCTTCATTGGGGACACGGGTGAGTGTCTGAATCAGTCCTTGGAGGTGGGTCTGATCTCAAAGGTGCCAAGATGGCTGAAACCGTCAACTAAATCTGCATTCAGATCCTCCTCCCCTGCTCCTGTAGCTGGTCTGTGTCACTGGCTGCCTAATGTCCTGCTAAATTGTAATGACTTTGGAAGTATGATATAATGAGGGTTGTGCTCGGGATTACTAATTACCGCAATTAATGCTTATTAAAAGGTGTCAAGATGACAAGTGAGCTAGAGGTGCACTGGATTGATACAGAAAAAGATTTCTGGAACCAGTGCTGCTTATCTGCTTAACATCAACCAGATCTGTTTGGATTTGAAAACAGGGTCAATACACAAAAACAATGGGCACAGTTTTTGAAGGACACATTAACGTCACAATGAAGCAAAAGTTTTGTGAGATAAATCCAAGTGTAAAGCCCGGGACACACCAAGCCAACGGTCAGCCAGGGTCTGTCAGGCTAGTTTGTTTGGTGTGTTCCACACGTCAGCTCTCGTAGGGCTCACATCAGTGGAAGATTTCCCAATTCAACTAGTTTGTCGCCACTAGTTCTTTGAAGTCAGCTTGGTGTGTCCCGGCCTTGACAGTTTTTTTTTTTTTAAAAGACTGGATATTGAGTTGAGGGTTTAAATGCTTTAAGCAGACTAAATTGGAGAAGTCCTGCATACGCCACCAAAGAAAAGACTGGAAGGTTGGCATTTTGATTAAACATTAAAGGTGCACTAAGCGCTAATTTTGGTGTATGGTGTTGATATTTGAAATCACCAAAACAAACACGCCCATAGCCCAAAAGGACCTCACCCCTATTTTTATATCTCCACCCCACACGTTCGTACTAGGGCTGAAACGATTCCTCGAGTAACTCGGATATAAAAAAAAAAATAGTTACATTTACTGTAACTACACACGGAACACTGTGTTTCCCCACAGACCATTATTACTGACGCACAACCCCATAAATGCTGGACATATTTAAGACAATCAATATGGTTGCTAGTTATAATGTCCCTAAGTTAGCTATGTTTTGTGAAAGACTAAGCGCCATTAATATTGGTTGTCTCATTCTCTCTCTGACACACACACACACATTACCCGTACAGTTATACATAAAAATACCACAGAAAGAAAATTAGTCAATATCACACGAAGAGTGCCAGTTTTCACCTCTAAAAATCAGCATGGTTGCAAATGTGATACTGATTTTATGCAACAGTTCAATAAACAAGAAGTTAATATTAAGAGACTTTTTTTAGACACCATATTGCCTGTTTTTGCTCTATTTCGCAAACAAAAATAATTCCAAACAGCTACAGCACTGTTTAGCGTCTCTGAGCAGCATGACGGTGTTTCGTTCCTGAATGAATCAACTGTTAAATGATTCGGTTCAATCACAATGAACCTACTGCCACCTACTGGCGGTTTAAATTTCACATTTAAAGTAGCTTTTCATTTTTAAAATTTGTAAATATCAGTTTTCAATGTTTTATGTTTAAAATAACAAAATATTTATTTATGCATTTGTAACTGCAGGTTAAATGCATTCATGTCCCTCGGAGCTGAATTAAATAGTGTAAATAGACCTACATCTGAATGCCTCTTCATACGCTGCTCTGTGTTTCCTCTGCATTGCAAAGATGAATTTTGTTGATATTATCATTTGTTTGGTAACAGCCCAAATGTCTTATTATTCTAATTGACTGATTAAATGTAAGAATTTGACTCAAACGATGATGCACACTTTTAGAAAAAAAAGGCTTTATAAAGGTAAAACTGCCCATAAAATGTAAAAATCAATTTAAACGTATTGGAAAAGATTAATTTCTATCACTGCTGTGAACTGACCAGCACACAGAATATGAAGGATATCAAAAACAAATTTTACACACACACACACCAGATTTTTGTGTTTTTATTTATTAATTTTATGTTCTATTTTTTATTGATATATTTTTATTTGCATTTTAAATGTAATTTGGCAATTAAATGCATTTAATGGGTTTAATTTTCATGGTTATTAATGTATGCAATTTCAGCAATAAAACAAAATAAAAAAATCCAAAAAGGAAACAAATTAGTTGTTTATTTTAAGAGACCTGTCTTATGTTCTCTTGTATTTTTATTGCTCTTTAATAAGGAAAAAAAAATACTTCTTATCCAATTACTCGATTAATCGATGGAATAATCGGTAGAATACCCGATTACTAAAATAATCGATAGCTCCAGCCCTAGTAATGGCAACGACGATTGCGGAAACAAGTGAAGATGACACACAAGCATATTCAAACAAAAGCCAGCATGGATAAGTTGTGTGAAACAAAGCTAAATCAATGTTACTCTCTCTATCAAGAAGAAACAATGCAACCTTGGCGTCTGATTCCAGGCCTTCTTGAGTTCCTCTCCACCTCTGCAAAGCTGCTCCGATATTTCCACAGGTCCTACTTCTTGCCTGATTGTAACCCTTATTTTTAATGTTTTGTTTCTCTGATATTTTCATTTTCATCTCTCTCTATCTATAGTCGATCTGCTAATATCCTTCCTGTGCACTCAAATTGAGCACTCTCTTCTCTCTATCATAACAAGACATGCCCCCTTACTGCTGATTGGCTACAAGTGTGTTTTGGGACTCGGTCCAACACTGTGGTCAAAATTGATAAAAACCTTTAATCAATCAATACAAAATAAAACATATACACAGATTAATTTTTGACATTAATATATATGCCTTTAGAAAACAGATACATTTTAATCTCATGCCAATTGTTGTTAATGTTAATGTGAGTGTATACAAATAAAATTAGACTCTTTATAGTTTCGATTGATATCTTACTCTTATTAAATTGTAGATTGGTTCTTGGCAGGAATGTCTCAAAATAAGCACAACCAAACCCACAATGATCCACAAACATGGCAATTTGAAAATAAAGATTCAACAATCAACTTCTAAACATAAAATAATTTATGTGCAAACATACTTGTGTTATGAATTGTGCAATACATTGAATCTTATTTTGTGAATAATAATCAGGTTATGATAAACTTTGCTTGCTTTCATAAATATATATTGTAAACAAATTTATTTTGACCTCCATACAGTAGGTTTCTAAATGCAGAATCCCAAAGCATTCTTTTCCAGTTTTCTGTAAATGGCCAGACCAACATAAAAAAAAATCCTAAATTCCGGATAATAAAACTTAATAGGACTGGGAATCGTGTGATCTAAGGATCACAGCTTATGTAGGACGAGGAAAGTTATTCTCATCAGAAACTCTGAGGGAAACAATCCACAAAAAGTTTCAAATCTTCATTACGATCCAACATTCTGTTATGAAACTGAGACCATTTTGCCATTTGCAGACATTTACTTATAAAGGAAAGAACAGTGAATTCACAAGATACATGATATGTAGTATATAAGCATTATAATGAACTTTTGGCACTCTGAGTAAACTTTTAGTGACCTGAGCCTGGTGGAAGAGGAGAAGGGATATAGAGGCTCAAGATGATTATGAAAATGGCGTTCTGCGCTTTTCCTGTGTGATCCTACTCCAGGTTCGTAGACTTGTTTTATTGCATGGTTTCTAGTTCAGTATTCAGTCTTATTAGGAATTTTAGCCAGCCCTAAACAACATAACTAAAGTTGCAAGTGTGACATGACATTTTTTTTTCCTAAATTATTTTCTTCCTATTCCTATATGAACGAATGGTTCACCCAAAAATGAAAATAAATAAATGCTATAATATGACTTCAGAAGACTATTTCTATGATAATTTTTCATGATAATATAGCCTAGCTTTATATTCTGAATTGCAATCCAACACTATTGTATGGGAAAGCATGTTTCATTGAATAAAGAAAATGATATGGGGTTAGGATGGACTCAGAATCAGTAAACTGTTCTTTTAATTTTTCTCAGGTTGTTTTGGCAATAACTTCGATATCAGTTGTATATAAACAGATTGTATGAATAATTCCGAATAATAATAGAGCATTTATCACAGTTTCAGGGTTGTGTTGCAATATAAGCTTTGACAGACTACATGGTTCATAATGTAGGCCATCTATTCTAGAGTACTGAAGTTTTGGTGTCATTCTCTGCTAAGACACCTCCGTGTCTCCTGAAGTCTGCGATGTTATTTTGTTATTGTTCACGGTCAGATCATTCTCATTGCCTCACATTGTCAAATCCGCCACCTGTTCTCTGTATGCAGTTTTATTGTTGTTGATTAGCCAAATTACTGTGGTGTCATTACCAATTTTGTTGATGTGATTGTTGTTGTGCCTTACTGAGCAGTCACCATAATAACACCAAGGCTATAACTCTAGCATGCGAGATGTTTCAGAGAGGTCCTGAATCTTTTAAAGAGGAGTTATCTTACTGATGTACAGACACTTTGGTTCAGGTTTATTGACTAGTGTTTAAAGTGTTTGTTTTAGAGTAGGACTAGGGTTAATCCAGGACATCCTTATCTTTGATGTGCAAGAGTGGAACCCAAATGTTTCTAAATAATCTGCTACATCTGCTGAAATTTTTAGAAGTACAGCAGGGTTGTAACTAGTGATGCACAAAAATAAATATTTTACTGAAGCTGTTTTAATAAAGTTAAAAAATAAAATATTCAAACAATATAATTATTATTTAAACATTTGATAATCAACAGTATATATTTGTGAACATTTTAAATGCTCACAAGGCAGCTTTTATACCAACCGTGATTCAGTTATGTAGGCATACTCCAATAGTTGTATACAGGCTAAAATACAGAAATACAAAAAAGTGTAATATAGTGTATATTTAGCAAAACATTTTTTTTTTTTTTGTAGTTGATTAATGAGATATGGACATGGAATCATTTCCTCAGGAAAATGTAATGTGACATATTGTTTACAAGCTGTTGTATTGACTTCTTTCAGCGGCTGAAACACTTGTGGACGATTACACGAGAGATGGAACTAAAAGATGTTCATGATAAAGATTAATTAAAAGTCAGAAATCAATATGCTTACCTGTTGCAGCTTATCGACATTGTGTGCAGGAAACAGACACTGGCACGCTAGAGATGTTCATATTAGACTATTCCACAGTCCAAAGCTCTATCATTGGAGAAAACATAACGGTTAATGTGTCAAGTGTGCCTTGATAACCTGGATGGCACTGAATTTCTGTCAGAGTTGTGCAACAGTCAAATATTGTGTGTGAATAGATCTTATGCTTCAGAGAAACAAGTGTGCAGCCATCTTTAGAATTTTGTCTTTGATCTTCCATTTTTGCGATAGCACTATAGCATCACTGTTAAAGAGTAGTCTAATTAGCTGGTGAAATTGATTTAGGCTATTATTCAAACTGAATATTTACTTATTCAAATGAAATTTATTTATGTGAATTGTAATGTCTGAAGTGGAGGTCAGCAGACCGGGAATATTTTAAAATTAGCAGTTCATTCATAAATTTGTTTTGTACGAACTTACCTTAATGTTGTGGAAAAGGTGCGCTCACGCCATATTGTAATTACCGTAATTAGGAGATACTAACTTGAAAAAAGCATTCACATCTTCGTAGAACTTGGAATTACAACTTGTGAACTGGGAGTTTTCTGGGAGCTATGGCTTGTACCAAGTGACTGCTGCACCTCACGCGGAACCAGAGAAAAATGGCGGCGCTTCCAGTAGTGAAAATGGGTGGAGCTACATAAGGTATATACCATAGAAATGAAGTGCCATAAACTGAATCTTACCTGTTGCAAAATGACACGGCTTCTCTTAAAAAAAACAGCATTTTTTTTTTACTCTAAAAAATGATAAATTAAAAACAAATGTTAGAAGGTATGCTATCAGTTTACTAAATGATAAGCTTTCCCACACATTTTTGACAAAAGCAGATGTTACACTGATGTTACACTCTTTTTACTAACCTGCTTTGGACACACAGTCAAACAGGCCATCAGAGAAGCAGTAATTAAATGTCACTGTTTGACTTCAATATTTTGAAGAATGTTTTAATTGTTGTTATCAATGAAGGTCTGTGTGATCAAAGACAACATCTGACCACATTTTTGTATAATTTTGTGTGTGTGTTCCACATTAGAAAGTCCTACTTTGCATATAAGTTATGGCAGAGTATTCATTTTTGTGTTAACTGTCCCTTTAATGCAACAAATCTCCAAATTTTATTTTGTGGTCTTTTTTCGGAAGGATGTAAACACGGTCGCATCCACTATTGACTCCATTGAGGGAGGCACATCCTCTCCAATATATTTTGATTACTTTTGTTTTTCAGTGGTTGATTATTATAGTTGGTTTCCCCAATCCTGAACTTTCCAAAACCGACAATTGTGAATAAATATTTTGGAACAGTATGCATAAAACACAACTGTCAGCTGTCAAAAAGTCCCGTAACAGGACAGGCCATTTGGAACAGGAAACAATTTCTTACGGCGTGGAATTTAGCACTACCACCAAATGCCCAATCAGACAGAGTGCCCAACCAAATGCCCAATCATATATCTGGCAATGCCTGCCGCTCTAGTGGACACAGGGAAAAAACAACTTTGTGATGGATTTAATGGCACATCACAGTCATGGAGAAAATCATCCTGCCTTCCCAATCAAATGAAAATTAATGCCTTGTGAGCTATAAAATCTGAATGATGTTCTTCTGTCCAAAATAGTTTTTAGACATGTTGTTGCAAGTATATCAACTACAGGTTATGACAAAGCAATGTTCACAGTCTATTTATAACACTGATCAGAGTAGGCTACTGACATAGACTAGCATTCAAATATAGACAATTACTATTTCAGGAGAACTTTTGGTTAAGCAGATGTCATGAAGGAAAATTATTTTTCATCTGAGAGCATTGGCTGTTCTGGAGTGTTGACAGACTAGAGAATAACTCAATGTAAGGATGCAGTGTGACTAGCTCAGCTGTTTTCAACATGATAGCATCATATTAAAATATAATTTTCTTATTTTGATATTTTAAGTATTGTCAACTTAATATTCAAATGAATAGTATTTTTATGTCAGGGAGACAAACTATTGAAGATATACGCTTAGAACCAGGCTATTGGCAAACGTTTAAGCTTTGTTCAGCTTATTTAGATATCACAGCTCTCTAATGACACACTTAAGTTCCACTTAATCATGAGATCTATGTGCTGGTTTGGAAAACAAGCATTGCTTCAGTGTAGAATAACTGAAGATGTAAGTTAAGGCGATCTTAAAAACCTGACCCTAAAATGCTCTCTCTCAAGTCTAATTTATTTTGGTAAATCGGTTTATTTAGACATCTCATTTCATTGTACCGTTTAAAAAGTATTTCCAAGAGTCATTATGCAGAAGTGTTCCCAGAAGTCCTTACGAGACATTCAAGAACGTTCAATAAATATTTAGTTTATTACTGCTGTTGTTTTCAGGTCAATATAAGGCATGGTATTTTTATATTTTTATAAAATGCTGTGAAAGTTAAAAATAGCTCAGCTTTTAAACAGTTTTGTCGGGTTCCATTAAGCTGTTTTCAAGGGCAGGTGAACCCAGAACCAACATAGTTTCAAGACAATTAGCAAGTCAACTAGCTGTTATGGCAACTAATTAATAAAAAAAATATGTAGTTTAGCACATAAACCTAGCAATTTAGCAAAATTACAGTTCAGGTTTAGAGATGCTTGACTGCGATAAATATATTTCAAAACAAACACTTTTTTTTCAGATTTTGTGAGGTTTAATGTTCATCTGCATGAGTTTTGTTTCACACATCTGGTACATAAAGTTAATTTTTACATCAAACATAATCCCCATGTAAAAAAAAGACAACAAAGTCATAATGCTTCACATATGGAAGAATAACTAGCAGTGACACATACAATGATTGAGTTCATGTGTTCACGATGACTCGGACAATGATTTTCCTTTACAGACATGAAGATATAATATATACATCGTATGTGGTAGAAAATATTAACAAAAACCTACAGCTCACATGTAAAAAACAAACTCGGCAGGATTGCAAACAAAGAAATGAGGTAAAATAATATCCCAATTTCAGAAGAAAAGAAAAAAATAGTTTACAATTTCAAATTATCCGAGGCAGTAGGACAAAAAAATAAATAAAAAAATCAACTAGTGGGAAATGATGCATGATCTTCAGTGTTGAATACAATAATAATAATAATAATAACAATAATACATGTGGAAGCAATAATCCAAAATATGTGACATGGGGACAGATATTTCTTTCCAGCAATGCGACCCAGGAACCACAGATGATTCTAACGCTACACTAGTACACACATAAAATCAATGGCAGACATAAAGGTGTGCACAGTAGGTAGCTTCACATTTTGTAACATATCCCATAAACCACTGCAAAAATACATTTTTAAAACCAATCCTGAACAACTCTAAGGGTTTATCTTTTATCATTTGTAACTTTCACATTGAGCACAAACATTGAGCACATTTGTTTTTTCTTTTTCTTTTCCAGCATGTACATTTGACATGGCTTAACAACACGAGCGTCATTCTTGTCAGATGATCTCATTCTTTAAAGAGGTCTGGTTGAGGTTGTAAAGAGGGCAGCAATAATTTGTATTGACTCTTTGTAAGGGTTCAGGACTGAATATGACGCTGAATATGTTCTAGACGGTAAGAGCATATTGAGGATCGTTCTCTAAAAAAATACATCAACATATGCTTTTCTTTTAAAAATAGCTTAATGAGGAAGAAAGTTGTGGATTGCCCCTGAAAAAGGTTTTGTGTAGGTCAACCAGTGAAACAAAATGGGACATTAATAGTAGGTTTAACAAAAAGAGATGACGAAAAGAAAACTGTATGGAAACGCATGCATTTTCAAGGACAACCTACACTTCTGAATACAGCAGCAACGGAAATAAAACACGTTCTTTTAACAACAAGATTTCAAAGAAATAAACTGATACATGAGAGTTGCGATTATCTGGATCGGTTGAAACATGGATGAGTTTATTGATGAAAAGAATCTGTTTATCTCTCTAAATCTTTGATAATACCAAATGTAAACATTTGTGTTGAAGAAAATATGGAATGCTCTATTTCTTTGGTAACTACAAGCAAAACGAGATGAAAGTGTTTATGCCATCAAAAATGAAGTGTTTCATTTGTGACATTGTGTCGGATGATATCTTACGAGAGGAAGTGAAATAGAGCCCTTTACTTTTTTCATGTAGAGCAGAGGGAACATTCACATGTTAGATTATAATGACTAAATATTTTATTGATATTTGGTACTATTTGGATATCTGTTTGGATATATTTGGACAAATGGGCACTGCCAATTTACCCATATAATGCTGTTTCAGCAGAATCACTGTAGGGATGTTGTGCCATGTCATCATTTTGACAAAATGCCATTCAATAAATAAAATGTTACATTTTAACAGTCACTCAACTCAGGCATGTACAACAAGAAGCAAGCAAATATAATCTGAAGAATAAAAGAGTAACACGCAAATGTGTAACAATCGATAAAACAAAACTCACTGAAAAAAAAAAAAAAGCAAAAAGGTGACACAATGACAAAGAAACAGTTCTGTCATTACCTACTCGACCTCATGCAATTGCAAATCTGGAACACAAAACGAAAATTGTTAAATATCATTAAAGCAGTTATTTTCCATACACCCCGAAATCGGGTTTTCACAGCAATGCTACAGGAGAACCATTTTTGGTTCCCAAAAAACTTTTCAGTGAACATTTCTTAAAATAACCACTTTTACTTAGTTTGAAAAACATTAAAAAAAAGAACCCTTTTCACTAAAAATAAGCTTTTGTTGAATGGAAAGGTTCCATAGATGTTAAATATTCATCATGTAACAACTGATGCCAATAAAGAAACTTTATTTTTTAAAGTGTCCTTTTTGGAACCTGACAGACATACAGTATTACCTTGAACCATTTCTCGGAAAAGAGCTGCGAGAAGGTTATTAAAAAAAAATCATCTTCTATGATCTAGAAAAAAAAATGTCAGTATACGCTTTGAAATCACATGAGAGTGCATAAATAATGACCGAATGTTCCCTTTTGGGTGACAATTTCTTGAAACACTGTCAATGGTCAGACACTTGGCAGAATTAAAATAAAGGAGGGAAAGATCTAAGAGAGGTTTAGGCAGAGCGAAGGCTGATACCCTGTGTTCAGGAGAAGTGAGGTGTGCTGTTGTGAGGGGAGGGAGGGTGTAGAGTTGTGGTGTGGTGTTTCTATATTTACAACACAAGACTAGGGGTCCTAACCACAGCCTCATAGTGAAACATGCAGTGCACAACACACATGGTTTCAGGTCCACAAACTACTGACACTTTTATTCATTGTTCCGAGAGACCGCCCGCATCCTGATGTGGCCAGCGCAGGACAACAGTAATGAGGAAGGAAGTGTTGTTCTCTCCAGGTGTGACGCGTAATGGCTATCCTGTATGGGGCGATGGGGTGTCTTCCAGCGCCGACGGCCGTGGGTCTAGACGGACTGCTCTTTGGAGTAATTAAACGGGGGTCGGGGGGCAGGAGGGGCCGCGTTGGGCTGGAAGGTGTACATGGGGGTATTAGTAGGGTGGTGGGTGTAAGGGTTCTGGGGCAGGAAGGTAACAGGTGGGTAGGCAGAAAGAGGCGGAGGTTCAATAAATTGTTCCTGGTTGCCCGGTTGATGGAAGCTCACATAGTCAGCTGGGTTCGGTAGCTCTTCGTTCCCAGAGTTCTGTGGAAACAAGAAAATTAGAGCAACCAGTGGAAGATACACTGATTCACGACACTGTAAAGGCCTTTCACATGATGCATACACAACGCACCGAACTCATGTTGTATGACACAAATCAGATCATGCCATTCAGAGAATAATCATAGTATTTATAAAAAAATTATATTCTATGCAAATGAATAAACAGTAGCATTATCTGCAACATTTTTTCTTCTGGAAATCAAAGAGGTGTATGACACTGATGTGAGTCATGTGAAATGATCTTAAAGAGCAATTAAACATTATACAGCAAGTTCTGTGCAATACAACTTCATATATATTTAAAAAATCATTAATGATATATTTGTAAAGATTTAGATTTTTTTAAGCAATACAGTGAATATCTTAAACATTTGAATGAACTTAAAGGGATAGTTCACCCAAGAATAAAACTTTTATCAGCTATTACTCACTCTCATGTTGTTCCACATCCATAAGCAGTGTTGGGAAGAAGCTACTTTTAAAAGCAATGCATTACAATATTGCGTTACTCCCTAAAAACTAACTAATTACATTACTAAGGTAAAGTAGATTCACGTCTGTACAGTAGAACGCAGAAGAAGAAAGTTCAACACTCTTCAGCAACAAAAAAGAAGAACAAATGTTAGTTTATCTTGAGTAATTTTTGGTTATTAGTTTGGTTGAATTGGATCATTGAAGGTCAGCAACAAAGACACTGGTTAATAAAAAGGTATTAAATACATAAAGGATATTTGTATTCAGGGCCTAAAACTAACTTTTTACCACACCTTTTGCCACACCTGCCAAATTTACTGGCCAAAATATTTTTTTACCGGCCATGAAATTCTTTTTGCAAAAACAGGCAGTCATTACTACTACAATGACTAAACATATTTACAATGTTTTTAATTTGTCCTTTACTTTACTTACAAGAAAGAAAAAAAAACAGATTTATCTTTTTTTTGTCCCTAAAAAACGTTGAGATTCTTGTCCTTTGCATGTCTTCGGCAAACGGAGCAGGCCATCGTGTTACTCCTGTTTCACACATACTCAGTTTGCAGTGCGTATAGGTGTGTATGTTTTAACCCATGTTAACAGATTAGAGCAGGGCTATTTAGTTAGCTTCATTCGAGGGCCGGATTGTCGAACTGAAATTTTGAAGGGGGCTGTCCCGATCTCTTTCTGGGGGGACCTATAAAATTAGAAATTAAATTGAAATCTAAAATCTATAAAAGGTTAACATTAATACCTTCTGTCGTTCTTTAATACATAATACTTTAAATACATTCTGTCATTTTTTTGTAATTAATCATGATTAATCGCATATTTATATTGTCATAATTTCACATTGAACCTCCAAATTAATGTAGAAACAACAAAGATAGTATATTTTAAATATGTTTTAAAGGTATCTTTTTGCTAGCAGCCTATTATTAATGAAGTATTGATACCACTACTGCTACTGGTGTCTATTAAATGCATTTTCCCTCAATTTTCCCTAATAATTATAACCATTCAACATTACAGTATAATTGAAAGCCACTATTTTTAACATTTAATAGGCTCTGAAATATTAAGTGATTTTAAAACAATCTTCACATAAACTATAAATTGTATGCATAAACTATACAGATTCATCTTTATTAATCAGCGACTAGAGCAGTCGAGTGATTTCTCTTTTTCTTTTGGTCTTTGATTTACATCAGTGACATACTTCAGCAGGTTTTACTTTAGAAGCAGTGCTGTCTCTTTAAAACCTGATGCACATTGCACATGACGCAGATCTGACACATATCTTCTCAAACTCTTTTCGGTCATTTAAGACTTTATAACTCATTTAAGACTACGTTCACAAGGTAACTCGCCAAAACCGCGTATTTTGACATAATTGTGTGTGTTTTCGTCCATTGAAGCACTACTGGTGCGCTGTCTAAAGCAGCTCAGCGTATGTGTTCAGCCGATCGAGCTACCTTTCAAACTTCACTGCACTGTTTAGGCGGCGTAAGCCCAGGTACGTGTCGCCACATTCTCGGGTTATGAAGAATAAAGAAGGGAAAAGTTATTAGAACCGTGTCTAAGCTGGACATCACACTGCTCTGAACTTATCAGTCTGTTAGTATCCTATTATTTGATTCACTCTTGTCGCTTATGACAGTACAGCTAATAACAAGGATCTTGTCTTTGGAAAATATTATTTTATAGAAAAGTTTTACCCGCCAACTGGCGACTGACACTGTTACATATACTCGCCAACGATGATTTTTACTCGCATTTGGCGCTTGGCGAGTGACTTTACATACTGTAAACATTCTTGTGTCAAGCAAGTGCGGTTGAGCTTTGTTTACCTTATTTGATGTGCTCTATATGTGTTCATCATTTGAATTACTTTTACAATGACTTTGTGAATGACTTAAAGCATTTTGATGTGGAACAAGCGTTCAGTGTTGGAACAGAAATCTCTCAGGTTTTATTAAAACATATCTTCACTTGTGTTTCAAAGATAAATTAAAGTCTTATGGTGTTGTGCAACTGATGCATGCCATTAGATTTGTTATATGATTCTTCCATGACTTGTGACTGTGTGAGTGTAAAGTCAAAAGCAAAATACTACTCAGAAAATACTACTCAGTCTCAGAAAAAATACACAACAACATATAAAACTATATTACCTATACCTGTAGGACACATACCAAAAGCTGAAATATTAGCTATATTTCCCACCACTATACTGCTTAATAGGTTTTACTGTATACAGTATGGAGTTTATTGGTTCACAGTTCCTGTGCCTGATGCCACTAATGCTACAGTAAGTCCAGTATAGAGTGGAAACACACAATAATCTGACACAAACAGCTTGTTCATATATACAGTTAAACTGGAAATAAAACACATCTTCTTAGCTTGACGATCAGTCAGGCAGGTAGTCCATTCTAAAACAACTTGACAACTCATCACAAAACTCCATAATTGTTGAAAAATCTTAGGAAAACATTCCAAAACATGTGTTGACCATGGCCATTCTAAACTTAGCTTCCTGCAAGAATACATTGCTAACTGCTTGTTAAAGCCAGGAGTTACAGAGATGACAAGAATGAAAAAAAAAGGATTTGAATATGACAATGTAAAATGAAATGAGGAATGGAGTAATGAGGAAATGCAGTAATGAGAAAGAGATTGAGACAGTGAGAAATAGAAAGAGAGGCCATATTTACACCTGGTATTGCAAACAGTGAAATCAAAATTGACTGTATTAGCATGGTGATTGACTGGATCACAAAATTTGTTGGACCCCGTTTATACCTGTATTCAGTACAAACCTATTTTGATTTGCTAAATGTTAACACCAGGTGTAAATTCGGTCAGCGAGAAAGAGTACATTAAAAATGGAATGGAAAGATGACTTACGCAGAGTCCCCAAGCATCTTTACGTCTACGACAATGATGATTCCCACTCTGTGAGCAGTATAGTAACGGAAGGAGCAACAATTTCAAAATAAACACTGAATGATGTATCTCAGGGCTCACCCCTGGGCCATCTTCTTTTCTCAGAGCTGACAGTGAAGGATGCAAGCTAGACACACAAGGTTCAGATGTCAGGTGGAACCAGAATTCAGAGTGGAAATGGACAGATGGATGTGTGAAGGAATCTGCTCACACATTCATCAGATGTCACAGACATCTTTGTGTGCACATAAAGACATATATCAGATGAAACAGGATTGTGTCATTGGCTATTTTATGTTGCAAGAATATCTAAGATTTAGTAACATGGAAAGCATATGATCTCTGCAAAAAGAGCTCGGAAACTACATCAAAATGATCAAAGTAACTGACCCTTTAAATCACTAAGATGATATTTACTCACTCAAGATGTTCTTGATTAAATAAAACATGACTAAACATGGCTTAGTTTTCTGAAGAACAGAAAGCCATCATTACAGCTACTTCAGTTAGATGCACAAGAACTTCAAGTGATCTTGAACATAAAGTTACAGACAGTTAAAAATATTTATGTTTTCTCAGCAGTGACAAATATATTCACTGGCTTCAGTTCTGCAAAGAACAAAAAGCTACTTGGCCTCAGACTCCCCTATTATCATTTGTTTGATAATGCATAAGATGCACCCAGCAGGGGAGAACTGAACTTAAAAGAATAGTTCAATCAAGAATCTACACAGTGTTACTGCTTACCGACTCTCATGCCATTCCAGCATTCCAAAGCCTTATGGCTTTTTTGCTTGCATGGAACATTAAAGGTATTCAATGCTGGGGACAAGGAAGAGCTGTGATCACCATTTACTTTCATTGTAAGGAAAAGATCAGCTTGGACATTGTGTTTTTTTTTCTTTCTTTTGTGTTCCATGCACAAAAAGGCTGTTTCCCCTGGAGGCATATCAACCCTGTAGCTATTAGACAATATCATTTGATTATGAACATCTCTCTTGAAATACATAAAAATACATACAATGAACTTCAAATTTGTTATTTTATTTTATTTCAGTATTTTTTTGTGTGTCTTCATTTAACTGGTTATCAAGGAAATGTTTGTTCATTGCAATGGTTTAGAAGGAGGTTTGCCTACTGATTGTTACAGAAGTTTGAATGTATATCATGCAAGGCACAGATGACCCCTGAAATATACATTAAAACAACAATTAATAATCAAACTAGTACAAGCTAAGAAGTGTAACTCATTAATTAGCAATGTGTTTTTTTTTATTTTTTTTTTATTAATATCAAATGTAATTGGAATTAATTTAGGGGAAATGATTCTATAGCCCATCTGGTTACAATAAATCAATAAAATAAATCAATAAAACAAAATAAAAAAAATACACAAATAAATAGGGGGCTGAGGAATAAAAATGATGTTTATACCCATTTACAGTGCATAGATGAGAACTAAGGGGTTCATTTGCTGCCTCTGGGAAATTAAACAGAGAAAAATGTTGAAGCTTTAATGTTGGCTGAACTAATAAGCTACCAAACACTGCGTAACTAAACCTCGATTTGAAGTCTTTGTTTGAACTCTGGTATTAGAGGACTGCTATACATATGCACAAACACAAAAACAGCTGCTTCCTTTGGAGGAAAAAACTGTGTTTTCTTAACAAGCGCAAGTAATAAAATGTCTACAGACGGAGGAGGTGAACCATTTTGACAGCACCTTCCTCACAGACAGTGTGAGATTCAGAGAGACACTTCACTCCTGCATAAAATACAGCACTAATCTAAATGAAAATCACTGGCCGAAGAAGAAGCCCTTTTCTTTCTTTCTTTTTTTCCAATACCTTCAGCAGTGAGGTAGGCGAGTAGGGTTCTCTCTGATAGTCCACATTGGGGAATTTGACCTAAATAGGCTTCTTTTATCTCCTTTGACAATGTAATGATTCCCTCATCGCGGCATTGCCACGTTCCAGAACTTTGGAATTTGCCAAAGCAATTATTTCACTATCTTTAGACAAGGACGTTGACCTTCTGGCCTCTCTAGTGGCTCTACATAAAGCCAGTTACAATGCTGATTGAAAATGCTTTCTAGTAATATGTACTGATTGAAATGGACCTTTTTTGTACCCCATTTAAAAAAGGTGGAATCCAGAGTTTATCTGTCAGTCATTCTGAGTGCTCCTTTGACAATGTAAAACATGCCTCTACTTTCCCTTTGACTGGTTTGAAAAGAGGACTACGCTCTGACTATGCACGGTTGTATTGAATCCACTAAGACACTGTACAGCCAATTAGAAAACATGTTCAAGCCATAGCTTAATGTTGTATATCATTTGGCTTACTCCGTGAGGACATTTCAGGAAAAGACCTTTATGAAAACCAGGAGCTCATAGGGGGTTTTCTCAAAGACTTAAGGCCTTGGAAAGTGACTAAATGTTCACTGGGTTTAGTTCTCTGTGAGGTTTTGAGAGGCAGAGGCAGCTGTGCATGTGACTCTCCTCAAATTTAGGGGGCATTTACATGATACCATGTTCAACTAAAAACTGAAAACTTTTAATGTGTTTCCACTGTTTATTTTTGCAAAAATGGCATGCGTAACTACTGGTCTGGCAAGTATAATAGATTATTTTTTTTGTTGTGAACAGGAATCATTTTGTCAACATTGTTGTCTGTACTTCTAAACTTTTCAAAATTGCAAAGGAAAAACTTACCACGCATTCTTAACATGCATCAGATCATCGCCACTTGCTCTTTCTCTGCCTCCCAACTATTAGAATTGTTAACATGACAAAGGGTTGACTAATTTTAAATATCAAAAAAGGTATGTTTTGACAATGAGAGATCTAGTTAACATAAGAGTAGCAACATTATTTAATTAAAAATAATAATAAAAAATATGTACAAAAAGTATGAAAATAAATATTTTTAAATATAAAAAAAAAAAAAATCCACACGAATGATTCACTCTGCAAATGTACTTTATCTTTATTCTCTGAAAATGACAATGAAAAAAAATATATATATTTTTTTCCATTTTCTTTTGGAAAAATATAATTTATTTTTATTTTATTTCATATTTAATGTGAAATATGACCCAGGCATTTCTTGGCAAATAACAGTTTGGAGAGTAAGTAAATCTAATACATTATAAAAAAAAAAAATCCTTAATCCTAAGTATGAGCAAAAATAATAGTGCCTTAACAATAACCACCAAAGGCAAGATATATTTCTGGATATCTGCAAAATTAATCCTCACATCTGTTTTTAAAAAGCGAACATGATGAAAATATGTTGAAATATGTTGATAAATGATTCCTCTGCTTTCAAATCTCTTGTGACTTATTGGGAAATCTTCTGAGAAATATTGTTTTGGGATATGATAATAGAGGAGCTAAAGTAAAATCAAATCCACATGGATCGTCATAGTTCTTTACCAAGAAAACATGATTTTCTCATTAACTGAGGTGTGTGTGCATGACAAGCATTTCAGATCTTGTAGAAATTCCACTGCATAGTATGACACACACGCACAGTTCCAAAGCCATGACTTACATAACAAGAATGTGTGTGGATCATCATCTCCACAAATTCCAAAAGAAACTTCATCACTTTTTCACAGTGCACTTTTACAGTATGCACCCACCATCTCACTGAACCACAGTATAACACCTAAGCAATTAACTTAGTGTTATCATTAGCCATCTTAACATCTCAGAACATCTGTTCTTCGGCTCAACAGCAAGGACACATCACCTCCCTGGATTACCCACTGGTTCCTCGCTACATATTCACGTCTCTCTCCGCTGGCAGGTTAATTACTGGTTACCTCACTCACAGAGCCGCCCACTCTGCCTGGAAAGGTCACTGTGGTGCGTGATTAAACAGGCAAAGCCAACACTCACACAAGTACACTCTCACAGGGAAGAGAAACTAAAGTTTACAGACAATAGATGACAATATGCTGGTCTATGCTGAAGTAAATTAAAATTCATTTTGAGAATGAAATTGTTCTAAAGTGCAAAAGACCAAGAAGTTAAGGACGAATAATGACTAAATAAACATATAAAGATCAGAAGGAACTAATTTATCATCATTAAGTCCATTAAATTATAGGGAAGTATAGAACTCTATCCCTGCTATTTTTAATTTTATTTTTATTTATTATTTTTAAGTTGACAATCACCGCTAGCATTTTAAACATGTTCAATAATGCTCTATGATAAATTGCATATCACGATTTCTGCTTCATTCAGTGTGTTAAGCATAATTTTTGCTCGCTGGTTATTTATCCTGAAAATGTTTCATTCTAATTTGGCACTTGCCTTATCTTGTGTTGGTAACAAGCCTCCACAAGCTTTCATGCTTATGGTTGCCAGATGCCAACACTTTAAATCCCCCAATCAGAGATTTTTTTCTTAAATCGATACTTTTTCTGCCCAGTGGTTTATTTAATCCACTCAGTACATTACAGAAAAATCATTGATGAGTTGAAAACAATGACAAACATGTACGTTGGAGTTGTACGAACTCTGCTGAGCCAGTCTGTTTTCTTTCATGTTTTACGCTGTCTGCAGCAACTAAATTTGCAATGTTCTTGATTTGTGCTTATTTGAAAGTGCAATAATATAGTAATAAATGATGGAATATATAGTTAATGTTGGGGAAAGTGTTAACAGTCACTTTTGGTGAAATGCACGGGGGATATATTCCCACTGATAAAAAATGTAATTGCAGATCATTTAATATTAATGAAATAAAATGAAATAATGTCAAATTAAAAGCTTTAAAGCACAGTTTAAATAATCTTATATTTTAGTAGCCTTTTGTTATGCTTTAAAAAAGTACACTCATTCTGATGTTTTGACTAACATACTAAAGACTTACTAAAGACATACTGTAAAGTACTTTATAATGTGTTATTTTATTTTGTCTATAATGTCTATAACAAACAAATCACACAATTTGTTTTTCTTTGTTTCTCATGCTTTTCTTTCTTTTAGTCTTCACTGAAAACTTTCACACACACAAAGGAAAGACTAACAAGATGACTGAAGCAAGATTCACAAAGAAAAAGCAATGGGACGCTCGTAAGTGAGCGAGCTTAAGTGTGATATCAGCACAATGAGACGTAAAGCTCGATGCACAATACTCAGCCGCTGCAAGATCTCCTGCAAGAAAATCTGCCATCTGAGACTTTCAATCCTCCAAATCATCACAGCTCAGACGGGATGAGAGATACAAACATGTTTGGTCTCTAATGACAGTTATTGGAATGTCAGTCATTAATCATTATGGTAATGTGGGTCAAATGGCTAAATCCACATTTGAGGAATAAGCTGAAGAGGTAATTATCATTTTTAAAGGCCACATTTGGGCTTGAATGACATTACAAATGATATTGAATCTCATTAATGTTAATAAGTACTAATGGAAAATAAAAACACTTGGAAATTGCATTTCAAAGCAAATGTAATTGCATCGTTTAAGCAATTAGAGAAAATGCACCTCAGCAGACAAAGTAAAAGAGAAACTCCATGACTTCCTAATGTATTCTAAGAATCAAATTTATATTAAAAGCACTTTCAATATGAACAATGCTGATGGTATTGTTTATAGTGCACGCGGTCTGTGTTGTTTCAGCACTCAATTCACTAAAGAAATTATGCAAATGCAGTGCAAACGTGCCCCAAAAATAAATGCTAAAAGCAATTTGCACGTCACAGTTCGAAGAGCAAGTTTTTAGAGAATACAGCAGACTACTGTGATCTGACGCTGTTCTCCATTATTCAATCATCATTTGATAAATTACTACCTCCATTATTAATATACAAAATACACAAACATTTCGTCTTCTAAACAAAATGTCATTTAGCACCCACTTTCCCTAACACAGGTAAAAACAGCTTTGTGAGTTTCGTGATTAGGTGCATTGCATAATAAGCCTAATTTCATAGAAATAAAGCATGTTTCTGCTGAATAAAGGACAATATTGAATTGTCAATTTGATGTATTATTCAATGTTATTTGAGATTATTTAGTGCCACTAATTTCCTGTAAAAAATCACTACAATTATTCAAAAAAATCTTGTAAAATCAATTTATATATTCTCAATTTTTCTTGCTTTATTATTAATATTTTAATGAAAACATGAATTAATAATAATAAAATATATATATACATATATATATATTACAGAGCTTTGACTCTAAAACTATTTTATTCTCAAGGGAAAGTTTTTTGAATCCTTGAACAGAAAGAAATGAATTATTTTCACCATGCAGTCTGCGCTTAGCATCAGTCCTCATGCTGTGTGAAACTGACATTTGTAATAGTGCAATATTAAACTTTGACTTTAATGCTTGGTTTAAAATACCATTTTCATAACACCGATGAATACTTTAAATGCAAGAGGAAGAAAATAACATGCTTTAAATCATTTTGATCTGAAATGCTTTTAAGCTTTTAGAAAAACATACTTTGGCAGGATCATAATTTATTGATGGTATTTGATAAACTGTATATCATAAAATGATTTACCGTATAAATGTATAGATAATTAAATTTTTTATACTTTTTGTTTTGATGATCCACAATGTGTCACTTCTCTCTATGTGGAAACACTTTGTAGCAGCTAACGTTGATTTAGCAATTCTATTTGTTGATTTTGCTCCCTTGCATTCAAACTTTACATTCTCGTCTAAGAAAGGCTGTCAGCGTTTTGAAAATAAAATGAAGTCTTTTGTTGAGTTATTTTGTTCTTGTTTTACGATGTTCCTGCTCAGCAGTGTTTGCAGTGGTGGCCCTCTGAGAACTCCACGCTGTGATATTAATTGCTTGTTTTAACAGCGAGGCTGACTCATTCAGACTTACCCCTGAGAACTGCATTTTTTTTCTTTCTTTCTTCTTTCTCTCAGCTGCTATTATCTAAAAGAAGAGATGAGTTTCTGAACCGATGGGAAATCTCTTGCACACTGGGACAGTAACAGGCACATGTCGGACCCTCTTGTGTGTTTATCTTATACAGTGGAGATAACATTAAAAGAACTTTCTGAAACCTACTGAGCGAGCAAAATGTCAAAATGTTAAAGAATAAAACTACATACATCACCATTCAAATGTCTGGGTTCAGTAAGATTTTTTATGTAAAATTTTTAAAATGTCAAAGAGCCACATATAACTGTCAAACAACGATAGAATAATTTTTTTGACACAGCAAATTGCATGCATTATCTTTAGGTAGACTACCCATCAAACTGACATTAGTGACATGTTATCGTGTCACTATCACATAGCTCATTTATTATGATTAGAAGCTTTGGTATTTACTCATATCTAACATATGGCCATCACAATTGCAATTAACCAAATGTCCACTCATATATCTCTTCCGAATCCTCATTAAACATAGTTTTCATCACTTAATCAAGTTGTTGAATAATATATAAACCATTTGCAGCAATGTAATCAGTCTCAGCTGTAAAACCACAGTCTTCAGACCACACATGCCTGATTCAAGCCCTGATGCATGACAATGCAGACTATACCAGACTTCTTGTTTTGGATGCTGAAATTCATGAATGCTACATTATTCTTTATAATAATAATAATAATAGTAATAATAATAATAATAACAACATATTAATGTTGGTTTATTCTAAATTGACCAGAATAAACCAGTAATGAATCTAAAATTAATCTTTAAATTGATTACTGGTTTATTCTGGTGGATAATTGATTGATCTGATTAATTAGTAATAAACAAACACACAAGTAATAATAATAATAAAAAATATTGAATACATAGTTTGTATTCAATGTTGTTGCTTTAGATAAAAGATTTAAAAAAAAATGTGGTTTTTGAATAGTGCATTTTTTGTTGATTATTTTCTGTTTAATATCTAATGCAAATATATTTGTTTGTTTGTTTTTTCTTTTTCTTTTTTCTTTTTGATTGTGGAAATACTTTTTGGGCTCATAGTATGTAAGCCTTTTTTTATGTCGCTAATATATAGTACATTATATAGTAATATCATATAATATAATATAATATATAGTATAGTACTTTTTGTTAATTTGCTTAAAATTATCTAATGCAAACACATACACATTCATATATGAGTTCATAGTGTGTTTATATTTTCAGTATTTTGTATTTAATGTCATTGCATTAGATAAAAGAACAAAACATATTTATTGATTTAATAAATAAATGATTAATTCATCACACATATGTCCTTTTTTTACAATTAGAGTAGTTTTTGTTGTTGTTGTTGTTGTTGTTGTTTGTATGGGGTTTATTATCCAAAGCAAAAACTTTTTTTCTTTTTTTTTGGTCTGGAAATACCTTTTGACATTCTGTTTTATAGTGTATATATATTAGCTTATTTCTGGGTAATGTATTATTCACTGTGATTTTTATTAAACAATAACAAAATGTGTATCCTATTAGAGCTCAACCTTGGACAGCAGATAGATACATAGATAAAGGCAAAAGCAAACAACAGAAGAAAGAAGACACAAACAGGAAACACAGAGGGAAGTCAGTGCTCAGTGAGAGAGAGTGAGGGACGAACAGAGGAAAAGAAACATAGGAGTGCAGCAGTCTGTGTACCTTGAGGCCAGAGTCATAGGGGGAAAGGCCTACAATGGCATGCGTTAGTGTGAGCTAGGCTGGATGGTTGCGTACTCGACAAGGTCCCCGCCAGTGTGCACAGAGCTTCGTGGGCTGGGAGAGGAAGCCAAAGCTGCAGTATCCAGTTCCGCATACTGGACATCACAGTCCTTGTGACCAGAGTTCTGGAGATAAGAGAGGTGGAGAGGATGTATGAGGAGTGGAGCTCAAAAAGAACGAGTGAGAGAGACAGAGAGAGTGTAGAGGAGAACAGAGCTGTCACTCCAATTAGTGAGCACAGACTCCAGGTTAGTGAAATGGGGTAAAACACACACACACACACACACACACACACACACACACACAACACTTCACTGAGGAGATCAGTCTTTCTTTCTTTCTATCTTTCTTTCTAAAAATCTATCTATCTATCTATCTATCTATCTATCTATCTATCTATAATATGTATTTAATGTTTTTAATTAATATATTGATTAATACATTAACAAAACATATTGAAACACTGTAATAATGTGAGTTTTTACAATGTCATTTAATATCTTATCACATTTTTAAAGCTTTAATAATGTATTTATATTGACTGTGCAAGTGACAGATACTTTCATTGTTTCTGTGTTGGTATCACCATCTTGACTTTATGACTGCCTTCTGCCTCTGCAGCTGTTAAATCATGTAGCTCAGGCAATATGACGAGACTCCTCCAGTGAAGTGACGTGGAAGAGCAGAGATGAGATGAATGGACAGACATTATGGAGCATGATAATGATAACACAGAAAACAGACGTGGTGATGTTTTCACATGAAGACAGATGGCCTGGCGTGTAACCGATAAATCAATCAAGCTAGAACAAACAAACATGAGCCTGCGCTCAAAAGGGCCAAGGACTCAAATACAGCTCCTCAAGGTTGAACAAATGACAATCAATGATGTGAATCTGTGAGCTGACATACAGCGGCCCCATATGTGAATGCATTTGAACAATGTATAAATGCCATTGCAGTACACTTCAAAATATCAAAACAAGCCTCTTTTTAAAGTTTTGCTTGAGTTTGAACTCTCTTGGACTAAAATAAATTACACTTATTTTGAAATTATTTAAAATAATTTTTAAAAACAATGACATTCAGAAGTCTTAAAGGAATAGTTCAACCAAAAAATGAAAATTTACTTACCCTCAGTCTATTCAAGATATAAATGAGTTTGTTTCTTTATCAGAACAGATTTGGAGAAATTTAGCATTACATCACTTGTTCACAAATGGATCCTCTGCAGTGAATGGGTGCCGTCAGAATAAGAGTCCAAACAGCTGATAAAAACATCACAATAATCCATAAGTGATCCACACAACTTCAGTCCATCAATTAAAGTCTTGTGAATTGAAAAGATGCATGTTTGTAAGAAACGAATCCACCATTATGTGTTATTTTTTATATATATATTTTACTTGTAACCGTTGCTTCTAGCCTAAATATGAGTCCTCTATCTCCAGTAAAATAAATAATTAAATAATAAATAAATAAATAAAAAGCTGTCTTGTCTGAATCAGAAATATGCACAAATGAATCCCTGTTTACAAGCAAATCAAATGATTTTGATGTGAGAGGACAACAGGAGATGGCCTTTTTCACAGGAGGAAGTGTCATTATGGATTATGGACTCATATTTTACCTGGAAACAACAGTTTGAATTTAAAACACCTTAATGACAGATTTGTTTCTAACAAATATGCAGCTTTTCAAGCTTCAGGTTAATTAATGGTCTGGGGTCGTGTGGATTACCATGATGTTTTATCAGCTGTTTGGACTCTCATTCTGACGGCACCCATTCACTGCTGAGGATCTATTGGTGAGTGATGTAATGCTAAATTTCTCCAAATCTGTTCCAGTGAAGACAAAACTCCTTAGATGGCCAGAGGGTGAGTACATTTTCATCAACTTTTCATTTTTTGAAGTATTCCTTTAAATACGTATTAAATGTCCGCATACTCTTTGGGTCCACTGTACAAACATATATAACAAATGAAGAAGACAAGTAGTCTTAGACATGAGCAGGTAAAGACAGAAAGGTAGAAGATGTATGTCATACATCAAGAACACATTGAAAAACAATAATAAAAGAGCACCACAGTCAAAAACAATCAACCATTCACACAGCATAAAATCTGATATAAAAGAAGACAAGCAGAATATGAAAACAAAATAAACAGACACACTAAATGACAAACTTCAACGCAATCTGGGACCCAAAAACATTAGGATACGATGAGATGGCAATGTTTTGAAATGATTTAGCCCATGAAATGTTTATGAGACAACTTGAATCTCATAAAAAGGTCATTATCTGCTTTGTTCCGGACACAAATCGTTGAATTGTAATAAAAGAATTCACAATTTTCGAGTAATGCGGCGGATTTCACCCGCAGGCCGCATTAATGTGGCGGCTCTACAGCCATTATCCAATCACTGCTGAGGAGCTAATGAACACTCTGGTGGAATTCTATAATCTCTCAGTGGTGGCACTTTATATTCAAACTAGGAGCATAAACTGTCATCTTCCTTTATCATTACTTTCCCTTCGTTTTCTGGCGCAGCAGGATTTTCACTTCTGCTTTGACAGTTCCTATCCTCTTATATCCCATAGTTCATGATAACATCTAGCAGATAATTGTTTTATTCAGATTCAAATGACAAACTCCTCATCGGAGCGATGCTGCAGCGGAAGAAGGGGCTTGTAATCTTCAGTAATTCACTAGGTTTGTAAGCCGGTGTCATTGTACGCGAACAGATGTTGTAGATATTGGTTGTGATGTCTGGGTGATAGTAATGCAAAGGGATGTTGAGTGTGAGGTATCTCCTGCGGGCGGTGCTCTTTGTGAATGGGAGATGAGATGAGCTCTGCGGTATTTGTGTGCTGTGCCTTTGGTGCAGTGCTGAGAGCTGGCGAGTTTGACTCTCTGGCCCTTTCTGCTTAAGATGACAAAGTGAACAGAGAGCCGGGTTGACGCTACACCTACCCCTGATTTTCTGTCCCTGGAGTTCGAGACGCTTTAGGAAGACACGGGCTGCATCCCAATTCGCCTAGCTGCTATCCGTACTGTAGAGTTTGCGAGATGAGGATTAGGGAGTCCCCAAAAATCGGAGGGAATTCTGAATGTCATTTTTGCTTCTGTAAAGGGCACTGCTACTTGAAAGGTCACCCCAAACAAATGTGAGCAACTGAATCCCTTCAAGAATGTCCCTGCCACGAGGCTGTTAGAGTAGTGGACGTGTAATTGTCAACTGGAAGCTGTCATTATGCCATTTATGAACACATGGATCTGGTTTGCACATCCTAAACAATGATTTTAAAAAGGAAGGTCATTTTGGTCTGTTTGAGATTTGGTTCTATGTAATCAAGGTAACATTTTGGTTCATAATAAAGTGGCAGTAATGTCTTTGTGTAGGGTGTTTCTAACAGCTTTTGAAGAAAAGTAGTGATGCTCACTGTTGAATGGAATTCATAGTTTCAGAATTTAAAAAAGTGTGCACCCGTGCATGTTCTTTGGGCTAATGTTACCCACAACCCATTGCACTATAGAAGAGGATGATTTTGCTCATGGCATGAGGTGATTGTTCAAATTGCAATTGTTCCACTTCGAAATTTAAATTGTATTAAATAAATAAATAAATAGTTTTTTTTTTTTTTTTTTGATGGCTGGTGCCAATATCTATGATACTATGATATCACACTGTTAAATTTAAAAATATGCATGTATAAAAATGACTGGAAATTAACTGGAAATTTTGTCTAAATAAACAAGCAAACAAACAGATTTATACTTTAAACAGCAACTTCTTGATTCTGTAATCCTCGTATAGTATTTATCATGAATAAAGATTAATAAATTGTTTAAAAATGAATAAAAAAGGAAATAAAAACTGTAACCAACAGTGCACTCAAGTCTATTTGCACTGGGAGAATAAATAAAATAAAATAAAATAAATAAATTCATAAATACATACATACATACATACATTCATGCATACTGTACATACATACATAAACAAACAAACAAACAAACAAACAGATTTATACTTTAAACAGCAACTTCTTGATTCTGTAATCCTCTTATAGTATTTATCATGAATAAAGATAAAGAAATAGTTTAAAAATGAATAAAAAGGAAATAAAAACCGTAACAACAGTGCACTCAAGTCTATTTGCACTGGGAGAATAAAATAAAATAAAATAAACAAACATAAATTCACTGTGTACTGTATGTAGCGCTACCTGGTCTTTATTTCTGGTGGAATATTTTTTTATTAATTTTTTTCCTCTATACTCATACTTCAGCTCACTGAATAAACATACAACTACAACTATGTTGTTGGCAATGACATTCAGTCATAGTAGTTTTTGATAGTTTTGCATGATGAGGAAAAATGAATTATGAGGTTAATTTAGCAAGATGCTAATCATATGCATCAAAGGTATATTGGCAGTTTGTCTTACTACGCACTAAAAAGTATGCAATTTCCCCAAACCAGTCCATATTTTTAGTGCGTAGAAGTTAGAATGAAAATTAGAATGCAGCCACAGTCTGTGAAAAGCAGTGTGTTCCTGTGGCTCAGTGGTAGAGCATTGCGTTAGCAGCGCAAAAGGTTGTGGGTTCGATTCCCAGGAAACACACATAGTGATAAAACATGTATAGCCTGAATGCACTGTAAGTCGCTTTGGATAAAAGCGTCTGCTAAATGCATAAATGTAAATGTAAAAGCAAACAGTTACATCAGCCTGGCTGTAGGGTCCCTGATGGGAAGTGAGGTGTGTGGAAGAAAGAAATTTGACATTGATTACTTAAGACCCCATCTGAAATGGCTTTTCAGCCACACACCAATCACTTCTGCAATGCTTCTGCCCTTTTCAACGATTGAAGCGCAATCCAGCGAACACAATGGACATGCTAGTCAAGCTAATTACAGTCACGTCAGCTATTGGGGGGCAGTGTGTCCCCTCTGGGATCGTGCGTTCTGGATCGGGAAAGCTCCTTCATTAGTCTATGGCTCTTTTCATTAGCAAAAACACTAAGAACTTAAGCACCCACACTGTCGGTTTGACATCACAGACAATGTGTTTTTCATCGCAGAATGAATCTGAATGTAATGTATTGTTTTCATTCTCTGCATGTAGATAATATTATATATATTGATGTACCGCTGCAGTAATACAAATAGCTGTCATAAAAATACTGAATTAGGTTAGATCTTTGCTAGCACGTGTACTTTGAATCCTATATTACTGAAATTACATTTAATGCTCTCATAATGCTCTCTTTATGCTCGCATATGAATACTTGTTAATCCACTGTTATATAGTTATAGCGTAATTAGGATTTAACAGTTAAATACAGCACAACAAATCCTGCAGATCTTTTCTTAGATATGCATTGCTATAAGAAGAGTGTCTCTACAGTCACATAGCTGTTTATTCACAGTACCACAATAAATAGTTTCCCGCTGTTTCATAGTATAATCATCTCCACAGTCCCTCTAGTACATACTCACCATCATAAAGATGCACTGCAGTTGGAGGTATAGAGCACTGCATTCCCACTGTATGCTTTAAACAGGCAATTCACAACACCTCAACACTCTTGCTAGAATGTGAAAATACTTCAGTACAAGGGTTTCCCTTGGCTTTTGTGTATCACATCAATATATCGACTTGCAGTTGGTGTACAAAAATATGTATTTTTAATTAAATGTTAGTTGATTTATTTTGTGCAGAGTCTTGAACATGTGAATGGATAGTGCGTGAAGTACTTTATCAGACACCAAACAGAATTGAGAAAATTACACATTGCCGCAATGCTACATCACTTTTCATGGTTGATAGAGAATTGCTAGATAGTTGATTATTGGCTGAAGACTGAAAATCCCACTCTCAAGTCTCTATGATATTCAGCTCTTTAACCCTCTGGTATTCTTCACTTGGGGGGAACACTTGTAATCTTCAGTGGTCAAAACAGAATAAAGACAATAAGCACAGCATTTACATGTAAATGAAACTAATGTTTAATTTAATTGTATTTAATTGTATTTTATTTTAAGTAGATTTAATGCTACTAGACTAGAAATTCACCTCTATTATGTACTATTTATTTGTATAATATATTACAAACATGAGGAATATATATATATATATATATATCAATACAAGCTTTTTTAAGCCAAAAATAAAGGTGTCTAAAATCCAATCCATGGAAAGCAGATTGGTGGCATCTGGGTGGAGAAATAATAATAATAATAATAAAATCATATAAATGTATATTGGGCTGTTTATAAGAGCATTTTCAGACACAATTGCTTACTTAATAGGTTTTGAATTTAAATATATAGTTCAAAATTATTACAAATTACTTATCTGTGGCTGATTTGTATATCATACCCTAAGAAAAAAAAAAGCTCTGCATTTTCATATAGTTTTTATATGTCCCATTAATTTACTATGGTGGTCAAACATGTAATTATTTTAAGACCAGTTAGCCTTTCCTAATCATTTCCTTTTGTGCGTGTGGTTCCCTTTTGTGACAAAATGTCCCCACAAAGATGGAAATATCCAAAATACTTGTCCTTGTGGGGACATTTAAAAAAAAAAAATTGTGTGAGTGGTAGGTTTAGGGTAGGGTTAGTGTAAAGGTGAAAAAACAGTTTGTACAGTATAAAAACCATTATGTCTATGGAATGTCCCCATTAAACATGGAAACCAGCGTGTGTGTGTGTGTGTGTGTGTGTTCATATAGCAAGTGCCACAAAATGAATCAAGATTCATACCGTTAAGTACTTAATATTAAGTATTTACTTTACTTTATAAGTAAAATTTGTAAAAATGTTAAATATTGTAACATTTTGTTTAACATCAAATTTAGGGCTAGGGGTTTGTTCAAATGAAAATCCACAGAGGCCATGTATTTATTTATTTTTCTGTCTTGTTTTCTTGTAATTATGAAATATTTTTTTACAGTTATCTGGAGAAAGTACTTCTTATCGACTTTTCCTTAAGTTATATCAGGAAACAATAAGGCAGAAAACTAATAATACTGCATGGCCTCTGTAGGCTTCCATATGTTTGTATTAGTATTATTGCAGTTCTGTTTGGTGTTGCACACTTCACCTTTACACAAAAGTCAGCAGTACATTGCCCATTTTATTAAGGTGACCATGTTAAAAAAATGAGTAAATGTAATGTTTGTTTTAGTTTGCAGCAGGTGCATCAAACTGCACTCTTTCTCTTTGGTAGCAAGCAACACATTTACCGCATTCTTTTAATTTCTACCAATAAAGAAATCCCAAACAACAAAAGACTGTCTAAACAAAAGCCACATCCTTCAAACACACTGCTAGCGCATTGCTGTGTTTAACGAGAATGAGACTCCGATCATTCCACAGCCATGTCATGCCGTCAACACAAACCTGACAAATGTGACATTTTCACACACAATAAGCCCAACACAGCTATAAAAGATGACAAAAAACGAGCCTATAGCAGACAGGAGATTGTGGCTCTTGAAGAGGCATTCAGCTCAGAGTTATAGTGAAGCAAATGCATCAAATATAACATGGCCTGCAAATGAGGGTAGGGGCATAAAGACAATGCAGTGCGATGTAGAGCCATACAATCTATCCACACAGTGTTGCTGGGTAACTAGTGTCTTAATTGCCCTGGACTGTAGAGCACCATTATACGAGAAAGAATGAGGTGTGGAGTGACCAGAAGAAATAAAACCTCACAGCAAGGACAGCCAAGTTTCAGTGTAAAGAGAGGTGATATTATATTTCACCAAGTGTGTGTTTGGTTTGCTGTGGAGATATGACACTATTGTAATTCAGTGACATGAAGCAAGCGTGTGGATTCATGGTGTAAATGCATTTCAAGACTCATTGCTTCATTCATCTGTGCTCAAATGATTGAAACAAAAGCTCTGTTTCAAAATCGAGTAATCGAGCATCTGATATAGGCAGGTTTGAAGGCAAGATACTGTAGGTGCACTATTGGCAAAGGTGGTTACAAAGGTTCTTCAAAAGACATCTTCAAAAATATTTTATTTTTGTTATATATTAATTTTGAAGTGATTTTATTCCATGAATAAATAAATTAACATTTATTTATAAATATATGTTTGTTTGTTTGTTCATTCATTGCTTGATGGCTTGCTTGAAATGTTATTACAACATCGACATTTTAGATACCAAGTTTCATAATTATCAGCACCAAATCTGATATATAACAAAAACTGATAGTCTAAAAATACTAGACTGACGAACATAAGAAAAAAGGTTCCGAAGCATTTTTAATGTTTTTTTTATTATTATTGACAGTAAAAGAACCAAGTTACCAAGTTTACATAATGAAAGTTATAGGACAAATAAATAAAACAGAACAAATATACAAATAAAATAAAAAAAGTGGTTAAAGTTTATCAGGGAGGAATGTATCTGTCAGAAATGTTACAGAAATCAAATAAAGTATTCAAGTTAATAATAATAATAATAACAATAATAATAATAATAATAATAACAATAATATATTGTATAGTTCTGTATGACATAAATACTGATTTTTTATTAAAGTTACAAAAGTTGTCTCTTAGCACTTGAGTACCGAACTGAGTTTTCTTTCACAGGTTATTGCAACTGAACAAATAAAAAACAACTCCAAATAAAATAAACTTTCATGACAGAGCAGTGATGTCATGTGAGTGTAACCACGATAATCCATAATCAGTTTATCATGTCGGTCGTATTTTCCACCCCACGTTCTTTGGACAGAAGACAATCCTGCAATGCACTGATTATAAATATAATTTGGTCAGTGCTGAAAAATGGTCCAATCTATTTAAAAAAAGCACCACTTTAAATGATATTTGTGCTCGCTAAGTATACATTTTGAGTGTTGCACTGTTAGCTTAGCAACATGCTAATAATAAACTCAACTAAAATGTGTCCCTGCTAAATAAAAACAAACAAACAAACAAACATCTTAAACCAGTCTACGCTGGTTTGCACCTCTTAGAGCTGGAATAACATTTGAAACCAGCAAACTGACAAACTGACTGGTTTACAGGTTGTTGTTTTTTTCAGTGGAGTGAGTTCAGTCTTCTGTGGACTTCACGTAAGGAACGCTGTGTATATGATGCATAGAGTTGCTGTATGCAAATTGTTCCTATTCTGTCACTGTGAGGTTTCATTTCAGCTAGGATGCTACCTTTGAAGGCAGCTTCCTATGAAGGCAGTAAGTAAGAAGGCAGCTCACAAGGTTTTTGGAACTGAGCCAGGATGTCAATGCTATATGCCTGCAATAGATTCCCTCAAACATATGAGAAACCTCAAACCTTCTGCAGAGCCAGCTGAATTACAGACCCTTCTCATCTGTTCTCAGCTGACACAGTACAAGCCGGAAAATAAGTCCCCTTGGATTCCTCTTTTAATCTAAACATTTCCCTTTCTGAAGGCAATTCATCTTGTGCAACATGCATAAGAAGATGTGCTCCCTAACAGCCCGACCACAGACACCTGTTTTCAACGTTACCACCAAAGCAAGAGAATGGACAAACAGCAATGAGTTTAGCAGCGCTACTCACCGGTTTATCGGTGAACGCGGTGGACTCAGACTGTGCCATGTCATAGTATGGAGGCTGGAGAGGAATCTTCTGTATCTCATCCTCCTTGTCCAGATGAACAACCTTCAAAGGCAACAGAACCTGAGATGAAGACACCGTTCACAGCCGCCTAGGAATTGTGCTAACCTGTCTGTCTACATGCAAGCTTAATCTGTACAAAGACCTAAACACTTGAACAGTACAGTTTCAGGAAAAAAAAAATGCAAAATTTGTACCATTCACTGGGTCAGGTAAAACTAACACCTCTGTACCTTCTTTACATCTAAAGGGTTCATAATAGTACCAAGAGTACATACAGTATTACTACCCTTAGGATACATATTACTACTCTAAGGTAGTGGGTAGATTACTTACAAATTGTAGTCCGTTACTGATTCCTAATTACATGACAAAAGTTGTATTTAGTAACATAATCCATTACCTGCATGTCAAGTGACCCTTAACCAACATCAGAGAACCGTGAATATGCAAATGTGTTACTTAATTATTACTTATCTCACTATCTCAGAGATTATTTCAAGTAAATGTATTAGGTGAAAGACTGTGGCTGATTTGGGGGAATCACTGGAATACATTTAAATAATGTGAATTTGTGCATTTTAAAATGTTCAAAAGCCAAAGATATAGTAATATGAAGTAAAAAAAAAAAAGAAAAAAAAAGTGTTTATCAGTATTTGTTGAAATGTTGAGAATCCACTAATCCACAAAACTGTAAGATTTTCTGAATGTATATAAGCAGTAGGCTATTTTCGAGAGGTAAATTTCAAACATGAAAATATGAATTTAAAGAGAACCAAGAAATTCTGAATAACTTGGGTGAATAATATGTAATCATGTAATCAATATAAAATAACTGGAGTCTGATTATGAGTATTGTAAAATGTATATACTCTAATTACAAGTAATTATTTTTTTGGAATCTGATTACGTAATCCAGATTACATGTAATCAGTTACTACCCAGCGCTGGGTACTAATATATACCCTTTAGGCATAAAGAAGGTACAAATGCATCATTTTGAGGGTCCTGCCACAGTCACAAGCTGATATACCCCTAAAGGCACAATTTTTGCACTTGTTTTATTTTCTGGCAGGGTATAATTTCATTAGGCATATTCACAAAACAAATTTGCAAATGAGTTTCTGAAAAGATTTTGTCTACTTGAGTCAAAGTGAAATGCAATCCAGTCTGTCATTAATTGAATTGCATGACTCCTTGAAATTAAATTATTTTTGTATAAGAATGTTGATACTGTTAAACCGTATAATTGACCACTATTCCATGTAGTTATTCTAGCATGTATCATGTATCAATCTTTTTTTTTTTTTACACAATACAAGTTTTGATTGTTCATGTCTATTTATTTTTATTTTTTTTAGGCAAGTACTCATGTAAAGCATCATTATATTAACCGTATCATGGTTTATTTTAGGATAATGACTAGCTGCCTGTTTTATGCCTTGCTTGATACAAAATATGACCCATGACAAAACAGATTACAGAGAAAACAATCCAAAATGTATTGTATATTTAGTTATTCTCTGGGATTTAGCCACTTTTCTGTGACTATTTTATGTTCCTTGTATCTGGAGATCAATGGTATAAACAGATGGATGTCTCTCTAGAATGCTGGTTCTGGACAAATAAGCCAGTTTATTATAAGTTTATTTTATTGGTGTTTGAAGCACAGCAACACAATAAAACTCCTATGTTGTGAAATACTGTTTGATCACAATTTAGATTTTCACCCTCAGTGTGAAGGAGCCCATAGGGATCTATGACTTTGTTTTGAAATGTTGTCGCACCAAAAATACACTTTCGGTGAGAATAGGCCAATTATGTGAATGGTACTGCAGAGTCACTGTGTATTTCAAGTTCTTGTTATAGCACTGGTTCTTGACAAAGGGGCCAGGACCCACTAGGGGCCTCAGTTAAATAAATAAATAATAATAACAATAATAATATAATTTATGATTATATCAACATCAAAAATAAATAAATAAATAAACAAACAAACAAACAAACATTTTATTGAATCTCTTTACAGCCATCAGGCATTTCTTTCTTTCTTTCTTTCTTTCTTTCTTAGCTAGAAATGCTAATGCCACTTTTAAATAAGCTGTTTCCATTGGATCAAAGAGAATTAGTTCTACAGGCTGTTAATGCTGTGCATGTACGCCTGTGAATTCACAGTTTATAACAGCAGTCTGTTTCCCTGAAACTGATGAGCTTCATTCAAAGGGTTGTTGGCCACCTGCTGATCTCTTCGCATCACATGCAAAAGAAAACTGGGGATAAAAGAGCTTTGACAGAAAGTGTCTCAAACATGTACACAAACATGTTTTTTCTGACTAAAATTAAGTTTTGCAATATTTCGCACCAGAAGTTCCTCTAGGGGTCCAGAGGAAAAGAAACCATCGACTGCAAAAACACAAAAATGGGTTACGCAGTGATATACAAGATGCGTAGGGTGGCAAAAATAATGACGGGCTCATTTTTCGCCCACAGCACAACAGAACAACCACCTTAAAACTGCTGTAGAGACAACATACGCTCTCTTGCCTATGAAAACGAACACAGCAGAATAGTGCTTTCATTCCGTCATGTTTAATAGGGTGTGCAAAACCTCTTCCAACTAACTGCTAGATGGAAAAACAATGCCCGAGCCCATTCAAAGAGCTCGGAGAAGGCCTCGGCCTCATTGTTTTCAGAGCAATTTTCATTAGGCTTACAGTGTGCTCCTTATGAAGCCCTTCCCGCTTCACTGGCAGCAAGCGCAATGTGTTTAGAAGTTTGGGATGGGATAGTTTCTCAACCCTTAAGTACTAAAGCAGAAAGTCTTTTCCAACCCTAAATAAAATGTCTGGAGCTGCTTGAAATTGCGACTGTCATCGAATGAAAGAAAAGCGAGAACAATCAAGCGATAGCAGCCAGCCTTTTCGTATTTTCTCACGAATCAAAGACGAGAGAAGACAACAACAACAAAAAAACAAAACAAAAGACGGAGCCGCTTACATGTGCAGCGGGGTGGTTGTTTGGCTTGGAGGGCTGTTTTAGTGGTTTGATGTGACTGAATCGAAATGCCTAAATGTGGGATAATCCTCCAGCAAAGATGGCCTTTGAGTAAAGATTCCCAACAATCACCGCCTGCCTATGTCACATTTCTGAGGGATATCTATTCACTGTAAAGAGGACTTTAGCTTTACGGAAGATTTCTGAGACAGTGGAAAAAATTCAATTTAAAGGAAGAATAAAAGGCTTTGCTGCCTCTTTGTTATGGCAGCCAACTATTTTGTTTCTTGTTATCTCTTCCCTGGGGCCTTGCTGAGAGGAACGGGGAGGGAGGAAATCGCTACGGAGGCTCTCGCAGGTTCCCTCATTACCTAAAAGTAACACGGGGACGGTGTCAGTCAGGCTTATAGTGGCGTTTCATGTACATGCTGCTTATCGTTTTGGTGCAGGTACAGTATCCTCTGGGTCAGCTTTGGGTGATTCTATAACAGGTCTCGCCTTTTGGCTAAATTTAACTGTACAAGAGACTTTTGCATAATTATTCAGGGTCATGTGTGTCATGTTGCCTAATAAAGTCACTTTCAAAGACCACATCAAGTGGCTTGACAAATGGCGTTTTCTTTCCTGTGTTGACAAATTTCCTACTGAAACTGATCTAGGTGTCTAATACACCTGGCATTAAAGCATACAAATACTGTTGGCTCTTTGACAAATTGCTTTTGTTCCTCTTTTGTAAGTGGCTTTGTATAAAAGCAAATGTAAATGCATAAATGTAAACAGGAAGTTGTGTTGACAGACATACAGATGTATAATGAATTTATGTTACAAAAATCGGCTGCTCATTTCAACGCAAGATGCAGTTCCCAAGTAATTTTACTTCCGTAATGTGAGGTGTTTCCAAGTGCAATAAGATATTCACTAACAACAAAAACATTTAGGGCAGGACATGATTTACCGAGAGCTGAATGGAACGTGAAATGTGTTTGTTACATGCCAGAATGAAGCCAGGTGATTAGGGGGAGAGGCTGTGAAAGAAAAAGGGATTTGTGCTGTCAGTCAAAAACAAAAGTCATTTCAGAGGTGGAGAAAGACAAACATTATTTTTCTATGGAAAATAACGTGCAGCGATAAAAAATCTCTGTCTCAAAAGTTAGTTAAACTGTTGGTTTCAAGTTGACAAAGCCAATTAAAATCCAGTTTAGATCAAGTTTGGCAGTCTCACAATAGAAACTCAACTCAGGGTTTGATGCTGAGTTTATGATGAACTCTGAAACGTGCATATGACACTAACATTAAACAGCCTATGTGAAACACAATGAATAAATAAATACAGTTAGTAAGCTCTGTCATTTAAAAAGCTTTTTTAATGTATTAATTATAAAGATTTTACATTATATTACACACTGCCTTTAAAAAATTTGGGGTCAGTATTTATTTAAATGTTTGGTGCTTTAAATTGTTCAAAAATGTCAGCCATTTCAATTGATTATATGTCAAATAAATGCTGTTCTTTTGATCTTTCTATTTACCAAAATGTCCTAAAAAAATGAAGCAGCACAACCATGTTCAACATTGATAATACAAATAAAAGTTTCTTAAGCAGCAAATCAGCATAATATAATTATTTCTGAAGTATCATGTGACACTGAGGACTAGAGTAAAATTCAGCTTTGCCATCACAGTAAAAATTCAACTTTGCCTTCACAGGAATACATTTTAAATATATTAAAACAGAAAACTGTTATTTTCATGTTGTAGTTATATAATGAATATGGCTTAAAGTGCACACTCTGATCTTTAATTTGAGGGTATTCACATCAAAATTGTAAGAAGAATTACAGCTCTTTATGCACCTCCCCTTTTTCAAGGGACCACAAGTAATCGGACAATTGACTCAAAAGCTTTTTCATGGACAGGCGTGGGTTATTCCGTCGCTATTTCTACATCAATTAAGCAGGTAAAAGTTCTGGAGTTGAAGTGTTCCATTTGCATTTGGAAGCTCTTGCTCTGAACCACATCATGCGGTCAAAGGAGCTCTCCATGCAGTTGAAACAAACAATTGTTAGGCTTCAAAAACAAAACAAATCCATCAGAGAGATAGCAGGAACATCAAGGAGTTGCCAAATGAACAGTTTGGTACATTCTGAGAAAAAAAAAAAAAAAACGCACTGGTGAGCTGAGCAACATTAAAAGGCCTGGACGTCCACAGAGAACAACAGTGGTGGATGATCAGAGAATCCTCTCCATAGAAAAAGCCTTTCACAACATCCAGCCAAGTGAAGAACACTCTCCAGGAGGTAGTGTCACTGTGAAAGTCTACAATCAAGAGAAGACTTCACGAGAGCAAATACAGAGGGTTCACCACAAGGTGCAAAGAAGGCCAGATTAGACTTTGCCAAAAAAAAAAAAAAACATCTAAAAAAGCCAGACCACTTCATTCTTTGGATGGCTGAGATTAAGATCAACATGTGCCATAATGACGGGAAGAAAAAAGTATGGAGAAGGTGTGGACAGCTCATAATCCAAAGCATTGCCTGCAAAGGATTCTCAACAAAATATTAAAAATGAACATTTATTTATGATTATATTTATTATCCAATTACATTTAAGCCCCTGAAAATGGGGGGGGGGGGGTAAAAATTGTTGCAATTCCTAAGCATTTTATGTTCAACCCCTTGAAATAAAGCTTAAAGTCTGGACTTCAATTGCATCTTGATTGTTTAGTTTTAATTCTATTCTGGTGGCATTTTTCTGAAATTAATCGCGATTAATCCCAGCTAACATTAAAGTTTTTAAATATAAATTTATATTGCAATAATTTCACATTCAATCTTCAAATTAATGTAGAAACAACATATTTGTAATATTTGTTTAATGGCATCTTTTTTTTATGACTGAAGGCCAGTATCACTGATACCAAGTAATAATGATTTCCCTATAAAAAAAATCCCCTAATATTTAACCATTGACTATAGCCATTAAACATTACATTTTAATTAAGAGCTATCAATTTTTACATTTATTAGACTTTAAAAATACCTTCTAATTTAAGTGAACTTAAAACAATTTTCACATAAACCCATTATAGTAAATGTTATATTTAGCTAGGCTACCTGTGCTCCTCAGCAGAAATATACAGAAATTTATTAAAGTTATCATTTACATTTACATTTAGTCATTTGGCAGACGCTTTTATCCAAAGCGACTTACAATTGGGGAATACATAAAGCGATTCATCTTGAAGAGGCAATCAGACAGAGGAAGTGCTCGTAACACCAAGTCTCAGTCATTGTTCAAATAAGTACAAGCTAGCAAGGGAAGGAGAGAAAGATAAAGGGAAAGGTTTTTTTTTTTTTTTTTTTTTTTTTTAGAACAAGTTTAGGATGAAGTCAAGTAGTGCCGAAAGAGATGAGTTTTCAGTTGTTGCTTGAATATTGACAGGGATCCAGCATTCCGGATAGGGGTGGGGAGATTATTCCACCATCCAGGAATGGTGAATGAGAATGTTCTGGAGAGTGATTTTGAGCCTCTCTGTGATGGTACCACAAGGCGTCGCTCACTAGCAGATCTCAGACTTCTGGAAGGGTTGTAGATTCGTAATAGTGAGTGGAAGTAGGAGGGTGCTGAGCCTGTGGTCGTTCTGTATGCAAGCATCAAACACTAAATTCTAATCTAAATACAGATAAATACTAACAGCTATATAACAGTTATTGATTTCCTCTTTTTTTCTTTTATTCTTGATGAACAGACATCACAGCAGCTGGTTATTAGGTTTGGCTGCTATTTCTTTAAGAGATGTCGCAGCTGAACGTGATGTGGATCTGACACGCATCGTATTTTCTCTCAACTCTATTTACCTTTTCTGACCCATTTCAGGTCAGACCCATTTCAGTCTAATGAACTGATGAGTTGAATCGGGTATGTTAGATGAGGCAGACAGTGCTAGGATGCTCCAGGACAGTTTGGAAAACCATTTCAGAGACATGTTCTTAATGTAACTCATGTATAACATATTACATGCACGCACAGTTTTAAGGCAGCTTTAATTGCCTTTTTGGTAACTTCATGCCTTAACTGACCACAACATTGCATGCACATAGTTTATTTTGCACTTTGATGTGAATTGATACAGACTACAGCGCACGCCGGTTTCCGCCCTTGTTTGACTCTCGCCTGCCGCTGAAGTGAAGCTGGAGCACGCGTCTGAAACGTCTCCGGATTGATGTGATCGTAAAGGCGTTCTGCGACTGAATAAATGCACTGCTTGTCAAGAAAAAACAAACGAAAACAGCACTTATGAGTGGGGTGGCCAACCCTAGGCTCCGCCCCTGCGTTAACGGCGTTACATAATTTTAACGCGTTAAACTGAAAAAATGAATCACCTGCGTTAACGCGCTAAATTTGACAGCACTAATATATATATATATATATATATATATATATATATACACACACACACACACACACACACATATATAAATATGAACTACTGATATAAGAAACAGAACTACTGAACTAAGCTAGACTCAACCCAGACAGCCAGTTAAATATGCTTTGTGAGACAGGCCTCAAGGATGTGTATTACAATATAAACTGGGTCTACTTTGATTTCATGTTGACTTTAAAGCAGCCCCTTTGAAAGTCTCTGAAGCATTTTGAATGTTCAAGGACACACGTGTGCTTGAATGAGATTTGTTCATGATGTGTCTGCGGTGTAATTGAAGCACACACAGGGGTGAAGATAACAAGGAAAGTGGTTTAGTACCGTGGTATGTATGTGCACACTCAACTTTCTATAGAGGTCTGTTGTAAACAGTTTCCTAGCAACACTGACTGTGAGGGCAACTGTCCTTTGTTTATACCAACAACAGGTCTTCCCTTCACTGGCACACCCTGCCATCCGCCACGGAAGGCCTGATCTTATTGAAACTTACATGAAACAGACATTTATGGGATCTGAGCAGGGCACCGGATGAAACGCACACACACAGATTCTTGCAGGTCAGATATCTGAGCCGGCATGACTCAAGCAAATCAATGACTCCTTCAACACTTAAAAAAAGCACAACAAAGACATAAACAAACTCAAACACAGTTGTTTTCTGCCAAAGATGGATATTTGTATGGGAAGAAATGGAAGGCAAGACACCTGCAGTTTATAAATGCTACTCGCTTGTGATGTCCCCTATCCTGTGTGCTTTAAGATCAGGGAGACACAATCACAGCCTGAACTTGTTTACTATCATGTTTTTACAATTCAGTGCCCCGCACGGATTCTTCACTTTCAAAACAGCACAGCTAGAGCCAAATGTCTCTGAATACTGAATGAAATTCAGTTTCCAGATGCGTTCGGAAAGATTTAGCAGAACCACGGTGACCTTCAAAACACGCTATCGATTTAGGGAAGTTGATTTTGCGCAGCTTCCTTCGAAATTAGCATTGTCCATCAAGGACAACGTACCTCATTTCAAGTACATCGCCGAAGACAAATGCAAATGTGAAATGCTGGTGTGTCCCGAATGCTAATTACAGTATTGGACATCTGCACGAAACCTCACATGGACTGAGAAATGTCAACATAGTTGTAATCTTGTAAATTAAAACGGATCTGTGTGGTGCTAATTAACGTAATTTACATCATTGGCAAACATTCTGCACAGCAAAATTATAGAAAAATTAGCTAAGCTACTTGGTAAATGATAAAATGAATATTGTAGGAGCGTAGGTGTGTTTATTTTGAGCAAATTCTCACTTTTTAGACCAGAAACGTGGAAAAGGAAACAGTGATATAAGTGACAGACCATCAAAGAATTTAGCTAAAATACAAGAAATGCAGGAAATTAGATAGAATCCATTACTACAAACTGGAAAATTTTAAATAGCTGCCCTGGACTCCCGACTTGCATCTCGCATAGCCTTTGGACTGTATGACAGCATGAGATCATCTTGGCATAATGGCCATCGTTCATTCAAGTTCATGTATCTGGATCCATCATAGATTCACAAATGCTTCGGCATGTTCACTGCTTTTGCTGGGGCTTTCACGCAACAATATTGTTAGAGTTATTCCTGATGTTTTACTTTTTCCCTCGATGCAGTCGTGCAAGCTCTGTTTTTTTCAGTTTTGTTGAAGGTGATTAAATCAACAGTTTTTCAGTAGCTGTTGAAGAGATTAAATTAGTATTTACAAGCAAATGCTCTGCGATGGCACTTCTTGGTTCCTCAGGCGGAATTGGAAGTAAGCTGTTTTAAATTAGCGCTTCATTAAAATGGAGCTAAAAATGACCAGAATCTGATGCGCGGTGTAGAAACACTGCATTTACAAAAGATTGTGGTTTCTTTTGATTATCATCGGAACTAGTGGATCAGGAGAAACCAATTGACCTGTGGCTAGTGTTAGTAGATCTGTACTGAATGCAAATCTGAAAATCACAGCATTTTACCTTTTAAAGCACAGCTGCAGTTTGGCATCAGTAAAAGGTATTTTTTTATTCTTTGAGATATTAATTATTTTATTCAGCAAAGATGCTTTAAAGGGTTAGTTCACCCACAAATGAAAGTTCTGTCATTAATCACTCACCCTCGTGTCATTCCAATCTCATAGCTTCATAATATCAAGGTTGAACCACTGATGTCACATGGACCATTTTAACAATGTCCTTACTACCTATCTGGGCCTTGAATGTGGTAGTTGCTTTGCTGTCTATGGAGAGTCAGAAAGCTCTCGGATTTCATCAAACATATCTTCATTTGTGTTCTAAAGATGAACGTAGGTTTTATGGGTTTGCAATGACATGAGGGTGGGTAATTAATGACAGAATTTCTATTTTTTTTGGATGAACTATCCCTATAAATTGATCAATATTGACAGCAAAACATTTCTAATGTCACAAGAAAGATTATAGATATAAGAAATCATTCTTGAGCACCACATCAGCATATCTAAATGATTTCTGAAGGATCATGTGACACTGAAAACTGGAGTAATGATGCTGAAAATTCAGATTTGCATCACAGGAAAAAAAAAAAACATTTTAAAATATAAAATAGATTAAATATTAAATAGTTCACAATATTACAGTTTTTATTGCATTTTTAATCAAATAAATCCAGCCTCAATAAGTATGTAAGACTTCTCTCTCTTTATATATATATATAAATCTTATAGATTTATGTTTGAATAGAAGTGTATAGAGCTTTTTTTTTTTTTTAACTAACAATGGTTACTTTAATGCACAAATTTAATGTCTGACCATGCCAAATATGTATCTTATCAAAATTATTGTACTCCCCTTACTTTGGTTGACATGCATGTCATTGAAGTTAAACAGACGACACATTTAATCTCATTTTATCAATTAAATTATCAAGTAAATTATTTTGTCAAGGCTGTTTTACAGAATGAAAACTCACATTACATTTAATAAAAAAAAATGTCTATGTACATAGTAAATATGTGGGTAATAGATCTTTACATATGTTCAATTGTAAAACATCTGTATATTGTAAAATATGTATGCATGCATTAGAAAGTATAAGTAATTGCAGGGAGTGCAGAAAAATAACGGACATGGTTGGGTGTTTCTGTATAAACTGAGGCCTGACATCATCACAAACACCTAGATAACAAAACACAAGGTTTACGTCTAAAAATAAACTCTCATTTTATCTGAAAAGTGCAACTTTATGAAGTTAAGTATGTGAAAGTAATGATTCAGAGGCAGACTGAAGATCATGGGTGGTGGTGTAAGTGTTTCCTGAGACATGCCGTGTGTGGAAAAGAGGAAGACGCCCTACCTGGATCACGTCAGATGTCAGGCCACCTTTCATGTCGCTGCTCTTTTTCTTGGGTGGCGGAGGGGCCGGCTTATGAGCAGGGGGGAGGTCAGTCCTGTTGGAAGAAAAGAAAACAGACTGACACCCGGTACCCTGAGAGAGCTTTCATGCGGCCGTGGCTTAAGCTTTGTGTGAGCACACGTAATGAGGAGTCGTGCCCACGTCTGCCTCTCCCGCCTGCCGGGGGTTTGATAGGCATCTCCTTACACTGCCTTTGTTGTAGCCAGTGCCATTTCAGCCGTGCCCTTTCAATGGCTCTCACTAGCCACGGAGAGAGAGATAATGAAACCAGATCGTAATGGGCAAAATGGAGAGGAAAGAATGGGAGGGCTAGGACAAGGGAGGTTCGAATTATAGCCCACCAATGTTCCCATCAATCCCTTAAAGTGTCAGACAGACAGCAAACAGAGCACACGGGTCTGATCCATGATGTGAGACGCAGTAGGGCAGAGTTGCACCAGCCACTCGTTACTTCAATTCAGAGTCGCCATCAAACTAGGAGACAACAGGGAACGCTGTAAAAATGTCATACCACGCCTCATGAATTTTATTATAATTTGCAGACGTAGTATAAATTGAGACAAAGTTCACACTAGGTCACAAATAACTAGCATCGGGTTAACTTGGCTTGTAAATAACTATGTATTGATTTGGTTGTTCCATTAACTAGTGCTGTTCAATTCCTAAATTTGTGGAATTAACTCGTTCGTTCCTTGATTTATTTATTTATTGATTGATTGATTTATGGAGGAATATGTTCACCTAATTATCTGTGACTACATGATATGAAGGATTACATAATTTTAAATGTCCTTAGTAGTATTGATTATTATCAGCTTCTATTCCTTGATGAAAAAAACAAACAAACAAACAAAAAACATATGCTGGTCTATGCTGTCAGGGTTCTGTTGTGTGTGTCATGTGTTCCCGCCTCTTGTGTCCATATTTGGTTTGTTTCCTGTCCTTGTTTCGTGTCATTATGAGTTAAGTATGTTCCAGCTGTGTTTGTCTCGTTATGTGTTAATTACCCTGTGTATATTAGTCCTGTCTTTTGAGTTTGATTTCGTCTGGTCTACTCGTTACTTCCCCGGGGTATCCTGTCCATGTCAGTCATGCCTTGTCCTGCCTTGATGTCTCCATTAAATATTATTATTTGAGTTTAAGTCCTCGTCTGCGTGTTCCTGTATCCTCCCTCGTGTGTGCACTGTGACATATGCTGGTTTAAACAGGTCAACCTGGTCTTCTAACCTGGCCAAGCTGGTGGTCAGCTGGTTGGTCAGCTGATTTCCCAGCCTGACCAGCTAAATAAGTGGTCAAAACCCCTCTAAAACCAGCCTGCAAACCAGCCGAGCAGGCTTGAAGACAAGCTAAACCCAGCCAACCAGCAGACAGCATGAAGAAAAACCCTGATGGAAAAACAGCTGAAACTAGTGTTTTCCATCAAGGGTTTTTCTTCGTGTTGTCTGCCCAAAATGGTCTGTTATAGCTACATACTGTAACAAGCCATCTTACTCTTTAAGCTAAATCATGGAGTTTATAAGACTAATTCATTTTTTTATATTTTAGTTTAGACATCTAGAACACATCTGTATTTGTGCATCATTGTCTATCCTGTTTGTTTTAGGTCCAAAACTTGATGGAAACCTGTCCAAGATGTAGGCTAACCATCTGAAAGAACCGATTTGCAGAAATGAATCTGGCGTTCCATCACTATTAGCGAATGACTAGTGTTGGGGGTAACGCAATACAAGTAACAGAGTTACATAATAAGATTACTTTTTCTCAAGTAACTAGGAAAGTAATGCATTACTTTTTAATTTGCGCAAACATTTCTGAGTAACTTTTTCAAACAAGTAACGACAGTTATTTATTTATTGTTTTACATTTATTGACTGACAGCTCTCCTGTCCCCATTTGAGAGACATCGGGAGTAAGTGCAGTGGCATTGTGTGCGCTGTGTTAATATGACGCTTACTGTAGTTCTAGTGAAGCATTTACTCATCTCACTTGCACAAAAAGAGATCCAGCATTCCTCAAAATGAATAAAAAAACTGTGAAATGCAACCCTGCAACAATTAAATATGCTAAAACAAATATCCTTTATGTATTTAATCCCACTTTATAAACCAATGTCTTTGCTGCTGACCTCCGATGATCCAATTCAACCAAGCGAAACTGGCTTTAATAAACATCACATTTGTGATTGCTTTTTTAATTACTGAATTTGCCAAAAATAGAACATTTTTATATTAAAAACAAATAAACAAGCCCAGCCCAGTTGAGAAAAAAATAAATTTAAAATAAATAACACACAATTACTAACACAATTAGATACTTTTTTTTTTAGGGAGTAACGCAATATTGTAATGCATTACTTTTAAAAGTAACTTCCCCCAAAACTGCGAGTAACCAAAATGTGAATTAATTATTAGCTCTATTGAACTGAAAAAAAAGCTATTAAAGCGGACTTGATTTGAATTGATTCCAACCCTTAGAATCGATTTTGAGCCCTATCATTAATACAAAACCTAACTAGTATGTTGTAGGCTTGCTGCAAACCAAGCAGGTCTGTAAAATCATGTGCATTCACATTAACATGAAGAGTTCAGTCTTTTCAGCAGTCCAGTTAATATTATTTTGCATACAGCAGGTCAACTCACGAGGGTTGCCATCTTTAAAATCACATGACCAGCCAAATACAACTCGCTTTATGTTGGTGACTATTATGGAACAATTTTGCTAATGGAATAAATGAATCATGGCTTAAGTCGTATCGTCATTTTTAATAATCATTTGTAATAATCTCTTGTCATTTTGTCCATCTATAGGTCCACACAACCAAAATGCTCAAGCTTCAAAAAGTGCATAAAGACATTAACATAAGAGAGAGTAAATTATGATACATTGGACTGTTAAATGGTTCCTTTTGGTAACATTAGATAACTTCATTAGTTAACATGAAAAATAATTATAAAGCATTTATTAATCTTACTTAATTTTAATGTCAACATTTACTAGTAAGCAACTAGTTAATAGTGAGTAGGGTTCCCTAATTTAATGTTACCAGTCTCATTAGTATTGGCATACTGGCTGATTATTATACTTATAAAGCACATATTAATGCCTTATTCTGCATGACCATATTCTATCCCTTATCCCTTAACACTACTCAATACTTAAACATAGCTACTACAACAACTACCTTACTTACTATCAATAAGCAGCAAATTAGGAGTATATTGAGGAAAAACACTTAGTTAATAGTGAATATGTGTTCCCTAATCTTAAGTGTTACCTTTACATTTGTGCAATGCACAAATATGTAGTAGCACGTTTAGCTAAACTCTAACTTCTGCATTGCAGTGGTTACACTGCAGAAACATTCAATCACCCGCTGTCTTACCCAACCCATGACCTCACACATAACACTTCAGCACACCTGGGCCTCGGCACACACCTGATGTGGTTCTGGAGAGCTCCATGCAAACACCCGATATTCAATTTTACTTCAAATAAGTCACCAGTCACTGAGTTTAGCAAAAACTGTAGAACGACATCTGGTGAGTCATAAACTCTCCAATTTTCTGCACTGTAATTTCATTCATAAAGCCTGAAAATTCAAATAAAAGCCAGTTCCCAGAGGAGAACTCAGACAAAACTCAAAAGCAGATGTCAAACTGCCACACACACGTACACACAAGCTCGCGCACGCAAGCACACATGCTCCCACGCAAGATGTTACAAGAATGTGGGTGCACACACAAACGCATACATACACAGAAGCTGCTCTAATAAGTTTTTGGGTGTCGTTATTTGCATCGCTTGAAGGAGACCCAAATAATTCTCTGTGACAGGTGAGCTGCGCAGGAGTTGCCATCTAATTTCCAGAAAGAGGAAAGCTCTTTCCTCAAACATGTTAGCAGTCAGACATCATCCTGCTCATTCTGACAAGATGTCTGTGCTGATAGATAATGAAGCACGGTCTCTCTGTGTGCGTGTGTGTGTGTGTGTGTGTGTGTGTGTGTGTGATTCAAAAATAGAGCAAAGGTAAGACAGGCTGTATAACACTTCTACATTTTACACAAATGCACTAAAATATGTACATTTCTAGAGACAAACACACCGCCTCATGTCGCTGTTGAGTTGCATGACCTTTCCACGAGGCCAAATGGGCTCTGTAAAGTCAGGGCTGCTTTGCGCATGAGTGCCTCTCTCCATTTCCTCTTTTATACACATCACTTCCACTTCACATCACCTTATATCACACCAGAACAGAGGCGTGGCACTGGCACACGACAACACACACGGCCTGTATAAACTCCCACTGCAGATAAACACACATTCATACTCAGAATAAAAAATGAAAAAAAAAAAAAAAAAAAAAGGTGAAATTTGCCAAAATCAAGCATTTTTTGAACCATTAAGATTTTTCCAATTATGCACATTATTATGCAAATTTCTAAATACGCATTCTCATTATTGTAATGTATGGAAGCCTGTTTCTGCCACGGAATTAAAACAAACAAACAAACAAACAAACAAATAAATAAATACATTTCAACATTTTATCTCACAATTTGAACTGAACTGTGATGAATTATGATTTTTTTGTTTCTCAGAATTGTAAGATATAAACTCAGAATGCTGGGGGGGGGGGGGGGTACAGAATTACAAGAATGTTTTACTTTTTCTCGATATTTGCATTTCACAATTAAAAAAAATATATTTTACTTTTTTTTTTTTTTTTTTTAGTATATATCCCCCTGAAATGCAAGAAAAAAAGTCTGAATTATGAAGTATAACTTCTTTGTTTGTGAGGAATAAAAATACATTTTATTCATATTAAATTCATGTTAAAAAGTCGTTTTATTTATTTATTTATTTATTTATCTATCTATTTATTTATTATTATTCAGTGGCAGAAATGGGCTTCCATAGTAATACAATGCATTCAAATAAGTGTTTTTTTTTTTTTTTTTTCACTATTCTTAAACATGTTACATTATGATTATGTGAATGTGAAGAGACTGAGTGATTAATTGTCATTACAATAATAGCTTTATGAGCCTAAAACATGCCTACATTTTCTTTAAACTTTGCACTTTTTCTTTTTTCTTTTGAAGTTGTGCTGAAAAAGGCTTGACACATGTTCTTGACAGGTTTCTTGACATTCACCCAGACAGAATCGCACACACATGGTGTTGAAAGCCTAATGGTCCAGTCTGTGGGCTGCCAATACAAAGGTTGTATGTTTCATTACCAAAAGGATCTAAATCAGTAACTAAAGAGTTTCTGTGCTCACTGTGGCCTCAAGCAAAGCACTCAACCCAGAGTCACTTTTAAAGGACTGTGCCTCAAATGAGTGAGCAGTAATTTGCTTAAAAGGGGTCATACAATAATTTGAAGTATTATTTAATATTTCTTTTCTAAGGTTCACTCATAAGTCAAGATTTCTTGCATCCAGTAGAGTCATAATTTAGTTGTTCCATGACCATTTTCCACCTTCTCTTCCACCCATACTGTTAAATGGATTGCTTTTTGCTGCTGTGCCTTTAAGATTTCATTCTAAATAGAGTGCTGCAGGTATGTCGTATTTTTGTAGGCCTGGAAATTAGTTAGCATTTTAGTACTTCTGATTTCATCATCCTGAACTCAAGTGTTTTGTTTTTGTTTTTGTTTTTTTGAATGGGTTTTTGGTTAAATGCCCGAAAGAAGGTCTGTGGTCAACAAAAGCTCAGGATATTTTCACTTTTTTATTTTATTTTATTGATTTTTTTTTTCTGCAACTTAATGTACATCAGTAAAACCAACTTTTACTTGTTTTGAAAAAGGTGGTTGCTAACAAGTGTCTAACTGGGACTACAGAGCACATAATATTGGGATCCTTCAGAAAGATCTGCAGAGCTGTAGGTGCTACATACGGCCAGCTTTCCCAAATGTTACTCTTATTGTTAGTTTTATGGGTGTTTAGGAACAGTATCCACTTCCTCTTAAATATCTCACTGATTAGATTAACTATGTTTCTGAACACTAAATAGGCAGCACTAATGTGTAAATATGTGTAGCCATGTACTGCTACATCGATCCACAAAGCTATGGAATGAGTTGCTCAGTTTGGAGAAAATATTTTGAATTTTACACTAAAAGATAAAAAAAAATAGCTGATTGACTCAAATGTGAATGGCTCTTAAGCAGAAATGGCCCATATTTCAAATCACGTTATTCCATGGGGGTCATTGCAACATTCATTGCGATGGATGGCGATGCTAACCTGAATGCTTTCTCCAGGTATTGCTTCCTTGTTACAGACACACTCATCCATAAATAAAAGATGAAAAAGAAAAAGAGCTCTAAAAAGATAAATAGTTGAAGAAATGGAACACGTACATACGCACTTTTCACACAGACAACAATTACACAGGATAATGATGATGCATTATAATTAACATAAAAGCTGCCAAGAGTCCATAATTCTACCAAATCACAAATCTGCATATGCATGCAAATGACTGAAGTTGTTCTAAGCTGCTCTAAATATGAGTAATGTAACTGCCAGTCTAAACACTTCTTACAGGCTGTGATAAAAGAATCAGTGAATAGTGCAGAGCTTCTAGAATGTGCAGTTTCTTTTACTACCACGCTGTGAGGTGATCATCTTGTGCACCTCTCGTTCACTGTCTGCTGTTAAACAAATGAATATGCAAAGTTTCAGAGTTAAGTATAATTGTGTGTAATTAGTTACAAGAAAACAATCTTCTGTTATTGTTTGGTCTATTGTTTTTTCACTAAATGTCTATTGCAGAATCAACTAATTTTGTGCTGTAACGTCACTACTGCACAGCAAAAATGACCTCATGTGTGTCCAGCCTGCTTCTATTTAAATTTAAGACAGACACACAGTGCAATTAGAGCAGACTGGGTCTTCTTGACCCGTGTCCTCAGAAGCTGTTCCCAACTGGCCACAGCTGGAGACAGATGTACTGCAGCGATGCAGCGTCCAATCAGCAGCTGCCTGCAGTCCTAAGACTGACATGTTCCTCTATCCAGAAGCTGTCAGCATCTGGATTTTACAGGACTTAAATACACATTCACCAATGCTAAAATGCAATTAGACCACTATGTAAAACAACAGGGATGCTCTGAACAGTTGCTCTCTAATTACATTACTTAACAAATTTTATTCCTCAGATGTAAGTCGCTTTGGGTAAGAGCCTCTGCTAAATGAATAAATGTAAATGTAGCAAATTCTAAAATAATTATTTATTCCCAAACCTATATTCCCAAACATGATGCTCTAATAAGTATTAAATACATAGCACACACAAATACTGGGTAAAATATCTTTAGATTTAACTATTTTTAATCAGCACTTTTTGGTAAGAACATTCCAACATTTTAAAGCCTTCACATTGGGCAGTGTTGGGAAGAAAGTAGTAACCTCTTTTTCAGTAGCTCAGCTGTTTACATAATAGTGAAGCTTTTCCAGTCTCAAGCTACTTTCCCATAAAGTTGGTGTAGTGTGACAAAACATAACTGTTTTAATGTCACATTGTATAAAGCAGGTACTTTTATAGCTGAGCGAGCTGAGGCAATAATCAAAGATAATCCTCCTTAAACTCTTTCTAGTAGTTTTTCAGAATCAGAATCATTTTAGCAAATTGGTTTGTTTGCAGGGTTCATGTACACTGAATTACTGAGAAAAAAAAAAGAAAAAAAAAAGTTAATTTCTGCTATTCATTTGTTTTATATGACTCAGTTAAACAAAAATGACAATCACTTTTACCTATAGTTTTTTTTCCATTTCTTTTTTTCTCTTCAAGTTTTCAAGCACCTGTTCAAGTTTAATTATGTAATCTTTACCGAAATAGCCTATTAATTAGTTAAAAAAGATCACTACTTTTTCCCAAAAAATGTAGCATGATTGTAGTTTAACAACATTAAATTATTAGTAGCTTTAATGTAACTACCCAACAATGTGCCTAACAATCCTTAAGGGAATAGTTCATGCAAAAAAAAAAAAAAGGGGAGGTATTTTTTTGTTTGTTTGTTTGTTTTCATGAAACAGAAAAGACACAAACGTGTAGATTATTTTCCATTCATGTATTAATGGGAGGGGTGACCAAATTGAATGACAAGATGTTACATAAATAATGATGAATAATTATAAATAATGTCAGTCTGTTTCTCACTAAAAAGGCTTTGGAAGCCTTGAGATATAGTGCATACACTTGTGAGTCATCTGGACCTCATTTATGGTACTTTAATTGTGCTTTTTAGTCATTTTGGAGCTTTCACAGCCCCAGTTCTTATTCACTTTCATTATTTTGAAAGGAATAACCAGAATATTCCTCAAAAATTCTCCTTTTGTGTTCCACAGAAGAAAAAAAAGTAACATGGATATGACAGATGTTTAATTTTTTAGTCAACAGTTGATTTAAAATGCTGTCTAGGTAGGTAGCTCACTAGGTTTTGGAACAGCTAGAAAGTATGTGTTTGTGTGAGAGAGAAACACAGACTTGCAGAGAGATAAGGCTTGACAGACAGCGTCACTTCCAGATGCCCCATTATCTTTCTTCAAAGGGACAAAATAATGAAAGCCAGCTAAATAATTCAGAAACTTCATCCTTTCCAGCTTCTCTTTTCAGAAAAAAAGATCACTCCCTCTTTGATCCCATTTTGAATTCAATGTGCTTGCTCTATAGAGAAAATTGATGTAATTATTGATCCAATTAGACTTATGAGGTACCACAGTGGTTTACCCTTTTTTCCTTATTGGGTATCAAGCAGAGACACAGAATAGTGCTTTAATTCAAATGTGTACCAGGTATGAATCACAGCGCTGAACAATTGATTTGGCTACTAAAATCCACCAGGAAAGAAAGACCCCCAGACACAGCAAGTGCATGGAAAATAACTCACGTTTCTGCCCAATGAAACCTGTTGCATTTCAACTGCATTGGTTTAAATGGCACACCATACTCTAACAATCTTATATCTGATTAATGAAGACAATGACACTCAACACTTCTTTAAAAGCACAAAAGTGTAAAGAACAGTCAACAGATTAGTTGGTTTGCCAACACCTAAAAGAAAAATCATTATAGGCTTTATGACACTTCGAAGTAATTAAGCCACACAGATAACAAACAAACAAATAAATAAACAAACACACACACACACACACACACACACACACACACACGCACACAGAGAATCTATTTGAAAATAAAAAAAAAACCTGCACACTTCACACCATGGTAAAGGCGTAAACAAGCCAAATTATGTATTTTATCAGCATTTCTAATGAACAACAAAAAAATAAAACATAAAAAATCCCCTGCCAGGCGAAGACTTAATTTCTTCACTTTATTTAATTGTTATTGACCTTGCTTATTTACATGTATTTATCAAGCTTCAGCATTGCAATCAAATTCCTGAACTTGCAATATGAATTCAAGGAAGCAGAATTAAAAATGAAAATTAAACTGAAAGAAGTTCATACACCACAGATAATATTTCCAGAAATGTAACACTTGTATGATATCCATACATATTTAAAATGCCACATACAGTATGTAAGCAATAGCTATCATACACACACACACATGCACATTTGCACAACATATTTACATCCAAATGCCACTGGAGGTAAGACATCTGCGCTGAAATTTGGAAAGACAGCAAGACTAAAGCCCGAGACACACTGCACGATTTTCGGCTGTCCCAGACGAAAGATTGGCATTCTGAAACAATCGTGGCGAATCAGAAATCGCCACGAGTGTTTCGTCTGGGACAGCCAACAATCGTGCAGTGTGTCTCAGGCTTTAGAGTGAGATAGCTTTTTTTTTACCAATTAAATAAACATTTTTAACAAATAGCTTTTCTTTACCAATTCAGTAAACAAGAAGGTAAGGTTAAGTAACTCCACTTTTAGACCCAATATGACCAGTGACATTATTTTTGAATAAAAAAAGGTTAAGTGGGTTATTTAACGACTCAATTATAGCGTAATTTGTTCCCTTCCTGACTGAATCTGTTTTGAACAAATCTGTTGAAGGAATGAGGTTTCAATGATTTACTCATAAATCAAGTCTCTTGTTTCCTTCCAGAACTAGGGGTGGAACGTTTTGCGGAAAAAAAAACACGGTTCGGCACGCGCCAGGACGCGGTTCAACTTAAATCTGACAACGCATCTGTAATATGGTTTGTTATAAATAACACATAAAACAAACAGGGTTTGGCTAATATATGTTTCTGTTGATGGATGTGCATTCTAGCTTCCCCAGTACATTACAACAACAGCGATAAAAAAAAAAACACGTGGACAAACCATTCACTCTTGGTCAATGCGAGTGTCCTATGCTGGGTTAAAAGCAGTCATTTATTCCGTCATCACCCGGGAGCTGATAGCGTGTGTGCACAGGTGAGATCTGAACAGCACACGTTGATATCTGTGTTTAAACTAAACTCATGTAAGCTTTGCCAGTTTAAACATTTAAGAGCCAGAGGACCCGAGCTCGCGCGCAGTGAGAAGATTTGTGCATGCGCTCATCAGAAGCGTGCAAACCCGCGCCTCAGAACACGTTCAAATATTAAGATCTCTCTCTGAAGTATTGTGTTTAAATGGACAAATTCACGCAAAAATTATGTCATAATGCCCGTCTTGGTAAGTATCCTATAGCAGACATAGCCGGCTGAACGTACAGTATCAGTGCACTGGATCAGTGCATTCTCTTAAAGTGACAGCACTTTCTTAATATTAATCAAACAGCAACAACAAAGAAATCACTCACTGCTCTTGATTAAATAGCTTTTGTAACTTTAATAAAGATTCATGTTTAATTTATACAGTCAAATAGGCAATGCTGTTTTACATTTCATTACTTTATTATTTTTATTATTTATTTTTATTTATTTTTATTTGACAGTATAGTTTTTCCCTAAACATAGCACATACCGAACAGTACCGAAACCGTGACTCTAAAACCATGATACAAACCGAACCGTGAGTAAGTTGAACCGTTCCACCCCTATCCAGGTCCTACTGATGTAACCTGCAGATTTATTATTATTATTATTATTTTTATTGGATATGCCAGTTCAATATAAATTTAGTCAGCTAGACTCCACTTGTCATTTCAGTTCAAACTTCAAAATGGACCCAATACTATCTCTCTCTCTCTCTCTCTCTCTCTCTCTCTCTATATATATATATATATATATATATATATATATATATATAATTTTTTTTTTTTTTTTTTACTTTTTCTACTTTTTCTAGCAAGTTCTTGGATGTTAACAACTATAAATCCGTAGACTATGTCTAATGCAAATGTGAATCCAGTCTTCCATTAGGTAGGATTTAAAGTATTCTGACATGAACAGGCCTACAGGTTAACTGGTGCATCCAAATACTTGAACCCGCATGAACGGTGATGTAGCCAACATAAGAGTGCAGGTTTTCACGAGGATGTCTGGCCACCTTCACGACCTGCCCTTCTCCTTGGTCTGTCGGCCATGAAAGGCTCAGGGCAGCTTAAGAGGAGAGATTTGACAGGGATAGAGATAAAAACATAGCTAATCCCTGCTCTGAAAAGAGTAATATATGAGAAAGAGTTAGGAAGAAGGGGAAGAGACAGAAAAAAAAGGAAAATTACTTTCTGGAATCCTTTGACAAAGGAAGTGAGGCTATCAGTGGAGAGATGCTGTCTAAATCCGTAGAGAAGAAGAGAAGGTTTAAATATGATGTCTTTTTTTTTTTTTTACAATCGGAGCTGCAACCTGGTCTGCCACTGAATCCAAGTATATCTTGTGTTTCTTTATGACTTCAGGTCCAGATCTCCATGGGCAGGATGTGAAGTGAGGCCAGTCTCTGGCACCTTCATTGATCTCTGTTGATCACAATCTTATTTGGTAATTTAAATGCTAATGCCACTTCTAATTGTGCAACAGGGGGAACGCAATCTGATATGGAGGAGCCAAAGATTTGCTGGTCTTTGTCTCAGATAGGATCCTCTCTGATTCAGAATTACTGTTAAAAGAGTGAGGAAATGACATTTGGGATTTTATTATGATGTGTCTCCTTCATCAGACCAGACCCAGACTAAATTAGCTATCTATCTGTCTGTCTGTCTTTCTATTAGTCTGTCTATCTATTTATCTGTCCATCTGTCTATCTGTCTCTCTATCTGTCCATCCATCTATCTACCTGAACGTCTGTCCATCTATCTGTCTTTCTGTCTATCTGTCATCCATCTATCTGTCTGTCTGTCCATCTGTCTATCTATCCATCTGTCCATCCATCTGTCCATGTATCTGTATGTTTATCTGTTCATCTGTGTATTTCTATCTGTTTGTCCGTCCGTCCATGTATCAGTCAGTCTATCTGTCCGTATGTCTGTTTATCTATCTGTCCATCTGGCTGTCTATCCGTCCATCTGTCCATCCATCCATCCATCCATGTATCTGTCTGTCTATCTGTCCATGCGTCCATCTGTCTTTCTAACCGTCTGTCTATCTATCTGACCATCAGTATATCTGTCTGTCTATCCATCCATCTGTACATGTATCTGTCTATCTGTTTGTCTGTGTATATGTCTCTGTCTGTCTGTCTATCCATCTGTCTGTCCACGTATCTGTCTGTCCACCATGTTTCACAGATGCTGTTATATGCTTTGGATCATGAGCTGTTCCAAGCCTTCTCCATACTTTATTCTTCCCGTCATTCTGGTACAGGTTGATCTTAATTTCAGCCGTCCAAAGAATGCTTTTCCAGAAGTGGTATGGCTTTTTTAGATGTGTTTTGGCAAAGTCTAATCTGGCCTTCTTTGCACCTTGTGGTGAACCCTATGTACTGTATTTGCTCTCGTGAAGTCTTCTCTTGATTGTAGACTTTGGCAGTTACACGTTTACCTCCTGGAGAGTGTTCTTCACTTGGCTGGATGTTGTGAAAGGGTTTTTCTTTACCATGGAGAGGATTCTCCGATCATCCACCACTGTTGTCCTCCGTGGACATCCAGGCCTTTTTATGTTGCTGAGCTCACCAGTGCATTCTTTTTTTTCTCTAAATGTACCAAACTGTTGATTTGGCCACTCCGAATGTTCCTGCTATCTCTCTGATGGATTTTTGTTTTTGAAGCCTAACAATTGTCTGTTTCACTTGTATGGATACATCCTGTGACCGCATGACGTGGGTTCACAGCAACAGCTTCCAAATGCAAATGGCACACTTACAATCAACTCTAGAACTTTTACCTGCTTAATTGATGTAGAAATAACGAAAGAATAGACCTCATCTGTCCATGAAATGGCTTTTGAGTCAATTGTCCAATTACTTATGGTCCCTTGAAAGAGGGGGGAGGTACATATTAAAGAGCTGTAATTCCTTAACATTTCCTTCAATTGTGATGAAAATACCCTCAAATTAATGCCCAGAGTGTGAACTTTAAGCACATATTCATTATGTAACTGTAACTTGAATATGTTTTGGTCTACAGCTAAAATAATAAAAAATTGTGCCTGTGTCCAAATATACTGCATATGGACCTAACTGTATGTGTCTTTTTATCTTTCCATCCATCTATCTGTCTGTCTATACGTCTGTTTATCTATCTGTCCGTCCATGCATCTGTCTATCTATTTAACCTTTTGCTTACCTGTCTGTCTATATGCGCATCCATCTATGCGACTATCTACCCGTCTGTCTGTCCATCCATCCATCCATCCATCCATGTATCTGTCTGATAGATAGATAGCTGGATAGATAGATAGATAGATAGATAGATAGATAGATAGATAGATTTTTTAGTTGCTGAGATTAAGCAAATTTCAGGTGCTGTGAAATCTCTTCAAGAAAACCTGAAGCTGATCCATATGGTTGTCTTTGGCTTATAATCAATCCTGTCATTGCCCTGTCACTGTAACATGCTTTCTGCTAGTGCACGGAAGTTAAATTATTGAAGCATAGCCTTTAATATCACTTCAGCTCTGGTTGTCAGAAGTCAATATCAGCCCACTTATGGGCCAAACTGCTCTCAAAAATCAAATAGTGCCACATTATTATCATACACAAGAACACATTTGGAATTTGGAATGAAGGAAATAGATTGCATCGATTATATACCTCTGTGTCAACATAAAATGAATTATTATCACAAACTTATCCCTAGGGATAGAAATTATGCTTTATTGCATTGTGCCTTTATCTGTTTTCACAGACTGCCCATCCATTGAGAATTGAATCACAGTGATTGACTCCTTGAACTGCCAGCAGCGTTTTTCATGATCAGCGACCAACAACCGTTAATGTGTCATTTAGGCCTCCGTGAGAACTGAGAATTATAGGAATCGACTATTTCTGACACACATCATATTAAAGTCATCAAGAGACACTGAGTTCACATACTCTGTATAGGTGTATGTGTCCCTGTTACCAGACTCTTTGTCATGACTCTGAAAAGCTTTGTTTTGTACTTCACCTTGATTTCAAAACTACTCCATTGTGACATTAAACACTGCATAAACACAAAGAATGACACAATCCTCAAACAAAAAACAAAAAAATAAATAAATGTCAAATGATCATGAAACATAAGGAATATTATTATATTGTATTATATTATATTATATTATTAATCTATTTAGTGTGTACAGCTTTAACTATAGTGTCCCCAAACTGTTTTACCCAGGTGTGCCTCACACGTCCTGAAAAGTGAAGCTGCGCACTCTTTGATCGCCCCCTGGTGGCTGGCTGCAGTACAGGTCATAAACCACGCCCTCTCCATGTAAACGAATAGGACTTGTGTCAAAATAAAAAAATAAATTACACTTTCAATACAATTTTCCGAAATATGGTTTTGGTCATTTAATGTAGTTGTTATTACGCCAATATATGTTCAATTGTTCAGTTTTGTGATGTTTCATTTTAGCTAGTAATTTGATGCTATAAAAACAGGGCATGTCGTTATGGTTGATTGGGTCTGCGGGAGTTTGGGCGGGAGTTTGATTCCGCGGCTCCACCTCACGACTCTATTGCGCAGACTCTGGCTCCAAACGAATCTCTACTGACAACGATGAGACGGCCTACAGAGCGGAGGTGAGTACCCTGACTAAATGGTGTCAGGAGAACCACCTCTCACTCAACATCGACAAGACCAAGGAGCTGGTGGTGGATTTCAGGAGACAGAGCAGAGAACACACACCCATCACCATCGACAAGACACCTGTGGAGCGGGTAAACAGCTTTAAGTTCCTCGGTGTTCACATCATCGAGGATCTCACATGGTCCACTCACACAGATGCAGTGCTGAAGAAGTCACATCAACGCCTCTTCTTCCTGAGACAGCTGAGGAAGTTTGGAATGAGCCCCAGCATCCTCAGATCATTCTACACCTGCACTGTGGAGAGCATCCTGACCGGATGCATCACCGCCTGGTTTGGAAACAGCACCGCTGGCAACCGCAAAGCTCTGCAAAGGGTTGTGCGAACTGCCCGCCACATTGTTGGAGGTGAGCTTCCCTCCCTCCAGGACATCTACACCAGGCGGTGTATAAGGAAAGCCCGGAGGATCACCAATAGGGATGTCAATTTTCAATAATTTCCATAATCGATCGTCGTTTAAATTAACGATCAATTAATCGATTAATCCTTAACCTTAACTACTGCAAAATGCCTCTATTGCAGTGGCATATAGTCACCGGCATGACAGGATGTGCAAATGCCACTCAAAACGCCAGCTTCCTCACCCGAATGAAAAGGGTTTTTAGTCTAAATAAAAGGCTAGTGGCAGGATGGTAAAATGAATGGATGTGATTACGATCATTTGATAAAAGGAAGAGAGCGCGCCTCATTATACACGGGATCATTATACTTTGTGTGCTGTTTCATATCCTGTCACGGAGACCGCTGAATGTGCCTTTTTAAATGGTTTCATGGTGCTCGTTTTTTTATTTTTAAAACATCATAGCAATGTTTGCAATTGACATTTATCGGGATTTAAAATAAAATGATCCCATACACAAGTACGGCACGTGGGGCTGTGACGCGCGGTCAGTGATCCGCTTCCAGAACCACCGGCGTTGCTACAAACACACTGTTACCCATTTGAAACATTTTAATGTGAGTATTATGACACAAGTGAGGTACAAAGCTTTGTTAATAAGAGAAATAATTGGTTAGCAGGCAAATGTTACATCGCGACCATGCTTTTTGATTCATGCCGTGCGCATACATTTAAATCAAGCCACGCGGCTTTGTGTTCTGTTTTTCTGGATGGTCACGAATTTAATATTATTTATTGTTTCTTTTCCCAAATCCTCACTGTCTCACCCTCTAGGTTCGCAGGTTTATTTTATTGTTGTTCACTTTTAATCACTGTTTTCGCATCTCTTACTGTGGTAAACGTGTGGGGGGAAATGAAAGATTTCGTGGCCATGAATTAAGAATTTGTTACTATGACTTAAATTGTTCCCGCATTTAAGTTAAATCATGGGTTTTCTAGGGCAGGGGTTTTCAAACTGTGGGTCGCACAAAGCCACTTGGCGGCAGCTAAATGACACACACACACAACACACACAGTTCCTAGGGCTGGACGATATACAAAGATTAATTACGAATTGCGATATTGCTCAGTGCGATTTTCGAATCGAAAAGGCCGGGATTTAAAACATGCGTTGCGTGTTTTGAAGCGCGGACGCGCACGAGTTGTAATAACAGTGAGGGTCTCAGAGCGACGGTTCATTATTAAAATGCTCGGTCCGCATTATTAATGAGAAGAAACTCTCTCACTTCACTGCGCTGTGTTCTGCATGAGATTGCATACACCGGAAAATTCAAATGTTGCGAAAACTGTATCAGGTAGGCTGTTCATTAATTTCTATCGTCTGTTTGAACTCTGCACTGTATCTTTCCGAGAGATGTAAAGAGTTTGTTGTTTTCGTTCCTTCATATGCATTTAATCCATAAACTGTCCGTAAAAAGCATTTCACATGTGCGGGTTGAGCGGGGCACAAATGCGGGGTTAATTGTAACACTATACAAACATTTCCACATGTTAGCAAAACAGAATTTACAGAATGTCCTATTATTTCCTTGCCATATCATCACTATATAGAGAAAAAAATGTAAAAAAAAATCTTTTGAAGATATAGCTGAACATTTATTTAACCATTGCAAAAGTAAATTTCTGGCTGAAGTAAATTTGTCTTCTCGTTTTTTAGTGTTTATTTAAAATGAGACGCATATGTTTATTATTTTTACAATTATTTCAAAATTATTTTAATCTCTAAACTGTTTGAGAATTCTGCTTCGCTTCTTATGCTTTGCTAAAATAAAATAAAAAAGTGTTGGGTTGTGAGGGCACATTTTTTTATAGCACTCGCAGCGCAGATTACAGTTCATAACCGCACCAGAATGAGCGCGTTTCCAGGTTTTATGGACATATTTTTAGACTCGTTAACGTCTGTAAATTAAGAAATTAAAACGTAAATATTAGTAGTGGATGTTTACAGTGGTACTAGCCTATAAAATAAAATGGTTATTTTTCTTAGATACTTAATTTCTGCCATATTATGCTTTTAATTATGATTAAGCTTATAGTAATGTCAATTGTTTTTTTTATCTCAAATATTTTGGTGGGTCTTGAAATAGATTATACTTGTCTAGGTGGGTCGTGGAATGGAAAAGTTTGGGAACCCCTGTTCTAGGGAACAAATTAATGAAACATGGACAGCTGCCACAAATTAATATGTCATAGGAACGAATTAACAAGTTGTATGAATGAATAGACTGTCCTGCTCGCGTGCGCAGCCCTGTCAAAGCGAAGTGCCCGATATGCAATAATTATCTAGAGAAATTATAATTGAACATGACTTATTACTACATTTCAATGCAAAAGAACTTTGTACTGTATCTGGTTTAATGTACTTTTAAAGTTTGGATCATATTAAAAGCTAGTTTGTACATTAGTAAATTATTTTCGTGTAAGATCCAGCCCCTTCACCATCACTCACAGCCGTTTGCACGTGTTTTGCGCACGAGCCACACGCACCCCAAAATTAAACTGCTTAATCGACCATCGATAGCTTTTATCGATTACGTCTCTTATCGACAATTAATCGATCGTCGATTAATCGTTGACATCCCTAATCACCAATGACTCCAGCCACCCGTCCCACAGACTGTTCTCTCTGCTGCCCTCAGGAAGACGTCTCCGCAGCATCCGATCCCGCACTAGCCGACTGAGGGATAGCTTTTTCCCTCAGGCTATCAGGCTAATGAACAGCCAGAACTAATACACCCTACAGCATGCTCCCACTTTACGATATGCCATGCACTGCACTTTAACTCCACAGTTCAATCTGGACTACACGTACACTGCACTAATACAACAATCTATCTGCTACCACTGGATACCATCCAATGCACATCCATGAAATTTGCGTATCCAGCTTATGTACAATCTACTGCACCGTTGCACATTACTGTGTATGTATATATGTGTACATGTATGTGTACATAATGTAGAATGTGTACATACGGTGTATAATGTGTATTGATAACTAAGTATGTCTAATAGTACACTGTGTGTACTGAGTATATGAAGGTGTATATTGCACATTGTCATCTGTATAAGTCTGTAAGTATGTAATGGTACTGTCTTTATGTTAATTGTTTCTGCACTGTCTGGAGCACGCTCTCAAGAATTTCACTCATCAAGGCACATGTGCTGTGATGATGTGACAATAAACGTGATTTGATTTGATTTGATACTGCGCAGACTCCAAATTATGTCATTTTCTCAAGATGGCAACGGCCATACTGAGAACCTTTGGCTTCACTTTTCTATAGTGAAAAGAAGTGGAGACGCGTTGTCCATCTTTTTTTTACAGTCTATTGTTTACCCTCCATTACACCAAAATGTCAAAATCTACTTCAGCAATCAATGTTTGAAAACTAATTTGAGGAACTTTCATTTTTTAATATCACACAGTCAAAACGGTTCCTAATAGAATTACAAACATAGACAAGCACAGATACGACAGCTCTACAATCACTGAAACACCAACAACAAGCAGCAGTAGATGCGGACCACTGTTCACCAGGGACTCATATTCTGGACATGCAGACAGAAACATGCTTTCAGGCAACACAGGGAGAGAAAAGCGACCAATGAAGGTTAGGGAGTTTTAGCATATAGAGCAGAGTTTGCAGTGTGAGTCAGTGTAAAGTAGTTTTAGTTTTACAAGTAAAGCTAGATGAGAATCCTCTTGAGGAATGATTGTTACACAAATAACTTTTCATCAAAAGAGTGCACGATGAAAGCGCACACTTCAAAAAGCTTTGTAGCTTGCACACATCATTTAGGCCTTTCTTCATCTCTGGCTACTGCAAAGTCATCTAAAAACTGTACTGCGTTTGTGTCTGGTCAAAACTATTAAAACTTTGGCTGGGCAGTACAAGGAATTCATACAAACCGTTTTTTTTTTTTTTTTTTTTTTTCTAGACTTATAATATAAGAGAGACAGGGGGAGTGGTCTACTCATTTTAGTTAAATATGTTTGTTTTTTTGCACCATGTCATGTCTCAAATTTTGATATAATTCCTTGATTTATCTGATACAAACTAAATTAGTTTATAAATCTACAATTTATCCTTTAACATGAACATTGGATTATAATTTATGGTGTTAATTAAATTTATTTCAAATAATCATTATGTCACCCCACATCAAATTAAACAAGAGGACTTGTAGATTGAATGACTGAATGAATGAATGAATGAATGAATTTCTTATAATTGTGATAAAGAATAAAGAAAAAAAAATCTTTAGTATTTTTGTCTTCTTTTCCAGTACACATATCTAAACATTCTTAATTCATAATATATACTTGAGAAACAAAATTACTTAAGATATTAAGTGGGGTGCTAGTGGGCTGTGAAAAATAAAAGGGAAAACAAGATTATTTTCTAACAGTATTGGCATGATTTTTTCACCTTCTTTTAAGCATAAATATTTTAATACAACATTTTACACTCAAATACTCTTAATTAAGAATAATTTTGTTCTTAAGTAGAATGCATCTTGCATTAAGAATGTTTGGTTATTTGTACTGGAAATATGACAGAAATTCTGATTGATTGATTGATTGATTGAATGATTGATTAATTCATTCACAACTTTATTTCTCACAGATTTGCGGTTACATATAATAATAATAATAATAATAATATTAATCTATTAATAATAATAATCTCCTGTTCATCTTTTTTTTTTTTTATTAATGCTCAAATGCTGCTCACACAGAGCTCAAAACAGACAGAACTGGAGGCCATCATGCCACACAGAGACTATATGAGGGGAAATTCAGAAAGGGGGTTGACTAGGAGGCCGTGGCCTTTACTTTCCTGGTGGGGGATTCGGGTTTCTCTGGGGCCTCAGTCCCAGGGGCCTCTGGCTTTGTCACACAGCTATCAGCCACAGCGATGCTGGGATCCAGGGAGAGAGAGAAAGAGTGGTTACTGAAGCAAAGCAGCAGAGAAAGACAGCAAGCGAGAGGAGAGCCTCATTTGTTCCTAATTCATTCCTGTGAGACGAAATCAGCGTGCTTTATTTGTCTCTTTAGGCCTGTCGATTGATTGCGAGAGAGAACGTGGGCAGATGCCAGGTCTTTAGCAGGCTACTCCATCTTAGGTGCCGTTTCACAGGGTCGACTGAAGCGTATTGACTCTTGACACAGATAAAAGGTGCGACTGGATGCGTGTTAGAGCTACAGCCGAACGCTTTGCTTTGACAGTTATTGCAGCTGCACGGGGTGATTTACATTTACCGACGAACACAAGTGCTCCATTTATTGCTGGGTGGTAAATTTAGAATTCTTGTGGGAAAACAACAGCACTACGTTAAATTATGATGATTTGAAAACCCTCTTATTTTTTCCTTTATAAATAATGACAGTCATGACAAACAACATAAATTACATTTAGACAGGAAAAATAAGGCATCCTGAGTAAATCACAGTGGGACAAAAGGAGAAAGCAAACAAACAGCTAAGAGGCCTACAGTAGACACTGATAAAAAAAAGTGTTTGTGAAGCTGTAAATAAAACAATGATTATTGAAGTATACATGTATTGAAGCCCTACTAGGCCATGCATTATTTTTTACTTTTTTTTTTTTTCTTGATCCCAACTTAATTTTTCTCGTGATCTCGAGTTAACAAAAGTAATTTTCTCTACATAAAAAAGTGAACGAGAAATCTTGTGCCTTGAAAGTGAGACTGGTGTTTCATTCACACCGACTCGGCAATAAAGTTGCATACCTAACAGCTTCTTTCTCCAGTGCCAAAACAGCTTTAGTTTTGTCGAGATCACAAGAAATTTAAGTTGTGATCACGAGAAAACAAGAAAGAAAAAATAATGCATGGCCTTTTTTGGCTTCCTTGGTGCTACAAGAAAATACTATTTCAGACCTTTTCCTTCAATTTGTTTTACTAATGAATAATTAAGTAAATGTGTTACTTGCTGTTTCTTCGCACGTAACTGGAACATTTATTAGCAATTTCTAAGTTAAAAAAAAGTTTCTACACCATTTTAGTGCATTTGCTATTAAATCGAATGTTATGAATATCATGAATTATTAAATCATAAATGTGTATGCCGGTTTGTTAAAATATTGTTTAATAATAATAATAAAGACCATCGTTCCAACTGATGCTTAGACCTGCTTCCAAACTCAAATATCAAGCTTTCAAATCATAAAACGAAATGGCATGGATTTCGTGAGAGTCCCTCAAATGAGCATCATAATTTCATCTCTGAGGTAATTAAGAACTCAGGTGGATCCTGTGCCAGATTTCATGCACCCTCACACTGGTTTGCCAGGGCGATATTCCCATGAAGGACAGAAGCCAACACTCTCCAGTGAGGGATTAATTACCCTCTCAGAAGGACAGATTACCACCAACTTTAAATATCACAAGTTAAATGGGGATAAACGGCAATATGCTGATTTACTGATCCAAGTGACTCAATGTGGGTTGAAAGTGATATTAATACCTATGTTTCAGTGTTCTTGAACTGAAGTTTCTAATAGGACCCGTTCGTGAAGCAGGCAGGGTGAGTCCACATCTACCCATGGCAGAAAAAGAAAGCCACATGTCCACACATTCATCTGCGTTTATAATTTATATGAGGGCAGTGGCCACACTGAATTTTGGCCTGCTCACTGAGCATTCTGGGAAGCATCTCAGAGAGAATAGTTAGCTGGAAACTGGTTGCAAGTCCTGTGCAATATGTTTAAGCATTCTCGGCTTCACAAATTAGCTAAATATTGTCAGGACTGAGTTACCCAGGACCACATCAGGTCAGAAGTCAGTGTTACATGATGAACATATTGCTGATCAACTATCACTCACTATCTGCTGTCATAACATTGATATCTTACATACTGTAAGAATGTGAAATATTGTAAATATCTAGCGTCAGCGTTAGTTCTGGCAGGTCACGTGAGTCAAGCTTGCATCAGCTGACTCTCAGCTGATCAAATCAACCTATAGGAATATGACACCTATCACGGCATCCCTACACGGCATCCCTACATAAGGGCTATTCAGTATTATTCAGCAGCTTGCTTGCTCGGAAGCAAATTGCCCTCCTCCATCCCCAACTCCTCCTTTCGCCACAGTCAGGACTTGGCATCTGACATTCCTGTTGAATCAGACTCCCTAATCTTGAGTAATGTGCTACACTAAATGTAATTAAGTACATTAATGATATCTGCTTGGCTCTGTTCTGTTAACCCTTGGGGGGTTATTATTGCTGCTCTCCCTGCTCATTCATGACAGGCTGCATGGATGGGCAGGGAGTTTTTGCCCAGAACAGAACCATACCGCCAAACCAAACTGTATGCTAAGTGTCTATCATTGACGATAGTGGTCCTGATAGAGTTACCTATAAGAGACAAAAGTGATACATCTGATAAAATTATTTACGACAAACACATACATTTGATGATTGGTAAATTTAGATTAACTTACACAACTGCATACAATTATTAAGCCATATATCTTGATTTTTTTTTCTTGTCATATTTCCCAAAGGAGTCCCCCCCCCACCTTTTTTTTTTTTGTTTTTTTTGTTTTTGCATGAACCTCACTTTGTTATTCACGCAACAAGAAAAAAAGTCGTATTATCTTATTTAATTTTGCATTTTAAACAAGAGTATCTTGTTTTAGGATTTTTTTTTTACTTTTTTAAGTTCTATTTAAAGGAATGGTTCACCCCGAAATTAAAGTTTTCATTGGATAAAACAATATTATGGATAGAGGACTCATATTTAGCAATGGTTTGAAAATGAAAAACATCTTAATGATGGATTTGTTTCTTACAAATACATAGCTTTTCACTTCAAAAGACGTTAATTGATGGTCTGGAGTCTTATGGATTACTTGTGGATTTTTGTGATGTTTTTAGCAGCTGTTTGGACTCTCATTCTGACGGCACCCATTCACTGCAGAGGATACATTAGTGAGCAAGTGATGTAATGATACATTTTTACAAATCTGCTGAGATGAAGAAACAAACTCATCTATATAATTTCAGCAGATTGATTGATTGATTAATTGTTTATTTATTTAAATAATTAATTAATTAATTATATATATTTTTTTTACTATTGCTTTAATAACCACGGTCAGGAAATGCTGAAATGTCAATTACCCTGCTTAAAGCTCTTGCCTTTTTGTGTAATAGTATGCACATATTTTTTAATATACTTGCTTGGAAAGATTTAAAGTGAACAATGATCAAAATTATAGTAAATGACCAACCTAATTTTATATTTGACTATATTTTTTTGTTATTGTTCAGATTATGGTCACATCAGTGCAGTGCAGACAAAAGCACCCTTGGGTGTCAGAGAGGAAGAAAAAGTGGCTGTTGAAGAGGACCAAGATGTCATGGGAAGATGTTTTTGTGAAGTTTTCATGCATGTCAGCAAGTCACTAACATGTTCCCCCTATTTTGTATAGGTCACTGGAACATTTCCCCTTTAAAACATCTCCACTCTCACTGAATTTAATGCCACAAGTTATATGCCACAGACAACATCCACACAAATCAATGTACTTTCAGTATGTAATACTTATCTTTGTAACTTATCTTTATTTTATGCATTAGTTTAATAATTGCATTAATCTTTTCAATAATTTAATTATTAATATTTTATTTCAATAGTTCACTTTAGACTTCAAACAATAACTATATAACTATAAGTAACTCTGCAACTACATGTCAACTAAATTTCATTAGAGATATTATGGTCTTTAAAGTTTCAATGTTATTTTTACGATTACTGCACAATGATTTTTTGAGTACTTGTTCAGTTGCAATTGCAATTTGGGAAATAGTCTGTAATTCTGAGATCATTTGGACAATTGTTTCTACGATTTACTTATAATCAGGGGTGTCATGCGCTCATTATTTTCGAGGGGGCACGAGTTGGGGGGGGGGTCGTCATGTGACACACAGCAGCCAACAGCACTTGTGTTTTATTTATTGTTTCCTTTTTATTCGAAACATTCCCAAAAGCATTAACTATATCATGAAATATCTTGATTCTCACCTTTATTATGTTGATCTATAGTGGGTGATGGTCAAAGTAACCTAATAATGTAATCTTTTATGGGTGTCATGCCATAACATATTTTTTATATGACTGACTTTATATTTAATGTGAATTTAACATTGAAAGTTAATGTGAATTAAAAACATTGCAAGCTAGGCTACTAATCATAACACTTTCATTGTACAGAAAGAGAGCAAAGAACATTTTCATTATCAAAGAACATTTCTGGAGTCTAGTTCAAGCACTCTCAAAAACTCCCATTAAACGTTCTAATCACTCTGGTGTGATACTAATCGGCTATTTTTTTCTCTTTTGGAAGCTGCATTCAAAATCCACTTGGCTCAAAAATCTGAGGGGGCACGTGCCCCCTCACTTTGAACGGGCATGACACCTCTGCTTATAATGCTTCTAGAAAACATGGACCAGAATGGTATAGCTTATCATTATTCATTTCTAACAAATAGCCTTTTCTACTATAGATACTCCCAATCACCGTAGATCATCAGGGCCAAAGTTTCGGTCTTTACTGAGTTCCCATGTAGCCCTGAGTTTTGTGAAGTGTGCGCTTCAAACCGGTGACTGTCAAGTGTTCTGTTTATTTGCCATGCTTGGGGATTTGACAGGCTCTGGTGCTAATCTGATGTGCCTCCTGCAATCAGCCCTGATTGAAACACCTGTCTCTCAGATGGAGAAATGGACAAATCAGGTCTACATAGCAATCAGGAAACCTCTTTAACAAATAGGTAACATGCTCTTAAGCAATCAAGTGCATCCACTAACAGCAAAATGAGAGATGCATTCATAAATGCTTCTTTTCTGGATATTTTAAGTGCGATGACCCTAAAGTATTGAAGGTTGTTCTTTCATTAAGGTGCCTAGAAGCCCAGCATTATGATGAGATGATGCAGAGTTATACTTTCAGAAACAGCCGCTGAAGTCTTAAATGTTCACTCCAGTTGGGTCGCTGGAGATTCTGAAGTGTAATTCTTCTTAATGACAATGACAGGCTCTGCATTACAGTTTCAATCACCTCTTTCTCCAACCTTCAAAAGCAGGCAGCATTAATAAAAACTCATCTTTATGGTGATCCACAAATAATTCAAAATGCTTTTTTTTTTTTTTTTACACTTTTACTTTTTATTATTATTATTATTTATTTTTTTGTCAACCAGGATTGCAGCTGTATGTCAGTGGATATAGATCACAACCACAATATATACATTTTTAAAGATTATTTTACAGTGAAATATTACAATAGTAATATTTCTTATTTAATTTGTATTTGATATTTTTAACATTTGTTTTCAAATAATAATAATAACATTGTTGTTGTTGTTTAAAACCATTTTATTTTACAGTGAAATGTCACAATAATAATATTTATTATTTTGTATTTATTTAGTGATTTTTATCATTTTATTTATTAACAATACTTCTACTACTACTACTAATAATAATAATTATTTTTATTATTATATATTATTATTTTTTTATTTAATTTTTTTATTAAATGTTCCCTCCTGGTGGAAAGAAAATGGAACTCAATCCGAGCAGCTGAGTCTTTAGCCATCTTCAAGAATCGGCTAAAAACACGTCTCTTCCATCTTTATTTGACCCTCTAACTCTAGCACTCTCTATTCTAATTCTATTCTTAAGCTAACTGAGACTTGTTATAGCACTTGCATATCATTGCTCTTTTGTTGATTTTGATTACTTCCATTGTCCTCATTTGTAAGTCGCTTTGGATAAAAGTATCTGCTAAATAGCTAAATGTAAATGTAATTGTAATTGTTGTTGTTGTTGTCATCGTTATTTTTATTACTATATTGGTATTCAGTCACAAAAATTGGGCAAAATTGTGTAGGCTTACAAACATGCACAACAAATCTGCACATCTTTAAAATTGCAATCATAATTTTTACTTTATTTAGATTTAATTTGAATGATGATTGATTGATTGATTGATTGATTGATTGATTGATTGATTGGTTGGTTGGTTTTATTGATTGATTGATTGATTGATTGATTGATATTTAATTACAAAAGCAGCAAGGTTTGCTTGCATTGGAGCAAGAGATTTGTTTGCATCTTGCTTTATGATTTCACTAAAATCCCATAAACAAAATAAAACTTCTGTTCAGCGCTTCTGCTATGTTACTGTAGATTGATCCCTGCTGTAAGCAATTTCATAAAGTGGTGGGGACAAAATTGGCCATGGAAAAAAGTGCCCACAATCATTGTCACCTGTGAGTGAAGTACTTACAGATCGTTGTCTGTTTCTGTACGGGGCTTCTGTCCTCTCCTGTACACCATACATATTGTGGCCACCACTCCTAAAATCAGACCGGCCACCAACACAACTCCCAAGATGCCAAAAATACCGCCAGGAGGTCCCTGTGGCATCGGCTTTTCTGCAGGAGAAGAGAAAGAAAGAGCATTATGAATTGTGCCTGATTCATCCCACCATCATTAAACAATGAACGATTCTGAATCACAAATATAAGAGTTTGCAGGCTGACACAGCACCAGCTGACCACAGATAATCAAAACATCATGTGTTTACACTCCTTCATTCCTGCATGTTAAGTCAGCGTGAAGAAAACGCAGTGTGGGATCAAGAATTATTTTCTATTTAATTGTTTGCATCTTTTCCTCAGATACATTATTTAATCAACAATTAGGCCTAATATTGACAACAGGTTTTACTTTGGAAGCAGAATTCCAGTCAGTGTTTTTTTAAGAGACATGATGGTTGAGGTCAGAGCTTAAAGGGACAGTTCACCTAAAATGAACATTCTGGCATTATATACCCTTAAGTTGTTCCAAACCTGTATGGGTTTCTTTCTTCGGTTGAGAAAGAAAGAAAGAAAGAAAGAAACTATGGAAATATCTTCTTTGGTGTGCAGCAGAATAAAGACATTCATACAGGTTTGGAATTGAGGGTTAGTAAATGGTGAAGAAATTTTATATTTGGGGTAGACTATTCCTTTAAAAAGGAAGATAGCAGTGTTAGAAGCACATAAATGAAAAATGAAAGTAGCGACAGACCTTTTCTTCCATTATTTGACATATATCTGAGTGTAATGGCTTATTGAAAAAGAAAATTGGATTTGGCACTCCAAAAATTACAAGGTCAAAAAAATAAAATAAATGCATGGACAGAAGGGTTAACAGAAGGGTCTATATCTGTTTGGAAAATAGAATAGGGTGAATTTTCATTTATGCCAAAAAACAACCAAAACAAATTCATACTGTATCAAACACACATCTTATAATAAAGGTATAGGCATAGATCATAACATAAAATTATATCATTTTTTTCACCAACACATCATCTTGAATGCATATGACTTTCAAGGCTTGTGCAAATTCAGAATTTGAGCAAAGTAAAAAAAAAAACGCCATTGCCTACTGGAACTTGAACTGAAATAAGAAATAGAGGCCTGTCAAGCCAACATTGACATTTTATCTCGACTTGCTTTTTTTTTTTTTTTTTTGCAGTTGAATAAATCTGAAATTCAAAGTGGAATATGAATTTCTTAGAATTTTAATTCATTTTAATTGAGGTTTGAAATTCAGTTCTAGTTCCTGTTTGCTATATACATTCATATTCAGGAACTAAACTAAAATTTACAAAGCATCATAGGAAAAATTATTCAAAAGGTCAATAAAAACCATTTCTTTCTTTGGACTATTCTGGTTTTAATCTGGTCTGATTCTAATCTTTAACTGGTTATCCGCACAAACTAACACAGGCAGCAACAAAACACAACAACAACTTGTTGTCCTTCCTGATGTTACTCTTAAAAAAATTAAATGTGCATTACAACGCAAGGTCAACACAACACTTTAAGTCTCTCTTTGCGAGAGGTTACATTCTCACAACCTTTGAGACTGAGAGCAAATATATGTGTGAATTTCAGTCGATACTGTTGAGGTGTGAAGGTAAAGAGGTTTCTTCTGTAATCCTTGCATCAGGGCTGAAAGCAGCAGTTTCCTTTGTATTTCAGCAGATAAAACTCAGGCTGGAAACACAAAAGCCACAGTGCAGTGATTTCCACAGGCTAATAATATTAGCTTCTTGGTAGATTGAACCGTTAACATTTACCTAAGTAACTAGGTTGTTTTAGGACTGCAGTCAACCAACCACATAAATATTGTTTATGATTTTTTTTTAGCATGTGGTTTCAGCAAAAGTGCACGAACTTAGGTGCTCCCTGTGAGAGCACTATAATTTTAGATGTTAATATTTATGCAAAAATACCAGCAAAAACAATCAGACATAATGCATTCCAGCAAAAGCACATTCTCACATGTAACCCAAGTGAGCAGCTGCTCGTGGGTGTTAAGCCACTGGGTTTTTTTGGCAGACTATTGGGGCAAATATGTTCTGAAGACTGCGGCAGCTGTATGCTGACTTTATGATTGGCCTCTATTTTGTGTCAAAAACAGTCAATGTTGGCAGCAAACATGGCAACCGATTCCACTGTCAGGGGTATCTCATAAAACTGGTGCAGTGTGACTGATGGCCAGCAGGGGGTGAGAGCGTTCACGGTGGCACCATATGTGCTACAATCAGTCACATGTCATAACTCGTCTGCATAGACTAGACTACCCATCCAAATTATGCTCAGACGTGCGACACTTAGATTTAATCATTAAATACAGCAGATGACAGAATTACTGTCGACAGGAACCAGGCCAAGAAATGTAATATAACTGAACACAATAAGCGAGAACTCTTTGTGGCTTCGGTGCTATTTTTCTAATGCTCATGTCATAAATAACATTTAATTCTGCTGTTTGATGGCGTTCTGGCTTGTTTTGCAAGATATTTTGTGCTTCCATGGCTTTCTATGAGATTGTGCTGTCATATACTGAGTGCCGAGTTTGATCGATTTGCTTGTTTGATTGATTTACATACAAGTGCTTTTACAGCCGGGAATGTTTTATTGCTCAGTGGTTGATCTTTCACAGTTTGAAAGACTTTATGGAGGTCTCAGCTGTTTCATTGAAATATCAACTTTGTCTGCTTTTGATAAAATTCATTAAGAGAAATAAAACAATTGACGCAAATGAGAGACGTTTGGACAGAGAACGAGTATAGAGAGCTATAAAATTGAAATGGTTGCACTGGAAGAATTTGACAAGAAATACTGGAGTATTTCAAAATCTGAGCACAGTTTGACACATAATTTTGAAACTCTAGAAGAGAAAAATGTGGGATTAATGAGGTGTTTTTTTGTTTTTTTCTGAAAGATGAAAAAACTGAGACATAGAACATTCGTGTCTCTCTATTTAATCGCATTGCTGTCTAGAAGAAACAACTCAGATATTGAATAGTTTCTATTTCCTGTCGGAGGTCTACCTGTTTGAAATGTAAGACTGCAGCTGAAGTTAATTTCTCTTTGCAAGTCTAGTTATTGACTCAAGCTAAGAGCAACATTTTGGCATAGCTATAAAATTAAAATGGATAGCAAAGTGTTAATTTGATGAGAGTTCATATTGGTATCCTTGACTTTTGATTGCAGAATTTGGTATCTTGGTAAATCTGAGCACAGTTCGAGACATTATTGTTATCTATTATGAAACTTTAGAATAAAAACATTTTTTTTTTTTTTAGTGGATAATTTTTTTTTTTGGAAGCGAAACACTTTAATCTCCATTTGCTCTCTATTTAATCTCATTGCTGTCTAGAAGGAGTAATTTGAATATTAAAGAGATCTCATTTGTAACTTGTATATCCTATGGGAGTTCAAACTCTATTGGTTTGAAATGTAAGACTGCAATTGAAGTGAATTTCTCTTTGCAAGTCTAGTTACTAACTCAAGCTAAAAGAGACGTTTTGACAATTTAACTGGATAACACAGTATTAATTTGATGAGAAATACTGGAGTTCATATTGATGTCTTTGACTTTTGATTGCAGAATTTATCATCTTGGCAAATCTGAGCACAATTTCAGGTATTATTTATATCTATTCTGAAACTCTAGAAGAGAAACGTGGGATTATTGAGGTGTAGAAAAACTTGGAAGCGAGACACTTGAGTCTCTGTTTGCTTTCTATTTAATCTCATTGATGTCTATATTTGTTTTATTTAATATTAAAGAGACCTCATTTGTAACTTGTATTTCCTCTGGGAGTTCAAACTCTATTGGTTTTAAATGTAAGACTGCAGTTGAAGTCTATTTCTCTTTTTAAGTCTACGTCTGGGGTAGAAGCCAAGAAAGACATTTGGATCTGATATTAAGTGTCCAGAAAATAGTTTTTACTCTTTTTTAAAAAGTAATTGGTATGTCCTAATAATGTGATATGAAAAAAAAGATATGTGATATAATTATATGACTATCATTGTTGCTAAGAAAGGGTGGATCTGTCCTTGCATGAATCAGTATTTTTCATTAAACTCTAATCCTCAATCACTGGCTGATCCAAGATTATGAACACGGATTTATAAAGTTTCATCCATGCCAAAAAAGCGTATGCATTCTCGCTGATTCAATAGTACTAGAAAGACGGGCAGAAAACAGAATAATGCATTCTCATGAATCTTTAACTGCTGAGTACTCCATCAAACATCAAGGCACAATGGCTCAGACTCACTTCCAGAGATCCCGAATTGAATGGCAGAGCAGCATTAGGATTCCATCCTCAAACAGAGTCTGCCAACCTCAATAAGCAAAACCTAGCAAACCTAGGGCAGAATCAATGGCTGCTCCCCTAGTACTCTGAGAATCTCTAAACACTTTCAAGACTCTACTGAGTAAGACGCCTATCTATAGCCCCCATGATGTCTTCATTATTATCTGACCATGACTGTCTCTCCCGACACGACGAAGCTTCTGTCCCAGGGGTATTTTTTATTTTTTTCTCCGACAGCCTCTGATCGCTTGGCTGACTCTCTCTAGAGCACAATGACGGACATTCAGAGCACCACTTCACATAAAGGCGAACAATGGCTGCGCAAGCCTCCACACCTGTAAACTGCCCCACACCGCTCTCACTTTGTGCTTGACACTCAGCGTGGACAGTGTAAGCAATTACATGTCACTTCGGGACAACTGCTTTTGGGTCCCTCACTGACCTCAGGCACTGTGCTTTCTGCAGTCTACTTGGAAGTTATGGTGTTTGAAACCTCCAAACGGCAGGAAAAATACTTCACAAAAAAAGTATTCTACACATTGGTATTTTTAAAAGACACAGACCAAAAATGACAATTAATGGCTCGTTTCCACTGAGCGGTATGGTTCGGTATAGTACGGTACGGTACGCAATTATTTCCGTTTCCACTGTCAGAAGTTGTGAATGGTACCAAAATAGCGAACCGTACGGTACCACTTTTTTGGTACCCTTCCGTTGGGGTACCTAGCACAGCAAAGGGTACCAAAAGGGTGGAGCTAAACTCACTGCAGAAGTTGATTGGTTGAAGGGGATAAAGCTTCTCCTTCACTCGTTCCGCTCTGCTGTCCGTGTTGGGCTTATTTACATCAGAGTGCGCAAACAAAAAAAAATACAAACCCGATTCCAAAAAAGTTGGGACACTGTACAAATTGTGAATAAAACAGAATGCAATGATGTGGAAGTTTCAAATTTCAATATTTTATTCAGAATACAACATAGATGACATCAAATGTTTAAACTGAGAAAATGTATCATTTTAAGGGAAAAATAAGTTGATTTTAAATTTCATGGCATCAACACATCTCAAAAAAGTTGGGACAAGGCCATGTTTACCACTGTGTGGCATCCCCTCTTCTTTTTATAACAGTCTGCAAACGTCTGGGGACTGAGGAGACAAGTTGCTCAAGTTTAGGAATAGGAATGTTGTCCCATTCTTGTCTAATACAGGCTTCTAGTTGCTCAACTGTCTTAGGTCTTCTTTGTCGCATCTTCCTCTTTATGATGCGCCAAATGTTTTCTATGGGTGAAAGATCTGGACTGCAGGCTGGCCATTTCAGTACCCGGATCCTTCTTCTACGCAGCCATGATGTTGTAATTGATGCAGTATGTGGTCTGGCATTGTCATGTTGGAAAATGCAAGGTCTTCCCTGAAAGAGACGACGTCTGGATGGGAGCATATGTTGTTCTAGAACTTGGATATACCTTTCAGCATTGATGGTGCCTTTCCAGATGTGTAAGCTGCCCATGCCACACGCACTCATGCAACCCCATACCATCAGAGATGCAGGCTTCTGAACTGAGCGCTGATAACAACTTGGGTTGTCCTTGTCCTCTTTAGTCCGGATGACATGGCGTCCCAGTTTTCCAAAAAGAACTTCAAATTTTGATTCGTCTGACCACAGAACAGTTTTCCACTTTGCCACAGTCCATTTTAAATGAGCCTTGGCCCAGAGAAAATGCCTGCGCTTCTGGATCATGTTTAGATATGGCTTCTTTTTTGACCTATAGAGTTTTAGCCGGCAACGGCGAATGGCACGGTGGATTGTGTTCACCGACAATGTTTTCTGGAAGTATTCCTGAGCCCATGTTGTGATTTCCATTACAGTAGCATTCCTGTATGTGATGAAGTGCCGTCTAAGGGCCCGAAGATCACGGGCATCCAGTATGGTTTTCCGGCCTTGACCCTTACGCACAGAGATTGTTCCAGATTCTCTGAATCTTTGGATGATATTATGCACTGTAGATGATGATAACTTCAAACTCTTTGCAATTTTTCTCTGAGAAACTCCTTTCTGATATTGCTCCACTATTTTTCGCCGCAGCATTGGGGGAATTGGTGATCCTCTTCCCATCTTGACTTCTGAGAGACACTGCCACTCTGAGAGGCTCTTTTTATACCCAATCATGTTGCCAATTGACCTAATAAGTTGCAAATTGGTCCTCCAGCTGTTCCTTATATGTACATTTAACTTTTCCGGCCTCTTATTGCTACCTGTCCCAACTTTTTTGGAATGTGTAGCTCTCATGAAATCCAAAATGAGCCAATATTTGGCTTGACATTTCAAAATGTCTCACTTTCAACATTTGATATGTTATCTATATTCTATTGTGAATAAAATATAAGTTTATGAGATTTGTAAATTATTGCATTCCTTTTTTATTCACAATTTGTACAGTGTCCCAACTTTTTTGGAATCGGGTTTGTATAATAGTGTATTTGATGATTTTATATTTTCACACAGACAATAGCCGTTTCTCAATATACGTTATTGTCTGTTCTTGTGGACTTGTGAAACGGCATTGCCCAAAAACCAGCGTAATTTTCAAAATATTACTGTTATCGTGTCATGAAATGGAGTTTTAAGAGTTTTTCAGGCAAGAATGTAGTTGTTTAAAACTCAAATCTGCGGTTTATTTATAAAGATAGCGCATATTTAGAGGAGATCACGTGACCCTTCGACTTCGATGCACGCGTAGTCTTTCGCTCTGCTGACTTTGTCAAATATTTTATTATCCTGTCAGTAAATTTCGAACCATTTTGCATCGGACTCATCATGAGTGTTTCAACAGTCAAAGGCAATCGGAAAAGAGAGATTGGGCAATCGCCAATAAAGAAAAAATTCAGGGATTCCACCATCTCCAGAGAGGATATTGACGAGGCTATTGCTAACGGTATCAAGCTTGCATTTAAAGAAGAGCAAAGCACTTTGGATTTGGTTGTGACTTCGGCAGTAAGAGATGCTGTGGACTCTGTGCTGATTCCAGAATTATGTAAACTACGTGAGGACATGCAAGCGACTAACAATTCGGTTAAAGAGCTAAGAGGGGGGTTTGAGGCCATGGCTGCCGCGGCGAAGCAGACACGTGACCGCATTGATTCTGTTCAGGCAACTGCACGTTTAATCTTTCCAAGTGGATTCCTTCCCTGAAAGGTCGTAACATCGAGATTGACCGGGCACACCGCGTATATGATGGAAGGAAAAACTCCGATCGGCCGCGTACTCTCATCTTCCGTGTGCTAAGATGGCATGACAGATTGGAGATTATGAAAGATGCTCGGCAGGCTTATCCGGTGAAATGCATGCAGGACAATGTCACGCTACTATCTTTTCCTGACTTTAGTCCAGTTACAGCCGCCAAGAGAAAAATCTTGGTTCCGGTTTTGAGGTCGATGACGGCGCTTGGTCTCCAGCCCTTCCTCGCTTATCCGGCGGTAATTAAACTACGGCACGGGGGTGAACAGAGATGCTTCAATTCTCTTCGGAAAGCGGAGGATTTTGTCGGCTCCCTGTCACAGAGTGGGACATTTGCTGCGGATCCACAGGGCAGTGGGAGGGCGGCGGCCGCCCTTTCTTTGACCCGGCGGGAGGGGCTTGGTGGTCAGAATGGAGGAGATGGTGGCGGGAGGGATATGGAAGATTGCTAGATCTCTTTTTTTTTCTTTTTTCTTCTTTCCTCTCTCCTCCTGGGATAGTATTTATATTTTATTCAATACAATTGTCCCCTTGCTGGTAAGACTAACCCCCCCTTCTTTTCTTTCTTTTTTTTCTGGAGGGGACTAATGGAGAGTAGGTTTCATTACAATAATGTTTTGGTTATGTGAGCCTTTTGGGAGGCTCGTTGTGGGCTGAAGTGGATCGGTCACGGATCATCACAAGTTTTTGTTGTTCAATCAGACCTATGTTCTCGGTAACGTGCGGCCTGAATTGTTTTTTTTGTCTATAGTTGTTGGTCATCTCTGTCTGTGTTGCTTTTATTTTTTACTACAGATATTCATGCTTTTATTTACTTTACCTTGTTTTTAAGGGGATTTTTCATCTAGGTGTTTTGATATCTAGAACGCATACTAACGTTTACATGTCATTTACAGAATGGGAGAGTGTTTGCTTCTCTTCATTTGTTGAATACAATTTTGAGATTATGAATATTTAATGTATACTCTAAATATTTTATTACTGAATGTGACGGGCTTAAATTCTGTTGTTAAACGAACCTGTGTGTTCGAATATTTACACCGTAAATCTATTTCTGGTGCCCTGATATGTAACACTGCGTCATCGGGTATTTTTTCTCCATGTGTTTTGGGAGTGTCCTGTTGTCATGGATCTGTGGACGCATGTAGACCTGGTTTTGTCTTCCTCACTGCGGACTGATTGCTTTGCTGATACAAGTGTGTGTCTTCTTGAAGCTTAATGCAAAGGAGAAGGCTGTTTGCTGGTTTTGCGGCTGCGAGGAGGACGATGATGTAGAACTGGTGTGAGCCGCACGTGTGTGGAGAGGCATATTGGATTGCATATTATTATTACTTTATTTCTATTTTTTTTCTTTTTTTTTTTTCTAACATATGTGATTATATAAAGGAAGAACCTGTTTTGTTGTTACTTTTTCCCTCCCTCTCTCTCTCCCCTTTGATTGGACCTTTAAAACATGGAGTATGTGTCTGTTGTTTTGTTTTGTTTGTTTTGAGTGGATGTTATGTTGTGATGTTGTGTGTGAAAAAAGGAAATAAAAAATGTTGATAACAAAATATAGCGCCTATTTGGAAAATTTGCTATGCCGATTTCGGAGCTCCACGCGATCACCGGGCACTCAGTGCTCATGTATTCGCCTCGAGCAGCCTTACGCTCGGCTAGTCCTTCCGACATTTGACGCTGGCTCTGATTTCTCTGTAGTGACTAAACATGAGATACAATTGGTTTTTGGTATATTCATCATGAATCTATTATTTGTTCCTGGTTATATCGTTTTGGCTGAGCACAAAAGTTATGTTTAACTTTATATATTTATTTTGAACTTTACCATAGAGTGCTAGTACAGCGCTGACTTTGTAGCATAAGTTTGACTGAATTGTTTGCTTTTGTCTTTATTTCCTCTTATATAAGCCTCTTATACTTTGTACATACTTTTATAATGGCTATTATTGTTCATTAAAACTGACATTTAACAAAAAGAGGCAGAGTTGTGCTTATTGTCGCGCTTTATTGTCGATAGCTACTTTCCGGCACACACCACGCCTATCAAGTAAGGGTACTTTTGACAGTGGAAACGTAAGCTGGATCAGGGTGTTCCGTCCCGAATCGTACCGTACCGTACCATACTGTACTGACCCGTACCGCTCGGTGGAAACGAGCCACAAATATAAAGACATTTGATAATGCTCTACATTCCATGCATGGTTGATATTATGTAATGTAACATGTCTACAAGGTGTCACAACAAAAAAATTGCAGCGCTTTTAAAAATGTGTAAACCATACTTGTGGAAGCCTCAGATAGCTACACTGCAGAGAAAAGGACTCTGATTTTTTATCTTTCTCTGCTAAGATATTGGGAGTGTCCCACCGAGTAGCCAATCAGAACCTCTGAAATTCAAAATAAATCAATTAATGTTGAATTATCGATATAATACAAAATAACATGCAGAAATACTTGCCACTTTTCACAAGTATGGTACACATTTGTGTACCTTGGATATTTTTAAAAGCGTTGGAGGCAGAAAGCAAATTTTTGTTGCGAGACCTTTTAGATATGTTAGATAAACTATTATATAACATTAACCAAGCGTGGACAGTAGAGTTTTAAACATATCAAAAGTCTGTATCCCCTCTTAAAATGGTAATTTTGGTCTGTCCTACTGTACTTCATATGTCTTGATGTTCTTCATAGATCTCAACTGAATCCAACAATCAAACCCATAAAACTCAAAACCATAAATCACAAAATTGTGTATGTTCTGAATGCTTGATTCTGATCGGTTGCAAGTAATACAACTTGAACTCTTTCAACAGCATGATGGGAAATTAAATAATTACAAATGTATTGTTTTTGTCAAGCTCGACCATTCAACCGTTACTGAAGTTTTTGAGAGAAAAAGCAGTCAAATATTGATTGGTTGATTGATTGATTGATTGATTCATTGATTCATTCATTTTATTTTAAATACATTTCCAAATGTTTGATTTTTTTATTCTTTATTCAAAGTGTCACTAATCTAGAGAAACCTAGATATTTAGAGAAAAGGGGCATAAAAAATGAGAAATACGTGTACCAATAAGGAGAAAGACGTTGCATGTTAGAGAGAAAAGCAGAAAGGGCTTTCTGCTATGAGTTTTATTCCCATAACTGTAGTTGCCCTTTGGGCCTGTTTTCCATTGCCTTAATGCAGCAGTCAGATACAATTTTGTGTTACATAACACAAACACACAATGAGGACAAGAAAAGGTTCAAAATGCAATTTTCCTTTTATGGATCAGAGCCTCAGATACACTCCAGAGAAAAGGAATGGTCATTTTCGGTCATTCTCTGCTAAAATACAGGGAGTGTCTCACCAAGTAGCCAACCAGAAATCTATTTTTCTTAAAAAATAAATAAATATATAAAACATAATCATTTTCATCTTTAACTTATATATATATATACACACACACACACAAAAAAAACACACACACACTTGTTTTAATAGTAAATTGCATTTGATTTTGTTAGATTAGTCGCAAACAAAATAACTATTTTCTGTTACATACCTGCAAACATACCTGCAAACTATTCCTCCCTTGACAAAATAAACTTTTCTCTCTTTCACTTAAGGAGTGCAGTTACATACAGAGTTGTACAGCCGTGGCCCAGAAGGCTGAAATGACTCTGTCATCATGGCGAAAGTTGAAGCAAGGCTTTGTTACAGCAATTCTTATTAATCACCTTGTTCAAGACCTAGCTCCATGAGGGATGGAAAAATCGATCCAGTTCTCAAAATGTATAGCTAAGCATACAGAAGGAAATTCAATTAGCCCCTGCAGGACGGTGTTACAGTAGTAAAGCCATGCATGCTGGAAGATTCAATTAAACTTGGAAACGCATTGCTGCGAGAGGGAACACAGGATATATTGAAACGTCTTTTAGACTCAACTTTTTCCATTTAAACTTTAAGGTATGATCCTTTCTTTGATTAAATTGCTGATGATCATGCCCAAGGAACTAGATTATGGAACACCTGTGCTTCAGGTTTGAAGACATGATATATTAAAGAGACCATTTTTATTTTTTATGAGATGTCCTGTCTTATATGCCAGATAAAGGACATCCCACAAGGGTCACTGACATGATACTCATTTCTGATGCTTATCTCTTATTTAACCATACATTAAAGATACATACAATGACCTCTTCTATAATAAGCATGATCATCATGAGGTGCAACAACATGCATAGTTATATACTGTACATATATAGTATAGTTACATACAATATATACAGTATACAGTTGTGCGCATAGGTTTACATACCCCTTGCAGAATGTGCAAAATGTTAATAAGTGAAACAAAATAAGGGGGATCATGAAAATGATGTTATTTTTTTTATTTAGTACTGTCCTGAATAAGCTATTTCACATAACAGATGATTACATATGCTCCACAAGACAAAATAATAACTGAATTTATAAAAATGACCCCATTCAAAAGTTTACATAACCTTGAGTCTTAATAATATGTGTCATTTCCTGGATGATCCACGACTGGTTTTATATTTTGTGATAGTTGTTCATGAGTCCCTTGTTGGTCCTGAGCAGTTCAACTGCCTGCTGTTCTTCAGAAAAATCCTCCAGCTCCTGCACATTCTTTGGTTTTCCAGCATGTTCTGCATATTTGAACCCTTTCCAAAAGTAACTGTATGATTTTGAGATCCATATTTTCACACTGAGGACAACTGAGGGACTCATACACAACTATTACAAAAGGTGAAAATATGTACTGATGCTCAAGAAGGCAACACAATGCATTAAGAGCCGGAGGATGTAAACCTTTGAACAGGATGATGATGTGTAAATTATTCTAATTTTGTTTGTAGATGATATATATATTTTTTTTTTCATTTAGTACTGGACTTCAGAAGCTACTTACATGTTTCCCAGAAGACAAAATAAGTACAATTTACCCTGATCATCCAATTTAAAAAGTTTACACACCCCGTCTTTAATATCTCCAGTCTTTTTCTGGACAGAAATGAGATGCATGTAGAGCAAAGTGAGGCTTTTTGCTAAGACTTTACTAGTTACCAACTCACCAAAATAAAAAGTCATACAACAAAGTTTGAAAGCCTTTACATTTCTGTATGAACTGCATGTCAGCAGTAGTTTCAATCAGTCGCCGTTTATTTCTTTAAGGCATTTTAGGAGAAACATCTGAGATGCTTAAATGAAACATAAAAGATAACTCCATCAAGTCTTCTCAGCCATGAAAGAGCAACCTCTGAGCAATAAAACTTTCCTCTGGGAAGGCACATCGGACTGAGGCAATGGAAAGTTTTTCTTATGCCCCATGTTAAGTGCATGCTTTGTTAAATGATTGCAACCAATTAAAATGTGTGAAAAGTATCAAAGAACAGTCCAATAAGGTGTGGGAGTCACTATCAAGCACCATTTGAAGGTGGGACGTCCTGTTCTGACACATGGTCACAGGAGCACATGGTGTGAGAAGAAGGCAAGATTATTTGCTTTAGTAATCTTATTTAAAATGACATGAACTGTACATACAAAATATGTGTGTGTGTGTGTGTATGAAGGTGTAGAAAAGACTTTTGTCAGGTTTTATGATTTTTTTTTTATTTTGCTCAGAAATTCAGTTTTTCTTTTGGTTGCCTCAGGGCAACGTTGCACAATAAGCGGTAAGGAAGCAGGGGTCCACAGCTCCCATCCCTAACCAGGATTTCCCATTATGTGTGACAAAAAGGCAAGATGCAAGGTGGTTCCTGGGTGCAAAGGAACACCCAAAGTGATGTGCAAAAAGTGTAATGTGCACCTCTGTTTCACAGCAGAGAAGAAGTGCTTCTTGAAATTTAACACGGAGTAAAATCACATTCCATGAAGTACATGATATGACACGACACATTACATCAGGGCTGGGAAACTTCGGCCCTGGAAGGCCACTGTCCTGCAGAGTTAGCTCCAACCCTAATCAAACATATCAGCACCAGCTAATGAATGTATTTTAAGATCACTAGAAAGCTACAGGCAGGTGTGTTTAATTAGGGTTGAAGCTAAACTCTGCAGGACAGTGGCCCTCCAGGACCGGAGTTTCCCAGCCTCGCACCACGACTCAAACCTACGTCTGGATCAAATGCAATATATCAAAGTGTTTCAAGTGTTTTTCCCTTTTCACTTAATGATTTCTTGACATTTTTTGACAGATTTGTGATTTTGAATTGCTCTCTGAACATTGTCTTATGACAGTGGTTTTCAAACCTGTCCTACAAGCACCCCTGCCCTGCACATTTTGTATGTCTCCCTTATCAGACACACCTGATTCAACTCATCAGCTCATTAGCAGAGACTGCAAGACCTGAACTGGGTGTTTTTGAAAAGGGAGACATACAAAATGTGCAGGGCAGGGGTGCTTGTAGGACAGGTTTGAAAACCACTGTCTTATGATATGTGAATGGATAATTTTCTCCGTAATTCTGTACCATTGTTGCGCAACGTTGCCATGAGGCAATGAAAAAATATTTTGGGATGGGGGGGTGAGGGGTGGTCAAAAAAATTTTTTATCAATAAAATGTTCCCAAATAAACCAAAAAATGATGTGGAATAATTTTTTATCATGCACCATCAAAATGCATGCAGTAGAGGGTTCACTTTTCTAATCAGTGCATAACCTGAATCTTTAGTGTCAGCCACCGAGAGAGAGATACATAAAGTTCACAGCAGCAGGAATGACACCGCAATCACTTTGCTAGCTGATCCAAACCCCAGGGACTCGATATTATTCTTTAGTTGTTGTGATAGCGTGCTGTAAAGGCCATTGAATTATGTTGGAGTTAAATAATGGCCTATCAGTGCAACTGCATTACAGACAACAGGCTCTTTTCTGCTGTAAGAGTAGCAGGCCTGCCCAGAGCTGTGATCAATAGGTTTGTAATGCACTATAAACTTTCAATAGGCGGCCGAGCTGGCAGGCCAGAGCAGCGGTCCTCCACCCGTCTCTAAAAGCATGACAGCCTGTTTGTGGATCATAAAAGAAGAATCACAGGGGCAGCATTTGACAGCCTTTCTACTATGATTGCTCAGTTAAGGTGCTCTGTGAGCAAACTAATTGAAAATTCAATTTGTTTTGACATTTGTGGCCACAAGACAACAATAGAAAGTCCATTTAGGGGGAATCACAGTTGAGTTACATGAGAGGATCTGATGAACTTTAATGGCATTTCGGGAAAACACTTTGCAATTTTTCCACGTTTTTGAAAGTTCAATAAAACTTTTATAGTTTGATGTGAATAAATATTATTTTGTTCTTTTGTGTATAGTAGGGCCCTATAAAATCGGCTTTATATATATATATATATATAATCTTTTTTTTTTGCCCCAAAATTCAAAAAAAAAAAATGTGTTTACCTTTTCAATATTTCTGGATTACATCTTAATGATTTAAATTTGAATAATCAAAAAGTAAATTGAAATTTTAACAATTTAATAATTTATTAAAATTGTAACAATAACAATGCCCTATGAAATTTATTTATTTAAAAATGCTGTGTTGTCTGCTTTAATTTCATAATTTATTTAAAAATATATTAAAAATGGTGGTAAGGAATGAATGGAACATTAACAATTTGATTAGTATTTTAAAATGCAATCAAATTAAATTTAAATGTTTTTTTTTTGTTTGTTTGTTTTTTTACAGTGACTTTGAGTGGTATTCCTTTAAAAAAAAAGAAAGAAAGAAAGACAGAAGAAAAAGAAGAATGTTTAAATAAACTGTATTGTTATTATTACTAGAATTATATTTTACTGTACAATAGTTATTTCAGTCATAATTATTCAAGTTAAACCAAACTTTTATTTTGGCAGCTTGTAATGAAAACTTTTGAGTTTCTGTGTATATGACAATACTTTCATCAAATGAAATGATGAGATGCTCATAAAATGACTCTCAGAGCAGCTCTGGAGATGACATGTTGATTGAGAATTTATTTATTTTAGGTTAATATTCACAGTATTAAGTTAATATTGCAGTATTAAGTGTATAGCTCTACTTCTGATTTATTTGTCTAAATTCTATGACTGTCCATGTTTCCATGATTCTATTTGCATTTTCCATGTGGCAGAAATCATAGGGCCACAGACTTTAACAATATTCCCAGTCTCTGCTTTCAAGCCAAGTTTAAGCCCCCCAAAAGCTTTCTAAATAAGCAAAAATATTTGAAACCCACCTAAGTAACCAAATATTTGTTTTCTTATAAATCACTGCATTTAAGAAAAATATAGGAATACCACTTCTGTTCTGTCTCAGAAAGTGAAAAATTGTCATTGATTTTCAATGAGAGCAGAGAATCCACCCACATATAGACCTGTAGCGTCCCTGTCAGCAGAGTGATGTCTCTGCCCCTCCTGGATATGACCTTGATGATTAGTGATGCAGCCTCCTCCTGGGTGGCAGACACCTCCATCACCTGTCAAAGGCGCTAATGCAGCCCCCCTGAGCAGCTCCATGGCCTCAGATCCTTAACATTTTGTCATGAAAGGTCCTTTGCAAGTTAACATTCAAAGGTATATACATCATATACAGTGTTCATGGTTACATTCTTGTTATATTCTAGTACATGTCATGTGACAAAATGATATGAAAGTTTACAGAAACCACAATATCTTCGCTCAGGATGGTCTGAGCTCCTCAGAACAAAACTGATCGCTAGTGCATATAAGTCAGAATTGTGAGATACAAGTTGCAATTACTTTTATTATTTTATTTTATTTAGTGGCAGAAAAATGCTTCCATACAATATAGTTTATGTTTACACTGAAACATTATTCTAAAATAACAATGGCACCTTAGGGTCATGTAAATACCATGGCATACTATTCATAAAGCACCTGTACTGTAGAAAATTGCTGTTTGATACCACCATGGTAATGCAATAGTGCTTGTATGTTACTGCTAGTGAATGTTAGACTGGTTGCACTTAGGTTTAGGGGTAGGTACAGTGTTAGTACCTAGTTATTACCTATTATTGTAATTACTATAATAAGTACATAGTATGTACATGAGGAAAATACTGTAAAATAAAGTGCTACCATTAGACTCATACATTGTCTTGTTCCACAGATGCCGTTTCTGTATACAAGTATAAGCAACCCAGGGAACTTCAACACAATACGAACAGTTTATTAAAAGATAAACGTTCCTCTAATGGCACCTTCATGTACCACACACAGTGTGCCAGACGTGAATGTGAGATCCAGCTTCCAGACACCACATGACATATCAGTTTCTCACTCTGCAGATGTGAACTTGTGCTCTGTATCTTATATCATGCTGAGAAGAATCAGATTTCATCGTGGTTGGATCAAGGGAGGAAGGCTGGTATATTAATGCATGATGGTCACAGCAGGCTCCTTCCCCTTCAGAGCGATACAGGCCTCAGTGCTGGTCACAGTTCTCCGAGGGGAGCAAGGGCTGGGCCATGCAGATTTACATTTGTTTATCATTTGAACTTCCTGCGTTATTAATTCTGCCGTCATTCTCCAGCCCAACTCACTGCATGGAATTCACCACTGGTTAGCAATGTGTTCCTGTTTGTGACCACTTCAAGTTGTAATTGATTATTGATGATATCATATGGTTTGACATAAACAGTATTTCCTGTTTAGTAATATATCTGTTATTACGAGCGTAATGAGATAATCATGGACAACCAGTTTTTTTTTTTTTCGTTGGGTCCTTAATGAATAACATATTCGCCCTTTTCCAAAACCTAGTGAGTGGCCTTGCTTGATACTGTCTACATAGGCAGCTGCCTTCTAAAGTATTATCCTTACTGAAATGGCAAAATTCTCATGAGTATTCATATGCATTTCTAGCACACATACATTTGCCTAAAGAGACATTTCAAATAAATAAATAAATAAATAATTCTGTCATCAAAATCAGATATTTTGAAGAATGTTAGTAACCAAACAGCTGACAGTAGCCATTGACTTCTTGAGGTCCAGAGTTGAAGTTTAAGTATGAACAAATTTTACAGTTGTGCAAATATTAACAATTTGGTTACATATTGGTTGATTTTATTGTATGTATAAGAAATTAGATTATATTTTCAATAGCATTCATTAAAAGCATTCATTTTGTTCTATGTGACTTCTGGTGCCAGCATGCTTCACAGGATTACATAGTCTTAAACAAGACTACACTTTAATATCTTAAAATAAATGAAATTTCTGTAAAGATTTTAGACCATAAAATACACTACAGATGTACCATAAATAATTATAAACGCCAGGGGCATCTGCAGGATTTCATATGAGGGCACGCACAGTGGGGAGTTTTTTTTATTTTATTTTTTTATTCAACATATGCTAATGTATTAAAAAAAAAAACTCACTTCTTTAAGACATGAGTCTATTCAGACCAAACAATTCATGAGAGCAAATGCTGAGCAGAATGAAGATGTGTCTAGGCAGCTTTTAAAACTGACACTAAAACAAATATGAATTGATTCAACAGTGCAAACCTGTTTGCCCAGTTCTTTGAAAAGAAAGAATTTACTCAAAATAATGATTATTTCATAATTAATGCTATCGCTGGTTCAGTCGCCCGAAATATGGGACACACATAATAACTGCTGATTTTTTTTTGCAGGGAAGTCGGAGTGCTTATGGAGTGGATCAGGTTAATATTTTTTTCACAGTGATGAGCCATTAACAGATACAATTTTACTCTGTGCCCCACACTAAACTATTGCATGCTGCCAGTGAGCATGTCACTTAAATGTACTGCCCTACAAAGGCAAAAGACCTTAACTCGCTAGAGTGTGAAATTGAGAAAAATGTCTTTAAAGATTTTTATTTGTCCAGCCAAATTAATTATAGGTAGGACACTGGAAAGTTGGCAATTAGATGTTTTAGTAATGAAAAGTATCTACATTAAAAAAATGTGAGCTCAAACTAGATTTTTACCCCTGTTTTGAAGTTAGTGTACTCTGCCTTTGCATTATCTGCAAAAATTGAGAAGTCACACCAAGGCAAAAGGCAGTAAGTTCCACATTATCAATATTTGGTTGCTGATCACCAATTACAAAATCGTTACAGTAACACCTGTTTAAAATCTAGTGATCATGGGCTGTCTCATATAGGCTATTGCATATAGTAATGTGACTATTAATGTTTTTTTTTTTATTATTATTATTTTTTGACCGTAACAAGCAGACTAAAAGTAAAACACGTGACCGTTTTGCAACCAATTTATTTGCTAAGCTCAGTAACGTAAAATAATTGACTTGAATGAAGTAGCCTAACCTAAAAGAACGACTTGTGGATTGATGTGAACGCCAGCAAGCAGGAATAATGCTCAGAATGCTTGTGGATTAAACATCTCCGATGACGTTCATCGCCATGGATTTATTTTATCGGGTTTCAAGAAAAGGTAGGATATGGATTTAATTGCAAACTGTTAGTAGGCTACTGATTTTATGATTGATCATGCTACATGCTACGGCATTAGAATCCACACACGTCCAACTAGAAGTGACAGCCTGGTGAATAATCTGCATTATAAAAAGGAAAAAAAAAAAATCTATAAAGGTTATTCACGATTACGTATTGCTGCCAAGGTATCTAGTCTTTACAGTGCTTTGTTATATGGAGCTGTTTGGTAGATCGCAATCTAATTTGTTTGTCTACACCATAATTTAAATGTGGCAGGCTTTTATGGACAGTAAAAAAAAAGGCAGATCACTGTATAACTCCAAGCCATAACCGTAACTTCATTTTGACGTGCAGTTAAACCAAGGCAGAATGCCGTAACTCCATTTGAGCGTTCCAAACAAAGTGAAAGAGCAGTAACTGGTGTTATACGGTGTTCTGCCTTGGTTTCTCCAGGGCTTTTCGAAGTTGCGGTTGAGACAACCCATTATTTTCTCGGAAAAACAACGAAATTGACTCAAGATACTTATGCACATGATAAAGGATGTCTTGAATGTCCCAAAAATATCAATAACTAAATTTCGACCAAAATCGAAGTTACGGTCTTTTGCCTTTGCACGGCAGTGTAGTACTTTGGTACTATGTTTAGCCATTTTGTAATAAATTATCATGATTTAACTTGTGTATTTGTTACTTTTTTCATTATATCCTCATACATTATATGTACACATATTTGTATTGCTTTGACCATTCTCTGTAGATCCCTGTAGTTCTCTCACACCTCAATTACGTACAATGCCTGCATGCTATTGGTCAAAAAGTAAATTTTTGTATCTATGAATGTTACATACAAATACTTATTTATAAGCAATAAATGCTGATGGAAGTTTATGACCGATTCAGAAAATGCTCTATGAATCACACAAATAGGTTTGCGAGACTACCAACAATTGTTTTTTCAATAGAGTTTGATGTTAGCTAAAGTTATTTCTTTCACCTTGTCAACATCTTAAATTTTATACCGACCTCATCACAATGCATTCTGAGATTGACATTAGCACAACGTATACATGCTAAGCTGCCTTAAAATGGATCCAAAAGATGACATAGTTATGTTTCCATCTGCATCCCATCTAGTGTGCCTTAAAAAGCTGTCTAGGGTGGCAGCTCACAAGGTTATGGAATGCTATTGTACATCTTAAGACTCTGTGTCAGTTCATGTTAAGAATTGGTGCTACATGCATGCAAACATCTTGAATTATCAGGCACGCTTCCTTGTCAGTACATCTCATGCAGAGCATGTACCTTTGGTGTGAAAATGAGAGGGGAAAGGCATTTCAATTGCTATGTGAAGAGCTCTGTCACCCTACAGCTGGTTATTTTCCATCTTGGACTTTTACCCTTGTGTTAAGATCTTTCAAAAGTTCAAAGTGGCAAGACTCTGCTGTAACATGTTAGTCACACATTGCAGTATGAGTCCCGCATTAAAATGAGAGGCCCTGAAATCAGCTTGGCCCACCTTCTTCCAACTGACTAACAGTCTGTCACCATGACTGGCATGCTAGTAGTCTTAAATGGAAACAGGTTCAGCTACTGATTCTCTCACTAGAGTGTTCTCATTTTTTGTCAAAATTTTCTTGAAAATATTAAAAAAGGCAAATTTGCTCACCCTCAGGTCATCCAAGATGTAGATGAGTTTGTTTCTTCATCAAAACAGATTTGTAGAAATTTAGCATTACATCAGTTGCTCACCAATGGATCCTCACCGGGAATGGGTGCCGTCAGAATGAGAGTTCAAACAGCTGATAAAAACACCTCAATAATCCACAAGTAATACACGCAACTCCAGTCCATCAATTAATGTCTTTTGAAGTAAAAAGCTGCGTGTTTGCAATAAACAAATCCATCATTAAGACATTTTTATCGTGAAACCATTGCTTTTAGCTAAAATATGAGTCCTCTATCCATATGTGGCTTTCTCTAGTGAAAAAGTAATCTAATGTAAATCAGAATATGCCCAGAAAAAGCACTGTTTACAAGCAAAAATAGTGCAGAACAGTTCTAAATATATCTTGGTGGATTGTGATGTGAGAGGACAACAGGGGATGGACTTTTTTTTACTGGAGGAAGCATTATTATGGATTATGGCCAGATGCAATGGTTTAAAGTTAAAATGCCTTATCAATCAGCTTTTCACTTCACAAGTCATTAAATGATGGACTGGAGTCATGTGGATAATTGTGATCTTTTTAGTAGCCATTTGGACTCTCATTCTGATGGCACCCATCCACAGCAGAGAATCCATTGATGAGCATGTGATATAATGCTTCATTTCTTTGAAATCTGTTCCAAAGAAAGAACAAACTCATCTACATCTTGGATGGCAATGAGGGTGAGTAGATTTAAAGCAAATTTTCATTTTTGAATAAACTATTATAAGCAGCACTTCTACTATACTAAAGTTAGGTGCTTTTAACTTTTATAACATTTTCAAGAGTCTACACACACACACACACATATACAACCCAAATTCCGGAAATGTTGGGACATTTTTTTTTTTATATAAAATGAAGACTAAAAGATTTCCAAATCACATGAGCCAATATTTTATTCACAATAGAGCATAGAGAACATTTTACACTTTTATCAACTAAATGAGCTCATTTCAAATTTGATGCCTGATACAGGTCTCAAAAAAGTTGGCACGGGGGCAACAAAGGGCTGAAATAGCAATACATTTTGAAAAGATTCAGCTGGGAGAACATCTAGCAACTAATTAAGTTAATTGACATCAGGTCTGTAACATGATTAGCTATAAAAGGGATGTCTTAGAGAGGCAGAGTCTCTCAGAAGTATAGATGGGCAGCGGCTCTCCAATATGTGAAAGAGTGCATAAAATATTGTGGAATACTTTAAAAACAATGTTCCTCAATGTCAAATTGCAAAGGCTTTGCAAATCGCATCATCTACAGTGCATAACATCATCAAAAGATTCAGAGAAACTGGAGAAATCTCTGTGCGTAAGGGTCAAGACCGAAGACCTTTGTTGGATGCTCGTGGTCTTCGGGCCCTCAGGGGACACTGCATCACTCATCGGCATGATTCTGTCATTGACATTACTAAATGGGCCCAGGAATACTTCCAGAAACCACTGTCGGTAAACACAATCCGCCGTGCCATCTGCAGATGCCAACTAAAGCTCTATAATTCAAAAAGGAAGTCATATGTGAACATGGTCCAGAAGCGCCGTCGTGTCCTGTGGGCCAAGGCTCATTTAAAATGGACTGTTTCAAAGTGGAAAAGTGTTCTATGGTCAGACAAGTCCACATTTGACATTCTTGTTGGAAATCACGGACGCTGTGTCCTCCGAGCTAAAGAGGAGGGAGACCTTCCAGCGTGTTATCAGCGTTCAGTTCAAAAGCCAGCATCTCTGATGGTATGGGGGTGCATAAGTGCATACGGTATGGGCAGCTTGCATGTTTTGGAAGGCACTATGAATGCTGAAAGGTATATAAAGGTTTTAGAGCAACATATGCTCCCCTCCAGACAACGTCTATTTCAGGGAAGGCCTTGTGTATTTCAGCAGGACAATGCAAAACCACATACTGCAGCTATTACAACAGCATGGCTTTGTAGTAGAGGAGTCCGGGTGCTGAATTGGCCTACCTGCAGTCCAGATCTTACACCTATAGAGAACATTTGGCACATTTGGCACTCCAGAAACTCATAGCGTCGATGCCCAGATGTCTTCAAACTGTTTTGAAAAGAAGAGGAGATGCTACACCATGGTAAACATGCCCCCATCCCAACTATTTTGAGACCTGTAGCAGCAATTTGTGCTCATTTTGTGCATACAATTGTAACAATTTCTCAGTTTAAACATTTGTTATGTTATCTATGTTCTATTGTGAATAAAATATTGGCTTATGTGATTTGAAATTCTCTTAGTTTTCATTTTATTAAAATAAAAAAAAAACGTCCCAACATTTCCGGAATTCAGGTTGTATATAGTTTCTATCCTCTGTTATATGACCTTCATTTTTCAGATGCATAAGTACAAATGCAAAATAAGAACAGACTGCACTCCTTTTCTGGCTCTCTTCAATTGATGCACCATCAAATAGAAGGACGCATCTGAAAATGTACTAAATGTCTAGAGACACACACTCCCATCTGCATTAATGCGGTGCACATTAGACAAAACAGCTTTTTCGAAGCTTTTAATACTGCACTATGCACATCTCAGATGGAAAATACTCCCGCTGGCCCGAATTGTTTTCCGAAGGCAGAACCTGGTGTTCGTCTCCACTGCTTACCGCAAAACACTGAACCAATGGCTTCTCCATACCTCACTCCAGAGTTTCTGGGCACCTTTCAAGAGAACAGACTGAAAGTTTAGCAACTGACACATGCCATCATGGCAATGAAAAGAGAATACGTCTGCCAATGATAGCCACCTGTTCCTTCCAAAGACTACAGTGATGGGTATGTTATTACAACCTCACACTCCTGGTGCCAAGACACTGAGACAACTCCATCAAAAACAGAACTGTCTCAAGAGAGAGAAAAAAACAAAAAAAAACATGGGTGAGGAATCATGTGGGTACGGAGAAGATCTGCAAGCAATTTATGCAGAGTAGCATTGCTGCTTTTTTATTTCCCCTTGTTTTTTTCCATGTGGGCCAAATACCACAGGCCCCAATAAAGAAACAGAAATGTGGTTTAATGAAGTTCATAAATCTGTGTTATTTGCTGCCAACTCGGAGCGCCACTTAATGCGTCTGCAGATCCTTCCCTCCTTGTTCACCCCGCTCCCTCCCACCCCATGCTAAATCCACACTCTCATTAAAGTTACACGTTTTCAAGCCTGTCTCCTTCAGAACCACAATATCTTGATGTCATCCTGTTTTCCACTGCCATTTTCCCACTAACACTCCATGGAGGAAGACATTCTGCCTCGTCCTGACCGTGTCATCCATCCGGCCCTTTCAGTCTCAGCCCTACGCACTGCCTTCTGGGAAAGTGACTGTGATTGTTTCTGATAGTTGTTATTCACTACTCTGCAGAGGGCAACACTTTATTAAGGACAAATTGCTAACACCTGGTATTTGTTTATTAAGACAAATCCAGGCACATTATTGGCTTCTGAATCCTCTGGTACGAGGGGAGAAGCACCTGAGGCCATTCAGCCTCTTTGCGGCCCATAAACAAATAAATCGCAATAAAAGAACCACCCAGCTGTTATACCTTGTTACGAGACGGTAGGGCTTCTAATAATGTCGGAAATTTTTCTTTACAAGTTTTTTAATATGAAGGCATTCATACGCCATTTGTTTTGTTTCAGTCACACACTTTACAAAGACCCACAATTGCAGCTTGTTTCCGACTGTGCTTTGGGGCTTTCTGTTCACAATGAGTAACGTTTTTTGTAATTAAAGATGTACTTTAACCTCAAATGCTAATGAAAATCCCATTCCTTCCCACAAAACAGAGATGGATAAATAAATAGCAGTTGCATGACCACTATAATGTGGGCACACAATCAAAAATAGATAATTATGTCCATTGTTTCCTGTCAGTCCGGTAAGGTCCAGCAGGAGATCTCTGTCTACAGGTAATCATCCTTCAAATATAATAGATCATTAAAATACCACAAACTGGGCAACCCAAGGCTTTCCAGCAGGCTGGGTGCAACTAACTAGCTCAAGATGAGTGTATCATTCAAGCCTGATGTCCAGCAGAGGAATACCATGAATGGTTGTACTCTTTTTAAAACCAAGCGTACACAATTGTTTTGGACCTTTACAATCGTTGCTTGACAGATTGTACCTCCAAGTCGGATGCATCTAGAAATCTGAGTTTCCTACTTGTAAATATGAATTTTCTTGGTCATTCAAATGCTCCAACTCCATCTGAGGGGCACATATAACCCAAAGAGATATTGGGTAAGACCCAAGACTGTTGACTGTTGATTGTGTTTTTGAACTCCGTAGTGACATGAAATTTTAAAAGTATTGTAAAAAGCAAGCTGTTTCAATAATGTTGTTAATGTTTTGCCTTTGAAAGGAATATTTCCTTTACTGTCAAAACATGCCAAAATTCATTGCATAGGAGATTAAATGACTGGTGTTGAGAATGTCACACTAAATAGTCAAAACTGTGGCAACATTCATATGCAGTGTGCAAACGAAGACCTGTGTGTCTGGTCATGAGGATATAAGCAAACCCTGCATTTGTCAGCACATCTGAATTATCACTCTGTCAGGCTGGCAATGGCTGGTTAGATGTCCCTTCTGTGACAGCTGAAATCACACGTACATTTCGCTCTAATTAAACTGCTGGAGAACATAAGGAACTGTCATGCAGTCAGCTGGAATAAATTTAAAGCAATGCATTAAGATGAGACTTTGAGCTTTGAGTTGATGGGGCACAAGAATATTAGTTAGTAAAATATTTACTGACATGCTACTCCTCATCGTCTATAGAAGGTGTATTAAAGCAATATTACACTTATTGTTTTGTAGGACTTTTTTGTTGCTGTTGTTGCTTTTGCTCAAAATATGGAACGTCCCAGCTAATGCATGACAGTTGACAACCCAGTGGACAACCCAGTGGATAATGAAAATATTTCCAAAGAAAGTCAAAGTACTTCTGCAATGCACTGTAGTGGTGTTTTAATCTGGCACAATTCAGTGTTTTTTGAACAGATTGGTTAAATGAATGACTCATTTTACTAGAATGATTCAGACTCACCAATGTAACATGTTACATTTTAGTGAGAGGACCATTTTGAATGGGCCAATTCACTACAAAAAAAAAATCAGATTTGGAAGTTTGATAATTCCCTCATTTTAATTGGGCTATTATTCTATAAGTTCTGGTGGAAATACAGTGAAATTAAAAGTGTTTTGTTTTTAAAGTGAAATTAAACACTACCACACCAATAAGATAGTTATTTTCTCCTCAATACTGCACTGTATTTAGCTCCATATGTTGCTGTCACACCAGTGTCAGCTCTTCTAGTCCAATTTTGATACTGACCTGTCCTGCACACATGTGGTGAGGGTGTAGCTTTTGAATTGTTAGAGGCATATGCACAGCATATAAAGCACATTGGCAGCATGTATAAGTACCATAAATTAATTTAGCCAATGAAATGCAGTGAACACAAGCTTACTATGACTGAAAGGAGTGTATAAAAATATTACAGGCAGAATGTTACCTTCATGGACTGCACAATAACAAAAGCATGTTACTATGAAGTCTTGTCATAGGAACACTATTCACAAAGCCATGAGAAAATATTACAACATAATGTGATATTCAAGTTGTTCCAAGGTGAGACCCATTTCCTGTTCTTGAGAGGCTTTGATGTCCCCTTAATGCTTTCCTGGTCCAAGGTCAGGTGTTAGCTTTTATATGATTGAGGAAAATTCTGTTCATTCAGTACCATTTGCTTTAGTACTACCTTCATAAGCAGCCCCACCAAAGCCCTTTCTATAGCAATGTAATTTCCCTCAATGTGCCAGGCCGCATTTTAATTTCAGGGCATCTATAGTATCAGCTCAAAACAGGAAACCCACAGAACTTAGGTAGATTCTGATTCTCTCTCCTTTTTTATTAGCAAAATTGCTGTTTCTGGCGAGCCAAGTGTCTTCACGGTTAGCATCAAGAGGTCAGCGCTTTAATTTCTGACTCCATTTAACTGCTTCCTGCACAAAGTCCCAGGTCCAAGTATATATATATATATATATATATATATATATATATATGGTGTGTGGGTTTTCAATTTATCTATAAGCTAGGTAATGCAGGCTGGCTTTCTGCACAGTGCCCATAGAGTTCTGGCACTCAATAATAAACAGAACTCAGTATACGATGAGCTTACATGGAGGCAGCTGACTTTGTAAATGATATTTCAATTATGTTTGCCCTCTAAATTTCTCCAAATCCTCGCCTGTAGCTGGAATGCATTTATTTGATCTTTTCCTTTTCATACAATGCACTGCAGCGGCAGTTTCCAGCTGAGATTAACTGTAGTGGCAATAAAACAGCAACAACTTTTATTCCAAAAATGTTATTATAAATTATGAATATACGGGCAAATTAACAATTTGATTGCCTGTTTTTTTTTTTTTTTTTTGCATGGCTCCTCGCACAATACTTACACAATGGTGCAAAAAGTCATTTCTGAACTAATGCACTACTAGCTCCTGTATGGCATTTCTGATGTAGTAAACTTGCTAGGAAGCTCACCTGGTCCAGCGTTAAACTTGCAATGAAACTTGCATTGGTACAAGGCCTGTGGAACATGTGTCACAACACTCAATAAAAGAGCTCAAAGACTTGCAGAAGCAAGCTAAAATGGCGTGGTTGCATCAGCAAATGTATTTTTATCTCACGTTTGCTTTTGTTGACACTATGTTTAAAGTAAGGTTTAATAGGTGGTAGGCCTATGTTATTTAACACGAGAGCATTAACCTTATATCATCACTCACTGGACATTTAATTTCCGATCTGCTGTGATCAACGTAATAAAACACTGTTTCAGATAAAACTGAATGTGCTTTGAGTGCAACTCACTGGACATTTCACTTCAAAACTGTGGCCAAACGTGTAAGAAGCAATGCAACATAATTTAGCAGAAATGTCTCCACAGGCACATTCAGTCATCATTCAATACAATCACTGGTGGAAAATCCAGCTAAAGCACAGTAGCTGGTTTCTAGTTGGTCCTTGTAAATGCTGGTAGACAACCAATAAACCAGCTATCAGGGAATCAAAATTGCACAAAAAACACCATAAATTTGCTCCATAAATGTATATTCCAATACATCTGAAGCCATATGATAGCTTTAGAAACAGAGCCTTGACTCCCACAGTACACTTTTATTTTCATCATATTAAATAAATAAATAAATAATCCTTTATTTCTTTGGTTTTGGAATGCCATTGGTTGAGTTAATGAAGACAGAATGTTTATTTTTGGGTGAAATATCCCCTTAATGGTCAAGCTGGTTTTTGGAACATGGTAGATAGTCCAAGCATGGTCTTCCAGTCCAGCCACATCCCCACCAGCTGGTAGTCTAGCTAATGACCAGCTTGGACTGGCTAATGACCAGTTAGTATGTTCCAAAACACAGCTACCAACTTTAGCTAGTTTTGGTCGGATTTTCAAGCAGGGATTATGTATGAAAATACCATGGTTTTACAATCTGATACCACCACTGTACCATGGTACCACCATAGTACCTTTGAAAAGGACAGTAAAAAGAAACCTCAACATTTTTCAGAGCTGGAATATAGCTGACAGTCAAAACAACAAAAAAAGGAAAAATAAGTGCATATGTGGATCCAGCAGATGTCAAAGAAGAAAACAAACATAAACATGTCATCACAGGAAGGGATTTTCAGCATATTTTGAAAATATATAGGTTAATCAGGTACTCAAGTGCACACATACATTTTTCAGTTTGCATTCTCTCATACAATCCATGATGGAAATGAAACGATGTGATGGATATTTTCCGCGTTTTCCCAGTATTTTTTTAAAGCGCTAAAGTGATCATGTACACAACTTTGCCAAAGTTTGAGGCACATGACTTCTCCATGCGTCTGAAAAGGATATAGATGCCTTAATCATCAAGAAAGTGCAGACTGAGGTTTATGAAGCAATTTGTTCACAGGGTTCATAGCTGGCAAACCTCAGAGAATGTCTGTCATGAATTCTATTCATAGTATGAATGTGGGGTCTTTCATCCCCTCCAAAACACAAGTGAGACAGATAACACACTCTAGACGTCTCATTGATGGTGTGAAACACTAGCGCACCCTCGTTCCCTTTCTTTCAGTGGCCCTCCCCCAGGCCTAAGAACACTACGCTTGATCCAAACCTTCTGTTATTGTTAAGGAAACACTGGAGCGTGCTCTCCAATCTAGAATGCATTTCCCCTTGAGCCCTGGCTCTGTCCACAGCCAAAGATTGCAACCTGAGTGAGTGCAGGGAGACTGCTGAAAAAATAGATGAATGGATCTAAAAGCCAAGGCAGGAGAGAGAATGTGAGAAATGGTTTGGCTCCATGGCAAGAAGAAAAACAACATTATGAGCCGAAAGCTGGTGTGGAGCACAAAAGACAAAAGAGCAATTGTGACGCACAGAGCACATGGCCAACAAAGTTAAGCAAATGTTCAGCACAGCTGTAACACCAATAATAGGCACCAGCTATGTTATAATACACATGGCATCCACATTTGTCGATTAAAGGGATAGATCATCCAACAATGAAAGTTCAGTCAAAATGTATTGATCCCCATGTCATTACAAACCTGTATGTCTACAAACCTGTCATTTTCACTGGAAATCGACCACTTGGGAACCAATAGTGTTTGAGATCATTGACAGCACTTGGCATTTCTCTAAATATGGATAAATGACATGATGCTATATTTAGTGTTGTTTTATGATGAACATGCTTTTAATTTCTGAATGAAATGTATATATACGTATATTAGGGGTGGCACGAAAAATGTATTCGTACCGAACCGTCACGGTACGGAGATCTCGGTTCGGTGCATGAGGCCTGACAACGAATACAGGCCTCTAATTCACCCTCAATCCAGAAGGGGGCGCCCGCAGCAATGCAACGCTGTTGATAGACCGCAGGGTGGAGCAGAAGAACAGCGAATGCCGTGAGTTGCCCCCCCAAAAAAATTTCACTTGAAAAGCGGGCAAAGCCCACTAGACAGTGACCATGTGATAGAGGATCAGGCACTTCTGAACGCACAGGCGAGGAGCGGGCTCTCTCACATAGACTGACAAAGGAGTTGGATAGGAGTAGGCACTGGAGGGCACATGCGAGGAGCAGGCACAAAGGCTTGTGCACTCAACTGTTTGCGAAATGCGAGCAGGCACAGGAGGGCACATTGTGCTCGTGCCTCTCTCATTCGCCATCTCGCACTAAATCTTTCGCCGCAAAGATGGGGAATATTCTGACATAATTTGTCCTCATTTCCATATTTGCGACGTAATCTTCGTAGGCGGCTGTCGCTTCTGGCGGCGGAATGCTAAACTATTATTTATTATGTAAAAAGGCTGATATAACAACTGTAGCAATGGCTCCAGGAACTGATGTGTTTCCATCTTCTGTGTGTGTGTGTGTGTGTGTGTGTGAGGTTATAGGAGCTGAGGATGGATACAGGAGGCGAGTAGAACCACTTCGGAGGTTTCCATGGATCGGTTAGAGGTTAATCACAGTCTTTGTTTATCCACAGGAATGAATGGAGATGGAGCCCGGAGAACTGGATTGCCAGGAGCACACACCACAGCGGGAGGATAGCTGACGGCTGAGAACACAACTGGAAGGAGAGGGATCAGGTGAGTAATAAGCATCAAACAGAGAATACTCAGTGTGGCGATACCAGGAGCAGAGTCCACTTCGTGTATACGAGAGTCCTCTACGTGTTAACAAGATCGGACAAAGTGCTGGAGTTGGGTGTGTGCCTTTATAGTGCTGGGCTGAATGAGGCTGGTGATGATGTGCAGGTGCATGTGATTAATCAATGCTCAAGTGTAACCAGGTGAGGGCGTGCGCTGTGATTGGAGAAGGTGGAGGACAGACAGACCCGTAACATCACCCTCAATCCAGAAGGGGGCGCCCGCAGCAATGCAACGCTGTTGATAACCGCAAGCAGAAGAACAGCGAATGCCGTAAGTTGCGCACTTGAAAACAAAGCCCACTAGACAGAGACCATGTGCTGATTCTGAACGCATCTCTCACATAGACTGACAAAGGAGTATACTTTAAAGGCTTGTGCACTCAACTGTTTGCGAAATGGAGCTTTGTGCTCGTGCCTCTCTCATTCGGCACAAATCCAAATATTCCATAATATTTCCATATTTGCGATGTAATGTATCTGAATGCTAAACTATTATTTATTATGTAAATTATAGGCTTTGTACTTTAGTCGCGTTTCAACGGTGACACAGAGGCTGGTGCGCTAATGTTTGTATTTTATTTTGATAAAGTACCAACTTTAGCAATGCTAGAACTGATGTGTTTTGTGTGTGTGTGTGAGACGCGATCACTTCGTCTAATAATGCATCACTGTATAAAGGTCTGCTTTTATTTGTGTACACTCACAATGAAAACAAAACATTGTGCTTAGGATGTTGCTTTCTGGCATTTGAGTTTATTTCTGTGAACAAATTAAGCATGTCACAAAAATGAACTGAAACTCAGCATATATAGGCTATGTTACGTGTCGCACTGTTTTTTCCCCTTGTTTATCTGTAAACTAAATCAAATATATTTCAAGAATTTATTCCTTGTATGTATATATGTACTGCAGATTATATATACAATGTAACATAATATTTAGTATTACTACTGTACTACTCTCTGTTCAAAATAAATGAAAAGAAACCGAGCATAGTAGATTTGTTGTTTTTTTCCTGTTGTAACGAAATCGTATCGAACCGTGACCCCCGAACCGAGGTACGTACGGAACCATGACATCTGTATACCGTGCCACCCCTAATATATATATATATATATATATACTTTAACACTTTAGTATAGGGACCGATTCTCATTATTAACTGGTTGATCATTTCGACCCGAATTCCGGAAATGTTGGGACGTTTTTTTTTTTTTTTTATAAAATGAAAACTAAAGACTTTTTGGAGATATGAAGGATGCAGCACTACTCCATAGGTACTCAAGATTAACATGAGATTGGGTGAAACTCTATGTGTTACGCCCCCTTTAATGCTCTATCACATTTTAAATAACATACCACCAATACTATATTCCCTACCCTAAAAATAACCGATAGAGTCAAAAAAGGTAAACATTACATAAAAACATATTTTCTAAAGCAACTGTGCCATTTTGGCTTGATTTAAAATATTTGTTTTAGCTATTATCGTGCCTTGTGTCCCACTGAACATAAACAGCGTATGCTGTTCTGTGTCAGCTGTGCGACGCGGATACGTTGTTTTTGTTCAAATCAAAGCGTAAACAACGTAGAAAACGGATCCGCGCTAGGGTGACGCGGAGGAGACGAATTGTTGAATAAAGTCATTATTTTTGTTTTCTTTGCATACAAAAAGTAATCTTGTAGCTTCGTAAAATTACGGTTGAACCCCTGATGTCACATGGATTATTTTACCGATCTCCTTGCTACGTTTCTTGACCTTGATCATGGTAATTACATTGCTGTCTATGGGAGGGTCAGAGAGCTCTCAGAATTCATCACAAATATCTTAATTTGTGTTCCGAAGATGAATGGAGGTCTTATGGATTTAGAACGACATGAGGGTGAGTAATTAATGACAGAATTTTTAGGATTTTGATTTTTTTCATTTTTGGGTGAACTATCCCTTTAAAAGTGTTTTGAGGTCATAACATAGTAATATGCAAGAAACAATGGGGGGGGGGGTTAACTGAAAATCTGCACTTGTAATAATCATTTGGTGACAAGGAATAAATGTTTTTGGTGTATCCTGCCACTAGTGGTTATTTCAGCTGGAAACTGCAGTGAATTGTATGTACAGTATCTCACAGAAGTGAGTACACCCCCTCACATTTTTGTAAATATTTTATTATATCTTCATGTGACAACACTGAAGAAATGACACTTTGCTACAATGTAAAGTAGTGAGTGTACAGCTTGTATAACAGTGGAAATTTGCTGTCCCCTCAAAATAACTCAACACACAGCCATTAATGTCTAAACCGCTGGCCACAAAAGTGACTACACCCCTAAGTGAAAATGTCAAAATTGGGCCCAATTAGCCATTTTCTCTCCCCGGTGTCATGTGACTCGTTAGTGTTACAAGATCTCAGGTGTGAATGGGGAGCAGGTGTGTTAAATGTGGTGTTATCGCTCTCACTCTCTCATACTGGTCACTGGAAGTTCAACATGGCACCTCATGGCAAAGAACTTTCTCAGGATCTGAAAAAAAGAATTGTTGCTCTACATAAAGATGGCGTAGGCTATAAGAAGATTGCCAAGACCCTGAAACTGAGCTGCAGCACAGTGACCAAGACCATACAGCGGTTTAACAGGACAGGTTCCACTCAGAAAAGGACTCGCCATGGTCGACCAAAGAAGTTGAGTGCACATGCTCAGCATCATATCCAGGGGTTGTGTTTGGGAAATAGACGTATGAGTGCTGCCAGCATTGCTGCAGAGGTTGAAGGGGTGGGGGGGTCAGCTTGTCAGTGCTCAGACCATACGCCGCACACTGCATCAAATTGGTCTGCATGGCTGTCCTCCCAGAAGGAAGCCTCTCCTAAAGATTATGCACAAGAAAGCCCGCAAACAGTTTGCTGAAGACAAGCAGACCAAGGACCTGGATTACTGGAACCATGTCCTGTGGTCTGATGAGACCAAGATAAACGTATTTGGTTCATATGGTGTCAAGCGTGTGTGGTGGCAACCAGGTGAGGAGTACAAAGACAAGTGTGTCTTGCCTACAGTCAAGCATGGTGGTGGGAGTGTCATGGTCTGGGGCTGCATGAGTGCTGCCGGCACTGGGGAGCTACAGTTCATTGAGGGAACCATGAATGCCAACATGTACTGTGACATACTGAAGCAGAGCATGATACCCTCTCAACATGATAACGACCCCAAACACACCTCCAAGACGACCACTGCCTTGCTAAAGAAACTGAGGGTAAAGGTGATGGACTGGCCAAGCATGTCTCCAGACCTAAACCCTATTGAGCATCTGTGGGGCATCCTCAAATGGAAGGTGGAGGAGCGCAAGGTCTCTAACATCCACCAGCTCTGTGATGTCGTCATGAAGGAGTGGAAGAGGACTCCAGTGGCAACCTGTGAAGCTCTGGTGAACTCCATGCCCAAGAGGGTTAAGGAAGTGCTGGAAAATAATGGTGGCCACACAAAATATTGACACTTTGGGCCCAATTTGGACATTTTCACTTAGGGGTGTACTCACTTTTGTGGCCAGCGGTTTAGACATTAATGGCAGTGTGTTGAGTTATTTTGAGGGGACAGCAAATTTACACTGTTATACAAGCTGTACACTCACTGCTTTACATTGTAGCAAAGTGTCATTTCTTCAGTGTTGTCACATGAAAAGATATAATAAAATATTTACAAAAATGTGAGGGTGTACTCACTTCTGTGAGATACTGTATATGTATTTTTTTTTTTTTTAAAGTACATTTTTCCAGTGAGCCTCCAATGAAACTGTTAATAATTTATTTCCTGATAGTTGACAGGGAACAAAAAAACTTAACTCTCATTTTAAGACAGAACACAAAATGATAAACATGCAAATTTCAACAGGGAACAAAGAACTACTACCATACTGGATGATCATACAGTCCCAGTGCTCAGGTAGTATATACAATACAGGAAGTAGACATGAAGACAGGTAATCTAACCATCCCAGGCCAAAGATCAGCCTCAAGCGATTACATGTGATAGTCAGGGTAATAGACTATCAATTCCAGCACATCCTTGGTAAATTGACCAGTTGATTTGAGAGAAATCAGACACTTCATGGCAGAGGGCCACACATTTCCTACCAGGAGAGATGATGAGAGAGCTTAGGTCCACTCAGAAGGAGAAAATACCAACTTATACTAGGATAAATGAGTTAGCAAAGTCAAATACAAAGTGTCTTTCATTGCTCAGTGTCTACCTACACCCATCGTTTATGATGTCTCCTGTTGGGAAATCTGTTCCCGCCTGATGTTTTTTTTGGGTGGGTGAAATGAGGCTATTTAATGCATGGCCTAATTTCACTTCACAACTTGCTGTCGGTGCACTGACTTTAAAGATGGGGAGGTGAAGAAGGTCATCCTCAAACAGCGAGGAGGGGAATCTGCTGTCAGGCTGGGAGGGAGGCTAAGCTTAGATCTGCCTCTGGTCTTTTTACAGTAATAAGGATGACAATCGCAATTCCACATGCATACCATCTCACCCAGTGCCCAGACCACAGATTGTCCATTCCCTATCTACACACTGCTAAAACACACAAGGAAATGTCAAAAATCTTGCCATGGAAGCTGCTCAGTTTCAGCACACACACACACACACACACACAAACACATGACTATACACTACAGTATACTTTGGGTGCAAGTTGTTGTACTTTCACAGTAGCTTTTACTGTAGTACTTTTACAGTGTAATACAATGATAGTAAATGTAAATGTGTCCTACAGCAGGAAAATATTTAGCTATTTTATGAAATTGCTGTTAAATCTTGTAAAAATAATTTATTCCACCATGGCATCTGAAAACTCTCACAGTCAAGAGTCATCTTAATGCAGACTGAAATGCCCACAGAGAGGTCGGTCTGAATGAATGACCCTTACATAAAAGCGTAGCTATTCAGATGTTCTCATGTGAAAACTGAGGTGTCTGGAATATGCAGGCATTTTTCATCAGTGCTTACATTTTTATTATTGTGCCGAAATATGGAAATCCCATTAATTACAGTTTAAAATAGACCAATAATTCCAGAGCTGGACCCAACATTAACAATAAGAGCTACTTCATGTTTAAATGGCAAAAACACATGAGAAAAACACCCTTTTCACCAGGCGTTCACTTAAATTTGCAGAGGAAGTTATGGCAAATCTTACAGGATGCCAGGCCTGCAGTCATTCTTTAAACACAAAGTGCTGTGACCCGGCTTATGGGTTTGAGAAACCAATGCAGGCAGTCATGAACACACACACACACACACACCTTATGCAAATAAACATGGGCAAATTACTGGCTTTCGTCCTAGAAGTAAGGATGTTTTTTTTTAAACAATCTTTTTTCAGACAAATTAGTCATGTAGTGAAAACAGCTGAAAATGTTACTTATGATATTTTTTTATTTTTTTTTTCTCATTAAAGAGACCACCATGGAAGAATAATATACTTTCTCAGTTTATTTTATAGTGATAGCTGGACAATATTTACAAAATGTTTCGACATTTTACTATCAGATTCATTTTAGACACACAGGACATAATGCATAAGCTACCATGAAAGCTACTTGAGTTGAATGAAGTCGAGTGAATTCACATCCTGATATGTCAGCATGGAATCTGCACTGTGCAAACAAATCCAGCTTTCCTACAGGAAATAGACAGATGTACTAAAGCACACTAATACACACACACATGCAAAAATGGCACTGGGGAGTATACGGTCACTCAAACACAAATACACATACACACACACTTAGGTAAAGGAAAACTGTGTCTTCTCATGCCCGGATGAAAGTGCCACACTGGAATCCAATCGTGCGGTTTAGCCTTGTCTTCAGTGATATGGCAAGGATGGCCAAACAAAATAGCACTCTGTGCACCTCACATTCTCCCTGTGTCTGTAAACGCTTAATGTGACCATGGAAACTCTCTGGGCATCCAACCTTTGAGAACTGATCATCATATATTTCGCTTTTAATAATTCATTTCTCAGCGTGCTCTGATTTTCATATTAAAGTAAATTGGTCCAGGTATAATAGTCAACGTAAAATGCCATGACTTCAGCAGTGATTCAGAGTTTCATTTTCTGGCACTTGAATTCACAGACATGTGATTCATCTGGAAAGATTCTAATAAGGGAACAAAGTGAGGCGAGCGTCGCTATTACTATTGCTCATAGTTAGTGTTAGCGAACTGAACAAATCCCTAACCCTGAGTGTTAAACTTTCATGTGTAATGTTTTGTGCAACAGACATGAATGGTTGCTTAAATCATGTAGCTTGTTGAGGAAAGGTGTACTTTTACTCTTCTGAATAAAAAGAACAGCTGATACAGTAAGAAGTAAAACAAATAAAAAAAAGTTAATTGTAAAATATAAAGCCACACTCTCAGACAACAAGTCAAAATTGTAGTACTAGAAACTGTCACACTTGCAAGTGATATTAGCCGTGAAACCGAACTGAAATCTTTCATCTCAAAACGGCTCTCTGTGCTCACGCACCCGCAGCGCGTGCATGAGGCCGGCCCGTTTGAATCGCCGAATATACACAAAATATGTCGAAAATGTCAGTTTTTACGAGTTTAATATAAACACAGTCATTATGTCTTATGCGAATGTAAACTTTTGGGAGAAAATTAGATGTGAATCAATATATTGGATCCATGCATTCAGTTTTATTTTGTCGTTAATCACTTACCCCCATGTCGTTCCAAACTCGTAAAAGCTTCGTTCTTCTCCGGAACACAATTTAAGATATTTTGGATGAAAACCGGGAGGCTTGTGACTGTCCCATTGACTGCATAGTAAATTGCACTGTCAAGGTCCATAAAAGTATGAAAAGCATCGTCAGAATAGTCCATCTGCCATCAGTGGTTCAATCTGAATTTAATGAAGCGACGAGAACACCTTTTCTGCGCAAAGAAAACTAAAACATGACTTTATTCAACAATTCGTCTCCTCTGTGTCAGCATAGCGCCATTTTGGCGAATATCCACTGGACGCAAGCGGCGTGTCAGCCGCGCCACACGGATGCGCTGTTTTCATTCAATTCAAAGCCTAAACAAGTGTAGAAGATGTATCCTTGTGGCGCAGCTGACACACAAGAGCGTACGCTGCTTGCGTCCAGCGGACGCATTTGCAAGAAATGGCAAAGGATTGCAAGGATGCTATTGTGAGATACAGAATCACTTTGCAAGATATAAAGTCACAAATGACAGATATAAAGTTGCAAAGGTAAAGTCAGCAGGACATTATATTAAGCAAATATAAAAGTTGTAGTTGTTTGGTTTATTTTCCCCAAGCAGCACTATTTTTTTTTTTACTTTAGTTCCTGAAGTAACCAGTTTTTGTTTTGTGTTCGTACTCTTGAGGCTCTCAAACATCAGGGCCCATAGCAGTCAGTAAGACAGTAAATTCTGTCAGCCTGCAATGCAGTAAAAATAACAATTAATCCTTCAAACAATGTGATGTGTTGTTAAATTGAGGGTGTGTGAAGTTTATTCCTGACAGACTGCTTTTTGCACTCTAACTGATTGCTGCTGCTGCTGCTGCTGGATAATCTAGTGTGTAGGTGTGTGTATGTGTGAGTGTGTTTTAATTAAAGTTACATGTGAACTGGGAGAAGTTGAATTCAGAGGAGGCAAGGTGAAAAATTGTCTCGTTTTCTTGTCTTCATTTTGAGGCTGCTTCTTATCTTCCTTTACTCTTGGCCACTGCTGAGGTTATCTCCCAAATTACTCACAGAACTCATTTATTTCTCAAATGAATTGGGCTCTTCGGAGATGGCCCCTGCCACCAACCCTCCTCCCTACCAGCTGTGCAATGGTGGCAGCTTTCCTACAAAGTTGCGACGATTCACCAGAAGTGTGATGAAGATCAAAGCTCACATCAAACAGTGCCTGCACACACACAGCTTTAGTCATAAGCCCTAAACACAAGAACACAGAGGCATTTAAAACTCTAATCACACATTAATGCAGCAAAATAGCTGTCACTTTTGAACACACAATGCTTTCACACTGTTTATATCATTTTAATGCTTCAGACTTTGATTCTACCCAACAGGTTTTCTGCTAGAACATTCAGCTTCAGCTATCAGCTATGTTTTGAAATATGGTAGCTAGTTTCTAGCTGGTCTAAGCAAGTCATTAATTTACCCAAGCTCATAATACCTAAGAATACATTGTCACAATTTATGGCCATTAAATAATGTATCGTTGCAGCCAGATGGTGTAGTTGTGACATCTGCCACTAGGGGCTAATGAACGCCTGCTAACCAAACATTGACTTGAATGAAACTAATCAGTCAGACTTTTTAGTCTCACCTAGCCAGACCTTCAGACTGACAGCAGAATGTCTGGACACCATAGCAGCTTTCATTGGCCAAGGACTGCCCAAGAGGCCATCTGACCGATATGTAAAGCATCTAATTACAGTTACATGTTTAGGGGCCTGAAATATAAAGTCAATGTCCCTACAATAACAGACTGGCATGCAGGCAATAAATCATTCTTTCGAGAATGTTATCTTCAGTCGTCATGAGTCTATGCCGTAAATCCCGTCCAGAAATTCTGTAGAAATTTATCAAACAGATGATGGCTTCGAAACTCCTGATGTGTTTGCCATTTTGTGTGACATTAAGCCTTGCAGACTGTAGGTGTGACATCTGAGGCTAAGGGTACATTTACATGACAACAATGTACTAAAAACAGAAAAGTTTAATGTACAGATGACAACGTTGTCAAAACGATGTCTATTCACACTGCTTTGTGAAAATAAGTACCTCATGAGTTCACACTTACATATAATAAATAGAATAACGTTTATGCGTATTTGGCGTGCTGTCCGAGGGGAGGCCTCCGAGCTCGGAACTTTGGCCCGAACCCAGAGTACCCCCCCCCCCCCTACAGGTTAGGACAGGAATAGTTGTAAGTGCGGAGAAGGGGTGGCGGAGGGATGCTGGAAAACTGTCAAGGAACAGAGGTAAATCTGCTGTGTATATACACACACCTCTTATCTTGTTAACTGGGTTGAATACTGATTGTGCTCCCCTCGTGTTAATTAGGGTTAATTATCTTAACGTGCTCCTCCCAAACTTTGTTAATAAAACAGGCCAGTAGTTGGCGATATCACTATGCAAAGAAACACTACGTGCCTGCACACATACGCATTCTTCAAGTAGGCCTACTCGTGCATGCCTTTAGACTGCACATGTAAAACGCATATGCACATCATCATCGTCTACACAAATTTGATGATAATAGTTTTGTTGTCATTGTTGTTGTGTAAATGAATGGCCAAAACGCATAAAAAGTTTTCTCTTTTTAGTTGAAAACAGTGTTACTTAAACATTCCCTGAGACTAGCCAAACCTTGACACTTTGGTCCTGTGTAGACATGTTCTGGTATTCGATAATACAATATATCATGATAATGAACATGCACAATATTGTTATCGTAGGCAAAATACAGTGAATAATTATTTGTTACAAATTATTTAGATTTTTGAATGCATTTTAAGAATACCTTTCCCATCAACTGATTAAAATGCGCAACACCGCTGTATGTGTCAAAGACACATGCACACTCGGATGTAAACAAGCCCAACACCAGTGTTGCCAAATCCATGGTTTTACCACGGAATTGGGCTACTTTAACACTGTTGCCGCAGGTTGTTTTGCATGTCCACGGGCTGAAGTGACCCCCACTAACATGATATTTAGCCCCTGGAATGTGAATTTTGACCCCCCTTGAAATGCGACTGGGTTAGTTTTGGGCTAATTTTGAGTAGCAATTGAGCAGGTTTTGTTGTGAAAACCTGACAACCCTGCCCAACACGGATGAGAAACGCATGGCGGAACGAGTGAAGGAGACACACTGAATGAAAATGCACATTCACTCTCTGACAGCAGATGGCGCTGATGGAACAGCAGAAATACAGACGTTACCATGGCAATCTCGTAAACAAAGTAGCCACACTACATTCTGTTTCTGGACAGGATTTGAACCTGTTTTTGCTGACCAAAGTGTTGGTAAGTCCAAGTTTGTTATGTTAGAAAAGCCATACACTAATGTTCATTTCAATTGTTTGTGCCTGTATAGGTAAGTTTTTTGAGTTTTACAAAAATGTACAGTAGGTTGAGGCACATTTTTCCAATGTTGGAAATTCATCCACTTATATTTAACAGAAGAAAAAAAAATACAGCTTTTGGAACAACATAAAGGTAAACATATGATGACAGATTTTTCATTAAAAGACAAAACAAAAGTATGTAATGAATTCTGCAGGTATCATATTTAACTGAAGATGTATTTGTTGATATGAATCACATACTGTAGTTTACTTCTAGGTCAGCATTATTGCAAAAGAGCACTTTCTTTTTCATTTTCTCTCAGAAGGGGTAAAGAGCAGAAACTGTTCTGCATATTTACAGGCATTTGTGTTCCACAGAGACGACAGATGAACCAAAACATCTTGAAATGAAGAACATTCACGGCTGGATAATTTTTTTCAAACCCTATGCAACTTAAACCAAAAGCCAAAGAGCACTCTGGGATTTTCTGGGGACAAATCTCTTGAGAGTGGTACTCCAGAAGAACTGAGAAGTTAGCCTTCTTTATGCAACACAAAAGAAGGATTCTTAAACCTTTTTAGAAAAAATCTGAAGGAAAACAATGACCAGCGTATTATTTCAAGATCTTGTTCTGCCTGATGTGCCTGTATGTCAGGCCTGCTTGCAGAAAACCTAGAAAATTGGCAGCATTTGTTTTCTTTTTGCTCCCTCTTTCACTCTCTCTTTCCTCATCCCCATCTGTTTTCAGTTTTCTCGGCATGTGTGACAAACAGCAAAGAAATTCCAAACTCAAGTCTCTCTAACCCCAACTACCCCCTTCCCCAATCTCCCACCCCTCCCTCACTCTTTTCTTTGGCAGGGCGGCTTATGTCTCACATTTAATCATGATCACTTTGCCAGCCTGCAGGGCTCTTAACCAATTGTGAGGAGGGATAGAAAGAAGCAGAGCTTGAGAAGGACAAGAGACTGAAATAGAGAAGGATATTTGGGGGCTGGCATCTCTTTAGATTTGGAAGTCTAACCATGTAACCAGCATGATGCTTGTAAATTAACTGGCAGCTACAAGATATTTACTTTGTCACCACTGCATATTTGGGCTGCTGCCAGATTTGAATGGCAGCCATTTTATCACAGTCACATCAGCTGGGGATGATGGGTGAATGGGGTGCCCTGAGGTGAATTGTGTTGGGGGTAATGGTACAGGATATGTTCTGGGAGGGTAAATTAATATAATCTGGCAAATTAATTATGCAAATGGGGTTCGTGCAGCTAATAACCCTGTTGGATCGATTGATCTTAAGCTGGTAGCTATGTTTTGGGACATGGTAACATGTTTGTAGGTTTGTTGGTTAATAGCAGATCAAAGCAGGCTGTTCAGTGAGCGATCATGTTTTCTTTACCAACTTAAATTGGTATGACTAAATGTTAGCTGGTTTGTTGTTAATCTAAGATGGTCTACCAGCTTAGACAAACTATCATCAGATAGAGGCTGTAGCATTTCTATCGTAAAAAGGTGGCCAAAAATTAAATATTAAGTGGATATTTGAATTAGCCTAAATGTTTGGTCAATATTAAAGGACTTGATCATTCTGTAGGTGTATTACCAAGCCTTTGGCTCCCTTTACAGGAATTTGTAACAATATGTAATGTAAATATCAAAATTGTTTATTTTGTATTACATTATGTATTTTAACAGTGTTTTTCAATGAAACCATATAATTATTAATTAAACAATCATTATCGCCTCATTGTTTTATATAATGCATTTTAAGTCATTGTAAAGGCTGTTGTTGGCTTAGGTCTGTTTTTATAACCACAAAAAAATATTATCTTAATACTTCTTTGCAAACTATTATTTGAAGTAACAAAACCATGGTTAATTTAAGGTTATCATCCATGGGTACAAGAACCATGATTTTTGGTTTTATTCGTAGTAAAACCATGGCTAGTTTTCGTAAGGGAACATGGGAAGTCAGAGATAATATTATATGCATTGTTGGTGGTTAATTTTTTTACTGACATTAAAACAAGTTATTAACGTCAACAGCCAAAAAAGTTTCACAGGATTATGAATGTATATAGGCTACCTAAAAGTGATGCATGGACATCTTTTTTTTTTCCTTTTTCTTTTCTCAGCGCCGGATTGCTGATGTCTTTTCACAGTCTTAGCTGTCCATCAATTATGATAATTTGCTTTCAGCCGCAAACATGAAGTGCGAGCAGTCGCGGTCGCAGATGCGGGAATGCTGCATCACGTGTGATTAGCCTAATGCCTACTGCGTCTGCCTTCACCGTAAAACACATTTTTTGTAATTATATATAGGTTAATGTTTAGATTTTTATTTATGTACATGTATATGTTAATTTTAATACTAATATAGAACGAGAGTGTTTTTTTTGTTTTTTTTTGAGCAACTGGGATGGTGCCCCCCCCCCCCCCCCAGTATATGTACTCTGCATATAGGGAGCGGCAGCACTGTGTAGAATGGATCTATAGTAAAATTCAGCTGGAAAAATTCTAGATTTTCTAAGAAAAAAAACTAGAAATTCTAGTTTATTCTAGATTTATTCTAGTTTATTAATCTGGGAAATCTAATTTAGTATGTGTCCAGAGACTTTTACACCAATTTTGTATTTAGTTTTTTCAAGTTTATATTATTGAGGGTGAAAAAATACAAAACAATAAAAAAAAAACAATAAAATACTAAAAATAAAATAAAAAATAATAAAACTAATCATTATAACACTTTTTTTCCGGTGATACATCTTTAAAAATAAACAAATAAATTATATTTGTATGGTAAAACATTTTTAGTTTTACAAATGCATATAGTATAAAAAAAAGTTTTTGAAATAGGTAAAATATTTTTATTTTCTTTTTTTTTAAATTGCTCCCACGTCAATCCTAACAATACCAGTGTAATTTTTAGATCTAAATTTAAAGATCCAGACCAAAAATGAGAGCTACTGCATTAACCATGAAGCTAAATAAATAAATAAATATTAGGTAAAATACATTGTTTACACACTCAGAAAAAAATAAGCACAAAAAAATGGCTAAACAAAAAACTGTATTTACAAGGTGCTGAATTCTTACAATGTGATTTGTAAGGAAGCATAAAAAAAAATTACACTTTTTTTTTCTGACTGTACTGTAGCACACAATGCTAGCCTTTTGTCTTGCATGTGTGAGATTCTAGCATACATTAGGTTATCTTGTCACATCAGCTTCAGAGAACAACAAAACAATTTGTGCATTGGACTGGTTCCTTTAAATTTGCTATCTGGAGCGTGTACATTAGTTAGGCCTTTATATTTCAGTCGCTCTCGAATTCCCCCCAGACAATTCCCAAAATAAAGAAATAAACAGAAACAACATTATTGACGTGATAGTACACACTCATGCTTTTGATCTTATTGGAGAAAAAAAAAGCATGTCTTGTCACTCTCAGGTTTATAGACCTTCTTCTCGTGTCGACGGGGCTCTTGATGTTTGACGTGCTGTAGATTGTGGCAGATGTTGAATGTGAAATGAGGTACATTCTTTTAAAGGTCACAGGCACCGCTCACAGGGCTGTTTACAGCCCTGAGTGATGAATGCGTACTCTACTCTGAGCTAGTTACCTGCCGCCGAAGCATAATTCCTTATTTCCATTTGGCAGTATGTGGATTTTAATGTTCAGAAACTCACGGTCTTTATAGATGCATGGTTTTCTACCGAAATTCCTCTTAAATGAGGCATGTCTATGAATGAATAAACACATTACTCATATTTGGCTAAGATCTTAGCGTTTTTGTGTTTTTATAGCCATTGCGCTAGCTGAAATGTCATCCCTGACTCTGGCCCTGTGGTGCTGACAAAGCTGTTATAGACAGACGGAGTTGATAAAAGCAGACACCCAATAGGCTCTGTGTTCACTGCCTGCCTGAAACCTTCCATTACACTGAAATGTCGCAAGCTAGTACAAGGAAGCCTGGTCCCATAATAAGGCAAAGGCAGTCTGTTCCGACTGAAACCACAAGGTGAGCTAGAATCTAGAGCATGTTGTAAAGTAGGCGCTTAAAGTACCAAGTGAGGATTGAGTGACACCTTGCCTGCCAATAATGAGATGGAATTCGGTTGTCTCGTCTCTGCGCTGAGGCTTTGATGATGTGGTGCGTAATTACAGAACTATAAAAATGGAGACACAAATCCTAATAAGGCTTGATGAAAGCATACACCTTCCGGGAACTGTCAAGAGTAAACATTATCAACCATTACCACCCCAATTACTATGCATCAAAGCTCAAATAGATTCAACTTGGTGAATGGTGCATTTTTTTCTATTTTATAGTAAATAAATAAATAAATAATAATATCTAATAATAATAATAATAATAATAAAAAATAATAATAAATATATATATATATATATATACATATATATATATATATATATATGTATATGTTTTTTTTTCTTCTGTTAGTTGGGTTTATGACATATATGAGTGTCCACTTTAAAGAAAAACAAAACAAAACAAAAACACTTAAAAAAATAATCTAGTTCAAAAGTCGTGCCAAGTTTTTGTAAATGTAATCTTTGTATTCATATTGAATTCATATGATTTTGACAATGTTTATACAATTTTTTTAATTTATTTATAAATGTATTTATTTATTTATAAATGTATTAATTTAAATATACATTTATTTCCTTCTCTGTTTCTGCCACGGGATTGGCATCCCGTGGTAAGCTTCAGTCTGGATCCAGCCTTTACAAAGACCTGAGATGACCGAACACCTGAGAAGAGATGATGTCAACCCCTCAGAAGACCTCAGATGATGCCAACTCTCAGACAACATACACAACTACCAAATTTTCTGTAAAGCTGCTGTTGTGAATTTTTTCCTCGTCGAAGCAGAGACCAGGAGACGTTGGGATATCTTTCAAGCAGAAGTTACTCTTATTGATAACTCGCTGTGCTTCGCTGCAGTCATCCAAGTCTAACTATTGCTCAGCACAGCAGAGTTTTATACCTTTCAAAGGGGAGGATACAACAGGTGGAGACAATCTAAACAAAGCATGCAAATGCAGTACAGAACCAAATGCATAACACTAATCCAATCAACTAAACGAATCCACGTCTGGGCCAGGGTCTTTGAATATACATTGAGTCAGGAAGTGGCTAAGTTAAACATTTAAACACAAAAGGCACTAATTCAATCAACCTAACGAATCCACGTCTGGGCCAGGGCTCTTTGCAATATACATTGAGTCGGAAGTGGCTAAGTTTTAAACATTTAAACAACAATGTTTCAGTTTATATACAATTACATTGGAACCTAGATTTATCATTTTATAAAATTTGTAATACCACAATTCCCCCTTTGAGAGTTCTAATAACTCTCACAAAATACAAATTTAGACACTTAAAAGTTAAATCTTGTAACTTGTAATCGTTACAGGCACATTGTACATGTTCTGTGTTGCTTATCTGTAATTACATGCTGACACAGAAACAAAACATGCAATTAGGGTCCGTGAAGTTCTTACGGGTAATACTCTTTTCTGGTTGGAACTGTCATTTCCTCGTGAGAGGCGGGCGTCATTTGCTGAACGAAACACTTGATACTGTGGATGCATAGATAATACGCAAGTAGGAGAAACAAGAGCAGAATTGCTATGTCCTTGATCCACAGCCAGGGTTTACCTAACAAGTTTCCGAACCATGAAGAATTATCTTCAGTCATCTGGTGTAATTTTGCTGAAAGACCAAGAATGTCTTGTTGGATTTTGTTCAAGTTCTCTGTTGGATCCATTAACCCGGTGCAGCATTCAGGACCGATAATGGTACAGGCTCCCCCTTGTGTTGCAAGAATGTAATCCAAGGCCACTCTGTTCTGTAAGATCATCATCTTGTGCGAGGCCAGAGTGTCCTTGATGTTGCCCAGGGCCAAAACCGTATCATTGGCCAATTTCTGTACAGAATCCGACAGGCTTCTGACTTGATCGAGAGCCTGCATGACACCATACGATGGGATTAATGCACCAAGAGTTCTTGACCACCACGTTTGTACACAAGTGAATCCTGGAATGCAGGCATCTTTGTTAGTAGAAGCTGAATTTTGTAAATGTGGAGAACTTGAGGTGGAGTGTGTATTTTCTCTGATGGCTGGTAGGACATAAACCAGGGTGCACCTGCCATTGAATTGGCTGGGTAGGATGCTGTAGACAGAAGTCCCACATAACCACAAAGTGCCAGTCGGTGGAGGAATCATACACCACTGATTTATGGCAAAAAGTTTCGGTAGGGATGGGTTCCCGTAGAGACACTCTTTTAATTCATTCTCCTCTTTCGTATCTGATGTAGTAACGTACACATCGAATTCGGTTCTTCCTTCAATCACAAAGCTGCAACGTTCACGAGGAATTTCACCCAGTGTAGTTGATGCTGGAGCATGATTTTCCATGCACCAATAGAACATCCTTGGCATGAGTAGATCTGTCATGATGGGAGTAGCTGAAGTTAGGTTGCAGGATGGTAGTCCAGGAATGCAACACGAAGAAGCTGGAGGAATTGTTACATTGTGACATGTATCCTTGTTGTATAATCCACTGGTATGATGATCGAATAAGGTACACGTATCACATTTGGAGATAGGGTGTGCCACCCATGGGATTCCTGCTCCTACTGAAGGTGCGTGCGGCATGCAAACGTTCTTTCCAGCAAACAAGGCATTTCTTGACATATTCATCAGCTCTAAGAATATGTTGTTTCTGGGGTCTACACTTTGCGTGATGTCCATGATGGTTAATAGTACGAAAATCTTGATCATGTTAATGGATGACTGAAGTTCCCGTATGTGAGTCTCTGCGTTGTGTATTTTTTTTTCTTTCTTCTTTCTTTTCTCTTTCTTGTGTGATAGTTGGCTCGGCAATGGGTCTAGTTGTCTTCTAGAGGTTGTGGCTTCATCCGCAGGTGAGAAGGGCGGTGCATATGGATCTCAGGACGGCCATCAAGTGGTATCTGCACAGAGGAAGAAAAAACCAAAACAAAAGAGAACAACGGCACATAGCAGTATTTGTTGTAGAGTCTGCAAACATTAGGGTTGTATCCTCTGTTCAAATATAGTCTGCTATTGTTGTTCCTTCTTTCCCTATTTCTCAATTCCTGCGACACCTAAAGAACAGTGAGGAAAGGATGGACTAATGGATGGGGAAAGGCCTATGAGGAAATCTTCACCGCAGGGTTGTCCCCCGAAGCCTGTTGCTTTCGGTTCTTCCCTGGGCTCCTCACTGGTCCGTGTGTCCTATCCTATCCCTGTAGGTGGGGGAACAACTTTACAGTGTGACACATGAGTCCAGGCTTTCCTTCCCTGACACAACACTGCAGCTGCTGTAATCAACATCACTTGATGTGGTCCGTGCCACTTAGGCTCTAATGGCTTGTTTCTGAATGATTTTATCATAACCCACTGACCTGGGATGATTGTGTGTCCACCTTCTGGTGGAGTCTGCCAACACGACTCAACTCTCTCTTTGGCACTCTGCACTGCCTTTGTGAGGTTTTCACAGTAAGCGATCAGGGCATCTGAAGCAATGTGCACATCAGCATTTCTAAGATCAATCACACCTGGCATCTGCATTGGGCGTCCAGTAATAATCTCATGAGGGCTCAGTCCTACTGATCTGTTAGGTGATGCTCTCATACTACACAGTACTGCGGGCAGTGCTTCAACCCATGGTACTCCTTCCTGATGCATTTTGCTTAGCCTGGTTTTGATTGTTCTGTTTGATCTTTCAACCTGTCCTGATGCTTGTGGCCTATAGGGACAGTGAAGGTTCCACTTAATCTTCAACATTCTAGACACTTCCTTGACTACCTGTCCTGTGAAGTGGGTACCTTGATCTGAGTCAATGTAATCTGGTAATCCCCATCTGGGAATGAAATCAGTGACAAGACATTTAGCAGTATGTGCAGCTGTAGCACGCCCTGTTGGATAAGCTTCTACCCATCTTGAGAACTTGTCTATTACTACCAAAACGTCAGTTTTTCCTTTACAAGGGGGCAACGATATGTAATCAACTTGCAGGTGACGAAATGGCCCTGGTGGAGCTGGGGTATGTGCTGCTGGTGTAGTGGCTGCTGGTACATCATTATTTTTCTGACATGTAACACATCTCTTGACTGTTTCAGTGGCTGCGTTTCTGAATTTTGGATTCCACCATTGATTTGAGAACCTGTGATTCATCGTTGCTGGACCACTATGACCCAAACTGTGTATTTGTTGAGCCAAATATGGCAACAGTGATTCGGGAGCAACATACTTTCCCCCTTTGGTCCAGCAGCCGGATGAATCCACAGTGGCTCCTTTGTCTAACCATGTCCATGCTTCATATAGAGGAACGTCTTTATACAGATCAATGATTGATTCAGGGGGTAGAATTGTCTTCTGTGCTGTACTACCTGAACACACTTGTACAGTTGCATAGAAACAAGCCTGTTTAGCCGCTACATCAGCGAGAGCATTACCTTTAGCTTCCGTAGTATTAGTTGTGAGATGTGCTTTCACTTTGATCACCGCTAATTTCTTTGGGAGGTTCATGGCAAACATTAAATCTTTCACTAATCCAGCATGCTTAATTGGGATCCAGCAGAAGTTAGAAATTTTCTGGTTTGCCAAATGACACCAAAATCATGAATTACCCCAAAAGCATATCTGGAATCTGTGTAGATATTTGCAACCGATCCTGAAGCTAGCGTGCATGCTCTAGTTAAGGCTACTAGTTCTGCAGCTTGAGCTGAAAAATGATCTGGAAGACGACCTGAAGCAACTACTTCAGTGGTGGAAGTTACTGCATATCCTGCTCGTCTGTTACCTTCAATAACTTGAGCTGAACCATCAACAAACAACTCCAATTCTGCGTTCTCTATGGGAGTTTCTGCTATTTCACTTGTCGCTGCATATGTAAGCATAACACAATCACGAGTCATTTCGCCTTCATCCTCTAACACAAATTCAGTCATTGCAGACATCATACATGAGGATGGGTTCGTGACTGGTGCACGCTGTATAACAATATTCGGGGCTGTGAGAGTTGCTAACCAATTTCCCCAACGGGAGGAGGTGACAGAAGTGACTTTTGCTTGATTCATTAGTGCGGACACTGCGTGAGGGCATTTTACGTTTACAGTCTGACCTAACACCATTCCTGATGAAGCCTGAAGCACTAGATGAACTGCCTGTACTGCTCTGAGGCATGGGCCCATACCTTGAGCGACTATGTCAAGTTTACCGGAATAGTAATGAATTGGGCGTAAGCTGCCCCCATGATCTTGCATTAGACATGCAGTCATAAAGCCTAAGTGTTCATGGACATAAAGCACAAAGGGTCTATCAGATTGGGCAATTCCTAATGCTGGTGCTTGACATAGTGCTCTCTTCAAATCATTAAAAGCTTTGAGATGAAGTTCTTCCATACAAACAGTATCTGAATCTTTACCATGGCCTTTCAACAAATCATAGAGAGGCTGAGCCATCGAGGCATAGTCTTCAATCCAAGGTCTACAATAACCTGTTGTTCCTAAAAATGAGCGGAGTGTTTTAATGGTAGTAGGCGGAGGTATGGCTTTGACTGAAGCCGCTCGATCCTGTGTAATGGATCTATTTCCTGCACCAATTGTTTTGACCCAGAAATGTGACTTGCTTTTTAGCGATTTGAGCTTTGTGAAAGCTGCATTTGTGTCCTTTTTTATGCAAATAGTCCAACAATGATGCCAATTCAGTTTGATGTACCTCATGATCTGTTGAGGCAATCAAAATATCATCGACATATTGGATCATAGTGGACTGTTTTACCGGACATTCTGGGTCACACAAATCACGTCTGACAGCCTGATGATATAGGGTTGGGGAGTTTTGAAATCCCTGTGGTAATCGTGTCCACTGGTATTGTTCATAGTCAACTGTGAAAGCTAACCATGGCTGGCTGTCAGAGTGCAACGGTACAGAAAAGAATCCATTAGACATATCAATTACTGAAAAAATCTTACAATCTAATGGTAAGCCATTACAAATTGTAGATGGATCTGCCACTAGGGGGGTGATTTTATCAATATTTTTATTGGCTACTCTGTAGTCTATTGTAAGTCTCCATGTCCCATTAGATTTCTTGATGGGCCATATGGGTGAATTACATGGACTGTTGGTTTTAACTAGCACTCCTTGCGTCAGCAAATTTTCTACAATAAGTTTGATTCCCTGTATAGCTTCCTTATTAATCGGATATTGTTTGGTGACCGGAGGTGGAGTTCCTGTCAATTTAACTGGTTCTACACCTGTCAACAACCCACAATCATCCTTGTCTTTAGCCCAAATTGGATGGTTCTGTAAGAAAGCATACTCGGTAGGGGTTGCATTATTGGTAGAAATCTGTGCTGAGGAAATTTTTATGCTAGTAGATTCTGAGGACATGTCTAAAGTTAGATTTATTTGTCTCAGAAGATCCATGCCTAAAATTGCACCTGTATTTAATGGAGCGCATAGCAATTTTGTAGTCAGAGTTTTTGGGCCAAATTGTACCTCTATGGGCGGAGTTTCATACAAAACAGAATCTTCACCTATTACACCAGTTAAACAAAGTTTGGTTTTCTGGTATGGGATGTTTAAACCTTGTGCCAATTTTGTAGGGATTACTGTAATTTCTGCACCTGTATCAAGCAAAAAATCAATCTCTTTCTCTTTTATGCTACCTTTCACAAAAATTCTTTGGTCATTGTGTTGGATTACAGGGGAAAGGTAGCTACTCACAGCCCCAACAATTAGTTTTTTCTTGGTCTTGTTGTGCTCTTAGAAGAGCCTGAACTAGCTGTCCTACAGTTTCAGTGGTCACTGGCGGAACTACTTCAGGGTTGTGTGCAGGCTGAGAAGGAGCAGAATTATGCATAGCATTTCTTTTACTATCTTGCAACTTCTTCCTACACTCTTTCTCCCAATGTCCTAATTTTTCACAGTATTTGCATTTGCTTTCTCTTTTAGACCATCTATTGTCTTGTTTCGTTGTGTTAAACGTAGCTGCTGCTACTCTTACTTTTGCCTTGACATCAGCATCTCTTTCCCATGTAGCTAACCTATCTAGGTTACTTCTGAGAGTTCTGTTAGACCAAGTTAGATCTAAAAATGGTAAAGCTTTTCTGTATTCGGCTACAAGGCCATCTGACCAGATACGAACCAGGGGTCCCTTGTCCTCTAGTACACTTTCAGGGTCATCAACAATTCCACTGTAAATTACAGCTGACTGACAAAATCTCTCAGTATATTCACTCACAGATTCTTCTTTCCTTTGCACACAGTTAGTGATTCTGGACCAGTCTATTTTGGGTCCCATGATATTCTTTAGAATTTTCAAAACACCTTCTCTCAAATCGCTTTTACTGGCATGTTGTAGTTCAGAAGTAACAGCAGACTCAAAACTGTTGAATTCAGATTCAGTTAGAATTTGTGACATCAGCTGTGTGACTTCTGTTAACGACATGTCATAGAGACGCATTTTGCTGATCAATGCTCTTCTAAATTCAGAAAAATTTGTGCGTGCTGAGGGTAAGCTCTGGGATAGTCTCTCTATATCTTTAGGTCCTAGCGCTTTGGCAACAGTTTGTACTTGGACAACAGAAGAGTTGGGAGGAACACTTTCAATTCCCTCAATTCCCTGAGATCTCCTTCTAGCACCACACACATTGACTGAATTTACAGGCACATCAGTTACTGATTGGAGAGCTACATCTGTTTCAAAAAACGCTTGTAAATCAGGGTAAATGTTATCAGGCTGACTAACTTCCACATCAGTTTTTGCTGCAGCTTTCTTGAGGTTCAATTTCTTAGTCAAAGAGGATACTCTAGCACAGAGCTCTTTGTTCTGTTCCTCTAACTCTGAGTTACGCTGAGACTGTTGTGTGGCTAGCGCTAAACCAAATTCTCTGTGGCAGCAGATAATGCCTTTCACATTGTTCTTGCGAATACATGCTCCTAGTACCTTTTTACACTCATCTACAGACCAAGTCTTATCTGGATGGATCTCATATTTCTGAGTTAGTTCTTGTCTAACTTTCTCAGTGACTATTAGGTTCATTTGCACTCCTAACAGTGATTTGAATTCGCTATCTGACCACAAAGGAGTCGCGAGACCACCTTTTTTCAGTTGTGGGGATCAGTCTACCATTCTTTCTAAACATTTTGTGAGTTTCTTTGTTACCACACAATCAAAACACTAAAACTTCTGTTCAACAGAGGGTACGCTTGTTAACACATCAACTATTGTTAACCTTCCCTGCTAAAACAGAGGATAAACCAAAATTATTAGCACGAAATGCTAAAATCTTCCCTGCCTGAAACAGAGGATAAATCTTCCCTGCCTGAACAGAGGATAAATTTTCATCTCTAAAAAAAACCTTTAGAGGAAAACTTTTGAGCACCGTAATCAAAACTTCCCTGCCTGAAAAAGAAGGTTAACTTTCATCTCTAAAATAATTTATTTAGAGGATAAACTTAGTTAAACAAAAACCCTTCAGCTGTCTGTAACTCTTCTATGACGGCGCGAGGATAACAAATTTTGTTCTGGTCTTAGGTTCTTTTGGAGTATTAGGAGACAGCACTCAACACAAACCCTTGGTTTGAGAGAAAAATTCAGGTCCTGGGAATCTTTGTTCACCTGGAAGTTTCAAGTGAAGGATCATGGAACTCTAATACGGTCACGGCACCATCTGTTGTGAACTTTTTCCTCGTCGAACAGTAAGAGACCAGGAGACGTTGGGATTTCTTTCAAGAAGAAGTTATCTTAATTGAGAACTCGTGGCTTCGCTGCAGTCATCCAAGTCTAACTATTTGCTCAGCATAGATTGTATTTTTCAAAGGGTTAGAGGGGGGATACAATAGTGGATGTACAACTAAAACAAAAGCATGAAATTGCAGTACGAACCAAATGCATTGACACTATCAATCATTCCTATCGAATCACGTCTGGCCTGATATTTTGTTTTTACATTGAGTTCTGATGTGATATCCTATTGGTAAAACATTTAATATTTACATAAGGCACTTTATTCATCACATAACGATTCCACGTTGGCCAGGGGCCTCTTTGAATATACATTGGAGTCAGAGGTGGCTAAGTTAAGTACATTTTAAACACAATGTTCAGTTTTATATACAATACTCTTGGAACCTAGATTTATCATTTTATAAATTTTCTGTAAAGCTGCTTTGCAACGATTTGCATCGTGCAAAGCGCTATACAAACTTGAATGAATGAATTTATTTATTTATTTATTTATTCTCTTTCTTTCTTTCTTTTTCTTTCTTTCTTTCTTTCTTTATATTTTTGCAAGTTTGCTGGACTGTATGAGTTTGATTTTGTGGCAGGGTTATATATACAGTATATATATATTTACACTTACATTTAGTTATTTAGCAGACACTTTTATCCAAAGCGACTTACAAATGAGGACAATAGAAGCAATCAAAACCAACAAAAGAGCAACAATATGTAAGCGCTATGACGAGTCTCAGTTAGCCTAATACAGTACACGTAGCAGGTGTTTTGTTTTTGTTTTTGTTTTTTCACAAGTTGTTCTTATAGGTTAAGCTATTTTAATTCAGTTCGATGTAAAAACAATAGGCTAAGTATGTCTTGCATCCTTTAATGTTAGCGAACATTGCAAATAAATTGGTTGTAAAACGGTATCTACTAACGTTTAACTTTTTGTCTGGTTGTTACGGTTAGAAAACAAAATCGAATCACTAGGCTATGTTATAGCCTAGCCAGTGATCACTAGATTTTATACAGATGTTACTATAATGATTCTGTAAATGGTGATCAGCACCCTATATACTGTGGAAGTTACAGCCCTTTGCCTTGGCGTGACATCTCACTTTTTGCAGACAGTGCAAAAGCAGAGTACAATATCAATATAGCGGGGAAAATCAAGTTTGAGATCATTTTCATTAAAATATCTAATTGCCAGATTTCCAGTGTCCTTCCTGTAATTATTTTTCTGTACAAATAAAAATCTTTAAAGCCAGTTTTCTAAGTTTCACACTCTGGAGCAGAGCAGCAATCCACCTGTCACTCAAGTGGCCACGCCCTTAATTATGCAGAACTTTAAGGCTTAATATAATTTAAACGGATGAGTTATAAAAAAATCCACCCCCCCTCACAGTTGTCATGAAGGGCAAAATTAGCTATATAGACCAACTAAAACCATTAAAAATAATAAAAAGTTCCTTCAAATAAAATGAGGGGGGGGGGGGGAACTGAAAAAAATAAATAAAAATATTCACCCACTTGCTGAAAAAATAATTGTATTCATTTTTTTCTTGATGTACTCAAATAACTAAAACTAAAGCTGAAGTTAAAAAGCAAATTAATAAATACATAAACAAGACTAAAAGTAATAAAATTAACAACAAATTTACTAAAACATTAACAAATATTATAATGCAAATAAACTTTTTTAAACTATAAATAACAACTGCAATATTATTTAAATTATAAATACCATATGTATACCATATATACATATATAAGTGTGTGTGTGCGTGTGCGTGTGTGTGTATGCATGTATATACTGTATGTATTTGAGATCTAAAACATCACTATGAGTAAGCCATTTGTAATTAAGGGTGCTAATGGTGGGCTCTGGGGGGCCCGTTGGTGAGAATTTGGGATGTGAAGACTTGTTTGCCCAAACATTAGATGGGAAAGGGTAGTGATGGAATCTTAAAACATGTATTTTTACTTCCTGAGAAGAAGTTCAGGAAATAGGAGCAGTTTGATTGGTGTGGTGCAGATCTTAAAAACAAGACCAGATGGTACTGGGTTTGAAACCTCGAGTATTGTGCAGATGTTGTTCCCTTTAGGAGTACCTTGCAAATGTGCCGCTGTGAACTCCAAAAAGCACAGATAGGGGTCCAAGCACTTCCATGAACAGATGTGACTACAACAAACAATATTAGGAGTCCGTGGCATCATCTCCTTACTGCCGAAACCACATCAGATCTCTGCAGCTAATGACAACCAGCTGATCGCTTAGAGTCACTGTTCTGGGATAAAAACAAAATATTATGCCCTCGGTCCCCAAACACATTTTAATCATACAAGCCTCATTCTAAATACAATTAATCAAACTGCACACTCAATACCTGCAAAAACAAGCACCCGTCCCTGCATGGATCACTTGCTACTATAGACCATGCTGACAAAGTCTTATTGTTGTTCTTAATTTCTGCACAAAAACATTCACTTTCTTGGGACTTAAAGCAGTTGGGAACATGTAAGTAAGTCCATGCAGTCGTAAGCAATCCATACCGTTGCTTATCGTCCATCAAATAGAAAGTAGCGCCCTCAGCCAGCGACTGACACTGCCAGCAAATTAAGACCTACAAAGTGTCTCTCCTCTGATTTCTCTTCAAGCTTCACCAAACAGGTTGCGAAAGCTGTCATGTGTTCCCAAAACTCCAGGCTTCTCATCGATCAATGGCGGCTTCAAGCCAAGCGCCTCTATCTGCTTTCTCCTACTCTGTGGCTGGTGGCACGTCACCAAGTGTGTTAGCAAGAGCCAATGTATGCTCGTATTGGGCTGCAGTGTCGGTTCTGTTCTCTCCTGAAATAATGAAATAAATTTACTCCAGGTCTCGATGGTAGACCGATCGGCCAGGCTTAATTGGAAGCAGTTTCTTTAGCTTTATATGTTTAAGTGCTGGGGATAGGAAAGGCAGTGATAAACATTTCGAGAGAAAGTAACTTAATTAAAAGCAGCCCACTTACTCTTAGTCTTCACACATACAGTGATTTGTAGCAACAAAGTGACCACAAGACATTAATTTCCATTAATTAATTTAGAGTTGGCGATTGTAATGTGGACATGTCCAGAGATGCTACAAAGTTGATGAAAGATTAAATTTATGCAGAAAAAATAAATAAAAAATAGCGACAAGCAGAAATTAAAGGGTTAGTTCATCCAAATATGAAAATTCTGTCACCATTTTCTCATTTTCATGTCATTCCAAACCACTTTCTTCTGAGGAACATGAAGATATTTTGAAAAACAAACAAACAAACAAACAAAAAAACAGAGGGGTGCAATGTTGTTAAGTCCCCCATGACTTTTTTGTGTAGACAAAAAAGGTTGAAATATTCTTCAAAATATATTTCAGTGTTATAAAGAGGAACAGACACAAAATCATAATTTTTACACAGTATGTAAACTGATGATACCACTTTTTAGATGCTAAATGCTATGCAGTAATATTTGCTGTACAATTGCTTACACAATAATGCAAGGCATATTTTCCTAAACTTTGGATTTCATATATATTTATTCACTTTTTTCTTTAATGCGGAAGACTTGTCAGACATATATCTGGTCTCTAGTGTTTCTTGTCAAATTAATGGATTTGTGAGTCGATAATATAACCTTAAGCCTATGAAAATGGTTTTAAAAAGCACATGGCTCCATAGTTCCAGCACTTTACAATCTCACAATGACCGTCTTTTCTCAGTGTGTCACTTGTCAAAGTTTAATGATTGGGTAGATGACATGAAGCAGCTCGATGTTAGCTACATTGAAAAAATATGGGCTCTTATATTCTTCATAAAGCTTCCAATTGGGGTGAAGTTCAATGGATTTGTCTACAAAATGGAGAAGAGCACACACATAACTTAGTTGGGAAGTATTTGAACTTATGTACGGCAATCCATGCTAGATGTTCTCTGTGTTCTCTTGTTTGGATTGATAACAGAAACCACTGCACATGCATGATCTAAAATACCTGGCATTGCTATTTATTCTCAATAATTAGTGATAGCTTCAGATGCAGGATATTTTAATTCGCTAATAGGTATTGTATTGTTAGGTATCACACTGACAACCGTTATATTACTTTTCCATTCCAGACAGTTAATTTTTAGTAGCAATAAAACTGATTCCTTGAAAAATTATGACATTTAATCTGCAATACATGTCATTAGTGACCTTATTTTCGAAAGTTATAGCCGGTTGTGCAGTCTACAAATAATATTAGTGTGTGCAGCAATAGGACCGCCCACTGCAACCAACAATATAGCCAATCTATGACCTCCAGAGAAACAATAGCATTGTATGTACGTGTGAATGGGGCCAATACTCTGAGCTCAAGTCATTGGGGTATTTGGAGACTTATATCGGGTATATCAAAATCTCCCCTAAAGCATCATTCTTTGATTACGCTAGAAGAAGATGTGATAAGAAATTGCCTGTTTAATAGGCTGATTTTATGAGGTTGATATGAGCCATGATAAAATGTAACATTGCTCTAGGTGTATCTCGCCAATATTTTGATTGGCTCCGTAACTACAAACTGCAAATTAAGAACATAGATTTTGAGTTGATGTAATTAACCATGGCGGAGAAAGTATATTTTGTATTACGATATAATATGATTACAGATGTCTGGGTGCTCGTAATCTTAAATTCTTGGCATGTCGTGGCATAAAAAGTGCAATATTGTTTCTTAAGGCATTGCTTATGGATAACTGTGATTGTGAAACATAAATTATATCCAGCTGATGTACACTGCTACACACAACAATGAGAAATAAATAATATGCATTATGTTTACTATCATTCACATCAACATATGTAAAGAAAGCCATTGGTTTGATCTTCCATTCTACTGCACACAGACGTTCCATCATAGTACAGAGATTACGTTGACCTCTCTGTATATCAAAGGTTCAGTATCTGTATTTTATCAATTTTAAGGAGTCTCCGCTGAATTCAATACAGAAAAGGTCTCTTTGTCCAGCACAATAGCGACTCTGATTGATGGGACTCCTGAAAGAACTGCCAGAACAGAACAGGACCCTCTATTTCAATTCCCTGTAGGAGATGAGTTTTGTCAGTTGTCAAAATGGAGAGCAGGAGGGAAAGAGAGGCTGATTTAGTCTTCCTTTCAGACAGACAAGAGCCGCCATAGACCTCAGATAATATATTACAGGCTAATGGTGCAAATCAGCACAATTGGATCAAAGATTGTTCGACATCCATGAACAGTTCTACCTGAAATCTTTCTTTAAATGCTCCTTGGCTTTGATTGGATTCAGTGTTTTGAAAGAGCACATCATCAAAAGACACAATAATGGTATTTTTTTCCATGCCATTTGCATGTCCTTCGTATAGCTCATCCAAAGATAGTTAATAGTTCTGTGGTGAATAAGTTAATTGTCCAGCTCTGAGGCCGGGTTTCACGACTGGACATTATTTATGATATTTGCCTTCTAAAATGCTCATACACTGGGTGGAAAAAATAAAAAATTAATTTTGAGGTAAAAAAAGACAAAAGAAATAAAGAAATAGTATTTTACTGTAAAACTAATAATCTTTGTTTTAAAAATAATTTATAGTGTATAAAATAATAATATTTAAAAATAAGTACAATGTATAATAAGTTGTAAATAAAAAATATTATTGGAGTATGTTTTACCACAAATATTATTCAGTCTTTCTACTTAAAATTGAATGTTGAATTTAATGTTACTTGCTGTTTCTTTGTAATTATTTGTGAAATTTACTATCAAATACGCTGCAACGATAATGGTATTGTTTACAAAACCTTGCAAGAAACGTGTTTTCAAAAGTTTGCGTTTTCAGGCTCCTGAAACACCATTTTTGGTGCAAATGAATGGGATGGAACAAATGAATAAACGCCCCCCTGAAAGAAAATTATTTTCTAGCTTTTTCAAGTAAACAAGCTACTACTCAATTTTTTCCCATGTAACAAGAAACTACTTTAGACAAACCAGTTCCTAAACTGTGGTCTGTCACTTGCTCTGTTTAAGTGGCTGCAATATGGACAAGACAAGGTCAAACGTGTGACTGCACAAAGCTAGTAATACTGTGATTATTTGTGGAAAACAATTAGTTTAAATACAAATTCTGCTTTAAGCCTGTTAGCATGCACACGTAGCATTAGCCCTTGATCTTAGATCAAAGGTGTGTTAGGACATGAAGAGCTTTGTAAGAAGGGAACGAGGAGATCTAGATTCGGTTAAGAGTTGTTTTCTGTGTTTAACATGGCATGTTAGCACACACGCCTGTCCTCTGGCAGACTGCCCTACTCTGCCACCGCCTCCTACGGCTTGTGTTTATCGTAATAAAGAACAGCGCAGATGAAGCCAAAAATCTTTCCGCAGCTAGAAAAAAAATACATTCAAATAGCTTTTCATCACTAATAACTTCCAAAGTTTGACAGACATTATAGGTATTTCCTACAACAGTAATTAAAGAAACATAAAACAGCCACATGGAACGAAGGGGTGTGAAGATGAAGAGATAATCAAAGCCAGTCAAAACAGAAATAAAACAACAAAGCTGGAAGCAAAAGACGTAACAAGATCCACCGCAACCTTTGACCTCTGCTTCTATTGTTTAACTCACCTTTAAGTTAAAAGCCGGGCTTCAACATTCCTTTAACAAGAGCAGCATTTGTCCTGTGTCACTTACAGATCCGAACAAATCCGTCTGGAGACCGGATCTCTTTTTACTGATGGACGCCAACTATTGTACTCAGACGTGAATGTCAATAGGAGGCTTTTAGCTGGCTCGGTTTAGCCTTTAAAGCGGTTAAACACAAATATATCCTCTTCGCTTTGTTGTCACAGTTAAGAGCTACAACAGGTCAAAATCTTCATAAATTACCAGAAACAAATATTCTCCTGTTTAAGGTCTTTTTGGGTTTACCAGGGTCTAAGCCAAAAAGCCGCTATCTGTTTTGTTATTCTCTGAACCTCCCTCTCCGAGGGACTCCATTTGGAGGTTTCTCTCCCTGATTGCTTTTATTTGTGCAGCGTAGCCTGGAAAATTACAATCCTGGAGGGATTCTGATCAAACCATGTCAACTTAACACAATCGTAATCCACAAAGAGGAAACATATTCTCTGCCTCAACAAATAAGAGTTCCAGAAGGACATCTGTTAAACTGTAACGTGAATATAGCTCCATGCAGATGTTTCAAAGTCTGTCTAAACTATTGAACACATGTCTGTCACATTGTCAAGTGCAATCACCATACATAATTCAAATACAACTATAGTCAGTCAACCGCATTGTGTTCATTGAAGTATTATTTGTTTATTATTATTATTATTATTCATTGTTATTTATTTATAAACAAATAAATAAATATATGCATACATACATTAATTCATACATACATACATACATACATATTTGTAGGACTCAGTGATATGACTATTGTCAGGGTTCTGTTGTGTGTGTCATCTGTTCCCGCCTCTTGTGTCCATACTTGGTTTGTTTCCTGTCCTTGTTTCATGTAGTTATGAGTTAATTTGTGTCCAGCTGTGTGTATGTGATTATGTGTTAATTACCCTGTGTATATTAGTCCTGTCTTTTGAGTTTGATTTCATCTGGTCTACTCGTTACTCCCCGGTGTTTCTGTCCATGTCAGTCATGCCTTGTCCTGCCCTGCCTTGTTTGGATTTATTAAAGACTGTTATTTTGAGTTTACGTCCTCGTCTGCGTGTTCCTGTTCCTCCCTCGTGTGTGCACCGTGACAGAAGACCAGACCTAACCGTAAGCGGCGCCCATTCACCCCGTTTTGTTTTTCATTTTCAAAAGTCTTTTGTTTTGTTCTTGTTCTTTTGTTCCGCGGCAAGGAAGTCGCCGCTCGTCATCCCGCCATAGCCCACTGCAAGTCGGCGTGGGAGTTCGACGGGATCGCTGCGAGTCCTCTGGCTGCGAGCACTCATGCCCGCCGATCATGGGAGATATCCACCGCCGGCGGTGGCTCTCCCAAGCCCGCCGGTGGGTTGCCTTGTTCCCGGGTTGCCGCTCCCCCAGGCACGCCGTTCGCGGGAGATCAATCGCCGCTGACTCAATGCCCGCCGGCCCGCCTCTGACTCAATGCCCGCCGGATCGCCGCTGACTCATGCCCGCCGGATCGCCACTGACTCATGCCCGCCGGATCGCCGCTGACTCATGCCCGCCGGATTGCCGCTGACTCAAGCCCACCGGATCGGCGCTGACTCATGCCCGCTGGCCGCCACTAACCCTAGCTCCCGTGGATCGAGTCCACATGTCACGGCCAGGAGTGCCGTGTGTTTGTTTTGTTGTGCCCACAGGAACATTTTAAAGAACCTTGTCTTGTCATGTCTTGTCCACGGAGACTCGTCTGGGGCAGGCGGCTCCTCTTGTCGTGGCCATGGAGGCCATTCTAGCCGCCTGCCCCCTTGACGTGGAGGTGGAAGCGGTTGCTGAGGGACCCTGTGAGGGCCCCTGATGTCATGTCATGCCCAGAGGAAGCCTCAGCTTCCAAGCCAGCCCAGGAGGGCTTCTGGTTCCTATGGGCTGTCCTGTCCTGTCTGTCTGGCCCTGGAGGGCTTTCCTGTTTTGTTTTGTACTGTCCTGTCTGTCTAGCCCCGGAGGGCTCCTGATACCCCCTAACTTCCCCAGGGAAATTTTTTTTTGGGGGGGTAAAAGGGTTCCGGCTGTAGGGGCCGGGCCGAGGGGACCGAGGCCACGGCCACAAGGACCCACCTGCCATGGCCTCCTGAGCTCCCTGCACTGCCATGGCCTCCTGAGCCGTTACTCGTTACTCCCCGGTGTTTCTGTCCATGTCAGTCATGCCTTGTCTTGCCCTGCCTTGTTTGGATTTATTAAAGACTGTTATTTTGAGTTTACGTCCTCGTCTGCGTGTTCCTGTTCCTCCCTCGTGTGTGCACCGTTACAACTATATTATATGACCAATAATATTATCAATGCCAATCAATATTTATATTAATTTCACAATTGAATGGAGAAATAAAGCATTCCTCATGCTTGTTAGACATCAAGAATGGATGTACCCCCCCCCCAAATTCTATTTAAAAAAAAAAAAAAAAAAGTAAAATAACATTAACATACAGATGCATTTGAAGCATTATACTTTTTTTTCATCTGTTCAATCAACTAATGCAGTAATATGTTTTATTCAACTAATGCAAACAAAATAAAAAAAAGTTCATTATTAATATATTGTATTATAAAAATGATTATTATTCCCTCCCCCTGACTCCCATTGGTCATTCAATGAATTCTAGGTTAGTTCCAACACACAAAACAATGTTTAGAAAGCCTCACTGAGCCATGGTGTTTCAGGGTGTTAAACTATGACTGACTTGCAGTTGTTTCTGCTCATTAAACAGAGATAAGATGAAGTATTTCCATTGAAAATACATTTAAGGAGACTGCATGCCATGTCTATGATAAACATTGATAATACTGTAATGCAGTATGTACTGAGTGTCCCTGAGCTGCCTGGGAACAAAGGGCCAGAGTCTGACAGGGCTGAAGTTTGTTTACATTTAGCAGGAATCAGCACAGAAGGGCAGCCTGGCAAATCCACACTAGTAACTTAATCAGTACCGTGGGCTTGTTGACTCTGCAGGTGAAGAGGAGAGGTTAGACTCTGTCAGCAGGAACTTCACGCCGTGCATGCGCCACGGTGCCTACCAATATCTGACTGATGTCGGGCAGGCCAGGAGGACAGGTAAACATGTATTGGTTCAAATAACAACAGGTTGTGAAAAAATATGTGTTTTTTAAGGCAAATAGTGTCACCGTTTTCACAGGTTTGCATCATGGATGCAATACACACACAAAAAAACAAATGATGAGCTTTTTTGACCATGTCGCAACATTACAAATGTTCCAGAGCTAGTTTCTATCTGACTCACATTCAAACTGTGTTCCGGAAAATTTTTCTCGACAATATATATCTCCAGGCCATATCTAAAATCCCATGACATGACTTCCTTCCTTACGTTTACCGGGCCTGGAAAGGTAATACAGTACCTACAGATAAAAGAGCTGTAGCAGGACAGAAGGGACTAGTAACCTACAGTTAGCATGCATTTATGAACATATTGCAAGTTCACTACGTTATAAATCACCACAGTAACGTTGCGTGACACTTGAACATACAAACAGAAGTCCAAAAATACAACAAAAAGACATCTGGAGCTCAGCTGTGAGAACAAAAACTCTTTCCTTAGTTTCAAGGTGAAATGCAGTTAATGTTGAAAGCTTGCTCAGTTAAGAGTGCGTTTTTTAAAACATTTAACCCAGAAATATATTTTTGTAAGGTATTTTGGAGTCCAAAGGCATGCATGACTAGATCAGCTGACCAGACCACCAAAACATAAATGTTTTAATGTATGGCGAATAGAAACAAACTTGAGAGACTCATAAACTGTTAACTTCTTGGGAAATTCATTAGATGTTTTGGTAACAGTCAGTTTTTATCCCTAAAAGCTCATTCTGCTAAGCTTTTAACTGCTTTTTTTAATTTTTAGTGTCAGAAATGGTTCTATTTTAAAATGCTACAATTAAAAGTGAAAGAAAAAAAAAATAGTAAAAGAAGTCAATATTGTATTGCACAGTCAGATTGTTTAACTAAGGTTTGCATTAAATGTTTTGGGAGGTAAAGATTGTTTTCTAAAAGTAAGCAAAATGAGCATGAGTTTGCTGTTTCTTCACGTTTTGATTAAAATCTTGAGCCTTAGAAACTGTGTGTAGAATATCAAGTATGTTTTATGTTTCCAGTCAAAATAATTCAATATTTAGCTTTGTTTTATGCACATCTGTAAGGTTAATTTCATATGATCTGCATCACAGCTTTTTTAAAGTGTCATGCTATTTTAAAATCTACTAGAAAAGTCTTGCTGATGTAGAATCCTGGATTTATCAGGGTTGCTAGGTAGTAAGAAACAAAAAAGTACAAGTAAATTACAAGTAAACAAGTAGAGTACAAGTAATTTTAAAAAGGATATTTGATCCTGTTGTTGTACAATGTGATTTGTATAAAAAAAAAAAAAAAAAAAAAAACTGAATATCAACCCTAAACCCATATGAAAATTCATATGAATTCATGCAAATTCTGCAAAACGTTAAATATAGGTAGAAATTGCCATGACAGTGTGTTGGGCATCTTTAAGTTTTATGGACAACAACAAAGAAATGCAAAAACAGTTTTCTGTATCCACATGAAAACGGTGTGTTTGACAGCATTTTCTTTTTTTAATACAATCATTTTGTTTGGTGTATAGTGCAGAAAAGTTTAAATCCTGCAAGTAACTTGGCATCAGTTTGTGTATCTTGTGTGTGTATTTAAAGTGTGGTACTGTAATTCATAGCATAGATGCTGACAGGCAGCTGCCTTGAGACATAAATACTCAAAATGTTTTGTTGAATGGAAACTTATGTTATGTAACCTATTTATATCGTACAGTTTTGTTTCTGCATGCTAAGTAAAAGACAAAGAAGAGGGAAAACAAATACTACAGTCTCAAGAGTCTAACACAAAGTCATATTGACATGTGAAGAACCAGACAATGCTCTTTCTTTCTCTCTCTCGCACAACACACACACACACACACATACTCAAATCTCTCAAAACCCAGACTCACTTAGAAACTCCTCATTCGGCTCCCCAGCCTACCCAGAATGCTTTAGCTGAACAGAGGTGTCAGCATTTCCACAGAGGCTCTGGTTTTTGAGTTCTTCTCTCTTGGCAGGAATCTTTTAATAGAATAGTAATGTCCAGCTCTTAAAGGGATAGTTCACTGAAAAATGGAAATTTGCTGTTAATTTACTCACCCTTAGGCCATCCAAGATTCGACTTGTTCTCTTCAGTAGAACAGTAAAGATTTTTAGCTGAAACCGTGGTCCTGGTTATTCATAAAAATCAAGTCAGAGGCCACTGACACTTTGAGAGTCAAAAAAGCATACAGACAACACAAAATTATTATCCATGGCTCCTGACAATATATTGAGGTCTTATGACGAGAAACAATTGGTCTGTGCAAGAAGCTGAACATTATTTATGATAGTAGGCTATAACCTGTAATTCAGACCTTCAGTCAGTAGGGAAATCTGATTTTTTTTTTTCCCTCCCGTGAACTGGTACTTTTGGACAGTTTCTTTCATTGAGCTGGTTAGATTCACTAGTTTGTTTATGTAATTACACAGTGTGGTTTCCTTATATACCAAGCATATGATGTCAATAAACTTGTCTTCATCAGCTCACCTTTTTACTTGTACATAAACAATGACTAAATTTACATGCGCACAAATAATTCGATTATTTCCAATAATCAGAGTAAGGACTTAATCGCATTATGATGTTTACATGTCAAGAGCAAAGCTCTTCACTCCCGTTTACATGCAATTTCCATTATTCTTATTATTCGCTAAGAATTGTGGTTATTTTTTTACTGCCATGATTCACATACCCCACTGGACAGCACAAATGATGGACAGGTGTGTTACTGGCCGCTGTTTTAATTTATTTTTGTCTAATGCAAAACATTTTGTATGGTTGTAGCCTATTCCATGCTTTTTCGGCACCATAGAAATGTGATGGCAATTTGCCTACGCTGCCTGTCGCGTTCTACTTGCCATTTCTGGATGAGGGTAAGGAACAGAGACTGGTGGCAGCGAGTTGTGTTTTCCCCAGAAATGCGATGCTTTCTTCCCCATCATTGTTTTTAATCTGCGTATTATTACAGGTGTGCGTCAAGTCAGTCATGTATGTCACAAGCACATGCGCACTTTGGTCAGAGAAGCAATACTGCGATTAAGTTGTTTATATGCCTGTATATTTCGATTAAAATCGGCGTACGCCACCTACTGTATATTAATACAATTATGCTTGCTGCGATTATGAGCTTAATCCCATTATTTAAATCGAAGTATTGCGTTTACATGAGGTAAAGTTTATTCGCAATATTGCCAAAATCTCATTATAATCGCATTAAGAGGGTGCATGTAAACGCACTCAATGAGACACAATTTGGGCCCTTCATTCAAGAGCTTGGTGCTCATATCAGCGGCTCATCGGTCTTCGGTCCGAGTCAGAAATATTTCCTCGGTTCAGTGACTGTTGGAGGAACAGGAGCATTGAATGAGTTGGCAGAAACCAGAATTATAGAACCATATACGCCGGTATTTAGGCTCATTTCCAGTCGGAGTGACTGTAAATCGCCCGAAAGTGAGGTTTGTTTGAGTAACTTGTAGATATGTGCTGCTCAAGCCGCAAACTGTTTCAGACAGTTCAGTCCGATTTGGTGAACTGGTTCAAATCATTCACCAAAAAGAACCGGTTCAAAAGAATGATTCATTTGCAAACTAGACATCACTCCGGACTGTTAGCATGAGGCTCTGGATTACAGGTAATAATGCTGTAAATAAAGTTCAGTTTCTTGAATAGACTGGTAGTTTGGCTTTATAAGATATCAATATATCGCCAGGAGCCACGGGTAATAATTTTGTCTTGCCTGTGCTTTTTGAACTCTCAAGTGCCTGTAGCCGCTGACATAAATTTTAGGAATCTTTACTGTTCTACTGAAGAGAAAAAGTCACCTACATCTTGAATGGCTTGAGAAGGGGTAAATTAGCTAATTTAAATTTTTGGGTGAACTATCCCTTTAATGTGCTGTTACTGAATAATTGATTGTATGGGTACGCTGGCTCACTTTCATTTCAAAAATGGCAAACAGTTAATCCCAGAGACTTGATACATTTGTTTGCTCAGCAGCTCATTAACAAAGCTGTAAGTGAGATGCAAATAAACACATAACTAAAAGGTGGTGCCCTGGTGATAGCAACAAAGCAAACACATACTCAATTAAACCCTTTCAAATATACATTTATGCAAAATTGATAAGCTTCTATGTGAGCTACCAAAGATATTAAACTGTTCAATTTAAAAGCATATCACTACTCACAGCAAAGCATATATTAAATAGATTTTAATGGATTTACTTGAGCAGAAATGCCAGAGGTGCCAAGGCGGTTCTATGCAGTTGCTAGGATATAGCGAGTGGTTGCCAGGGAGTTGTTATGCTTTTTTAGGGTTCAGCTGCTGGTTGCCAGGACATTGGTATGTGGTTGCTAGGGTGGTGTATCTGGTAACTAGGGTATTTATATGTGGGTGCTAAGATGGTTGTCAGGGCAAAGTGGCTGGTGGTTGTCTAGACATTGCTATGGTGTTGCTATGTGGTTGCTAGGGTACTTATATGTGGGTGTTAGGGTTATTGACAGGGCAGGGTGGTTGGTGGTTATCAGGACTTTGCTAGGGTGTTGCAGGTGGTTGCCAGGGTGATGCTGTGTGGTTGCTAGGATGTTGTAACTGGTTGCCAGGGTATTTATATGTGGGTATTAGGGTGTTTGGCAGGGAAGGATGGTTGGTGGTTGCCAATATGTTACTAGGGTGCTGTGGGAGGTTACCAGGGTGGCAGGAAAGGGTGCTGTAGCTGGTTTCCAGGGTATTTATATGCGGGTGTTAGGGTGGTTTGCAGGACAGGGTGGTTGGCAGGATGTTGCTAAGGTGTTGTAGGAGGTTGCCAGGGTGTTGCTATGCAGTTTGTAAGGTGTTGCGGGTGGTTGGCACTATGTTGGTTTGTGGTTGCTAGGATGTTGTAACTGGTTGCCAGGGTATTTAAATGTCGGTGTTAAGGTGGTTGGCAGGAAAGGGTGGTTGGTGGTTGCCAGGATGTTGCTAGGGTATGGTAGGAGGTTGCCAGGGTGATGCTATGCAGTTTCTAATGTATTGCGGGTGGTTGCCAGTATGTTGCTATGTGGTTGCTAGGGTGTTGTAGCTGGTTGCCAGGGTGTTTATATTTAGGTGTAAGGGTGGTTGGCAGGAAAGGGGTGGTTGCCAGGATGTTGCTAGGGAGTTGTAGGAGGTTACAAGGGTGTTACTATGCAGTTTCTAGGGTGCTGTAGCTGGTTTCAAGGGTATTTATATGCAGTCGTTAGGGCGGTTTGCAGGAAAGCTTGGTTGGTTGTTGCCAGGATGTTGCTAGGGTGTTGTAGAAGGTTGCCAGGGTGTTGCTATGTGGTTCCTAGGGTGTTGTGGCTGGTTGCCATGGCATTGCTATGCAGTTTCTAAGGTGTTGCAGGTAGTTGCCAGGTTGTTAGTATGTAGTTGCTAGGGTGATGTGGGTCATTGCCAAGGTATTCCTCTCCTGTTGTTAGGGTGTAGCTGGTAGTGGCCAGGATGTTGCTATCTGGTTGCTAGGTGTCTGGTAGCCAGTGTACCTGTGGGTGTTAAGGTGATTGGCAGGGTAGGGTGTTGGTGGTTGCCTGGACATTGCTAGGATGTTGGAGGTGGTTTCCAGGGTGTTGCTGTGTGGTTGCAGGGCATTGCAATATAGTTTCCAGCACATTGATTTGCAGTAGCTAGGGTGTAGTGGGTGGTTGGCAGGACATTTATATGTAGATGCTAGGGTGTTTGCCAGGATCAGAATAAGAATCAGAATCAGAGAGAGCTTTATTGCCAAGTATGTTTGTGCATACAAGGAATTTGTTTTAGTGCCATAAGCTTCCAGTACACAGAGACAACAACACACAGACAATAAAAATAAGATGAGAATAAAAAATACACATACAATATGTAAATATAAATAGACACAAATTGAAAAATAAATTGAAAAATAAATAAATTGTATGTACAGTTGTGCTATAGATGATAGAATGGAATAGAATAGAATGATATGCAGGGATGTACTAGGATGTAGGTGGTAACACATAAATAAAAGGTTATTGCACATATCTTTATTGCACAATGGGGGGAACATTTAACTGTTCATAAGGTAGATTGCCTGGGGGAAGAAACTGTTCTTGTGCCTGGCTGTCTTGGTATTTGGGGCTCTGTAGCGCCAGCCAGATGGCAAAAGTTTAAAAAGGGGATGGCTTGGATGTGAGGGATCCAGAGTGATTTTCTGAGCCTTTTTCCTCACTCTGGATGTATACAGTTCTTGATGGGTGGGCAGGGGGCACGTGGATGATGCTGTGTGATAGCTAGCATGTTGTAGGTTGTTGCCAGGGGATTTATATATGATTTCTAAGGTGCTCTAAAGCATTTATAAGGTGTTGCAGGTCATGCAGTTGGTTTCAGGTGCATTGGTATGTGATTGCTAAGTTGTTGTAGATGGTTGCCTGGGTGGTAAGGTGGTTGGCAGGGTGGTTGGGGGTTGCCAGAGTGTTGCTTTGTGGTTGCTAGGGCATTGTGGGTAGTTACAATTGCATTGCTTTTGTTTCCAGTTGATATGCAATTGTTAGGTTGTAAGGGGTGGCTGGGAGGGCATTTCTAAGCGGTTGCTAGGGTATTGAGGTTATTGCCAGGGCATTTACATATTTTTTCTAGGTTGTTGTGGGTAGTTGCCACCGTATTTTCATGCAATTGTTAGCATTTTGGTTGGTAGTTTATAAAGCATTGGTATGTTGTTGCAAGGGTGTAGCTGGTGGTTGCTAGCATGTTGCTATGCTGTTGCTGTAGGGTGTAGCGGGTGGTTGCCAGGATCTTACAATAGAGTTGCAAGAGTATTGCAGGTAGTTGCGAGGATGTTTGCTATGTGGCATTTATAAGCGGTTGCAGGGGTATTGTGGGTGGTTTCCAGAGCATTTATATGTGGTTGCTAGGGTGTTTCAGGTGGTTGCCAGAGCATTGCTATGTGATTTCTAGCAGGGTTAATTGTAAAAAATCAGATTGCTGAGAAAAATAAAGATGGATTATTTGTTGCATCATTGTTTAATACTGATGGTTTTGGGTTTGTTAAAATGTTAACAATCTCTGCTGAACTCTAAGCATACATTAATAGTGATATTCATCTTAGCAGGCACTGCTAATAAAATATGTTCCTGACTCTACAGGAGTTTATATGTACTTAGGATCTGAATACATACATTCTAACTGAATACATTTTCTGCAAGTTCTACACTGTAAATCTTATACAAAACAAAGTGCTGAATGTGAAAACCCTGTGAGAGAAAAACAAAAAACAAAAACATATTCAGACATATGTATCATATTGTTTTTTTATGAATATGCTTTTCTGATTGACATTTCTTTGGAAATCTTTAGGGAATATAACAAACTCCTAAAACATGAAGAATGACTGTTCTGATGTGTTTGCAAAGAGCGCTTGTAGCTCTTGTTTTATAATGAATATCCTGATTCATATTCATGCTTTCAGTTCTATTCTCTTTCTTAGTTCATGAAGGATCAAAGCATTTTCTTCATAGAAATGATATTCAAATATGAGTGAGTAATAATAATAATAATAATAAATCAACAGTATTTGTTAAACTATATGAACGAAGACTATGATTTGCTGGAATCTATTGTAAACCATTTAAGTGCTGGTGCTATAAATAAAAACAGAAACATGTAATATTTGAGAAGATAACACATTTTTGTTTACATTAAATTGCATGAAGACAAAATACTTTTTTTCTCTCTCTCAGGGTTGGAGAACCATTGCTGCAGCAATATCATTGTGTCATCACATGATATACAGTATTCATCTACATTTACTTTTACATTTACATGTAATCATTTAGCAGACGCTTTTATCCAAAGCGACGTACAAATGAGGAGAACAATAGAAGCAATCAGACCATCAAGAGAGCAACAGTATACAAGTGCCATGACAAGTCTCAGTTAGACTAGCACAGTACATGTAGCTAGGATTTTTTTTAATTTTTTTTATATAGAATAGGTAAGTGTTAGTATTATTTGGTCAGGTGCAAGTGAAAAAGATGTGTCTTTAGATGCTTTTTGAAAAAGACACCAAGTGGCTAAAGACTCAGCTGTTCGAATTGAGATCGGGAGGTCATTCCAAATATGGATGGACCAGCTGGGCACAGTCCAGGAAAAGGTCCGTGAGAGTGATTTGGTACCTCTTTGGGATACACGGCACCACAAGTTAACATAGCTTCCTTTTGGCACAGTACATTTTTAACTGGCATTCTACTTGCAGAAAGTAGTCGCAAGCTTTTAGATGAATGACTTCTTGATGAGGGCGAGTGATCATAAGTTTTCAGAACTAAATTCCTCCAGCAAGTTTAGGTATATTGGTGCAGTATTTGTTGGCGCCAGTTGTGGTCTTGTACCAAATCATAATTACAATCACCTGTTGACAAACAAAACACATCATTATTTAACCAATTTACCTCATTACTAGCCCTAAATTGCCTTAAATTTGCAGGTCTGAATGACAGGAAAGGATGTATATTTACAGCTATTGACCAGACAAAACATGAGACATGAAATGTCAAAGTAAATTTAGAAATCCTACTTTCTTTTTTTATTTGATTTTCCATACTGAAGAGAGGGCAAGTGAAAAAGATGTGTCGATGCTTTTTGAGAGAGGTTCGAATTGAGATCATCATTAGTCATCTAAATGAAGGCACCACAAGGCATAGTTCACTTGCAGAACGCAAGCTAATTTAACTAGCAAGTCATTGTGGTCTTGTAAATGACTGTTTTGGTAGCCATGTGTAACTGATTAACGAAGAGAGGGTCTTGCATTAATACAGTCTGATGTTTAAAGACTGTAAGTGAATCTCTGAGATTTTATCTTACATTAATATTAACTGTGCATGTAGATTTTGTCTTGTCTGACAAATGTATTACTAAATATATTACTAAATTGTAAATCTTTATTGTACACTGACCAAAATTATAAACAACACTTTTGTTTTTACCCCATTTTTCATGAGCTGAACTAAAAGATCTAAGACTTTTTCTATGTACACAAAAGGCCTATTTCTCTCAAATATTGTTCGCAAATCTGTCTAAATATGTGTTCCATTTGCCTCACGCAGTGCAACACATCTCCTTCTCATAGAGTTGATCAGGTTGTTGATTGTGGCCTGTGGAATGTTGGTCCACTCCTCTTCAATGGCTGTGCGAAGTTGCTGGATATTGGCATGAACTGGAACACGCTGTCATATACACCAATCCAGAGCATCCTAAACATACTCAATGGGTGACATGTCTGGTGAGTATGCTGGCCATGCAAGAACTGGGATGTTTTCAGCTTCATCAATAAAATGCACCTGTGTTTGTTGTCCATAACATACGCCTGCCCATACCATAACCCCACCGCCACCATGGGCCACTCGATCCACAACATTGACATCAGCAAACCGCTCACTCACACAACGCCATACACGCTGTCTGCCATCTGCCCTGTACAGTGAAAACCGGGATTCATCCGTGAAGAGAACACCTCTCCAAAGTGCCAGATGCCATCGAATGGCGAACTGCAGTCAGGTCGAGACCCCGATGAGGACGGCGAGCATGCAGATGAGCTTCCCTGATACGGTTTCTGACAGTTTGTGCAGAAATTCTTTGGTTATGCAAACCGATTGTTGCAGCAGCTGTCCGGGTGTCTGGTCTCAGACGATCTTGGAGGTGGAGATGCTGGTGTGGTTACACGTGGTCTGCGGTTGTGAGGCCGGTTGGATGTACTGCCAAATTATCTGAAACGCCTTTGAAGATGGCTTATGGTAGAGAAAATTAACATTCAATTCACGGGCAACAGCTCTGGTGGACAATTGCACGCTCCCTCAAAACTTGCGACATCTGTGGAATTGTGCTGTGTTATAAAACTGCACATTTTAGAGTGGCCTTTTATTGTGGCCAGCCTAAGGCACACCTGTGCAATAATCATGCTGTCTAATCAGCATCTTGATATGCCACACCTGTGAGGTGGATGGATTATCTCGGCAAAGAAGAAGTGCTAACTAAAGCCGGGCATACACTGTGCGATTTCTGTGCGATTTCCGTGCGATTTCAGCAAGGTATCAACTCACACTGTACGAGAAGATCGCATGCGATGTAAAGCCAAAGCTCAGGATTTATGTGCTCTCACTATACGGTCCGATTGTCGAGCGCGATTTATGTGCTCACACTATACGTGTGAAATACTCGGGTTCACAGTTGCCAACTCTCGCGAGACAAATAAGCAACCGCAGCTTCAAAAACAAGCCCAAAACAAGCCCAATATTTTTTTTATGATTTATTATCATCAATATTATTTATTATCAGTTATTTATTACCAATAAATGAGCCACATATTTAGCCTAAAATATATAGGGGTCATTCTATGGAAATGTAAATTTTTCTGTCCCTAGCCTTTACAGAAATATTACACTTGAAAAACACTTGGTTACAATTTGTTTTATATATATTTTAAAATGAAACGATGTGTTATTTGAACAATTATACCTTCTTGAGCCATCAATGTGGCAATATTTGTTTTTAATTAATTATAAAGAATTCCAAGCACCACAAAACTGCTCGTTACAGCCATGTACAGAGGGAACGTGTTTTATTTTGAGGTCAAAAACAGGGTTTCTTCCATTTAAAATAAAATAATGTATACATATCAATACAAATCTAATAATGTGGTCTAAGTTTAAATGTTAAAAAAAGAAATACATTTTAAGACATCTTGCCATACCAGGCTATTCGAACCAAATGTATTTACTATTAGTATTAGGATATGACTACTTGATTTTTTATTATAGCCCGTGATAATTAATACATTACAAAAACATTGTAAAAATTAGGCTAAAAGAAACTCATCTCACTCCTCTACGTCTACTTCTATCATCGCTTGGATTACAGCGTCACGCGTCTTCTTTTTCTGAATGTGATTTTTCTCCAATGAGGGGCGGAACATTTGGCAAATGACTCTACGGCTCTTATATTATTGCACTGGTGCTATTAACTGCGAGCAGACAGAGTGTCAATCAATGTATTGGAGAATACGGCGAACATAAATAAAGAAACAAAGTGGCTTGTCAGATTTCCCAAACAAGCAACCATATTTTTTTAAATAAGCCCAAAGAAACGCATCCGCGACCAGGGATTTTTTCCGCAACTTTACAAAAAAAAGAAGCCCAAAGTCGCGAAATGCGGACTTGGCAACTGTGGGTTGCGCTTGCGCAGACGATGACACCGTATATGGATGATAGCCAGAGAACTTAAAAAAAAAAAAAAACTATTGGTGATACCCTGAGGATTTGGCATTTCCAATTAATGTATTAAATTATTACTATTATTATTATTATGGTAGTTTTATTATTAAATGTATAGGTCTGCTACAATTAATTTGGCCCGAAATAATTGCGCATTTACGCGGATATTAAAAGATTAATTTAGATTACTCCTCGCTGAAAATTATTTAAAACATTTAGATGTATTCCACAATTAATAGGCCTATAATTAAAATTCTCAACCTATCTAGCCTATGTCCAGACTCTGAACACTGAATGAACAGCTTAATGAATATATTCAGTCAATGAAAAAAAAATCTTTATTACAGACAAGGAAATTACCAAAACAACTTGTTTAACACGAAATACTTCGATTCTGTTGCTGTTGCTTTTTCACTATGTATATCAGCCACAAGGGATTTTTTTTTTTTTTTTTTTTAGAAAATAAATTAAGACAATACCCAATACTACCCATATCTTTCGTCTCCTCTGAGAGAATGTGCCGTTAAGCAGCGACAGATGCCGAAAGCTCGTCAGTTTTTACTTTCACTTTCTGTAGCTTAATGAATTGACTAGAGTTCAAAACTTCTTCTCGGGCATTACGCTCATGAAGTTTGCAAATTGTTTGTGTGGTACTGGCTCGCCTTCATGGTTTAAAACTGAAATATTTATAATTTTGCACTTGTTTGTCTTTATCACTAATTGCAAAATGATGGACAATGGTTGCCATTTCCCGTGATAATAACATTATTTTATCAAAAATCTCCCTTTTGTCGTTTTCTCTCTTGCTGTAATAAAGATTAAATGGTTAAAGTTCTGTTTCCGCGCAGGCGCAGTGAGGGAAAAAGCACTGAGTTTAGGGCAGTCGGTTCGTAGCTCTGCTTCAACTGTGCGATACCCTCACGAGGAGCGACCAAAATGTCTGACATGTCAGAAATTCATCCGACCGTCCGACTGCCTGTCGGGAGAGACTTATCGCTTCTCGTTCCCCCTGTACACTGAACAAACACTGCACGACAAACGACGCACGACAAAGCTGAAATTCGGCCCGACTCAAAAAACAGTCGCACGAGTCAGAATTCGGCTCGAAATCGGACGAAAATCGCACAGTGTATGCCCGGCATAACACAGGTTTAGACAGATTTGTGAACAATATTTGAGAGAAATAGGCCTTTTGTGTACATAGAAAAAGTCTTAGATCTTTGAGTTCAGCTCATGAAAAATGGGGGCAAAAACAAAAGTGTTGCGTTTATAATTTTGGTCAGTGTATTACTAAAGTGGAATTTAAAAAATGGCAAAGTGACAAGATTTAAATGAGTGACTCTCATGAAACTTGTCAAGAACATGTCTACAAAATAAGAAGTTTAATTTAGTTTAAAAATTTGTATATTTTGCTACCTAGACTTCATTTTTACCACAACTACCACAATACAAACAAATAAACAAACAAACAAACAAATAAATAAATAAATAGTAATTCATGGAAATGTATTCTGAAATACTTTTAATTCATGCTGATCTAAATGAATGTATTGCAATAAAAAGTATAGTGCAGTAAGTTTACAATTAATAAACTGTTATTCAGCAAAGCAAATGATTAGTTGCATGAATGAATGAATGAACAAACAAACAAACAAACACTATATTAAAGTAATGTATATTACCTATTTTATTTCATGACATCTTATGCAGATTTGTTTAGGTACATGTATGTGTTTTTTAAGCTAAATTTGCATTTTGTTTAGAAACAAACCACATACTGATTAAAGGAGTCATATGATGCGATTTCAAGTTTTCCTTTCTCTTTGGAGTGTTACAAGCTGTTCATGCATTGATAAGTTGCAAAGACTAAAGTCTCAAACCCAAAGAGATATTCTTTATAAAAGTTAAGACTTGTCCACACCCTCCTAAAACGACTCATTCAAATACGCCCCCACATGTCTACATCACTGTGTGGGAAGATTTGCATAACACCGCCCAAATGTATATGCAAAGAAAGAGGGCGTGATTTTTATTCTCGCTGTAGTATTATTGCTGCCGCCGGTGCCATGTCCTGGAGACGCTGTGTTTCGTTGTGAAAGTGAAAGTACTTTGTTTGGGCTTCCAAAAGAGGACACAACTTGTATTTACAACACTGTTCTAGAACGGTTCAACCCAAATATTAGAGTGTGTGCAGCGCATTTTACGGAGGAGTAATTCCTGAACCTGGGAGAGTAGCCTACAATACCAGCTATGCACAAAGGCTGTTTCTATAAAGTAGGGCAATTCCAACTTTGCAAGGACAGTTTTGAGCTTCTGACTCACAGCCTGTAAGTATGTTTTCATATTTAAAGAATTTGCCACTGACTATTCAAATGCGAGTTTTGAGCAGTGTAGAGTAGCGCTTGTTGTTTGTCATTTCTCCGATCACAAATGCAGACATGGTAATGTTTACGCGGCGCGATGCAACACGACGCGTAAAAAGACAGTACAAGTCATTATAATCAGTAATTATGTCCCCACTGGATGCAACAAATTTTATAAAAACAAGTTTTATTGTTTTTGTGTCATCGCGCCGGGACACGGCATAACAATACGGTAAGGGGTGTAACATTTCCGTCACATGCTTGAGGTATTCGGCCAATCAAAACGCACTAGATAGCTGGCCAATCAGAGCACACCTCGCTTCTCAGAACAATGAGGTTTGTAAAAATCAACGCGTTTCAGAAAGACAGAGCATAGAGGAGCAACAATAATGTGCAGTATGTGGAAAATAATGTGTTGTTTTAACCTTAAACCACATAAACACATTGCATTACACCAAATACACAAAATAATGTTCTTTTTAGCAACGTCATATGACCCCTTTAAGAATTTTACAGTGTAAGGGAATAATTGCAGACAGAGAGTATTTTTTTACACCACCGTGTTCTTACTCTTGTTAGGGTGTTGCCACAGCAAAGACATTGTGGTATTTGAATATGTGAAACTACATGCCCAAATAATAAATCTATGTTTCATAACCATTTTTATCTCTCTATGGTACAGTATGGAAATATCTCAATTTGTCCCTACATGAAACACGGCATACAAGGAATTAATATTTCTGCATAATCCATTTAGGCTGAGACTGTAGATCAAATACAGTTCTCTTTAGCTGCATGTATAATGTAAAAGTATATCTGTATATTTTATGTGAGTTAGAGTATCTGACAGCATGTGTACATGGAAAGCTGTCAATCCACTGGCTTCACAAGAAGAAGCAAATAATGCAGCGGGAATATCAGAGAATGACCAGATTTACTGTCTCATAATGTCACGTGATTTATTGTAATGAAACACCTCTTGGTTTTGCTGCCATAAACAGAAAATTAAGAAAAAAAAAAAAAAGTAGAGAAGTGACTCTGTAGCGCTGATGCCTGTCTGGCACAGTGATAACAAATTACACTGACAAAATTGGTGAGATATTTTAGCACCTTCCATAACAGGGTACTGCTTTTTTATCAAATGGTCAGTGATGTGCTAACTAAGGCATCAGTTGACTATCAGCCTCATAAGGTCAAACTAAATATTAAATGAGCTGTTTTTGATTTTCATTTTATACCCACTCCTGTAACCATCATTTTTGGACACGTCTACAGTTCACACAGATTTACTCAAACACATACAGTATCTATTGAGCTGTTTTCTAGCAATGAACACTGCATTACCACAAGAAACTACACCAGCATAGGTAATAGGATTGTAGATTTACCCTAAATTAACCTGTCACTCTGTAGGGTCTTGCTAGGTGAGGTTTTACAGTATTTGGCTAGTAGTTATTGATAACAGTTTGATCATTTGTACAATAACTTTTATAGCTGATAGTCATTGATTGTCATTTTATTTATTCATTTTTGTTTTACGATAATTTTGTGTGATCATTTTTTTCTTTACAACTTGGTCTGAACATTTGTTATATTTTTACGAATAACTGTGCTGGATTATTTTTTGATAATTCTGTCTTAAAACAACTTTGACTGATCATTTTGTTTGGCAATTTTCAGTTTACAATACATTTGTCTGATATTTTATTTAGACAATTGTCTCATTATTTCTTTGAAATTTTCTCCTAAAATAATGTTGTCTGTCCTAAAAGTTGTCTGGCATTTCCCCTAAAAATATTATTATTACTATTATTTAATCTTTTTGTCTTACAATATCTTTGTCTGATCATTTTATTTGTTTTTAGAATTTTTTTTCTTTATAATACATTTGTCTGATTTTTTTATTTATTTAATCATTTGTCAGATCATTTGTTTATTTTTTTTAACAATAACATTATCTGCTCATAATTTAAGTCGGATCATCTTTCTGTTCATTTGTCTTACAATAACTTTGTCTAACCATTTTATTTAATCTCTTGCCTGATCATTGTTTTCTCACAATAATGTTGTCTGATCATTTTGTTAGACAATTTTTTATTTCAACACGTTTGTCTGATCATTTGCATAACTTTGATCATTTGTCTGATCATTTGTTTTATTAATCTTACAATAACTTTGATTAATTTGTTTGATAATTTTGTCTTTACAATAACCTTGTCTGATCTTTGTGTGATCATTTTTCCCATAATAACTTTGTCTGATCATTCTGTATGTTTTACCATTTGTTTGATATTTTAGTCTCAGTCAAGAAAACCCCTCAGGTGGGGATGAGAATACAGACATTTGATGTGTTTTTACATGTGATTTTTATTTATTTATTAATTATTATTATTATTATTTTTAAATAACTTTGATTTAATTGATCAAAAAAAGTGCCTCAAATACTTAAAACATAAAAAAGTGCGGTAGCACTTTATTTTACAGTCCTGTTACTCATGTGCATACTATGTACTTATTAAAGTAATTACAATAACTGGGTAATATCTAGGTACTAACACTAAACCTAACCCTAACCCATGTAGTTGCCTTATATTACCAGTACTTTCTTAGGTATGTACATTTTAAGTGTACTGTAAGTACACGTAAGTACAAATACTGTAAAATAAAGTGCAACCAAAAGTGCCATGTGACTCAGAATACAGAAATCAATAATTGTATTGCTGACTAAACTCTGAACTCATAACTTAATTGCTTGCTCTGGTATATGGGTTTATGATTAAAAAAAAAGTACAGTACACTACTGAAAATTGAATTGTGGTCTTATCATAAACTGACAGCTAAACAAACAGAAGTGCGCAAAGAATACAGGATGTGTTCAATGTGTACATGTTGTCACGAATCCTGGCCATGAACTTTCCTTCATTCACCACTAGAGGTCACTCTCCCAGCACATGGACTTTCACACAGTTACAGATCACTCTTAGACTACATTTCCCAGCATTCACTGCACCCACACAGCTGTTCACTATAATCACGCTTGCACCTGTTCACCATCTCTCAATCACCATCATCCAATCACACACACACACACACACTATATAAACTCTGGACTTTCTCTCACACTCTGCCGAGTATTGTTAGCCCCGCTGCATACAAAGCATTTCCCTAGTATTCTTAGTTTGATTTCCTGTGTTCTGATTCTGCCCGTGCTCCTGGATTATTCTCTCTGCCTAGGCCTCTGGATTAAGTTTGCCGATCGCCGACCTACGCTTGCCTAAGGATCACTCTTGTGTCTTGCCCATGCCATACCTGATTGCTACAGCCCGACCCTGCCTGTTTCGACCATGTTTTCTAATAAAAAGCTTGCATTTGGATCCGCATGTCTCACGTCTCGTCTGCTCCGTCACAGAATACTCGGCCCACTAGGATCCAGCAGCTTCTCAGACAGTCATTCAGCAGGTATGGACACGACAAGAATCCTGTTTGCCCTTAAACAAGGTCCTCGATCACTGGAGCAACATATTAGAGAGTTTTTAGTCTTCGCTAATTACTCAGATTTACCGGACATTACTTTGATCGAGATTTTTTGCGATGGCATTAATCAACCATTGAGATCTGAGTTTAGACGCGAGGGTACGCGTGCTTCACTCGCTCAGTTTTTGGACTATGCCCTACTGACTGTTGGTTCAACGTTCACTGTGGGAGTCGCGGAGGAACGAGACACCGCACCCAATTGTGTGAACACAGCCACACTAGAGCACGCTCACCAAATGGCAGCAACAACAACACCCCGTAGCGTCATTGCTGCCAATCACAAACCAAGTCAAGTCACAGCCTATGTTAAAGAGTCAAGTAAAGTCACCGCTGATGGTAAAGAGCCAAGTCAAGTCACCGCTGATGTTAAAGAGAGAAGTCAAGTCACCGCTGATGGTAAAGAGCCAAGTCAAGTCACCGCTGATGTTAAAGAGAGAAGTCAAGTCACCGCTGATGTTAAAGAGAGAAGTCAAGTCACCGCTGATGTTAAAGAGAGAAGTCAAGTCACCGCTGATGTTAAAGAGAGAAGTCAAGTCACCGCTGATGTTAAAGAGAGAAGTCAAGTCACCGCTGATGTTAAAGAGAGAAGTCAAGTCACCGCTGATGTTAAAGAGAGAAGTCAAGTCACCGCTGATGTTAAAGAGACAAGTCAAGTCACCGCTGATGTTAGAGAGCCAAGTCAAGTCACCGCTGATGTTAAAGAGCCAAGTCAAGTCACCGCTGATGTTAAAGAGCCAAGTCAAGTCACCGCTGATGTTAAAGAGCCAAGTCAAGTCACCGCTGATGTTAAAGAGCCAAGTCAAGTCGCCGCTGATGTTAAAGAACCAAGTCAAGTCACAGCCGATGTTAAAAGGTCAAGCCAAGCCACAGTTGATCGTCACGAGTCAAGCCAAGCCACAGTTGATCGTCACGAGTCAAGCCAAGCCACAGTTGATCGTCACGAGTCAAGCCAAGCCACCGTTGACCATCAGGAATCAACCCCTGTTTCAGCTCATCAGCCAGAGCCACATCACGCCTCAGCTCATCAGCCAGAACCACACCACGCCTCAGCTCACCAGCCAGATCCACACCACGTCACAGCTGACCAGCCAGAGTCAGACCACGTCACAGCGGACCAGCCAGAGTCAGACCACGTCACAGCGGACCAGCCAGAGTCAGACCACGTCACAGCGGACCAGCCAGAGTCAGACCACGTCACAGCGGACCAGCCAGAGTCAGACCACGTCACAGCGGACCAGCCAGAGTCAGACCACGTCACAGCGGACCAGCCAGAGTCAGACCACGTCACAGCGGACCAGCCAGAGTCAGACCACGTCACAGCGGACCAGCCAGAGTCAGACCACGTCACAGCGGACCAGCCAGAGTCAGACCACGTCACAGCGGACCAGCCAGAGTCAGACCACGTCACAGTGGACCAACCGGAGTCTCTTCAAGTCTCAGCCGAACTGCCAGAGTCTCCTCACGTCTCAGCGGAACTGTCAGACTCTGTCACACCGAGAGATTTAAGGTCAGTCCTTCGAGTTCTCCGGTTGATATCCAGCTTGAGGGATGCACCGCTGGTGTCTGTACGCACTGCTGGTATCTCCAAATCCACTCACTTTGACCCTCCTGTCCATGAACTATTTACCCTGTCTGAAGCGCTTCCCAGGGTGGGGATCGCACTATGTTGCATTTGGGCCACATACACCACCACTGTACTGCCCCAGGGGAAGGCATTTGCTGCAGAACCTCCCCAAGCGGTGGTGCGAGCCTCAGCCCCTGGCAAGGTGGTGGCGCCCAGCAATATACTCTCACCCGGTCAGGTTACCACCGTAGAACCTCCAGAGGTGGCGGCGTTAACTGCAGAACCTCCAGAGGTGTCGGTGGTATCCTCCTGTAAACTCTCACCCCGTCCTGTCACGGCTAAGAAGGCCGTCTGTGAGCTCTCACACTGTCCTGTCACGGCTAAGAAGGCCATCTGTGAGCTCTCATCCTGTCCTGTCACGGCTATGGAGGCCGTCTGTGAGCTCTCATCCTGTCCTGTCACGGCTATGGAGGCCGTCTGTGAGCTCTCATCCTGTCCTGTCATGGCTATGGAGGCCGTCTGTGAGCTCTCACCCTGTCCTGTCACGGCTAAGAAGGCCGTCTGTGAGCTCTCGCCCTGTCCTGTCCCGGCCATGGAGGCCGTCTATGAACTCTGACCCTGTCCTGTCATGGCTAGGAAGGCTGTCTATGAACTCTCGCACTGTCCTGTCACGGCTAAGGAGGCCGTCTATGAACTCTCGCCCTGTCCTGTCCCGGCCATGGAGGCCATCTATGAACTCTCACCCTGTCCTGTCATGGCTAGGAAGGCTGTCTATGAACTCACGCCCTGTCCTGACACGGCTAAGGAGGCCGTCGGTGATTCCCTGTCCGGCCCTGTCATGGCTACGGAGGCCGTCTGGGATTTCCTGTCCTGCCCTGGCACGGCCCTGAGATCGGGAAGGCTCTCCCAGTGTTGTCTGTCTCTGTTCTCCCAGTGTTGTCTGTCTCTGCTCTCCCTGTGTTGTTTGTCCTTGTTCTCCTCTGCTTCCAGGTTCTGTCAGGGCTACCTGCCCAGTCTGCTTCCCTGCGGTGGTCTCTGGTCCCGTCTGTTCCGCCCTGGTGGGTTCCAGTCCATCTGCTCCGCCCTGGTGGGTCCTGGTCCCGTCTGCCCTACCTGGTGGGCCCCAGGTCCATCTGCTCCGCCCTGGTGGGCTCCGGGTCTGTCTGCCCTACCCTGGTGGGCCCCAGGTCCATCTGCTCCGCCCTGGGGGGCTCTTGTCCCGTCTGCTCCCCCCTGGGGGGCTCTGGTCCCATCTGCTCCGCCCTGGGGGGCTCTGGTCCCGTCTGCTCCACCCTGGTGGGCTCCGGGTCCGTCTGCTCCGCCCTGGCGGGTTCTGGTCCCATCTGTTCCGCCCTGGGGGGCTCCAGTTCCATCCTCTCCGCCCTGGCTTCCACATGGACCTGGCCCTCCGTCCCTCCCCCTGTTCCGCCTCCGCTCCACCGCCCACCTAGGATTGTTTAGGAGCGTCTGCAAGCCGCTCCTTAGGGGGGGGCTATGTCACGAATCCTGGCCATGAACTTTCTTCATTCACCACTAGAGGTCACTCTCCCAGCACATGGACTTTCACACAGTTACAGATCACTCTTAGACTAAATTTCCCAGCATTCACTGCACCCACACAGCTGTTCACTATAATCACGCTTGCACCTGTTCACCATCTCTCAATCACCATCATCCAATCACACACACACACACACACTATATAAACTCTGGACTTTCTCTCACACTCTGCCGAGTATTGTTAGCCCCGCTGCATACAAAGCATTTCCCTAGTATTCTTAGTTTGATTTCCTGTGTTCTGATTCTGCCCGTGCTCCTGGATTATTCTCTCTGCCTAGCCCTCTGGATTAAGTTTGCCGATTGCTGACTAAACTCTGAACTCATAACTTAATTGCTTGCTCTGGTATATGGGTTTATGATTAAAAAAAAGTACAGTACAGTACGCTACTGAAAATTGAATTGTGGTCTTATCATAAACTGACAGCTAAACAAACAGAAGTGCGCAAAGAATACAGGATGTGTTCAATGTGTACATATGGTAAACCAGGTTATATTGACGTTATAACAGAGATACGGTAAAACACTTGTCGTTTGCACATTAAAACATGCAAATATCTAAATTGACCTGCCATTAATATAATCCTGACATATTATATTCAATATCTTTATAATGATTATGCCGTGCAGTGAATAACAACGCAAACCTAGAGAACAACATGATTTTTGAGTGAACTGTTCCTTTAAGCACAAGATTTCATATCAAATTCACAATCTTGCTCTGACCCTGGCTGTGCCGTTCATGGGAGAGTCTCATGTAGCCAAATTCCCTTTGCCTGCACTGCTGAGTGACACAGCATGGAAGTTCGCTCTGGAGGGAATGAGGCTGATTCCGTATCATTTAGGCTTATCACGAGTGAATATGCTTTCAAAGGCCCGTGGGGCTACAAAGAGAGCTTTGAGGAGACGGACAGGGACAGCTGCTCTCCAGGAACCCTGGCAAGCAAGTCTGCACTCTCTCGTTCCCATCTGCGATTGCTTTTCAGGGGTGGTTCAGCTGATCAAGGGCTGAATTTAAAAGCACTGGATGATGGAAAAGTAATTGCCCTCACTGTGAAAATAGACCATGCACGTTGTATCACATATTCACAGTGAATGGGGAAAAATATAGTACTCTAATATTTTTCTTTACTGTGATTTCTAAGTGCAGAAAGTGAATAATTTGCATTGCTCAAGAGAACTATCGCTTTGCGCGGTGGGGAGGCCACATCCAGCTGTTAGCACTATTGGGATTTGGAGCTCTAGATGCAGTTCTCTTGTACACAGACAAAAGCTTTTTAAAAGCTGTGTCAAATTCAAGAGTTACAAGCCATTTAACTTCCTGAAACTAATGCGAGTACAAATTTATGCAGTGTGATCTCATGCTTGCTCGTCGGTATTCTTACGTAGGATGTTTGGATAGACAATAAAACATACAATACTGACATACTGACAAAATCTACAACAAAAAAACTTTTAGACTGGTCAGAACTGATATTGCTGGACCACCGCCGTAGGTGACCAAATTCAGTTCACAATCACATAGTGGGACTTTAATTTAATAATGATGGAGAAATCATTTTGAGAAAGAGACTTTGAATTACAAAATTACTTTAACTAAAAATAATAGTTTATTCTGATAACAATATCAGTAAAGGTTACAGTTTATTAAAAAGTGTCTCTTTTATACCATATTGTTTTTGATCCTTTAACAAAAAAAAAAAGTCATATATTTAAAATACATGTATCTCATTCTGAGTATAGTTCAAATCTATTAGCGTATTTACTGACATATTGATCGGGACTTACTGATATAAAGATTATAATTAAACTTTATTTGGAGTACTACTTGTGCACAATGCACATTTCTTAATATTAAGCCTAAAATATGTTTAGTCACTGTCACTGAGGATTGTATGATATTTGAAGAATATCAGTCTTAAATGCAAGATATTTAAAGTATACTTGCAATAGTTCCACTTTAGCACAATCAAATATACTTCAGTATATCTTCAGTTGGACTTCAGCACTGCTTCCACACAATTAAAGTGCATTAAGTACAAAATTAGTTGTTATAATTTAGCAGACTTTAAGTTTACCAGATTAGTATACCAAAAGTACAATTGGGTATTAAAGGGATAGTTCACCCAAAAATGAAAATTCTGTCATCATTTACTCACCCTCAAGTAGTTCCAAACCTGTATGAATGTCTTTGTTCTGGAACACAAAGGAAGATATTCTGAAGAATGTGGGAAACAGAGCAGTTCTGGATCATAGTATTTTTTTTTCCTTCTATGGAAGTCAACGGTGCCCCAAAACAGCCTGGTTACAAACTTTCTTCAAAATATCTTCCTTTGTGTTCTGCAGAACAAAGACATTCATACAGGTTTGGAACTACTTGAGAGTGAGTAAATGATGACAGAATTTTCATTTTTGGGTGAACTATCCCTTTAAGTACATAAATATGTAAATGTATTTGTAGTATACTTAGCATGAAATAAATGTATTCCAAATACATTTTAGTATATTTTATTTTTCAATTGGGTGGTCAATGTAATGCACAGCCTCTTGTGGCATATTGCTTTATTATAATCAATACTGTAGTACTGTATGGATACATTATCACAAGTATATTGTATAGTTATATATATATATATATATATATATATATAGTAAATATTTTGTCACTTTTCACTTGCCACTTCGTACTTTATACAGTACATAATACAGTATATAGACTTATATACTTACACTCTGTGTAAACTATGCTATCTCTGACCCATAACCCCTATTGCTTTTGTATTTATTTATGGTTTATTGCTTATAGTGTGTATTTTTTTACATTGCAGCATTGCTCACTAAACTTGGCTTGCTTTTGACATGTTGAAATACATGTTATGTACGTTATGTAAGAATACCTATAATACTACATGGGTTATTCAGTGTGACAGTTTGTATACCGTTTAAAATATAATACAATTTATTATGATCTATTTATTATAGACACTTTGCTTGCATTTAATATGCTTTCTGTTTATATAAAATTATCCATGACCATCAAAATGGGACGACTCATCTTTGACCATAAAATAATTAAATCATAAAAAGGTTAATAATTATTATTGTATGCTAACACTTGTATAAACAAACATAAAAAAAATAATAAATAAAAAATCTCAGATTTACAGAACAAAGTCATAATATAATATTTTGAATATATTGTTACAAAACGATATTTGTTGTAACATTAAATATACTATATTTTTTATGTAAGAGTGTGTGTGTGTGTGTGTGTGCATTAAAACAGTGTTGCAAAATTGTGACACTGGACACAAAATCAGTTTTAAGTCGCTGAGGTATATTTGTAGCAATAGCCAAAAATACATTGCATGGGTCATTTTTTTTATTTTATGCCAAAAATCATTAGGACATTAAGTAAAGATCATGTTCCATGAAGATATTTTGTAAATTTCCTACTGTACATATATTAAATTTGAATTTTTGATTAGTAATATGCATTGCTAAGAACTTCATTTGGACAAATTTAAAGGCGATTTTCTCAATAATTCGAATGATGTATAAATCTAAATTTCGAAAAATTGACCCTTATGACTGGTTTTGTGGTCCAGGGTCACAATTGTGAAGGGTAAAGAGAAGATATCAAATAAAAACATCATCTATATTGAGTGAACCGGGACAAAGCATCTTTGAACATTTAAATCATTTAATGTTTTAAAGCAAATACAGTTTACTTCACTGGGTCAACACATGTGAACAATATATATATTTTTCATATCATTACCGACCTCAGCAGACATACATTCACACGGCTGCATGAAGACAAGATCTTTCTTTGTTTTTATGTTTTTTTTTTTGTTTGTTTGTTTGTTTTGTTGCAGTTATGTACAAAGTCATTGTAATGCATCAACCCCACGTCTCTATACAGAATCCATTAACATATCAAAACCTATCTACCAAAGTCCATGTCGAAGTAGATTTATGGCAATAAGCTATACATCTCCAGTCATCTGAGCTGTCTAATTTGTTTTCTAGTTCAGCTTGCAGTCAACGTCCAGACTTGAAACTCATCAGTTTCTGTTCCCCTAACATACAGTAAACCCAACTATAGTTTTTAAGGTACATACATTATTTACAGTGGAATGTCAGGCTTTGAAGTGGGCAGTTAGAAAGACATGAGACTTCAGAATGAAAAAAAAAAAAACTTTATCTAAAAAACCAGGAACATATAAATGAGGAATAAAAAGCAGTATTTTGTCTGTTTAAAAATATTTAAAACAAAAATAAAATAAAAAAAGACTAAATATTATTTTCTTAGTATACCCATGCGCATATGCAGGCTATTTAATGTTGCTAGAAGCATCAACATCAACTGATCCAGCAGACAGACTACTGTATGAAAAGAAAGAAGCTGATATGGGTCATTAAAATTAATTATAGTCAATTGAATTCTCTTATTTGACATTTAAAGCCATAATAGCCATTTGGTAAATGGGTAACTTGTGCTTAGCTTGAGAAAATATACAAAAAAAGAACCCTTAATTAACAAAACTCTGGGAGCACAGGGGTCAATGAAAAGAATGAAAGAGAAAGAGAAATGAAAGCAATACAAAATTACATATTAAATTAACAACTAATTAAAATTCTGGAACAAAAACTTGTGCTTTAGCTAAAGTGATGTCAGTCTCTTTAATCACAGCCATGATTATGTAGCAGGTTTCCAGTTGTGAGCTGGTTAACAAAGAGCTGACGGGCCAGCGATGGGTTGCTTTTCTATTTTGTCATCATATGAAGCAGAGAGAGAATATTTGTATTCATGAAGGTTTAAAAAACTTGGTAAAAACAGCTTTTATAATACTTGAAGTCCAGGTGATGTGCTTTCCACCACACTGGCCAACTTGTGTAGATTCATGTTTATCATGCGTATGTTGTAAAAAATGTACAGTGAGGGCAGACAATAACTCTAAAAAAAAGAAAAGAAAAAAAAATCAATATGTACAGGATTCAGATCTAAAAAAAAGTAAAACCTTACATCTCACACGTCATAGGCACTGCAATTTGTATAACTTTACACATTGACCTTACTAAGCTAAAATACAAGGTTTGCTAAGCAACAAATGTACAGTTTTTCATTATGTGATCCGTTTTAGGTCAGATCAAGATGTGCATGAGGTCTACCATCAAGGTTTTTATTCATTTGTAGCTTAGGTGTAGACATATTACGACTTTCCTTATGCGACAGACCACAAGAATCTGCTGCTGCAAGTTCTAGTTTGTTTATTATGTGGGTTCTTTTAATAATGGCTTCATTTACCAGCTTTAATGCATGTTATCATTTTTAAGTCCCTTATTTTTAAGTCTGCAGATTTTCTAATGCAAAAATGGCACCAGATTCAATGAGGGCCTGCTTACCTAAGTGGCGTTCATCTGGAGTTCCCCATGTTTTCAAGTCCACCTAGATTGTCTGTGTGAATACAGCGGTTCAGCATCCTAATCTCTCGTCTTGTAAAGAGCCTTGTTTAAGGCAGGCAAGGGAATTAAATATTTCATGGACAAGCCATGATAAATTCTACTAAATATTTTTTTGAGTCTAGAAAGAGATATGGATACAGTTAGGGAGTTTTTTTTCTCTGGAAGTAAAATCATTTATTGGAAAACTGCCCACCCTTTTGCAAACACCAAACCCTGATGTAAAAAGTGTGATAAAGGCTGAACCAAACAAAGAGTGATTAAAAAAGACATACATGCATTAAAAAAAGCCTTGAATGCTTGTACATTTTGCAGTCTAACAGGTATGTCAGGACTTTGATGAATATCCATTTTATTTATTTAAATACATACTAATTTGTAGCCAACAGATCTGCTGAGGATCAGGAAGGATTTGGAAAGGAATCCAGGCTTTGCTGCAGATCCTGTGGTTTCAGAGATCCAGCAGTACATAACAAGCCTGTCTGTGATGCCCAGTTGCTGCCATGTTTACCTCCGATTTCACTTTGGCTCGAGATTTTTCTGTAATTTCAGTTCTGTGCTTTTACCGCTACCTACTTTTGGAAAAAACTACTTCCATCAAAAGGCTCTATATGGTGGTTGACACAAGCGCTACACGCCTGTGCCGCAATCTCCTGTGGAACTAAACATTACCATTGAACCTGTTCATATTTACAAGGTATTGAAAACATTTTGACCACTCCACATCACCAACTCTAAATAACAAACACCCTGTCTTTGTAACAACACCTCATTATACAGGATTATCCTTTTGTGTCTTAAGAGTTTCAGAGGAAATGGATTTTGGAAAGCATCGCTGTGATAACACTATACGTGATGGCACATCCGAGGAGGATCTGTGGATGGAGACTGACTAAGACTGGCATGGAGAATGAGGGGCGGGTAGGTGGGCGCAGTATATCTGTCTAGGCCCCGTTCTGCATGCTCGACTGCAGTGTGCATATGACTAACGCTGCAGATGTGTTCCTCAGCTCTCAGGGTAGCTGGGTCTTAAAATAAATACTGTTTTTGGAGAGCAGTCAGAACCCACATGCTTTTTTGTTCCATTGGATTGTATGCTTCCAGGCCATGCCACATTTTCGGACCCCTGGATTTACATTCAGGGAAATTGGGAGCGGCGTTTGTACCAAGAACCACAGGATTGTGATGTTTCCATTAAACACAATAGTGCTAATGCAACCTTTGACCTCGTAATGACACATGTAGGGGTGGGAATAATTATTCTACTATTTAGTTCCACATTTTCTGGTAGCCAACATGCCATATAAAAACAAGACTATATAAAAATGAACAAAACCTATGATTAACGTAAAAGTAATGGTAATATGCTAATGAGATTAAAAAAACAAGACAAACAAACAATAAAAAAAGAATCATACATCCAGTGTAAGACTTTCACAAAATGATCAGCAATATACCCCTTTCCAAAACAGTTACAGTCTATTTTTTATACATTTAATACATTTATAATAACAACAAAATGAGACAAAAAGGATAATACACTGTACTATTTTCAAGCAACCTGCCTGTCCAGCCTTACTGGATGTTGATTGGCATCAGTCTGTGAGAAAACCTCTTGCTGTTGTAGCAGGTTCATCTAAAAGCGTGTGGATGTGTAATGATGTTGTCTTGTTGATGCTGCGAGCTATTTTTCTACTGCTGTTTATTTCGATGAACTCTGATGGGGGCGGAGGTTACTGGGTCAGGGGTGGGATGTGCAGATAGGGATGAACACATAGAGGAAGGGTTCTAGTGATGAAGGTGGATGGGTGTGGTCAGATGCAGGAGAGGACAAAAGGTCGTTGATCTTTTTTTCCCTTGACGTTGCATGCCACTCTACACATACCACTCTTTCTTAGAAATAACAGAGCCGTCGGTTTGGGAGACCATGTCGTCGGCGATCTCGGGCTCGGGGTTGTACTGGAAGGTTCGTTCGTCATAATCGCGACTTTCGCCTTCGTCTACGGTAAAATAGGGTCTCTTCAGATCCTCAGAGTTGCCGTCGAAATCCCGATCGCCGCCCTCGAAACCGTCGGGCCCGCTAATCTGTGCCGGCTTCTTTTCATCGTCCGAGTCGTCGGGGTATTGCAGATTCTTAGGCATCGGAGGATGAGCGGGCATGCCGCCGGCCTTGCTGTATCCGTTTCCAAACACGTGCTTTTTGGTGCTGTAGTCACCCTTAAAGGTGCGCTGACGACGCCGCAGGAAGAAGACGAGCAGCGCGATGGCGGCCACCAGCAGGGCCACCCCACCGACCGCGCCGCCGATGACAGCACCGGAACTATGCTCCTCCAGTGGGATCTCACGGCCATCAAAAGGTGAAGAGTTAGGGAATTCTGGGTAGGAAAACACAGATGGAAGGGGAGAGTGTGTCAGTGCTCTGGTGGGAAGGAGGTGCATTTGTGTAGGTGCTCATTTTTGATGAGGAAAGGAACATAGGGGAGGAGAAAGAAAAGGGAAGAAAGGAAGGAGCCCCCGCCCCATACCCACAACCACCCACCCACCCACTCCCACAAAACCAATCCATTATGACAGCTTGACACAGAAAAGCAAGAGCTGAATGTTTAGTCTCATCATGCGTTTTATGTAAGGAACACAAGAACAAGCACTCAAACCATTTTAAAAGCAAAGATAACAAACAAAAGTCTTGAAATTTAGGGTGCCTGTACACTAGAGCAGGGGCATAATGTTTTCATTTAGTGTGCATTGGGACCAGTTTCTAATACCCACCTAACATGTTGTTTTTTGCATATTGGTTGTACCACATTGCTTTAGTTTTGGGTAAGTTATATAAGGACATAATTTGAACCATGGAAGGTATTAATTAAAAGATTCAATCAGATTGACCTAATATTACAACCCATTCTCATTCCTAAGGCACCAAGAACTGAAGCACCTTGAGCTTCACTATTAAGGTACACCTAGGCCAAAGGTCTCCTCCAGCCCTGCTCCTAAAGAGCTACAATGCCGTCCTGCAGATTTCAGCTCCAACCCCAATCAAACACACCCAAACCAGCTAATCAAGGTGTTCAGGGATACTTGATAATTACAGGAAGGTGTGTTGGAGCAGGGTTGGAACTGAAGTCTGTAGGACTGGACTTGGAGATCCATACCCTAGGCGTCACTATATAAATGAACTTGGAACTCCATTGCTTTCAATTGCTTGCCTTATTCAACAGATTAAGATGGATTCAACATATGTCACAAAGACCAAATTATACCACAATATAATTAAATGACAAGAAATTATTGAGTATTGACATCAAAGTTTTTTCAATGGACTTCCTAATTCATTATAGCAACTGAGGTATACCTTCAGCATCCTAATAGTGATGCTAAAGGCACTTAACCATGCTTTAGTTTTTGCCTCCTTGGGAATGAGAATGGGTTGAATGAGAATGGTGTTTCATTGGTGTTACAGTAAATGTTAAAACTTTTGGTTGCTTTACTTTCTGAAACATTTGTTTTTTTCTGATATGTCCTTGTACGATGCACAACACTTATTGAAATGAATTGATTCAAAGTATTGTCTGACTTAGCGTAAACTCTAGTGTGTAGGCGCCCTTGATCATTTAAGTTATTCACTGCAACACTTTAATCTGTCTGGAGGTAAAGCTTGCGTTAAAAGTAACAATCAGCACCAACACACTTATAACAATAGACCAGACAGCTCTTTAATTCTGAGCGACCTCAAAAATTAGGATTCAACATACAGGTGGCTTGCATTTGAAGCTCTTGACCTTGTTGGCTTATATGGAATACATTTTTTATAGCGCACTCTTTTAGTCTCTTAAACCATTCATGAAATACATTTATTTCTTTTTACTCAATGAATTAAAGAGCCCTAATGCTGCAGGTGAAAGGCAAAGAGAGGACTACCGCTTTCAAAAGTTCATAAAGTCTTTCTAATGAGTGATGTGGTTTTTACAGACATGCTGGAACATGAATCCCCTGCAAGGCTACTGTACATGGTTACAGCTGACACACAGCTTGTGGTTTTGTTTTTAAAGCACACAAAATACATGCATCCAGCAGAAAGCAAGTAACACAGCATGTAATAAGCCCATGCAAAAAGTCAGTAAACCATTTCTTAAAAGTACCCACAGCATTGAGATTTGCAAACAGCAATTAGAGTTGAAGAAGTAATTCACACACGCTCACACACATACACAAAAGCAAGACAAGCAACTTTTTTTCAGCATTGGATCATTCACAATTGCTGGATTAGCAGCTTACATGCGGTTTCTAAAGGCTTTTCTTTGTGCGGCACTCCTTTTAAACATAACCAAACCGCTCCAAGCACTACAATAGGTCAGTGCAAAAATCTGCCAACACTCAAAACATAACCAAGGGATTCTCTAAAATTAGATACAATGAGACAAAGCAACAAGCTATATGTCTTCTACAATGCATTTTATTGGTCGTCACATTTTTAATCCCAATCCAAATTGGAATGTCTGATTGGATCTGACTGTCACAATGTAAGAAACAAAGACATCCAACAATGTCTTCTATGAGCTCCTTTAAACTGCCAACAAATATGTCTTTCACACGATGTGTTAAAACAACAGTTGTGCGTTGTTAGCAGCACAACGCAACATCTGACAACAACTAGGCAGTAGACGCCCTGCACCATATTTCCAGTCTGAAGTCTATGCCATTTACATGTGCTAATAGAATATGCCGGTTAAAAAGGTCAGCGGCTGCATTGTGAAGGTTTCTGACTGCCTTATGCGACAGTGACTTATTGAATATAGGCAGTAATAAGGCGGTCAGGGTGTGCTGCATTTGACATATTCCAGCTCTTTAATGAGCTTCCATTCTAGACCTGGCAGAGCACCGTCTGGTACCCACCACACATGCAGTGATGGTCAGATATGTCTCATTGACACACTCAGACAGCTTGTGAAGGATTACGGTCATAAAAGGCAAAAACCTCTAGGGGTTTAATCCATCTTGTCCTTTAATCTAAGAATATAAAGTTAAATGCTAATAGGGAAGGGAAAAGGCATAGCATACTTTCAGAGGATACACAAAGTGCACAAATAAAAAACTTTTCTAGCTACACAAGCTCACATTCACATATTATTGCATTTTGAAATATGTGCAGTTCATAACACAATGCTAGAGCGATTATTCTTTGTAAAAAACATTTAAAAACAAATAAATAAAATAAATATTATTGGAGTACATTTTATAGGGAAATGCTATTTTAGTTTTTCTACTTAATTTTATTTTTAATTGAATGTGTTACTTGCCATGATTGTGTAATTATTTGCAAAATTTACTAGCAGTTTCTGAGAGAAAATTGTTTCTACACCAATTTTGTTGCTGCAAATGGTGCTATAACGAGTTTTAGCATAAATATTCTGCCTCTATGGTCAGTTTTCTCTTTCAAGTGAACTACTGTCATGATAGGAACAGTTTGAAGAGAGCCCTGGTAAGAAAGTTGGTTAAAGTCAGTAAACTCTTGAAATGTTTATAGCTATCAACACATTAGTTTAAAGACACAGTTATTTTAAGCTAACTCTATCGCCCCCTAGAGTGTGGAGGATAGTTAGCGCTACAGTACTTCTGGCCAAACATGAACTAAACATTTTGCCACTTTTGTAATTTGCTATTATGATAGTAAAGAAATAGAAAATAAAATAACAAAAAATATAACTGATGAAAAAAAAAAATAAAATAAAATAAAATAATAATTGGCTTGCTGGTGTAAGCTGGTTTTGCAAGGCCCTTCACATATTTACTGTTGCATTTCATTTTTAAACTTTTGTGAGTAGCTTAATTAACCACCTATCTCTGTCAGGACACTCCTGTAAAATACATTTTTAATCTCAAGGTTTCTTTCCTTTAAAAAAAGGTCTAACAATATAATGGGTTTTTAAATGATTTAATTTCCTGTTTTAACTCCATTAAACCATTATTTCAAATTCTCAAACACCTCTCATTAATGTTAATGGCAAATGTTAAGGCTAACAGGCTGCCGTTTCTCATATTGGGGGGTCAAGGGAACAATTTGACTTCTGAAGTCTTTCTCTCAAGTTTAATTACTGTGACACTCCATGGCTAAAGCCATTCAACCACAGGAACCCATTCATGTATACTATACCTCCCTCTCTCTGCTTCTCCTTCCGCTGCTCTTTCTATTCTAGGTTTAGTCAGAGAGTGTCCACACTGTGGTTTGGCCGCCGGTGGTGCGACCACTCTCTCAGCTATCAGCTCTCAAGTATTAATCTGGCCTTTAATGGGATTAGACGAACTGGGGGCTTCATTATACTGAGAGAGAGAAATCCACAGGACTGGAAGAGTTGAAAGGACCAGTCTTCTTCCTCTAATTCGTTCCTCTTTCCTTCAGTGCACCTTTCTGTCAGTATCTCCTCAGCTCTCGCTCCATCACACTAATTGGTAAACTCGTTTTGTGCCCCTCATTCTTTTCCTGCTGAAGGCTTGTGTTTATACTGCTACTATATTTATGACACACCATAACTAGCTGCAACCAGACAGAAGCATTAAAACTGCAATATGACCCCCATGAAAAATTATAGCAGATTATTTCAAACTGGAGGCCCCTTATGAAGCCTATAAACATTTGCCACCCAAGTGCGGTTTTTCTGAAAACATAAAACTTTATATGGAAAACGTGGCAGACTAAATCCTTATCAATGCAAAATCTCAATAAAATGAAAACTAATGCGTGTTAGACTGGTACATACATTATGTCAGACTAGTTTTGTCAATCTGGCCAGTGTTATTTTAGTATAATTGAGATAACTAATTGAGATTTATAATTTTTTATTAATGGTTTGAATTAAATGCTTTCTGTTTATATTTTAATTTTAGTAAACTTTTTTTTTTTGTCTTGGTTGTCTTAATTTATTATTTTTTAAAAACGACATTATTTTGTCATACATTTCTAAGATTTTTTAAGATTTATTTTCCCACAAAATGTGTTGCTCCACCGAAGAAGGCAGAGGGTTTTTTTTCTTTTTTTTTCTTAAAGGGGTAATTTCTGGTCCTCATTGACTTCCATTGTATTTCTATTTTATTTATTATTAGCATTTTTTCATTCTATTCAAATCAATGACGTCCAAAAACTGTTTGGTTACCCACATTCTTCAAAATACCATGTTTAATGTAACAAGAAAAAAACAAAAAAACAACTTGAGAATTCATTTTTGAGTGAACTATCTCTTTAAAGTGTTCCTTTAGTCCCGGTTGTATGCTATAGATCCTTTAAAATATCTTTAAAATGACTCCATCAGGCTCACAAGAGCCCTCAGATAATCAAAGGTATGGAGACTATAGATGAAGTCCTGGAAGACTTGATTTGCAAAGCGAAATCAATGGCAGTATTCGCCTTACAGCCAAAGTACTGAGGCATGATGGGAAAGAAAATATGTTCCCACACCCCACTTCAAGACTCTGATTCTCCATATCTATCCTCATCATCCTCAAAAACACACTTACTGCCCATCCTTGACAAATCATTTTATTTTAACTGAACTATGGAAGCTCAATGCTAATACAGTTAGCATTAAGCTAGCAAGCTCTAGCTAAAAAAAGAAAACAAAAACAGCTACGCAATTTAGGTGTCATTCATTACCTTAGGAACTACGTCTTTCACATACATTGTGTGTGGGCCTGTTGTTAATCACACAGGACTAATCATATTACCACAACGCTAATAATTCAGCAGTCTCTGGCTGCTTTTCTTCATCGGATGGCAGGGAAGCGGAGCGAGGTGACAGACACGTAGCATGGTTGCAAGAGGGGCGGTAGTGGATCTCAGACTTCAATGCCATGTCGCCAAAGGCTACACCTGCCAGAAGATAGATAAAACCTCACTCGCAGTGTGTCTCTAACTGCCCTGATACCATTAAAGCTGACAAAAGAAACCGCCTATTAACAAGCCTCTGGGAATATGCAGATACTGCCGTAACCTTGAGTTGCGGTGGACAAATAGAGCCCTGTTGAGATTAACTGGTTGAAGAACCATGAAAAACCTCAATTCAATCAAAGCGCGTGGATTTATAATGTGTGACGTGCTGCGTTGCAGTCTTCCAAATGATTTTCTGTTTGGCTAATCATTAACTGGCTTTGAAAAGCTGTGACAACGTTATTTTTTTTCATCTCTTGCTAGCGTTTACATTTATTTACATTAATTTCCTTCCATACCAGCATTTCTACGTGAATGTGTATAATCTGTTGTGATAATTACTACCGGAGAAACACCGTCCAACATATGCTCTCCGAGAAATGTGGAGGTAATATGTAAATTAAAACACATAAACAAACGCTAAGCTTCCATGCTAATAAAAACACTGGCTTGAACAGACGCTTGACAGCTACTTCATAAAGAACACGTATTCACAAAACACCATCTATAAATACATTGAATAAAAAATATAGCCTATGTAAAATAAAAGTTTCAGTCAGTCAGGCGGCTGCCATCACTGTCATACATCTAAATGAGTTGATGAGCTGCTCTTCTCATCTTATGTGAGATTGACGACACTTCTGAATTTAGCTCTCACCAGAGAGTGTGGAAGACGTGTGTGAAGCAAACAGCATTGTGTGAATGTACGGGTGTTTAGGTTGTACTATGTGTGTGAGAGAAAGACTCCGGGGGAGTTCAGGGGTATGAAATACTGTTGTTGTTTACTAACTAGTAAACTTTCTCACTCAGACACCTCCACGCTTTTGATCATAATGTAAGAGTGATGTTCAAATTATTATTAATTAATCAACCAACACTACAGTAACTACATTAACAGTCAGAACACCTTCGAAACCATATAGAAACGCCCTCACAATGACTTTCACAGGCAACGCCACTTACATTTTGTAGAGAAAATGTAAAAGTGTACAAGTCTAGTTATTATCAGTCATGAACAAAACTTTCCCTGAAATCATAATTGAGGTATCCTCAGTGGCCCATCACATTCATTCTCCTCACTGTCCCATATCTTCCCACCATTCTAATGCATTATGATGCCTGAGAGAAAATTTAATTGTGTGATTTTGGCTCATGTGATGGAAATAACTATTGGTTTGGAGTATGTGCTTCTTTAAAAAGAAATATGCTGTTGATAAACCGAATGTAAAAAAGATTGGAAAATGTGACTATCATGTTTTTTCCTCTCTATGTTTAGTCAGAGCTTAAATATGGAATTTTATTTATGGAATATTAGGACTGTTAATAAACTGCACTAATGAATTGCTATTAATCTAATAATAATTTATCAGTTTATATTTGAAAGTGTTGAATATTGCTGAAATTCAACTCTAAATATTTAATCAAAATATAAGATATGATATAACTATTCACACACACACACACACACACACACACACACACACACACACACACACACACACAGTTTTTCCGCTCTCTTTCTCTTTAATCAGATCTCAAGTATGGAATTTTATTTATGGAATATGTTAATACACTGCAACAATGAATTGCTATTAAACTCATACTATTTTTGGAATTAATTTTTTGAGTTTCGAATTTGCTAAAATTTGACTAATTATATTTCATCAATATAAAACTATTAATTATTTAATAACATAAAAACAAATACATCAATCAACCAACCATCAAACTACATTTGAATCTGAATCTAGATCTCGTCTGTTTACTAGGTGATTGTTGGCTAAAGGTTTGCAGCTGTTTGATGTGTATGAGTGTGTCTATACAAGCAGCATCACAGTGCCGGGGTCCATTCACATTCCTAACCTCCATCACCATCATGCTCTGATATTTCTACACAACAGAATAAATGTCCAGCTGAGGCAGAGAGACTAGATGAAAGTGAATATAAAGACAGAGAAATCGTGCAGCAAGAGATGTGAGCAGAATATAGCGAATGAGCCAAAAAAGAGGGAGAATAGGAAAAAGAGAATGACATAAAAAGAGAGTTAGGGAGGGCCGGTAATGGAGGAGGATGTGTTTACTCAGTAATTCAAGTGAGAGACAGTGAGAGAGCGAGTGTGTGAGAGAGAGAGAGAGGGAGAGACAGAAATTGCTTGTTACTCTCCTGACTGGATTTGCCCACGGTTGTGAAGTCATGGAAATGTAATGCTGCCACAAAGGATAAATCCTCATCAGCGGGCTAAACTCAACAAGCAAACTTTCTCTCCAGAACACCACACAAAAGGCTCCTTCTCTCTCTCACTTTTCCTCCATCCTCTTACTAGCATGCTATGCTACTAGCCTTTCCTTTCTTCCTTACAAGGCTTTGCACTTTAGCCAAATATGGCCTAAAGGAATACCCCGGGTTCAATAAGAGTTAAGCTCTGTTGAAAAGTTTTGTGATATGCTGCCAATTACCTCAGAAAATAATTTTGACTTGTCCCTCAGTTTGTCACAATGACAGTTATGCACTTCTTTATTTCTTTTTTTTCCAGTTAATGTTTATTGTACTTCAAGTAATGATTTTTTTTTTAACTATGTATAACCACTCTGAGTCATATTGGTTTGGAATGACATGTGAGTTAGTGAATGATTACAGTGTTTATTTTTATTTTTTTTGCATGAACTACCCCTTTGACTGTCACTGTAAAATTTCCAACCTTTAAACGCGAGTCTGCACTGAGTGATAACATGACAGAAAACTGTTGACATGGAGAGATGATAACACATTCAAGGCTCTGACCTGAACTCGTGCTGGCATCCGCAGCTCACGAGAGATTTTCTCCAGAGAGCGGGGTTGGATTTTTAGACATCCTACCGAAGCGCTGGTCTAATCTCATTTAGTCGCGGCATCCTCGTATCAAACAATTTATCTTCCTGGTAGATAATCGGAATGACTGAGCGTCATAACGACACATGCGTGGCTCTTGCAGAACACGATAAAGGTGCGGCTTGCTATTTCTAAGCTGATATGCATGAGATCTTGACCAAATCAAGACCGAATTAATAATCATTTTAGCAGATGAGCTGTTCTATTTGTCAAATGCAAACATGCCATCTTCATCTGGCTGTCAGAAGCAGCTGATGTCAGGCGAGAAGAGAGGAGGAAGCAAGATGAGCAAGTGAGGCGAGCATCTATATTACTGTTGTTATATTTAGGGTTAGAGAAATTCAAGTGTTAAACTTGAACACATACCATATGTTTAACAGACTGTGTTGCATACATAGATTAAATCACTTTTTTTGCCTATAGTGAAAGTTTTTTTCGAAAGACGTTTCAACAGTTGAACAGTCAATGTGTTGTTAAACAAGAGTTCGATCCATTGAACACACTGTACTTCTATCTCTCACAGCCATGTTTTCATTCCTGTCAAAAAATGAGGTTACACTTTATTTTGATAGTCCACTTTAGACAGTCTACTAACTATCACCTAATTCTCATTAATTTGCAACTACATGTCTACTAACTCTCAGTAGGGTAGGTTTAGGGTTAGTAGAATAAGTTGACATACACTTGCAAAGTTTCTCATAGTCAGTATGTTGAATGTTGTGGACCCATCAAAATAAAGTGTTAGAAGATATTAAGCAGACAGTCTACTTATACTCTAATGACTGCTAGTGGACATTTTTTTTGACAAATTTGCAAAGTTACTTACTGTCAGTTGAATGTCTAAAGTGGACTATCGAAATAAAGTATTGCCAAAATTAAATATGGCTCTACCTTGACTAAGGTTAATGCTTGTTGCTTCATATTTATATAAAAACACTACAAAATAGTGTAGAAACAATTTTCGCTCAGAAATTGCTAGTAAATTTCACAATAATTTTCCAATAAATGGCAAGCAACACAATGATTTAAACTTGAAATGCTGAAGCAGAAATAAATATATATTTTCGAAGAAGAAAATAACTTCGAAAATCTTTTTTTTTTTTTTTACACTGTAGTATGAACGCAGTATGCTAGCCTTACTCTCTGTTGTTTTTGGGTCTATTTTTACCCTGATAATTTTGGTATGCTCTTTCTAATGAGTGACTCACCGCCGAGGCTCTGACCCTGGGTTACTGTCTGACCCACTTACTCACCCTCCCAGGACTGATGCTCACAACAGTAACATACAGCGTGATGACAGGAGGAGGGGAAGGGAAGAGGACGGGGGGCTGATCACTGCCAGAGAAAACTCTGCACTGGCTGTGTGTCCTGCAGTGTGACTACTCCATCACAGACTGCAAATCTCCTCCCACAGAGAGCAGAAAATGGCCTCCGTGGTAGGAGGGTACAGGGGCGTCAGAAATCGCAGATATGCGTCGTGGCTGTCTTCAGCCCTTCGGGAACATGCACATCTGCCTGTGATGTAGCAGAGGTGGTATGAGGAAGAGGAGGACGAATCGGACACGTATTGAAAATAATGGGAGAAACCATAAAACTTGGTGTAGGATTTAGTTTGAAATAATTTTCACTCAGGAATTGCTAGTGAATTTTACAAATAATAAAAAAGAAAACATTTAATTATATGTGAAGTTTTGAAGTAGAAAGAATGTGCTAGTATTTTCTTGTAAAACATACTCCAATAATCCAGTATTCTATCCAGTATACTAACGAGTCTTCATGGTAAACTGGGGTCATTTGGAAGATTTCTGTGAGAATCAGAGCCTTGTGAGCAAAATGTCTGTGCCTGTGAGAAAACAAAGGTTTTTTAATGGTATTTGAAATGTATTTGATGGAATTCTCTTTATGGAATATTAGATTAGAACTGTTAATAGATTGAAATGATTAAATGCTATTAATGTCATACAATTTATCATAGTGAAATTTGCTTATAAATTTGCTTATATATCGTGTTGCACTACACAGATTTTGTCCAGTTATATGTTGTGCAAAATACAGAATGTCCTGCCCCCCCGTCATTCCACCTGTAGTCAACTAGCAAATCATTGTTCATAGGTGTGGTGTAACTAAAACCTACTGGCTATCTATGAAAAAAAACATATATGCCTCACACAAACCGGAAATATGTCAACAAAGGACAGAAAACTGCAGTCATCGAGCGACTTCAAAGGGACTGGATGTAGCTGTTTCTCTCTCTCACACACTCCCAGCAGAGAAAGAGATCGAAAATTAAAAAAAATAAAATAAATACAGAAAGGACGATGTGCACATGCTAATATCTCATTTGGATAATGAGGCAGAAGCTTAGTGGGAGCTGAAAAGTGGAAGTCACTTCCTGTAGAGAGCAGAGCAGGCCTGACTTCACACTCCATCAGTCCAGCACTCTCAAAACTCGCCCAGGTGCTCGCCCGCCGAGACTCACGAGACGCGGAAGCGCTCGCCTGCGGCTGGGCGGCATAGACCCCCCGACACGCAGCTTTGAGCTTGCTCTTCAATCGCCTTGACAGCCACGTTGTCCTTGTGGTGAGAGTTTAATGATACACAAAATCCACATGTACGTCCTGCGGAGGGATGAATTATGCAGCAGGCAGCATGTGGGAGCTCACAGTGTCATATCAGTCCGATTGAGACCGATTCCGCAATGACAAGCAAGACAAACAAATTTCACATCGCTGGAGGGATGTCACACCAAGCAAGACATTAAAATGCGTCATCAGGGTGGGACTCAGAAAGAAGGAGAGGGAGTGAGAGGATGAACGAGAGGGATGGAGACAAGGAAACAAAAAAATAAGTGGAAGTGATAAGGAGTGAAATAAATTCAGGTAAGACTAAAACAAATAAGAGAATTTGAAATGAAAACTGATCGTATTTGATTGCTTCATACACATCCCTGGTCTTATTGTGATCAAATTATACCTTATTTCACTCATTTTGAATATGATTAAATGCTTTACAGAAGTAAAATGAGTAAAAACACAAACACATTTACAAGAAAAAACTAAATATTGAAAAGAGCATAGTCGGGATTTGATTTAATTCATTGAGATTTGATTAAATCATGAAAAGTAGGCTGATATAAAATCACAATTATGAAAGATATTAGTCCCAGTTGTGAGATAAAATTGTAATTAGGAGAAATTGCAGCTTTGAAAAATAAATATACATTTTGGAAGTCTGTCACAATTATGTTATAAAGTAACAATTATACTATGTGAAGCTGAAATTATGATATCTAAATTATGATATATAAAATCGCAATTATGAGGAATAGTCTCACTTGTAAGGTAAAAGTAAAATAAGAAGAAAAAATATAGATCTATGAAAAATAAAGCCACAACTGAGATACAAAATCGCAACGAGAAATAAAGAAAGATATTTCTGAGAAGAACAATTATGAAAAAGAAAGCTGTGATATGTGAGATATAAAGTTTAAATTTAAATTATGAGATAAAGTCGTAATGTAGTTATGAGATAAAATTGCAATTAGGAGAAATATAGTTGAAACAATGAAAAATAAAGTTACAATTATGGGAGACAGACACAATTATGAGTAATAAAGTAAAAATTATGAATTACAAATATGACATTCTTAAATATAAAGTCACAATTATGAGAAATATTACTTTTTGTGAGAGAAAATTGCAATTTGGAGAAAAAATAGGAAAAATGATGTTGAAATTATGACAAAAGCAGTCAAAATTATGAGATAAAAACATCTGAGAAACAAAGTTGCATTTGTGAGATATAAATTTGCCATTTTAAAATATGAATTACCAATTTATGATAAAGATACAATTAAATTTGATTTATTTTTACTCTGAGGTATAAATAAGCATTATTAGGAACATAAATAGGGTCAAGTTGTGACAACCGACGTGTGCAAAGTCTGTCCCTCCCACCGTTCTCCTCAACGGCCATAAGAACAGCAGGAATCATAATTCCTCATATGTGTGACCAGCTCTACACTCGCTGGGATTTGTATAATTGGAGTTTTGTATGGCGAATCAGCCCTTTGCTCCGAAGAGCAGCGTGAACAAATTTCAAATGAAGCCTGTGTGATGTGAGCGGAGGCTATCAATATATTAAAAGCCCTGACGTTTTCATGCAAATGAAATGCCTCTCAAATGACTTCTTATCAATTCATATCCCAGGCTATCTCTCGCCTTTTCTTTGTGTCGTGTTTCACTTTTTTTGGTGCCGTTTTGCTGTCTGCCGCTCTCTTCCTTTTCATCCTTCACATTTTGCTCCCTTGTCAAGCCTGGGAGGACAGAACATGTGACAGGAGCGAAAGAAGAGCAGGGAGACGGCAGGCCTTGACACAGCCACTTATATAAAAGCCAGTAAACACCCTCCGTCACCCCGTCCCAACATTCACCCTCATGCCTCAAGGGCTCGCTTACGTTTCCATTTTATTCAATGGTCTCAAACGAATCCCAATATTGGGTCCACTCAAGCGTTTCTTCCAGCGACAAATATTCCTTTATTTATTTATACTTCGGTTGGTGTGGTTATGTTTTATTCATCTCATTTTCACCTTGTGGTGGGCATTTTTCTAACTTCCCTCTGCCTTTTTTCTCTCCTTCTGGTTCTTCCTCTCATTTTGGACTTCATTTTCTGGCCGTGGTGTGAGGGATTGCTTGCTCAGGCGAGCGTGAACAGTTGTCAGCGGCGTGTAGCGGCACTAAGCTAAGCGGTCTTGGCTTCTTAAACGAAGGGGAGCTAAGTCACCTATGCCACATTAACCCGTGTTGTGCAACACGTCTACAAACAGGTGACATCATGGGCCTTCCTGACCCGGATGAGAGAGAAGAGTGTCACTAAGTCATTTTATAAAAGCAAGCGCACACAGAAATGAAAATTAGTGCCCTATGATCTCTGCAACACTGAAAACGTGGATGGAATCACACAGTCCAGTCATAAAAAAAATGAATTTACACATTAAAAAAAGGAATTTACAGTATAACGTAGAACATCATGGATTTTGTGTCTGTGATATTAAAGCACAACATAGCTGCTCTTTACACATATTCAAGCACACATTATGCTCTATGCGTTTTTAGTGTCTGTCGTCTCAAAAAGACATGAACTTCATCTCCAGAGCTGCTCTGAGAGTCACTTTACCAGCATTTCACCATTTAATTTGATAAATCTATAGTCAGATATAAGCACAGAAGCAAAAATGTTTACAAAACAACCCGTCAAAATAAAAGTTCAGTGTAATTTGACAAAATTGTGACAGAAATACATTATCATTGTACAGCAGAACATACTTCTCAATGTAATAATAATAATATTAATAATAGTGCTGTCAAACGATTAATTGCATCCAAAATAAAAGTTTTTGTTTACATGCTATATGTGTGTGTACTGTGTATATTTATTATGTATATATAATTACAGACACATGCATGTATATATTTAAACAAATACATGTTACGTTTATATATTAATTATATTTATATATGATATAAATTATATGAATATAAATACATACATGTAAATATTTTCAAAATATATGCTGTATGTGTGTGTATTTATATATACATAATAAATATACACAGACAGTACACACACATGCATTATGTAAACAACAACTTTTATTTTGGATTGACAGCACTAATTAATAATAATAATCATTATTTATTTATTACATTAGTATTACATTAATAATAACTCAATTGATTGGATGTTTTTTGATTATTCAAAAATTAATTAAACCATTACAATGGAACCCAGAAAAATAAAACCAGAACACTGAACTGACCTGAATTTGTGAAAAAAGTGCCCTAAAAACAAGTCATCGTTAAATTCTATGCGTTTCGTTATTTCAATTAATTAGACATGCTTTCTGATTCCAAACAAACTAATTTAACCATTAAAAAGAAATGGTTTTCTCACATCTGAGAACAGATAAGGTCAAAACAGTCATATTACTGTTTATTGAGTAGTTCTGAGGGTGAGATAGAAGAGAAAGAGGAATAGACAAAAAGAATGAAAGAGAGAAAGCAGATGGAAAGAACCACACACTTGCCCTCTTCTCTTTCTCAGGCGCGATAATTAGATAATTACGGGAGCATCTTACACACTCATTCTTACTCACTGTTCACATATATGAGACCAGCGGTCTTCAACACTTCCCACACAAAAACCCAACACACAGCTTGAAAAGACTAAAGCAGTCAGCACATAAATCTCCTCATTCATTTCTTTAATTACAGATCCCCACGCTTCTTCTGATTGAGGAATCTCTTGAAGGCTAACCGCTTCCTCAAACGTTTAGACCTCAAGTCATTTCATTAGACAAAACTGAAGGAAATGCATGTCGTAGGAAATATACAAATAGTAACAGTAATGCAAATGAGCCTGACCTTGGGGGAAAAAAATATGATATAAATTATATATTTTTTTTTTAATTACAGACACATGCATTTTTTATAAAAAAACACAAAAAAAACTTGATCCAATTAACAGATTAATTTGTTAAATTTGTGCTCGTGTCCACCATTTTCCAAAGGAAAAGATAAAAGATTAGGCAATTTATAGAAGGTAGAAGTATTTGAGTATGTTTTATAAACAGTATTTTTTTAAAAATTGATTTTATTATTATTTTGCTGATATTCAGGTAAGTTACTTTGCATGTATGCATGTATGTATTTATTAAATAAATATATAGATTCAGGGACAAGTTGTCACCAATGTAATGTACTAACTACAATATCTCGTGACCAAAACAAAGGTTTAATATTTTCATATGTTGCCTTTAACTGCTTTTTCATCACTCAAAACAAGTGTTTGATATTTTAGTATTTTTACACCATTTACACTAACATTTCATTATTTATTTGTGTGTTGTATTTAATTTATTTATTTATTGACTTACTTATTTATTTAGCTAAGTGGCCTGTAACCCCATATCCAAAGCAGATGATGTGAAAAATCAATAAGTTTTTGCAGATGGTTTTGTTTCAATTTCTAGAGTCTATTGTAAAATCTCAAAATCCTTTCCCTTATAACTGTACATTAAATCTAAAATATCTTATTGACTGGCTGCGACTGTCTCACGTTCCACACACTCAGTGTGAACAGACAAATTACTTGTCAATGAAAACTTGGTTAAGACATGCTGTAATAGGCTTTTAAATGCCGTTCACAAAAGGTCAACATGTTCATCGTCTTTTATCCTGAGCAGTAATGCTGGAAATGTTCAATAGCGTAATACCCTTCAAAGTTTGTGTCTACATTCAACAATAAACCTATAAACCTACACCGTGTAAAAAGAACAATAACTACCCCACTGATAGTTTACAGATTCCGTTTTTTTTATTATTATTTTTTTATCCTGATTGTGACATTAGGGAAATCACTAGCACAGTTAGGTGGCCTGAAAATGAACCTAGCGTAAAATTGTTTAACACTCCTCATGCATTCAACTTCCGCTATAAAGCATTCACTCCACTTATCTTCAAATCTCCAGAGAGAGAGCGAGAGATAGTCAGCATGAGAGATAAGATGAAAGATTCAGTTCTGAAGAGCTTTGTCAAAGCACTACTGTTAATCTACAGCGCATGAGACAAGCGATCAAACAACTTGACAAATTATGGCTCCTCTGAGCTTTTTAAAAGTGTATCGTCCACTGAAGCAGATTTTGAATCAAGATGCACTGGGGGTGGGTCAGGTACTTGAGATTCAACCCAGTATATCTAGTGGAATCTACTACACCCGGGTTGTAGATTTCCATTCAATTGTGTGCAGCATAACTGCGTTTGACGAGGTGAATTTAAATGGAGCCAGATGTTTATTACTCCATGTCTGGGCACCGAATGCGGTCGATCCATGCATGCAGAGCACAGGTCATATGGAATGCATTAGTGGCCACAGGATTTGGGTAAATTTCCACCAGTATGAAAAACGGCTACTGCACAGTCACTTGTTTTCGTGTGTTTTTATTTGGAGGACACCTCATTTTGCATTCTGTCCTGCCTGAATGTTAAGTATAATCCAGAAAATCTGCCTGGCCTCAGCAAGGCCTGTCCATAGCTGTTCGGGAGAAGAGAGATTGTGTTTGAAGTTTATGAAGCATCAGCACACGCTTTAACTGAGCCTTCCAGTGCTAATGCCAATTCAATCCAGTGCAGAGAGAGAGAGAGAGAGAGAGAGAGAGAGAGAGAGACCACAGGAAAACAGACAGAGAGAGAAAGAGAAGGACTATTAGAATGCACTCTTCATTTTAACACAGATTTAGTCATAGTTTTTGTCTTTTTGTTGAAAATAATTCTTAAATTTAGTCAATACTTTGTTATGTTGTATTAATTAATTTTAGTTCATTTCACTCTGACATGGTATATTATTACAGTCAACAAAACAAACAATTTAGTTAAATGATGCAAATGTGTTTCTTAAAAAAGTGCTTTTAAACACATTTTATTTGTCTAGCAAAAGTATTGTAAAAAATCATATTATGAAATGTTACAATTTAAAAGAACAGTTTTCTATTGTAATACATTTTAATTAATGCTGGGCGAAGATTAATCACGATTAACCGCATCCAAAATAAAAGTTGTGTTTATTTAATATATGTGTGTGTACTGTGCATATTTATTATGTATATATAAACACACACACACATACTGTATATATTTAGAAAATATTTACATGTATTTATTTATATTCATATTATTTAGATTCTATATAAATATATTTAATATATAAACATAACATATTTTTCTTAAATATATACATGCATGTGTGTGTACTTATATATACATAATAAATATACACAGTACACACGTATATTATGTAAACAAAAAACTTTTATTTTAATCACGATTAATCGTTGCCCATCAATAATTTTAATACATTTTAATATAATTTATTATTGTAATTTATATGTAATTTCAGCAGCCACTACTTAATGCCACATGATTTGGTGCTCAAGAAACATTTCTTAATACTATCAGTTTTTTTTTTTATACATATGATATATATATCAGCATATTTGAATGGTTTCTGATGGATCATGTGACACTGAAGACTGGAATAATGATGCTGAAAATTCATCTTTGCCATCAAAAATAAACTAGGCCTGAATTTAATTATTATATTAAAATAGAAAATGTAAAAATCTTAATTATTCTAAACGTTTGACCAGTAGTGTAGATATTAATACAAACTTATTTTTAAGATATTATATTTAAGATATATTCGATATTATATTTTTTATGATTTGTTTTTGGCATTTTTTGCCTTTATTATGATAGGACAGATCAGAGCTGACTGGAAGCAAAGTGGGAGAGAGAGAGAGAGAGAGAGAGGGGGGGGCGGGATCGAGAAAGGTCCTCGAGTCAGGATTCAAACTCGGGACGCCTGTAGCACAACGGCGCTGTATGTCAGTGCACTGCCCTCAAGACTATCGACGCTGACTCAGTATTGTTTTATGTGTTAATGAATCATTTAACTTCATTTTAAATATAATTTTTCTGTTTAACATCATTTTATTGTCATTACATTGCATCTTTCAACTCATCTTTATTAATGTTGCCAAAAACAACAAAAAAAGAAACAACACCACAGAACATTTCTGACAGCAATTTTGCTGGATTAACGCTGGTTAGAAAGAGAGAAAAAACGTGTTAGTCACACACAAAAGAAACAGAAAGCAAGAATGAGAAAGAGAGCACAGCTGTTGAAGTTGAGATTTTCTCTCTTTGAGATCTCCACAGTTTCATCTTCACAATGTTATCATCTCTTCCACACAGTCTCGCAGCTGTTGCAAGCTCCTGCAAAGGCGTGCCAGCCTTGCCACGTGCTTCACACACAAAACTCTCCTTCTCCCAGGTGCAGCCAGGCGAACAATGGACAACCGCTTACACAGTTCACAAGAAACCGCTGCAGAGACGTGTTGCTCGGCGTAAGCTGCGTCCCTCTGGCACAGACACCGTCTTTGCCGTTGCTCGACGTTGCCGATACTGGAGGAGCCGGTCACGTGGAGGCTTCAGTTCTCACACGGACTCTTTCAGGAGTGATGTGTGTGGAACTAAATGAGTGCAGAACACTGATTTACAGCGTGTGAGTGGGCTGTTTTTGCCAGAGGTATCACTTCCACTCTTGCTACAGTATGAGAATGAGGCTGTAATAGCCCATATGTGCTCTTCCGTGGAGAGGTTTTCCTCTAGCCATGATAAGAACAGATGGAAAAGCCTCATAAGCATCTCGTTTGGCCATGCAGGCCGCGGTACAAAACTACAGGGACCGTAGAGCTGCGGCGGTGAAAATTTACAGACATTCAAGGAGGTTTTGTATTGTATCCTGGACTGACTGCGATTAGATTATGCCATTGTACTTTAAAGTCAACATGAGCTGTTTGCAACCCATTTTACTTCTGTCTAAACAGACATTCAGTAATAAAAATTAGTAGGGCAGAACTTGATTGTATCCATCAGGCATTGATTGAAGTAGCTTTTATACACCAGAATGGAACAAGATGGTTGTAGGATTGAAAAGTAAGAAAGATTTGAGACGTCAGCCAATAAGAAAAGTCGTTTTAGAGGCAACAAAAAGTTATTACATTTAGATAAACAATTACAAATTTTGTTTGAAGCAGAATGAGCTCAAGAATGTGCATTAAGAAAGTAAATATAGGGTCCATTTTGATTTCATGCTGACTTTAAAACAAAGGATTCTACAGTGACTACAGTCCTCAATGCATTGTACGTAGGCCGAACATCTCAGTCACGGTTATTAATGAAATACTCACAGGAATGTGAGTGAGATTAATATGAAGTCGTAAAGGGAGAACAGCTGCTGCCATGGAAGTTGTGACTACAAATAAAACTATAATGAACTCATAAAAAAGGCATGATGAAATTGAAAGATTCAACACCGCAGATGAGCACAGCGTATAGAATATTTAAAGCCGCAGTGTGTCCTTTCTGCACCACTGGTGGCACCAGACAAAATTGCAAAACTAATGACTAATTCCCAAACATGTCGTTCGTTGTTCAGTCAACCAGGTAGCCTCAAACTCACGTCACTGGTTCAGCCAGAAGTTGATATGTTGAACACCACAGTGTTTACACTGCCTGCACACAATTACCTACAACTGTCTTGCACACAAATTAAACATTTTACACATATGAAATACATCACACCAACAATCCCTCTTCATAAGTATCATTTTGATACTTCGATATCTGTGAGCTCTTACACAAACAGAGAGGAAGAGAGACAGAGGTTCAACGACCTCCGGATGGAATGATCCATCAAAGGATAGACGTTGCCGTAGAGGAGGGATCTATCATCAAATGGGCACATGCAATGCGGAAACAATCCCCAGGCATTGCCAAACAGAGGTCGGAAAGAACAAATAAGGCTTTCAGTGCATGTTCTGCTGGTGACCTTTGGACAGCGAGAAGGAGAGAGGAGACGTGCAACTTTATGAAAATTAAGTTTTCTGAAGAGAAACTTCCTTCTGTACAGAAATGAGGGGATGTGAACTCATATGGAAATGTTTCACAAATGGGATGTACTTAATAGCTCGATTGGTTCTCCTAAAGAGAAAATGGATGCTTTTGATAAAGTTTATTTCTTCCCATATTTGTTTCCTAAGAAAATTACTATATTACTCCCACAAGCATGTTCAGAAGAGATCCCATTCCATAAAATAGCAGACATCTCAAATGAACTGAAACTCCAAACTTAATTAAAAATCTTTATCTTTATATAATCTTTATATCTTTAAATATGTGTATCGTAGCTACCTGTACACTATTGACATTCATTTTATACTTCTATTCTCTTAACCATGTAAAGCCTGATTTTTTTCCTCCCCAAATGGAATAGTTTTATTGAATTAGACTAAACTGAACTAAACTAAACTAAACTAAACTAAACTAAACTAAAAGTTGCATGTGTTTTTTGTTGAGTATCATATTTGATACATCATGATTTTTATGGCTCATATAGTATTATATAAGACAATATGAAAATCATAATCACGGAAAACACACAAAATTCTGATTCTGACAAAACTTACTACTTACAAAAAAATAATAAATAAAATGATAATATCAGTTGTCACTCTATATCTCCCAATAATATGTCTAAGTAAGATTATTTTTAAATGCTTAGGTTTTATGATCAAAGTTCTGTAGTTTTCATCATTGGGGGACAAAATATACTGTATATTGTGAACAATGCAATACAATGATAATGTTATGGATAATAAAGTAAACCTAAGTTGCCTCAGTCCAGTAAGTGTTCATCTTGAAATATTACTAACAATATAAAAGCGTTTACTTTTAAAAATAAGCAAAGATTTCACAGCAAAAAGAAACGTGTGCCACGACCTGAAGGGGGCATATTTATAATTATACTAAAAGATCTTTACTTGCTCAAACGAGATAAAAGTAGACTTGTGTGTAATATAATAGATAAACTATAAAAAGAGCAATAAAATGTACCACTGCAAAGTAGCAAAGTTCTGTAAACTCCCATCGTGACCTGTTGCAGAACTCTCACCATTTCCTGCACTGCTGTTTTCAAAACGATCAACAGCATCTCTTCCAAAGCAGACGTGCTCTATACATATCAGCGGTGGAATATTTTCCTTCACCACTCCTCATTCAATATCAGCCGTTCAGTCTTCCATTAATGCATTGCCTGTGCCTGCGGAGCGTATCATCAAAACCTGCCACGGAATGAGATGACATCACCGCATCCGCAACACATCACCAGAAACCCCAGCTGAGACGCGGTGGGACGAGGAAGGTCTGAAAGTTTACACGCAAACACACCCACGCACACAAATAAATGCAATGACGGAGAAAAGCCAAGCCGTCGACTCCAGCATGCAAAGCTATGCATGTTAGAAGCTCCCCATTGAAGCAAAGAGAGGCGTACAAGCTATTATCAGAACAAAACTGCAGAAGCCTCCGCTCTCTTCAAATATTGGACCAATTTTGAGGTTCTGCTCGGCAATCTAGAGCAGCATCACCTCCTTTCATTATCATCTTTTGTTCTTAAAGTTTAGCAAAGCCTGAAGAGCGAACTAGAGGTGTTTGATATGACAATTAGAGTGAAGGCAGAGGAACGGCTCCGGTTTTGCTCTGTTTTCGTTTGTAGTTCTTGTTTTCACCCAAGCAAAGGCGGAGAAGATGGAGAAGATGCAGGAGGCGAAAGTAGCTTGGAGAAATGTGAGTTTGTTGCAAAGTGCCTGTGATCAATACTAAAGAGGCAACAAAACTGTGATGTTATTTTGGGGAGAAAATGACAGAGTGCTTTATTCTGTATCTCAGCATCTGTCTGTATGTGAGTGAATATTGTGTCTGCTGGCAGCAAGCCTGATGTGTGATGTGACTGTGAGAAATTAAAGACTATAATTTCTATAATGTCAGGAAATGACAGCAATTTCTTCTTCTTCACTGTCAGGTCGTACATGCGCAGGCTTCAACTTGCACAAAAAGTATTTTGACACTAAAGCCACACGTCAAATGTTTGAATGCCATTTGCCTTAAATAATAAACTAACAAATCAAATAGCAGTTATTTTAAAAACAGCACAACTACACTTTTTTAAACACTGGATTAAAAATTAATTAAAATAACTTTCTGATTGTCAATCAACTGTGGATTAAGAAACAGGCAAATGCATTTTTATTTAGACTGCCAAAGGAAAATTACATTGGAATTAAATCAATCTTATATAGTGAAGAAAATGAATTAAATATGAGAAAATTATATTTTATTTTATTGCTTTCTTTTTATTTTTCATTTTGAAATTTACTGTAATTTATTTTGTTGGCAGCCCTGGTTGTAATAATAATAATAATAAAAATGAATATACTTTATAGAGAATATACCTTTATAAAAAAAAATAATTAATATATATTTTTGGAGAAAAACAAGAGAGCAAATAACTAACAAAAAAGTTTGTTTATATATTGATTGATTTATTTTTAATTGATTTATTCTTCAGTGATCATCAGTGCTCCATTGCATCAAAAAGTTCAAAAACCCTTGGCTTAAGTGTTCAAATACTTTTTGTAGCCACTGTATCTGTGTGTTTGATCAAGAGTGTTCAACGAGATTGTAAATGAGCTTGTAAAATAAAGAATTCTTATTGTACTGCTCTTTTAACTGTTCAACTCCTACAAAACTCACATTTCTGGAGCTACAGTCGCCTGGGCCCAGATTAAAGCCTTCCCAGCACCAACACACGCACTTGATAATGCAGATACACATCCGTAACTTACCCGTCACGTTAACCTCTACCAGTCCAGAGCGTGTGCCGATGCTATTGGTGGCGTCACAGACGTACGTCCCTCCGAACTCATAGGTCACCGGGCCTTTGAAGAACAGGGTGTTGTTCTTGATTTCAATATTGCTGGGAAGCGATCCGTTCAACCTGAGAAAAACAGACAGATAATATTGTTTAGCTGACCTGTATGGAAACAACACCAACTCACATTGGGTAAGACTGGGATGGTAGGGTTATATCAGTAGATCAACTGTTACTATGAGGACAGATTCAATCTTCTTTGTTAAAACAAACATACCAAGCATACCAAGAACTGCACATCTCAAACCGGCAGACGTGAAGGGTGGTACTACAAAATGACTGAACGGGCCCTTACAGGCCTGAATGTTGCCCCAGGAAAGAGGGAGTAATTTGAAATGGTGAAAACAAACAAAGACAAAAAGCAGAGATGTCACATGTGGAAAAAATGTGTTGTTTTGCTGCCACTCTTTCCGTTCTGGGCTGTTGCACCTGACACTGGATCCCGCGTGGCCAAGACAAACCGATCAAGAAAAATATGGAGTCTGACTTACAATGTGGCTACCCTTAAGACTTTAACTGTAGTGTCCTAATTCTGGACTCTTCATGGTTCAACTGCCCCGCGGGTCTAGACCTGCCCCGTTCTTCTTCTAAAGCTCAAGAGAGGTCACAATCTCTGGCAGATGTTCTTGTGGCAAATGTTCTCTTTGCCTCTTATCAGAGATCAGTATAACGATGCCTCCCCAGGCACCAGACACCTTCAGATCATCTTGTTCCCACTTAAGTTTCTTCCTTCCATCTTAATGACACCCAACGTCTTTCAGGGTTGACTGGTGGTGTCCTTTATAAGCACCTTTCAAACCTTCTAATGGTAGTGTTCTCAAAGCAAGAGATACGAAACAATCGGTACGCTAGTACAATAAGGCATCCAAACAATGAAACGGACCATTTATTCAGGTCAACAAAAGGGTGAGAGTAGAAAGCATGGCAGACATTAGGTCAAGTCTCAGTCAGAACAGAACAGACCATGCACAAACATTGTGTACTATAAGATTAATTATAAAATTCACAGTTCTGATCCAATTTGGGTGAGCCTCATTTGAAGTTGCTCATATTTTACACAACTGTGAATGCACATTAATTGAATTCTGTATTAATGTGGCATAAACATTGATATTACCAAATTTATAATATTCAGACTTGCCAAATTTGACCAAATGTTATATTTAGATTTCCAAACTTGATTGTTTGATTGCACCTTTATGCTTTCTGTTTTAATATGTCCATAAGTAAATACTGACAATGTTTTAAAATGTCTGCAAATATATCCTAAAATGAAATCATTATTTTAAGGATGTCCAAAGATATGAACAACCCTGTGTAATAATTCTAAAATTGAACTTTTTAATTCTTAAAAGTAAACACAGTATGAGGTTATGCTACTGAACTATAGTATACTTGGTTGATGAATCGTTAGTTGTGATTATTAGTATTAAAACATGAAATGTATACATTGGTGTCTTTTATCACTGCTGTTGTCAGTGTTTCATAAAAGCAAAGCCACTTAACCACTACAGTGATTTTACCATGGTTAAAGGTATGATGCAAAGCAAAGCAATGACTACTAAAAGTTCAATTACAAAATGTATAACCCTCACTAACACACACCACTACGTCTATTCTCAGACAATTTCACGCAAAACAACTCCTAGCTTGGGTTGTATTGTTTTTCAAATGTTTTTTTGTCTTTAAGCAGAAGTCATCTGTTTTCTAAACTGTTGTTGTAATATTCATAACCCAGTTGAGGACAAGGCCTGTGAGACCGATTTCAGACGAAAAAATGCAGAAGAAGGTATAATGCGTTTCCCTAAATCCTGACTGCTGCAAAGAAATCTGATAAGATCCAGCAGACGGAAGACGGGAGGAGAGATAGATAAGAAAATATGTCACAATGAGCTGTCTGAAGATAAACTCTGAGTGTGAGCGTTTATGACTGTTCTGCTCGCTTTATGATATATTTATGGTAAGAATCTCTCGGGCATGTTTTGATAGCTGGGAAATTAACGCAAATCTGAAACTGAAAGTGTGCGTAGGTGTGTAAGAGAGAATGTGTGTGAGTAGTCTCATATTTTAAAGTGAAATCTGAAATAGAAGTTATATTTCGTATAGTCATGCTTAGCCAGACTTTTGAGCATCGGTCTAAAGTCTGGCCCAAGAATCACCCACTTAGGAAAAGACTGTCTGGAAGACGAGTAAAGCGATCAGTCGCAGTTAAAAGTTTCATTACAAGAAAGGTCATCTTAAATAGTTGCAGAATAGTTGCAAAAAGCCAGCCAATCAGATCAGAGCTTCCCAGATCAAAAAAGCGCTCTCCAATTTTGTGCAATACACATCAAGCAGTTACTGAACAGACTGTGGCTGCTTTAAGGCTGAAACAAAATTTCTTAAAGTCTGTGTGTATGATTCAATGATCTTAAACTATTATAACATATTTTAGAATGAAATGGAAAATTTCATTGAGAATATTTAATTCAATTTAATGTGAAGTTGAGTCGACTTTACAGTATTTTACGGTATTTCTGAATGAAATTGAATATTGAATGAGATAAAACAGAGGGCGAGGCTTGGTTTTAGTGCACCTTGTACTGTTCTCTTTATACGTTTTGCTTTCCTAGCGTGTAATATAAATAAACAGCAAGCCAAACTCTGTTCAAGAGCCAGGATATGAGCACCTTGCTCCTTTAATAGTCCAATGTGTGGTTTACACAATCAAACTCTGTGGCCATTGAACCGAGTTTGGCTTGCTGTTTATTTATTTTACACGCTAGGAAAGCAAAACGTATAAAGAGAACAGTACAGTAAAAAGCCAATGCTTTCGACAGGGTTTAGAAGAAGAATTAATTTAAATGCGGCACAAACATGTCAAGGCTTGCTGCGTCACGAGCTCGCTGCTTCATGAGTTCGCTGCTTCCTGTTACCTAATGTGCGTCGCTCGCGGAAACACGTCAAAATAAGAGTCCTCACATAAGAACCTACACGATAACAGCAGGCAAAAATAAACGTATACAGAACATTAAAGTATCACAAAAAAATAATATTGGTAAATGCAAATATCCATCATAAATTGTACACAGCCTCTAACAGAGGCAGAACACACCTCCTTGCCATCTTTAACTCATAGCAAACTGACGGTTGGAGGGGAGTGATTAAGAATGTTCTGTCCAATCAGAGATGAAATGCTACTTGATTATTTTTTTCCTGTGAATTTACTTGCACAGATTAATTGTTCACCCCAAGACTAGGAATGTGCGCTATCTTTCTTGTAACCTTTCTTGTACTTTCTTAAATAACTTTCTTGCAACTTTGTATACAGAGAAAATTATTTGTAGGTTGACAGAAAACGTAAACACAGTGGCACTTTCAAAACATTGCTTTGTTTGTTTAAGAATTCAACCAGGCTGATATAGCAACAGCGGCTCAACAAATAGCGTGGGTTTGGGGAAGTCTATGCATTTTATCGACCAGTACCAGATCATGGAAATGTTTGGGAAACCTGCAAAACAATTTTTTTAACTCCATTTGGTGAAGTTAGTGGTGCAGAAATTACACACTTCGACACAGACTCTGTGTTCTTCCCAATGCAATTCTCTGTGCATTTTCAGAAGGGCATTTGTGTAATATTTATGCATAATGTAAAATATTCAGCGTTTATACCATGTAACAGACTTCCGCACATTAGTAATTGAACTGCAGCTAGTGCTTGTGTGTGTGCATCCATAGTTGCTCTGGATTGAAATGTTCTGCAACAGCGCGGTGATGACCTCCAGTGTAGCGCCCAGGGGACCCTTCAGAACACATTTGGTGTCCGCTCTCCACTGCTGCTGTGGCCGTCCCCTCTTATCTGTCACGCCGGCGCCCATGTCTCTACCCATCACTGTCTTCTCCTCCGCCTCACTCTGTAATCACACCATTCTCCTCTATCTTACCTTATTCTCCCATTGTTTATCCTCTTGCTTTTCAAGCAACTCCCACTGTTTGAATGAGATAAATATTCTTGCTATTTTTAGGGGTGCTTGCATATTTCTTTTATCTGCTTTTCAAAGTGAGTTGAGTCATCAGTGTTAGTGTGTATGTTTGTGTTCACTATACAGTGCTATTTTTGTAACATTGATCCTATTCATTCATCATTGATACTTTTATAGTTTTTATTAATATATTGAATTATTTTATTTTTTTAATTTTGTTTCATATCGGCACGGCTGTGATTCAGCATTAGGTAATCACAACACGCTTATATACAGCCATATCACACTGCTACTAGATATTTAATTTATACAACAGTTTGACGGCACGAGTGTGCAAATACATAAGAAGCGACAATGGAGTGTCTTCCTTCCGTCATGCATTCAAATCTTAAGTTGACAGTTTAACAGCTGAGCCCAAGCCACCGTTACTAATTCGAAAATGTCACTTTACAACTAGTAATGAAGGAACGTTGAGTTGCTTTACTGAAAATGTATCATATTACTGTATAGCTCACTGCATTATGTAGAGTATTATTAGAGAGAGATGGACTGAACGAGTTACTGAGAGATGGACTGAGTGATTACCTGCATCTGATAGCATTCATTCTTCAGCTCAATCTCATATTCACAATAAAACATTAGATTGAATATCTGCCAAGGACAGGGATGTCTTTGTCATACTACCCTTTCAATTTTTTGGTCATTTCCGATGACAGTGCTGCTCAGTGCATTTTTTGGCTGCGTCTTACAAGGTATGTTGAAAGTAAAACTAACTTCCTAGTTTACAACTCCGTTTCAGTTTCTTTCAATATAAAAGTCTTCACTGCTGACTCACTTATGAAAACAGCCTCTTGTCGCCATTTAATGGTGTAAAACTAAAATCACCATCACAAACACACAAATACTATAATTAGATAGTACTATTATTTATATAAAATATTATTTATTGAATAATAATATTTAACATACAACAACAACAGCCATCATTGCTCTCACTTTCTGTTACCTCATCTTTTCCCTTCTCAATCTCCATTTTCCTCATTTCATCCCTTCCTTTTTCTTCTCTTTGATTTTACTTCCAGTCTCAGCATACCAATTACTAATAAAAAATGCCTCAAGAAGACCTTAGCGCCGTCCACGAGTCCCTCTTCACAGAGTTGGCTGCTGTATATGTGTCCTTTGATACCCTGAATAGCCCAGAATGCTCAGCGCTTTCCTCTCTCTCTCTTGTCCTTTCTCATTAAAACCCACCCCGGTCCACAGAGGCAGTGCGCCCTGGGCATTGCCAGCTATTAATCCACCACAGCTGAAGTCCGGTGACATGTTTTCCTTTCCCAGCTTTCGCTGCCTAATTACTGAACAAATTGCCACATTTATCTCTCCGTTTTTTGCTGCATAATTCCTCCATTTTTAACTGTAACACACAACCTGCTCATCCACTGTGTCCAATGTTGTTGTTGGTGTTCGGTATTGCTTGCATTTACATACACATGCATTCATGGGAATTTGCTAGGTGATGAATGACGGGATATTTCGCCGTGCTAATTGGCATATAAGTGTGGCACATGCTGCAATGCCGTGGCACTGAATTATAATGGTGCACAAGGGAGTTCAAGCAGAAGGTTAGATGGGTCATCTTACAGAGTGGACCTGACCCAGGGGCGCAGGAACAATCTGGAACAACACATTAAAAACCTTATCAGCTTGTCTCATGAATATTAATTAGGTGATGTAACAAGTGACAGGCTGATAGGTCAGGCCAATTACTCGGCATCAGCTTGCCATGTTCACTTGGCCCAAGTGTGTAAGTTCTAAAATCTGCCATTTATCTATCTATCTATCTATCTATCTATCTATCTATCTATCTATCTATCTATATCTACCTACCTACCTACCTATCTATCTATCTATCTGAAAAAAAGTTAATATGAGCTTTTTCAGCAAGTCACTAAATTGTAGTATGCATTAATTATAATCATTTATATTATTATTATTATTATTGAGGAACATATTTTTTTTCCAAACCACACATCCAACTAAACTCTCAAAAGACACACACAAACTTCATAGTTAAAAAAAACAAAAAACATTTGTGTGTGGGGGTGTATAATAGTTAATACAAGTTAAAATGATTAATGAGTAATGGTTCCCACGCCCTTGATCTCACATAAACACCGGCATTGTTCACAGAAAGGTTTATAAAACAGACCTGAGACTGTCTTGTGAACATATTCATTTGGTAGGCAAAGCAATGATGTCATTTTCTGCCAACTTACTTTGCATCCAAACCCGTAGCACCAGTAACTCGACAACAATAGCCTTCAGAAGACTCATACTGACAAACAAGACCCGGTCTCACTGTATATCTCTTTCACTGTTCTTTCAAACCGGTATATTGCTAAGGTAAACATTCAGAAGTACACAAAGCATAGCTTATTTTCTCATGTTTGATCTTGTTTGAAGGGTTATCAATGGCTCCGTGAGTTCTGAATAGAGCCATTGTAAACAGCTTTACTTATCTTGATTGAGTGCTAACCACCAATGCATGAAGAAGTCGTTAACGGAAGGAAATTATTATCTTATCAGTCATAACACAGCTATGCTGTCATGTAGTATTACAGTAAACTGAATATTTCAGAGGAGAACTCTTCAAACATCAGTCATCTTTTATTTAGTTTAATGATGCCGATATACACAACCAGTCAAACGTTTGGACACACTGAGCCTCATGATCTTAAAAACCTTTTGATCTAAAGGCGTATGAGTAAATGCTTGACATTAGTTTTTTTTTTTTTTTTTTTTTTTTTTAGAAAAATATAAATTATACATTTCTTAAAAAAAAAAATTGTGCTTTTTTTAAAGGATGGATTAGATAGTAAAGGAAAATCAGGCAGCAAGTGTTCAGCATACATGTGAATTCATCTAAGAAAAAAAAAAACTATCTATTCATTTATCTATCTATCTATCTATCTATCTATCTATCTATCTATCTATCATTTAGTTGTTTGTTTGTTCATTCACTCGTTCATTTAGTTGTTCGTTCATTTCTTTCTTTCAATTGTTCTGAAGACTGTACTATTATTTCAAAATATGTTAAAAGTAATAAAAATGAGTAGGTGTGTGCAAACCTTTGACTGGTAGCGTAAATATTTGATCGTAATGTGTAACTGATTTTTTTTTTCAAAATATTACAAAGTAAATACATAAAACAAAACAAAAATAAATTAAATAAAATACATTGGCAAGGACTGTTTCTTTTGTTACTTGCAAACAAACCAGTTGACTTTTTATTCTTCCTCTTTATGTATTTTACTCAAATACATTACTCATTCATCTTGTTATATTGATCAGCTGAGGCAACAAAGTGATTGTTCATAATGTGGATTAGTAGGTCAAGCAAGAATAACTCACAGTTTCCACTGGTAGATGGTGACGGCTGGGTTGGCGTCTGCATTGCACGTAAGCTTTACGTCTTGACGATTCAGGTACCAGTTCCCATCGAATCCCTCAATTTTTACTTCTGGCTCATCTATATAAAAGCAAAAAAAATAAGACTTCAGGCAGGGGCTCAGACAGCTTTTCTGGGTCACGTGACTTGACGATGGGTGCTTGTCATGATACTGATTAATGGTCTGGGCTCGTAGCTAAAAGGTCAAGAGTTTATTTCTTAAGCGATTGGGAGGACAGCCAACAAGTGAAGGGTTACTGAGACTACAACCACCACTGTGCCCTTTAGCTACCCACTTAGCCGCAAGCTGCTCCAGGGCAACTATTCCAGAATTGTCCTAATTGGATAAGAACCTCAGCTAAATGCCAAATTTCAATTCATTACAGCACAATTTTTCTATTAATGATGATATTAAAATGCACTGCATACTTGATGGTACCGGTCAGTAATTTCTATGTCTCTTCAGATTTATTCTTAATTGCTTTCATGAGCATGTATATGGCTGAGCAAATTCAATTTGGAAATGTTATACCAAAGGGTAACTTGATTAACAAAACACTCAAAGTAAATCAAGAATCAGGACGAGTGATTCTCTGTGAACTTACAGCTGCTCTAAACACGGACTTTCACACAAACAACCGCACCGCAAGAACAATGTATTCTATAGCGTAGTGTGGGAGAATGGGTGGATTTCCTCTATCAGTGTGCTGTATGTGCTGCTATACTGATCTAAACTGCCCTAAACAATAGCTGATAACAACAGCGGCTGAGACAGGCCAGTGACACATCTCTTCCTGCTCTGAACCTCCTCCGCAGGACTTGCGTAACAGTACAGCATTAATGCTAACATCTTATTGCTGAGCACAAATACATTTTTATGTATTGTTTAGACATTCTTTGACATTCCAGTGGGGTTTTGTATAAATATGTCAGTAACTAGACAAGTCAGATGGATCGTAACATCAGCTCAATTATTTAAATCAGTTGAATTAAATCAGAATTTTGAGAAAACTGGATAACATGCACTTATGTAATTTTGTGATTTATAATATGTGATGTATATTATATAGGCTACACTACTGATCAAAAACAAGTTTGGAACAATTAAAAAAAACACGTTTTTGAAAGAAGTCACTGTACTGCATTTATAAATCAAATCAAATCAAATAAACAATAAATTAATGAATGAATGAATATATATATATATATATATAAAATACTATTTTAAACTGTTTTCTATTTTAGTAAATTTTCAAAAAGTAATTTATTCCTGTGATAGCAAAGCTGATTTTTTTTAGCATTCTTCAGTGTGACACACCAGAAATTATTCAAATATACTGATTTGGTGCTCAATTATTAATAATGGTTCTTATTATTATCAATATTGGAAACAGTTTTTGCTGCTTAATATTTTTTTGTGGAAATCATGCTAATTTTTTTCAGGATTCTTGATGAATAGAAATTCTAATGATAGGATTCTAATGAACAGACAGTTCAATGAACAGCCAAAATAAATATTTTGTACCATTATAAATGCCCTTCCTGTCACTTTTGATCAATTTAATGCATCCCTGATGAATAGCAAAAACTGATTGCAACATTGATAATAATAAGAAATGTTTCTTGAGCAGCAAAACAGAATATTAGAATGATTTCTCAAGAATCATGTGACACTGAAGACTGGAGTAATGATGCTGAAAATTCAGCTTTGCATCACAGGAATAAATGACATTTTAAAATATATTAAAACAAAGCAGTTTTTTTGTAATTTAAATAATATTTCATAATATTTCTGTTTTTACTGTATTTTTGATCAACTAAATGCAGTCTTGGTGAGCATAAAAGACTTCATTCAAAAACATTTAAAATATTTAATTATCACAAACTTTTGACCGGTAGTATATTTTATACATACTGTATCTATCAATAACGTAATTGCTTGTGTTCCTGCATAAATTTTAAACATATGACGAAAAACATTGTTCTTACACTGAACGTTGAGTATGACGCTGTCTGTAAAGCGTTCTGCACGGTAGGTGACGATGCAGGTGAGCTTCTGACGATGGGTCTCGCGGCTGGGCAACACGATGTAGTTACTGCGCACGGTCACAGTGCCATTCGGATTGCGCGTTTCCTGAAACGTGGCTTCGCCCTTCAGAGTGGTGTCCCATTTGATGACGCTGGGAGGCTTGCCGTTAGCCGACATGCAGGTGGCCACGGGCATCTTGCGTTTTGGCATCCTTGCCACGATGGTGGGTGAAGTCAAGGTCATCTTGGTCACTGGCCGTGCTGAAAGAAAGAAGTAAACAAGAAAAAACAAGAAAAGAAACACTGTAAGATACTAAAGTACTGTGTGAACAGAGGTGCCCTTGAGAAGTTGCGAAGTAAAAAAAAAAATGTTTATTTTTCTCACTGATCCAGGGCCTCTAACACTAATCTCGCCGTTCTGAAAAGTCGTTTTTTCCCCGTCAGTATAAATCAAGCAGTTCACTAATTTCTTTTTCCCCTACCCTGTGTTCAAAGCGAAATCATCAGTCAAGCACTCAAACAGATGTAGAAACCACTCGTTTCTCGCGGTGCCCAAAGTCATCCAATCTCGATACTTTATGGGCTGCCAATTAGCAATTAACAGGCCCGCATCAAAAGGGAAGATGTGTGTTTATGTGAGTGCATGTCAAAGAGTGCTGATAGCAGGACTGAGGTTTGTGGCGAGGGTTGATATGACATGAAGAGGCTCTTTGAAGGCACTGAGCTGGTTATCTCCATTCAGGTTGCTCACTCTTACTGCAGTGCCAGCGTTCTCAGAGGACGCATGTGAACGTGATATACAAAATGGGCTTGGGAGTTAACAAGCCACACTAGTAAAAAAAAAGCACCCTGTACTTGAGCCAAGCAGCTCCCTTTGCTGGCTTAATGGAAAACATATCAACACTTCATTTCTAATTAGATCTGCAATCAGTGGGAGCATAACCCACCTCTCTAACGAGATACTCCTCTCTTGCACTCCAACACACACATACATCATGGTGCTTTTCCTAACCTGTGCAGCTTCCTAAGAGACGAATCACAGCTCTGCTCTTGAGAAAAAATGTGTGTGAGGAAGGAAAGCTTTTATTGATGTCTGTTTAGGACATTTATTAAAGTTCACCCAACAACAGAGACTTTTAAGACTTACGCACCCTCACTTTGTACAAGCCATATTTATTTTTCATTTTAGGCAGAATGTCAGAGAATCTTTTTTTTTTTTTTTATACAATGAAAGTGGGTCATGATTTAAACAGCCAAGCTCAAAAAGGCAACATAAAAGTAGCCCATTGTACACTTTATTCCATGTCTTCTGAATTCATGTCATACAGATCGAATTTAACCTATTTTAACCAAACACAAACTTTTTTGTCGGCCAAACTTATCTGACACAGGGTTGTTATAGTTATAGTATGTAACTTGATGTACTAAAATAACTAAAACTGTAATAAAATAAAATAAAAAATGACAAAAAACACAACAAAATTGCTAAAACTATAACAGAAAATATAAAAAAACTGATTCAAAATATTAACAAAAAAACAAAGAAACTAAAATAACATGGATTTTACCTAAAATATTTATTTGAAGTATGTACACATTTTAATTATTTAACAACACATTTGTATGTTTACTTGGTTAATAGTTAAATGACATGCAGGAATACAAATACATTAGTCAATGTTATTTATTTGTGTATTTATTTATTTTAAAATAATTTGAAATTGTAACTTTCTGATTTCATGAATTATATGCGTTTCATCAACACACAAACCCCATTTTGTAAAACCCTGATCTACTGTATAGCTTTATAAGATCTGCAGTTATATAAACTACTTTTACAGTGTTAATGGTCTTTTTGGAGCTATACGGTATAAAAAAAACATCCACTTTTGTTTTGTCAAAGAGCAGCTCAGACATTCTGCTTAACCTCTGATTTTGTGTGTCAAGGAAATAAGAAAATAATACAAAGTTGGATTCCTTTCATAAAATGATAGCTTATCTTCACCTGTGTGTGTAGCTTTTGACAAGAACATGTATGAATACATTATATCTGCAGGTCGAGGCTGAGATGCAGCTCTTTCTGTTGTGGTGAACACTGATCAATACATTTCAAGCGTAGTGGAGGTTTTAACCAAGCACATGACAGACCCGGAGCGGTCAAGGACAAAGATGATTTTTTCTGAAGGGCTTACAGGGTTATGAATAAAATATTGCTGAAACAACATCCATTTACACCTTACTACCTGCTAACCATGACAACACCTTTAATCAAAAATATCTCACCATGTCAGTGCTAAGAGTGCAGAGAATATTCAAGAAAATGACACCTACTTCTGTGCTGTCCATACATGGTGTTATATGTGTGCTGCGTGCAAATCAGTCTTTTGGCACTCAATGCGAATATTTGTATAAATCATTCACAAAACATTTATAGTGAAAACTGTCACATTTCATGTGAATTCACTTCAAATGGTTTGTAAAACAATTCTTGCATTAAAAAGAGGATTTCTGTGTAAATCATAAACATAAAATTATTCACACAAACTGCAGCATTTTATAAAAGCAGTGTTTATGCACAATTTTGTAAACTGTTCATAAAACATTCATTCAAATATTTTTTTTTTTTTGTAAAACTCTTTGTAAAAAATATTATTGTGATTTATTTATTTATTTCATTTTTTTTTTATAAAACTCTTACATAAATTGTACCATTTAATGTGAATAACTACATGCATAGCTATTCTTACATACATTTTAGTGTGGAATATAAATGTTTTTGAACAAATGAAACAATTTGTTCTACTTGTTATTTGTGAAAGAGGCCCATTGTCACATTAATGTGACAATGTCAGAATTATTTTATGAATGACACAGAAATTCATTCTGCTCATGTTTCATGAATTAGGCCCATTGATGCTCTGTTTGTGAATGCGCTCTTTTCACAGGAGAACAGCACTATATATGTAGCGTGGTGGTCTTACCAAAGACGGTGAGGTTGACCATATTCTCCCTGTTGCCTGCTGGGAAGGTGGTGTACTCGCAGATGTAGGCCGCCTCATCAGAGAGCCGTAGGTTGCTGAACACAATGGTGGTATCCTCAAGAGAAGAAGGGGTCCTCTGGCGCACAGCAGGGTGCTTGAAGCTCACGCGGTCTTTGAAAGGGGGCAGCACTGATACTCCCAAGGATGGGTTAGCAGTGGCGACGTTTTGTTTGGTGCCATTTATCAGCTTTTGCCAGGTGACCTGAGAGATCTTCACTGGTGGCTTACCGTTGATGAAGACACATCGCAGCTCGACCGTATCACCCACAAATCCAGACTTACTGGAGTCCGTCTGCACCGACTGCCCGTTCCCTGCTGCAGAAAGACAAGAAGAGGTACATTACAAACAAGTCAACCAATCCGTGCTGAGAATGATTGTTAGTGCACTCAATTTATCAATACTTTGGTAATTTAGCAAATTTGACCAATATTAAAGGAATAGTTAACACAAAAATGAAAATTCCGTCATTAATTACTCACCCTCATGTATTTCAAACTCATAAGACCTTCGTTCATCTTTGGAACACAAATGAAGATATTTTTGATGAAATCCGAGAGTTTTCTGACTCTACATAGACAGCAACGCAACTGACACATTTAAGGCCCAGAAACGTAGCAAGGACGTCGTTAAAATAGTCCATGTGACATCAATGGTGCAACCGTAATGTTATGAAGCTATGAGAATACATTTTGTGTCATAAAGAAAACAAAAATAACAACTTTATTCAACAATTCTTCTCTTCTGAATCACCGTCCGCCACCATTCAAGATTGTTGAATAAAGTCGTTATTTTAGTTTTTTTGCAGACAATTTTAACAATGTCCTTACTACGTTTCTGGGCCTGGGAACGTTTCAGTTGCATTGTTGTCTATGCAGGGTCAGAATGCTCTCAGATTTCATCAAAAAATATCTTAATTTGTGTTCCGAATATGAACGAAGGTCTTATGGGTTTGGAACAACACAAGGGTGAGCAATTTGAATTTTCATTTTTGGGTGAATTATCCTTTTAATACCAATTTTATTTTAAGGTGAGCTACCCATTTCATGTGTTACATATAACTAACCCTAACCCTAAGTAGTTAATTGATATTCCCTAGTACTGTGTAATTACACTGTACCAATATTACCTTAAAATAAAACGTAACCAAAAACTATTTAGATTATATATAAGCATATGCTATCTGTCCATATGTGTTTTTGGTATTTATTTTGAATATGCATCATGAAACCTGACAACCTTAACTGAAGTTACAGCAAAAGTTACAGCAACCCTAACTGAAGTTACAGCGACTCGACTCGGGCTTTCACGCTACAATCGAGTGCGTCAAAACAGCTAGCATGCCAATTCAACAAGAGTACTTCAAACGCCAAACAGAACTAATTACAAGTATGGCAGCGGTGTTTACAGGCAGCATTAGGTCTTCAAGAGCGCCGGATGTAGACTTTCACTGCATGTGTAATGATGGTAGATCCCCCCCTGACTCTGATCCTGACTGCCAACCCTCCCACACCACTTCATCCTAATTATTTCTCATTGGTAAACATCTCGGTGACAGCCTCAAGCACCTATTAATGGAAACAATGTGGGATCCAGTCTGAGTGTGCCCACAATAATGACACTTGAATTAAGCTACAATAAACCAGGCAGGCAATTAGTAGTAAACGAATAGGTTTTCTATTTTTTCACCACAACGGCATTCAGGAGTACGGAGGTATCTGTCACGTAGAAGATGCTTCCATTGCCCCCAGTTAAAACAATAGTGGTTTTGTCTCTCAAGATAACCCAGGAATACGGCATGCCCCACAGTCAAATGTGTCTTGTTTTGGCAGGCCCTTGGCCTTTTGTCTCCCTGGTGACCTTATTTTACCCCCTCCAGCTGAGAATGATGTGTCAACACTCAAACCCCTCCTTCTCACCCCTTTCTTTTCTCAAAAGTCTCGCTTTCTTGCACGTGCTATTACTCATACTTTTGTTTAACTGCCCCCTTTACCTCACCCCCTGCTTTTCAACCATATTTTCTTTGTCTTCACTTCCTTAACACCTGACCAGACAACCGGCTCTTCTTACATTTCTACCCTGCTTATGCTTCCTCAGAAGGGCTATGCATCCATGAGCACTTTCAGTTCTTGTTTAGATTTACATTCATAAAAAGAGGCCATTCATAAAAGAAGCTTTCCTGACCCGTGAATAACTCTGAGGCAAACGTGTCCCTGGAGGGTCCATGAGTTCTGTTGTCTTTAACAAACCTGTCGTAGGAGACCCCGAGTAGATATATTGCTCCTCGCCGTCAGGTGCTGTGCTGTCCTGTTGGCCTTGCTCCCTGCACAAACATATACTAAACCACATACCTTCACCTCCCTCTTTCCCCTTCTCCCTCTCTCTCGCTTATTTATGACTGGCAAAAAAAGGTAATTACCTCCTACAGAGAGACCTTAGCAAAGAGGAAGTAACTCTGAACTACCGCGCTTAATCATGCCACTCATAAAATACTGCAGGGGAAAACAAAACAGAGGGAAACTGTGGGTCATTTGACCAAATGAGTGCTTTTTAAATCCCTCATATAAATGTATAAAATTTGCTACAATAATGACATCATCATTCTTTTAAGAAGTGAACTTTCAAGCACAACTTAATCTTTAGTTCTTCATCTAATATTTTGTTAATTCGCCATCTTAAAATGTCAACAATACTACCATGTGTTTGTATAGTAAACAGACAGTTTGTAGAAATCTCAATAATACATTTTCTTTCTAAAAATAACGTTTTAGTTTAATGACTTTGAGTATCTGTCAGATTGAACTGATAAATTGTGAACACTGTTAACTTTCTGAATGCATAAATATATTATTAGTATTAAAATGATTAATTTGGATTGAGATTTGTTCACACATTATTTGTTTGATAGAAAGTTACATATAATATAAAATCATACAATCATATGCATTTTAAAAATCACCTTTATTTAAATGGTATCTTTTGAAAATGAGACAATAATGGGCAATTTTGAAGAGTTTAAGGTGAATTACTGATCAGGGATCAGCTTCCTACTGATAAGGGTATTTGTAAGCCATTTTAAGAAAAGTTGAAAAACTGGTTTGAGCACAGGCCTGTGGGTAACAACAGTCATAAGAGTGCAACAAGTATGGGCAAGTGTTTAAATGCTTAGCTCAAGACTTATAGTCATTTGAAAGATAATCTGGGAAAAGTTAAACTTGAGAAGACACCGATAGTCTAAGACTAAAATGGATTTCATGACCAGCGGGGCTGAAACTAGCCACACATTTAGAGAGAAAGAGAGAGAAGCAAGCAAAATATGCACTGTCCATACAATGAACACAGAAATATGTATTTTGTGTGTGTGTTTGCAAGTTGGAAAAAAATGTTCAAGGTCTCCACGGCACAAATCTGAAAGCAATACACTCAAGATTTCAGAGAACGAATGGTACCGACCTTGAATAGAAATAAACTCTTATTGCTAGCAAGTTTCCTCTTTATCATGCAGTGTTACACTAGTAGTTTCAGGTTTGTTTTGCAAGAACATGAAAGTTAACTCTTTTCCTCATGAATTCAGCTGAGTTAAGCACCTGCAAATTGATTAAACTAAATATTTACACTTTCTTGCTCATGCAAAAGTTGCCATCACAATGGTCTTACTGGTGGTTACTTACTAGTCCAAGTCATAAGAGACCGCCTAAGTATGAGAATCAATTGTGATGCTATCCTTAGCAAACATCACTAATAAAGGAGGGAACCAGCTGGTGATGTGTCAGTTTTTTAACCGATGCACACCAAACCCTTCATTTCTCATTTACCCAGGCGTGTACGGATGGGATATTTTTGACCAGAGTGTATAGACCCATCAGCAGGCACTGTGAAACGACAGATTGATTGACTAATCGAGTTTGACAGAAAGACGGCTGGCAACCTCTGGACAGATACCTTGGGGAACACCTGTGTCCTTGTACCCCTCGGTTTGACCTTGTTTCCGCTTGCATTTGCTACCGTGACAGGGTCAAAACAGAGGAAATGCCTTGTGAAGTACCAATACGATTTACAGCTTGCCAACATCAGTTTATAAAACCATCCGAGGCAGATCTAGGGGGAAAGAATATAGGTCTAGTTCACTTCAGCTGCATGGAGATGTTGTTAGTGGGGGAATAGTAGAAGTAGCAGGGAGACTATATTCTGCTAAATCCCTCCTCTGAGTCATCCACTTAGACCACCACAAATAAAGATCAGTCTTTGCTTTTGAGGGGGTTGTGAGAGAGTGGTAATTATACGGCTCCAGAACCCAAATCCTCACACTAAGGAACCCAAAGCCTCTGGGCCCCCTGACCCCATTTCCACCTCCTCTTCCTCCACCTCGGGGCTGAAGGGGTCTTCCAAAGAAAGTAGGAGATAGAGCGTAATTATAGCCTGCACAGTGGAGTTGAACAATAGAGGGCAATCAGAGAGAAAATTTGAGAATATAAACACTTCTATACACAATACAATAAGTTAAGTTGCTATGAAACGGAAGCAAGGGCAAACAGACCGCGAGAGAATATTGTCGCTGGCAACAATGGTGCCCTCGAAAGCATAACAATAAAAGTTGAGTAAGACGATCACTTGCAGACATCTGAATAATGATGAAAGTGAAGTAACACACCGCAGAACAAATCCTGAGGTCTTAAAGTATCATCCAGTGGATCTGAAAAACACTCCCAGACAACATGGACTCTACTTCTTTTTCCAAGTCTCTTAGCTGGACTACATGCAGAAACGTATAATGTGGAGGGAAGTAATTGTGTAGATATGACCGTGAGGCATATATGAACAAGTCAGAAGCGGCTAAAGCCTTTCACAATCCCCATTGTTCAAGGTGTGTTAAAAAATCTAATTTAGTCAAGTTTCATCCACCCATCATGTCTCAGAGAATGAGCATAAAACAAGTCCGACATATGAGTGATTAGTCCCTCAGTTTTCAGTAATCTGGCACGACTGTGAACATGCAGGTGGAAGTCAAGGATGAATGTGGTTTTCCTACTGGAGGGTCTACTTTGAGGTAGACTTTGTTTTGCTAGTCTGACCACTGACCAGAGACCTCCGGAAAAATGAAATACAGCCTAATTTGCCTTGAGGAAATCCATAAAGTCTTAATCATACCTCCGATGCAATATTCTCCACATTTACCTACCCCAGGTAGGTAAATGCTTTACATTTACCTACCCCAGGTAAACATGTGTTGGTCAAACGGCCGATGGGTTGGGTTGGGTTGGGTTGGGTTGGGTTGGGTTTTGGTTGGGTTGGGTTGGGTTGGGTTGGGTTTGGGTTGGGTTTGGGTTGGGGGGGGATTCGTATATCGTCTTGGAAAATTGGGGCCTTCAAGTCAAAAAGGTTCATAACCCCTGTTTTATTGTAGAAAAGGTAACAGAATCACAGAATCTGCCCTATTCACTTACACACGTGGACCATGAGGCCGGGGTGGGGGTGTGACAAGGGCGCCTCCTGTAAGACGTAGCATCAGCGCGGAGGCACACTCCAAACAGAGCTACCATTCTCTGGGGCGGCAGCCTCTGGATCCGCCTCTCCCCGGGCACGAGGCACAACAGTGGACCTGCTTCAGGCCTCCCAGAAAAAAATTATGGCATTCGGCCCATCTCATTAAGAAAACCGCAGAAAGGCTTGTTTAGAGAGTCTACAAAATACGCCCCATTGTGTGTGGGTAATCTAATAGCAATCCAGGTCCTTCAGTTAGGAAAGAAAAGAAGAGCTCAGCTTCGGTGAGGACACTAATATGTTTATGTGCTAGAGAGTGATGATACGGTGCCTGCCAGCACATCCCGCTCACGCTGTGGGCGCATTACAACGCTGTATCAAGTTAGCAGCTAAAAACAGAGAAGAGACTGCGACGGTGGAGTTCAAGAGTAACTCTAAAATCAGTGAGGAGAATGTAATGAATCCTACAGCCGGCCATGCACGTACGACTCATTCTAGTGTGTTTGTTTTTGAGTGTGTGCGCGTTTCTTCAGACGTGCTGGGATGTTGAGCACTGCCTCTACCTCTAAACATGGCTATTTGATTCCTGTTTTACCAGCTTCCCTCATCTACTGTGTCAGCCTTAGCTAATATTTACCTTCAGCAGAAACCTGCTGCAACATATGGTCAGCACTCCGGCTTTCACTTGCGCTCTGCTCTCGCCCCTTTCTGCATTAATGCTTAAACTTTACACACGTTTCCCCTGAATATCCCTTTTCCTAATAGACCATCTACCATCTGCTTGATTGAGGCAGTGTGTTTACCTGAACCAACCTGCTATACAGGAATTTATAAAGGTTGTGCATATTATGTTTGTCAAACAGTTTGGTACACATCATCAACATACCCTAAGGGTACCGTTCCCAACCGCTCCAGGCTGATTAACAGAGATAGTTTAAAGAGGAATCATGCTATTTTTGAAAAGTGGATTGAAAATATTGCAACACTCTGAAAAACATGGTTATTATAGTAAATTAAAACAGAAACTAATATATATATATATATATATATAATATAACTAATTCAATTGAAAAAACACACACACACAGACTGGTCAGCTATCCTTGTAGGGATCACCCTACACCTAATCCTACCCCTTACAGGAAACTTTGTGCATTTTTACTTTGTCAAAAAAATAAAACAAAATCATTCTGTATGATTTATAAGCTTTTGTACCCATGGGGACCTAAATTTAGGTCCTCACCATGACACGAGTCCTCATTAGTCTGTGTGTATTCAGGTTTAAGTCCCCACCAGGATATATAAACCTGTGTACACACACACACACACACACACACGTTTGTTTCTGTTTGTTTTTTGTCACACATGTTTGTTTCTGTTTGTTTGTTCCGCAGGCCGGTCCCCACAATGTAGCATAAACAAGTACACACACACACACACACACACACACACTAAAATTACAAAAGCTTTAACTGCAATTAAAATAAAACAGCAAATGAATGAATAAATAAATAAATAATAATAATAAAAAAAAAAATATATATATATATATATAAAATTCTATAATACTTGTCTACATTTTTTTACAAGACTTGAAATGATAATGATTATAATAAGATAGCAACATTAAAATTATAACATATAGCATGAAAAAAAATATGAATATGATTATTTTGACATTTGCAAAAAAAATAAAAAATACAATCAGTTCTTGCATTATTAACTCTCATTTAGCTGTATATATCGACAAATGTAATTATTAAATTGAATTAGAAATGTTCTGCAGCCCAATTTGAGCTAAAAGAGGATAACATTTTTGTCAAATTTTAGTGGTGATGTGCCATATGTTTTTATTTTTTTTTAAGCGTAGGCTTAGCAAATAGCTTTTGGCCTTCCCTCATTCAAACAGATAGAAGCTGCTCTTGCATAACTTGAAAATAACCGGCCGAGGGCATTATCAAGATGGCCGCCAAGTCGAATGACTTGCTTAAAAGGACATTGCCCTCATCTAAAGAAGGCACTGATTATACAACCATATGTTGCTTTCTTCCATATTTGACTATGGAGCCAACCCCACATGGCACAAGTCCAATGCGATGTAGGACGGAGCGTACAGGCCCACGCTGCTTCCCCCCTGAGAGTGGTTTGAAGGCGTTGTGAAAATGTCAAGGGGATGCATCAGCATACCTGTGTTCTGCTCTCTTTCTTCTCCATCACTCTTTTTTACACACTGATTCATCTTTCACAGCTCGGCCTTCCAGCTCTTCCACTACATTTTTATATCCACAATCCAACAGCAGGATAGATGATGTAATACACATGCATACAGGCTTTGAATCTCTTGAATCTCTTTGGCAGGCATATTGCACTCTTTATAAAGGTCAATGTATGCAGCACAAAATGTTTGTTGCATCATGCAAACAAAATCCAAATAATTATTTTTTTTTAAACTAGGATCTTGCTGGATAAGATCACTGATTTTTTAAATAATTTATAGACATATATGTACTGAAAGCAATTTGTAGCCTTTTTTTTTTTTGAGCCTCGCATAACAAGTGCATTGTATAATCACTATAGATTTTTTTTTTCATGGTTCATAATTTCCATGGTAATTTTATAGATTTTCTTTTTCTAAATAATATGCACTACCACTAAAAAAGGCTGGATTAATTTGATCAGAATTAAAGTAAAAATGGTAATATTGGAAAATATTATAACAATTATAATAACGGTTTTCTATTTTAAAATATTTTAAAATGTAATTTATCCCAGTGATGGCACATTTTCAGCATCATTACTCCAGTCTTCAGTGTCATAAGATCCTTCAGAAATCATTCTAACATGCCAATTTGATGCTCAAGAAACATTTTAATTATTAACAATAATTAAATCATGTTTTTCTGCTTAAAATTTTTGAAGAAATTGTGATACATTACTTTTCATGATGATTATTTGATTAATAGAAAGAGCACACACACACACACATATATATATATATATATATATATATATATATAACAAAAAATAAAAATAAAACTTTAATTTGGATGCGATTAATTGCGATTAATCATTTGACAGCACATATATATATATATATATATATATATATATCTTTTGTAATATTGCAAATGTATTTACTTTATTTACTTTTGATCAATTTAATCTGTATATGCTGAAAAACTATTAGGCATCAAAAACGTTTCAAAATTAATGATGATTTGTTAACAATCATGTGACACTAAAGACTGGAGTAATGAAATTATGAAAATTCAGATTTGATATTTCAAGAATAAATTACGCTTTAAAATGAAAATATTAAAACATTAAACTAGAAAACAATTATTGTATTTGTGATAATAGTATACACAATATTACTGTTTTTACTGTAGGTTTGATCAAATAAATGCAGTTTTGGTGAACATAAAAATACTCATTGTCTCTTTATGGAATTTCAGTGATTTCAAACTTTTGACCTTTACTGTAAATTAAACATATAAAATGTAGTTTTGTCTCGCTAGATGTTCAAAACAGGTCAACAGTAACTACAATGTGTAAACAGGCCGATACAAGACTCGGAGACAAGGTCGTGCTCACTAACATTCTCTCTCTGTCCCTCTCGATACGTGAACAAGGACACTGTCATAGTTTCGGTTGGGCTGAGGAAAAAACAAACATTTGTCCGTACTTGCCCTAACAGCTGATGACATCATCCTGATACGAGATACCAGGCCACCTGTCAGAGTCAGAGGAAGCGCAGGGCTGTTAGGGTCAACAAAACTTACGTAGTTAATGATTACAAAGTCCAGCAAAATGACTACACAGAAACGGCCCTGCTTGTTTGAGAAAGAGAGACAGAAACTAGGCACAAAGACACAAAGATAAGGGAAAAAAGGCTCAGCTGGCACCATTACATAAATGCGTGCATAAATGCATAAGGGGGTTTTACACAGAATGGTATTCAGCTAAATTATTGATGTCCCCATTCAGTAAAAAAGCTTTTTATGTGATACACAGGAAAGAGCGACAGCTTCCTTTACTATGTGTATTTATGCTGTGCTTGGAGTATGTATATATTTGCGAGCGGATCTTTCTGCATGTGTGCACTTGAATGTGTTTAATGCACTGGTGTGTGCGCAAGGATAGGTTTGTGTACAAAAGGACAACGGCGAGCCAGCTTCTAACAACCTAAACATCTATCAATGACTTTAACAAACTGAGATGTTTTTAACGAATCACGGTCTCCTGTGGATAGCAACACAAAAGTGACCAGCATATCTCAGCGGGTGATTTACAAGCAACGTAACCAAACAATATGACCACTGCAAGCCTGCGAGTCACGGCAAATGCGAAGTAGTTTAGAAATAATGAACAAAACATAATTAATCTTTTATCGCACAGATTGCCAGATAAATACACCCACAAGCGTTAAATGATCAGAGTTGGCAATTTTTCAATAATGCAGTGATATCCTCCGGCATAAAATCAATAACAGCTGTTAGATGTCTTCATGTGAAAAATATCTAATCAATAAATAATGTGGCAATGACCATTACTGGTGGGCCATAGGTAATGGATTACACCTGAGATGGCCTTTGTCTTCGGGTTACTGTTGGTGGGAGGTGTAAAGGGGTTTGGAGTCAAATTAAAGTGAATCTGAGGACAGATAGAGAGAAAAAAAACACAAAGGGGAAAATAACAGTTTATATAAGAAAATCAGACGTAGGGTACTGAACAGATTATTACATTATAATCAACCTTAAAGGGATAGTTCACCTAAAAATTAGAATTTCTTGATTTTTTTTCACCCTCATGCCATCTAAGATGTAGATGAGTTTGTTTCTACATCTGAGAAATTTAGCATTACATCACTTGCTTACCAATGAAACCTTTGCAGTGAATGGGTGCCGTCAGAATGAGAGTCCAAAGAGCTGATAAAAACATCATAATAATCCACAAGTAATCCACATGACTTCAATCCATCACTTAACATCTTGTGAAGCAAAACAAAATGCCCCCTTTTGTCCATCCATATCAAAATCCACCAATGCAATTTGTTTAGAACAGTTTGTGCCTGTAAAGAGAGCTTGATTTGTGCATATGTCTCTCCTAAATCAGACAAGACGGCTTTTTCACAGGAAAGAGAAGTATTATGAATAGAAGACTTTAGCCAGAAGCAACACATTGAAGTTTAAAACATCTCAATGATGGATTTGTTTATTAAAAGCAAGCTTTTTATTTCACAAGATAATAAATGATGGACTGGAGTAGTGTGGATTACTTGTGGATTATTGTGATCTGTTTGGAGTCTCATTCCAACGGCACCCATTCACTGCAGAGGATCCATTGGTGAGCAAATATGTTCCGATGAAGAAACAAATTCATCTACATACTGGATGGCATGAGGGTGAGTAAATTTTCAGCAAATTTTCATTTTTGGTTGAACCATTTCTTCAAGAGAACAAGTTTGAAATGTGTCCAAGGTGGTAATTAAATATTACCATACAAAGAGGCATTGCTCTAAAATATTTACTCTAGTAAAAAATAATAATAATTGCTGCATTTCAACGAATACACTCAACATGAGTCATATCACAGAGTAAAGTGTCATGCAACAGCGTGCAATACAACACAAGCCCACAGACTCAATAAAATCATTGTCTGGTGCAACTCCATGTCTGTATTTTGAGTGACGGCTGGGATGTGTTTTGTGTCTGCTGCTGAACCGATGGCCCCAGTGCACCTTGGGCTACACTGTATACTCAGCACATCTTGCAGAAAAAGCATTTCAAGTTCAGCCAAAAGCGGCGCTGGGGAATATGCTAAAGACGGCCATGCATGACAAATCCTCTCCCTGTCCATCATCATCAATGGGCAAAATTTCAGTCTGGAAAAGTTCAAATCCAAAGTGTTCACAAGGAAAATCGGATTGGAGGTAAGTATAATGATTAAATGGATTACATGGCTGAGCGATTTAAATGCTATGCATGAACAAGCATGATGCAAGATTTCAGGTTGAGTATGATTGCAAAAATCACCTGAAAAGAATTATTCAAAATTAAATGTCATTATTTATCTGCATTTATTAATCTGTGGTAATAATGTAACATATACTGTTGCATGCTATTACTGTAGCATTATTTTATTTATGTAAAAAAAAAATCTATCTATCCATCCATCCATCCATCCATCTATCTATATATATATCTATCTATCTATATAGACATATATACAAAGTGTGTGTGTGTGTGTGTGTGTGTGTCATGGCAATGTTATGTTTTTTAGACATATACCCTTAAAGTACCATCAATTATCAACATCATCACAATAGAGCTATAACATAGACCAAAATAATAGCCAGTCCTAAAAACTGACCTATATTTGGCCATTTTGAGAATACTGGTCAATGACTATGTTGACTTAAGTAATAATAATAAAATAATAATGAAATAATAATAAAAAAAGTCATGCCTTTGTGGACTAATCACATTTTACCTTTAAATTTATATATTATACATGTATATAGGTTTTATATTGTCTCAATATTGGTATTGGCATTGGACACTTTTCGTTAAGGCTTCCTGATGACTTAACCTGTGATTAGCTTTCCAAACTCCCAAGGCTCCTGTGACTAACAGTAGCACAACCCCCTGATGGGAGGACTAATCTAAAAACAAAAAGAGAACAGATAATCAATATTTGATGTGAGGTGCTGCTGAAATCCTCAAGCCCCCTTCTGCGTATCTCTGATGAAAGAGTTTTATGAAGATTTCTTAGAGGGACATCATGTTGAGAGATTCATCCATTTTTAACGATTTGTATAAAAATATGAAATGTCCATCTGACATCAAAGAGCATGGTTTATTATCAGGGTTTAAACAGGCCAGTATTGTGGAAACAGGACAGCTGGGCCGGTGGGCAGCTTTGGTCTCTCCCCCTCATTCGACAGAGCAGATTGATCCATTAACATGTCCGGTTGGGAATTCACACTCCCACTGGAGGGGGTAGTGAGAGAGTCTGGACCACTCACAATTAACACATACATTTAGTATGCAACCGGACAGTGTCATCATCTGTTATCTGGCACTAGATGAGATCATAGAGATTTATAACTGGAAGAACATTGGGAATATTTAGCCAACACTACAACTATGAGGAAAAGACTACTTCCTAAAAATAAAAATTGCTAAATCATCACAGTTTCATATTGCATTTACAATATTCTTGATTTTAAATGAGGATTAGGGCACTTGACTCATTACATAAGGGTTTAGCACTTTTTCTCAGTCAAGACAACATAGTTAACGCTAGCAAAGTTGTTAGCAATCATTATCGCTTTTGCAAGCACTCACAATTTGCATGAACATTTGGCCTGATGCTAATCTTAAATTCAAAAGAGAACTCAACAACTTTTACCTCATTAAAAAAGTGTTACCCCTAAAAAATAAATATTCATAAAATAATAATATTGTAATAGTAATAAAATTATCTTTAAATTCATTTTTACTTCATAAGATGAAGATTTTGGTCATATTAGAATCTTCTTCTTTTTCTTTTTTTTTTTAAAATCAGGAACGGGTTATTGCATGGGGTAACCATGTTGAGATCACATGATCAGGTGATAATTTATCTCTCTAACCCTCCTTATCAGACACTTCTCCTTGTGAAATAAACTAACAATGGTTGAATGCAAACAGAACATTTTCCACCATGGCATGGGTAACCAAAAATGTTTACTTTTGTGGATGCTGCCTCCACACCACTAGGTGTCAGTAAGTCCGAAAGGGCTTCCATATCAGCCAGTGCAACATTAAATTACTCATATGTCTTACCCATCAGAATGGTTCACGTTCTGGTGCCAGAGCTTATTCTCCGTCAGTTCTTGTACAGGCAAACTGGAGCCTGTCACAAACCGTTCGCAACTTTCCACCGACTTGATGACACTACTACGTGTTTACCTGACTATAATGAGTCTAAAAACAAACTTTGCGGAACCCCTGGAACCTAGAACTCACACTCATGTGTAGGGTTGGGTATCGTTTTTTTTTTTTTCGATACCGGTGCCAAATCGATACTTTTAAAACGGTGCCGGTGCCTGAACCGATACTTGTTTTATTTATATATATATATATATATATATATATATATATATATATATATATATACACACATACACACACACACACACACACACACACACACACACATACTGTATATGGAACTAATGAAGCTCCAGGAAATAACCAATATGGACAAAGGCATTGCTATTCCTGTAACTGAGTAAACAGAAGATATAAACGTTTTGAATGATAAAACAAATACATTAAACACTCGACTACGACAATATATAGCGTGTCTGTGTTATTCAAGCCATCTCTGGTATTTTCATAATAATTAAGTATATTTAAAATCCATTGCTAATCAATGCATTAGTAGCCTATGGAACATATTTTCTGCCTCATTCTGTGACAAGAAGCTATCAGATCACAAAAGGAAGCATTTAACTGGTGTTGTTTTTTTTGGTTTAAACAGGTTTAAAAACGCGAATACAAGAGAATTTTAGCTTTAGGCATTTTAATTAAAGCTAGGGCTGGGCGGTATATAGAGTTTGTACTATATATCGATATATTCTTTATAATCGATACGTTATTATGAATCAATACAGTTAATATTGATATACAGTAGTTTGATACGAGCGCATCTGATAAAATATCTAGGGAGGACACAGACTGAACTGCTGCGGAGAAAGTGCATAATACAATTTGTTCTAAACATGTGACAAGCTTTATATGAAGGGCTATAAAAAAAACTCGTAAGATACAGTAGCCTATAGTTTATAGTTTAAAGCGTCTCGCGCTCGCCCTGTCAGATGCGCTGACAGAAAGGCTGCGTGTGCCGCTGACAGAGATGCTTCTCGCGCTGTTTAATGTGTTTGCTGTTTTCCGTAATGCATAACTTACAATTCACAGGTATATTCTCCATCTGTAAATGTTAGAAAGCCATGGAAATATTTCCATTTTGCTGTCAGAAGTGCGTGAGCTTTTGCTTTGCGATTCTCTGCTAAACTTCACAGACTTTTATAATATACATTTTGCTGTAATATTTGTAGTTGTAGCCTGTGATGCTTCTTACGTGCGTTTCAGAGAAACAAAGGACAAATATTTTAATCGATCGCTCAGGCATGGCACCGAAATGAGGCACCGAAATCTGCGTTCTGATTCGGTTCTAGTACATACCGGTTACATAGGTACCGGTGCCATATTGGTACCGGGTTTCGGTACCCAACCCTACTCATGTGGCAGAAATGCATAGAGCGGTTTGAGAATTGGCACTGGCCTGGAACCCGCACTTGAATCATGTCGGTGGAAAAGTGCTATCAGAGCGCTAAACTAAAAGAACAAAGAAGGGGAGACAAGTAAAGAGGGTGATGTATAAATCGTTCAGTGTTCCTGAGGAGAACTCAAAGAGTATGGGGCTGTACTATTTCCGTGACCAAGACCACAATGAATCTTTCCAATGGCTCTTTGGGAGCGTTCCATTCTCCACACACAGCCCACGGAATGCTCACCACATCTCTTGTGCTTCTTTAGTCTCCAGTGCATGTGCTACCCAGCTGGGTAGAGGGACGTCAAGTCCCCCTCCTCCAACTCTTCACCACACACCACATTTCAGAGATTTTCCCATATCCTCACATGCACACACACATACGTACACACTTCAATGCATAGAGGGTCCAGAGCACACCACGTCTAGGTCCAAGATCCAGTTTTCGCTTTCCCTACAATAGTTCTAGAAACCTTCAATGTGACTTCTGTTCTAATCACGGAAGCTTTCCAGAAATCTGTCAGATTATCTCAGCGAGTCTGGAGGTTGTTATTCCAGGTCACACATCAAAGAGAAAAGGAAACCCAATCCAAATGACACATCATCTATCATAATGCATGTCCTTCCTTCAATAACCTCCCTCGCCAACAAAACCCGGCAGTCTGCGGTGCGATGGGTGGAACTTGATATAAGGATGACATTTTTCTTCATTTAAAAACTCACCAAATCGTTTTGTGGTCATCAAGCGAACGACTGCACAGCAGTGCAGAGCTATTGTAACATTCTGATAGCATCTAAGCAGAAACAAGAACATTTCATTTCTAAAAACGCAGAATGAGAGATTTCTCAGAAGCGAAGTGCCGAACCGGGCGCTGATTGCACATTTGAAGAGTTAAACATTGAGGCACTTTTGGCTTTCAATTAAATGAAAAGTAGCTGGCTACGAGATGAAGACGAGAACCACAAAACCACAGGTTGAGGAGAGGGAGAATGTCTGAAAAAATCAAGGGGTGGAATTAGTTACAGTATTCCCCACAAGACATCAGAAGTCCAACGCTGTATATTGACATGAAGGCCATGAGGTACAAGAACCCACCAGAGAACGTTAGCATATGTGCGTTAGCATATAGCATTTTGAAAGTCATTGTGGTTGAGGAAAGGAAAATTGCATGGCTAGTTCCTCATACTTCACTGTAAAAGCAGGCCTGAGGTAATTGCCCGGGTGTCTGAAAGCAACAGGGTGGGTGGGCTCACAAAAGAGGGTCTCGGCTGGAAAACAAGAAATGGACTTGTGGGATTTTGCAGTGGGTCTAAAAATCAAAGGTTTTTGAGAAGTAGATTATTTTATTTTCCACAAAACAACTAGATTACGACATTAAGATGAATCAAACAACATGTCCAGTTGAAGTCTGGATTTAGGATTCAGGGGTGTTAGTGGGAAAAAGATGAAATGTTTCTCTGTTGATAAAGGGTGTAAGATGAGTAAAAAGATTTAACCAAGGTAATTGTGGAGTTCAGAACAGTTTAATGTAAATGCAGTGACAGCAATTTTAACAATTCTCTTCATTAATAGCCATAAAAGCTACGATACAATTACCTGCTGTTTCAAAGATGTATTTAAACTCTAAACCGTGTCAGTCCAAACGATGAATCCAAACATCCCCACAGGTCTATCAAGCCATTCTTGCAAGGTGAGACAATCCCCTGTGAAAAGAGTCTGCTTTTCGCCTGATACCCTTTGATAAAGAAAGAATGGGGTAAATATATAAATAAGTCTAGCTGACATATCACAATAGTGTATTACTATTGATCAGAGACCCTGAAGCGAGCGAGAAAAGGGACTCAAAGGGAGATTCAACAACTCAATTAGCTTGGATTGAAATAACTGTAACTCACTGAACCTTGCAAGTGGAGGAGCACCGCTCGAAAGAACTCAAAACCGGGCACAGTCTTGGCAAATCTGCAGCTTAAGGAGACAACACAAACTTGCTAGCAGCAAAGGATTAAACTCATCATCATTTCCTCTCATAGAACAAACCGTATATTCCGGTGGAAATGACTCACATGCCCCAGATGCTTCCACTGGAGCAACAAGTCATTGAATTTCTATAGCTCTTTTTTAAACACCAAAAATTTTGCATATAATAGCGAATCATTTCAACCGCTGCCAACACGCGGCACCCACCTGGAGAATGCAGCAGCCTGTTTCTGCCAATGCAATCAACGCTCATTTGCAATTCAGTGTGGAGAAAATGAAAAATGCACCATTTTTCTTATTTTCTTTTTTCTAACTTTTTACAGTTTTTGATTGAGCTGTGCCGTGAAATTTATATAATGTATATATCCTGTGCTAAGTTACATTATATCAGTAGTCCACACAAAAATGTCAGTCTGTTAGCATTTAGTTACTCTCATATTGTTCCAAACCAATATGACATTATTTCTTCTGAGAGAGAGAGAAAAAACAAATGTTTGGCATAAAACAATATTGCAAAATTGGGTCCATTTGACTGATAATTTTTGAAACTTTCTTATTTTATGATACACAGAAGAAAGAAAAAGTTTACAGGTTTGAAACAACATAAGCAAATGCCTCAATAATATATATATATATATATATATATATATATATATATATTTTTTTAATTTTTTTTGTTATCATTAATTTTAACTACACATCAACAAAACATAGATATACAGATAGTTTTGGCCATTTTTTTAGCATCTTGAGTCATAAGTGTTGTGTTTTAGTTAGTTTATTTGTATTTTTTTGTAATTTACTCACTCTCATGTTGTACCAAACCTGTATGAGTATTTTTTTTCTTCTGTTGAACACAAAAGGAGGTATTTTGAAAAATGTTGGTAACCAAACAGTATGAGGGGGAAAAAATACCATTATATAAGTCAAAGGCTACCAGCAGCTGTTTGGATGGACAGCATTTTTTATTTTTGTGTACCTAATAGTTGGTTAGTTGATCAGAGATTACATTTTTAAGACATACAGTTTTGTATATATTTTTTTCCTCACAAAGGCAGGGAAATAGCCCCCCCCATTCTCCTTTTTAACCATTTTGTCAAAGTGCCAACCCTACGCATGGCCTCTCCCTTCCCCTCCCTCGATCTCTCCACCACTGTCATGCTTTGCAAGGATTGACAGGCTCTCAGACAGAGCTGATTAAAAGCTTTAAGGTCAGAGAAGTGGGACAGCTATTGAGTGAACACCTGTCTGGCCATACACACACCGCCAACCCAATGCAACGCTAGATGTGATCTTCATCACAGCACGATCAGAGACTCCAATAAAGCAGCCCTGCCGCCCCCTAACACCGCACATGCACTCATGGGTGAATGCCCTACCTGTCTTGGCCAAAACATCATCATTAAATGCCAAACAAACCGTCTTTTAAAAGGCGCTGGAAACGATTTGCTAACCCTCTCTCCAAAACCCATGTCAGCAAACCCGATGTCAGCAAACCCGAAAGCACAAAATGATTCCCAGTCAGAATAGGGGTTTCTTATTGTAACTCTTGTTTGGTGTTAAAATTAATTAATACTTTTAAAATATCTCAAAAAATAGTGCATACTTGTTCCAGAGGCTTTTCTCTAAAAGACTAGTATGCTCAGTTTGAGAAAGCAATTGACATTGTAGAAAAACATTTACTTCCTGGCTCAAGATTTCTCTACAGTCAGCCAAACCCGAAGCTGTCCTGAAGTGCACTTTTAAGTCAATTCTAAGATGTCTGACAGTTTGAATACAGCCGCAATGTATTTGCTGCGCTATCTCTAGGAAGAAAGACGCAGTTGCTCAGTCCTTCAAGACAAGCAGCGCTGCCTGAACTGAACAAGATACAGCTTGTCTGTCATGATTTTGTTCATAGTAGTTGAGCAAAACTTAATTTGCCTGAAAGCAATTTCTGTGAAATCGGTAGCATTCGTTTCAAGACATGCATATCCTGCACATGGGTGTGTGACACGACTTCTCAAGCAGTGACAGCAGTGTCTTGTACTTTAAGTGCTATACTGAAAATTGAATTTTCTTACTCAGAGGTCCATGAAGTTAAAATAAAATATCCAACATAGAAAAATAAATGTGGAAAAAAACAACAACAACATATTCTGTTTTTTTAAATGTGGCACAAACTGCTGAAAGGTAACTGAATATTGTGTGCAAAAATATACACCCTTATGATTGCGTTAATTGTATGTACATTTTAATCTAAAACCATGATGTCTTTTTTTCTGTTGTTTTCATAAGGCAAAAACAAATCTCAAAGATAAGCAATTCATTAGAAGTCCATGTGCTGCAAGTTCCAGCAAGGTGACTGTCTGATTACTATTACCACATCATTAAATGTTATAATCAACATACTGCACCAGGAGTGTTAACTGAAGCCGTGGTTACAATTGTGAATGTGTTCTTGGGATTTTTATTTCTATGAAAAGCAAAAAGTTTTAAAAGAACTTCTTAATGACTGTTTTCTGCTTTCAAAGGTTATGCCAAAGGATTACTGGTCATTAGAGGCGACTTTTCAGGCTCTCTTCCCAATAAGTTGTAGGCATTACAGTTTGCTTGGCACGTATGTTCTTTCATAAGGACTTACACTGTCCAGAGTTAAATTTTCATTTGGAGATTAAAACTGCAAAGCCAATTTTTTTAAATACATTTTTAAACTAAACTTTTACATTTACTGAAGAAAAAAGTTGTGCTTGCCTATGCAAAAATGTATTCTGGGTGGGCCCATGTTTCTATGATATTGCGGTAGCCTACATATGGGATTTTTTTTACCATTTTCACCTTTTTTAAAAAAAAGTAAGTATGAATGCTCAGAAAAGCAGTCATGTATCTCTCATCAAGGCATGTTTCAGATATCATTCATGTAGCACAAATATGCTGAAGTTCAATACATGGCGCTACGGTTATGTTCATTTCCTAACCTTAAATAAGAGCAATAGTCACAGTGATGCTTGCCTTAGCAATATACTTCAGAAAGAAACTCTCAAGCATCAAAGATACTACTTTAACCTCCCCGGAACCTGGCTGAAAACTTATTTTCCTGCTTCAAAGCCATTATGTGCCTTCATCTTAGTTTGAACACGTAATGCTCCTCTGCACAATGGGAATGGTGTAGTGTGACCTTAAAGATATTCTCAGAACCGATATGTGGTTTGTGGATACTCTATCAGGCCTGGCGCACATCGTTTTACCACCAGGTGCAGGAGTATCTCCTGTTTTGCAAGTTCAGAAATCCTCTCCCATCCAACACAGTGGCTTAACCTGTCTAGCCTGATACGACTCATGAAAAAACACAGATAACTGTTGATTGCTTGACCTTGCTTTAGTTTCCCACAATGATGAAAGCAAGCATTTGAAAAAGATAAAAAGGCACTCAATGTTCCTTGTCAAAAACGGTGCACAAAATGTGGGTTACATAAATGTCAGATTCCAGTAGACCGAGACGTAAAGAGTACACATTTAATGCCATTTTTAACCTCAAAAGACAGCCTAATTCAAAGACAATAACTTGTTTTTTGTTAATGCAGTAGTATTTAATTATGATATTTACAATCTTTCTCAATAACATTCAAATGTTAGCCAGTTATATACATATATATATTTGTTGATGTTGTTTTGATTTAATATTTATTTACTGACCCATTTGACACCCCTGTGGGAAATCATTTTCAAGAAGGTGAGACTGGTATCTTCTTGGTGTTTGTGTATTCTGTGATGTGTTGTTCCACACAGCTAGGGATCCTAATGACTTTGAGCCAAAACACATCATTGATTTTATAGGACACTTGGTACTAAACACTACTGTGCACTTTGAATGTAAAAGAGCAGCTCAAACATTCTACAAAACATCACTTTTTTTATCCCAATGAAGATAGAGACATATGGGTCATTTGGGAACAACACGAGAGAGAGAGTAAATAATGACAGATTTTTAGTTGATATGTTTGTTCGTTTTTCATTTTTGGGTGAACTATCCTTTTTAATGGTGCACACAAAAAAGCATGTTTATCAGATACGGCTGCTGTTATTATAATCAAGTCGGGGGAAAGCTGTTCAGCTGGCTCCTTTAGCACCATGTTGCTATGGCACTGTGTATATCAGATTAAGACGACCTGTCCATGGATCCTCTTCTGAACACATTTGCATGGGAAACAAGTTTATGAATGTAATGAGCTGCTTCTAGCGCCACTACAGCTGGTAATGGAGGCAAAAATCACTCTACTTTTGCAAGCCAAAAACGTATCCAAAAACAGACATGGGCAAACCCATCCTCACACAAACACTCTGTTTCAAGAGGGGTCATTAGAAAGGTTCATGTTCAACAAATCTGACATCTGGTTTGCTTTCAAATCATATTATCTACAGCTGCAAGGTATGTATTTGTACTCTAGTGGAGTGTAAATGTACAAATGTTTGTTTAAGTTTGGGAAGAATTCAGTTCTTGCGTATGAGATGAGTTAATATGTTCCCATAACTGTCACCTTTGTTTAGTCATATTTATTCTAGCACGGCATGGCATGGATGTTCACACAAACTTGACTTGCGAGTCAAGTCCCTTTGTGTTTATTTCACGAAGCCCTTTACAAGGTCTACACCAAACTCAGTTCCTGGAGGGCCACAGTCCTGCAGAGTTTAGCTTTAACCCTATTTAAACACATCTGATCCAGCTAATCAAGTCCTTCGGGGTTATTTCTAAACTACAGGTATGTGCATTGGAGCAATGTTGGAAATAAACTCTGTACCTCCAAACAGCTTCAAAAAGTAACATTTACGCATTTGGCATATTGTATCCAAACTGACTGGAATTTAAAGTATCCCTTTTATAAACTCATGCATTCCCTGTGATTCGTACCCATGACCTTGGCTTTGCTAACACAATCGTTTGAGCTACTCAGCTCTTTCTACAACAAATTCTACTCCGAAATGTTCCAAATGTAAACATACTGCAAAAGCACAATGATAATTAAGACTTGTTTGCACAAGAAAATCATATCCATAATTCATGCATTTAGTTCGACAATGATCAAAGGTAACCGTTTACGCCGCTGTGGGGAAACAAGGAATGAGTTCCAGTTAATAACCTGGTTTTATTCCCAAATCAAACAACTCTTTCGGTTATCAGCAATGAAATTATTAATTTTCATATTTAGCAAAAGCATCCACACAAATTACTTGATTTGTTATTGTAATACTATGGCTTTAAATATTAAATATGCAGGCAGCACAACAAAAACAGCACTGATGAATATGTATGAGCACTTCCAAGCCGTGCACCCGATTCGCTCAGCCGAAATCAAGTGAACCTTATAGTGACCTACTTAAAAGAATGCCAGATGACAAGGCCATCTCATGCTTTTTTATCTTGCAGTCAAGTGAGGCAGAAAGCCCCACGCTGCACCATATTTTAAACAGGCCTCCTTATCAACGCGGTGTGGGCAGTCCTCGGGCGGCGCAGGGTTTGGTTGATTAGCCCTGTGAAGGGCAGGGCGACTCTACCCTCCTACACTGAACCGTACCGATGCCACCGCTTCTGTTGTTAATGGCGTGTCCCACCCCTGCAGTGTGAGACTCGAACTCTTCTGCTTCCCACTATGTGGCTCGCAGCACTCCGCTTGGCCGGTGGACTGTGACAAGTCCGGGGCTCCAAGGTTGTTTGTGCAACAGACCAGCCAAGCCTACAAGGCAAAGGTGACACTTAAACCCGCCGCCCAGCCTGACCAGATGGCAGCTGTTTCTTTAATCAACAAAGGTGTCTATAGATGACACTTGGCATACGCACCTGAGAAGAACCTGTTAAGCATTCAGAAGCAACGCAATGCAGGTGTGCCAGAAAGTCGGTGTGAGCAAAGGCGAAACGAAGCATCACGACAAGCAGGAACATGACTTTTCTATAACACCAAGGCTCACAACTAGCGGTGTGCTCTGATCATACACCTCTCATTAATCGACTCACAAATGACGCATATGTTTCTCAAGAAGTGGGCGCAGTAGACAAACCGCAGGGAGGGTGGCCACTGTGAAATCTTATGAGGTAGCGGTGGAAGGGTTTTAACCCACAATGGCCGAGTGAGTCAAGACACGCTCATCTGTTGAATAGTGCTGATGAAATTCTACACTGAAGCAGTTCGTGTCAGTTCTAGATTTTCTTGCAATCAATTCTTAGCATATGACTCAAAGACCCAATCCCACAATCCCTGGGTCGCTGCTTCTAGGCCGTCAGGGGGAAATGATACCCACAAAGGTCTTGCTCCTCAAGAGGATCACTCAATAGCCACTGAAAATGGTGGATCAATGAACCCATTGTGCATTTTTTTTACAGGCGGTAGCATGTTTTAAAAAAAGAAAAGAAAAAAAAAATACAAATAGACAGTGGGAATGGCTGCCAAGGCCTCAGAGTAGTTCATGGTGGTCACTGCGCTGGGGTCTACATCAGACAAGTCAAAGGGAAAAATGACAAAAACACCTACTTAAGACACTCCGTTCAATATGGTGGACGATTCTGCAATACGCAGCAATACTTTCTTACCACTACACAATGGTTGGGAAATAACTGGTGAATAATGTAAAAATGTGGTTACTCTTAGAGTCCACAAACTAAACCACCACAAGGCTAACTGGACCAGTGAAAAGGTCATGAGATTGTATGGTTATTTGCAATTTTAATTGTTCTTCCCTGCTCAACATGAAATCAAAACCAAAACTTTTATTTATTTATTGAATACATTCCTAATCTTATTTATGTAATCTTCATCAAAATAACTCGCTCTGCCTCTGAAATTATGTTAATAATTTCCAGCTATGTTAACCATTTTTAGGCTATGGTTGTAGATAATGCCTTTCTAAACGGTCTTGATAATAGTCAATAAAGTAACAACAATGACAGCAAAATATATGTTAGCATGGATAAAGTATGAACTTAGCAAGCAGCTTAGCAACTACAAACTCATGTTAGGGTTTTGCTAACACCCATTTAAACACCATTTTTCACAATGCAATGGATAAAATCACGTCTCACTCATTTTTGTCTTGCTGATTTCTATTTCCCTCAGAATAAAGTCGAGAAGTAAAATGGGTTGTTAACATCATTTCATGTTGAGTTTAACAGTTGATAATACAAATTACAACTCTGTTTTATTGCCCGTCCAAGCGTCTAGAAAATTGCATGTTTTATTTTTAGAGTATATGCATATTTGGAGACAAAAACAACCTGCATCATTGACGATGTGTGTTATTTGGTTATCAGAATGACCTTTCGATGAAACAGTGGAAACAAATGCAAGGTTGAGCTGATTCGCTCTATTTTGTTCAAAGAGCAGCGCTTTCTGATCTCTTTTGAGTCACCAAAGGCCAGAGAACATCTGCATTAATATGAACATAAGGCCTGAGAGCCTGTGTGAGAGGATGCTTTTTACACTCCCTCACTGTCTGACAACACTTTCACTCGATGACCTTCAAGTTGCAGTCTCCCAAGCTGAGGAGAAGAGAAATAGAGGGAGAAAGAGAGAGGAAGGAGGGGAGGGCACAGGGCACAACAAGAGAGGGAATGACATGGAGCATGCTCAACATGCTGTGGGAAGGTCAGGGATGTGGCCTTGCTGAGGGTCTTACATCAATTCTTAGCTTCTGAATTCTGAATTAAGCTTCAGTAACAAAAATAGTGTTGATCTGGTAAATGTGTTTCATTTTAGTTATTCAGTCCATACTGTGCCTGTTCAGTCTAAAAAATATATATATTTAAACCATTTCAGCCAATACTTTGAGATATATACCAGATAGGATATATTTGAGATGTAAATCAAAGATACATCTAGAAATGGATTTAAAAGTACTTGGCCGAAAAAAAAACTTTTTAGCTATATACCTCAGCTCTAGCATGTAACAGGATGACAAACGACCACAGAGTGAAGCGTAGACATTTAAACAAAGAAAAGCAAAAATTAGAGAGACCCATTGCTTTCATATCATAAAAAAAAAAAAAAAAAAAAAAAAAAAATTAATGGTGTGCAAATACTGTTGGATAATAATCACTAGAGAGGGAAAAAGCAGATCACTTGCTTTCAGTTGACTTGCATAAATACGCAGTGGTAATATAACACTATTACAGACACTTTGTCAGTGCAAAAACAAAACAGCTTCAAAAACTAAACCACACACCAGCGTCCACTGGGGTTTGGCAGACTGAAGTATCGTATTGTGCAAATGTGGCACTCTGAAAATTGATCCATGAAAAAACAAAGCCGGATCTGTGCTATCCTCACCCATTTCAAGCATGCACTAGAAGTGTAAGCGCACTGCGCTCACGTGTGCACATATATGTGTGCAGCCCCATGATGCCTGGCTTTGTGCACGATTCCTTCTATGCGTCTCACATCACATGCTGCCTTTGCGTGCACAATATTGACTTGACAGCAGAGGAAGGCGACGAGAGAGAGGGAGAGAGATAGCAATTGTGCAACCCATCAAAAAGAGAAGAGGAAGTGCTGAGCTTGTTATGCCAAATGGCGTAATGGGAGAGACTGGAGCATGCAGAGCATCAAATTTTTATCTGAGCAGCAGCACACAGTTTAGAAGAGCTTTATGGATGCAAAACAGCAAAAAATATCCTAAAGGAAAGGCACTCTATTTTTAGATCGTGATAGGCACAGTCTAGAATAATTTAATTAGTTGAATTAGGAACTGCGGTGCGTGACCGTACCAATGTGCTCTTTTGCTATTTGTTCTCAGGTTTGATGGCGCAAACGCTCCTTCCGCCCTGACGTTTAAAGTTAAATTAGCCGTTCATTTGACACATTCACACAATGACGGCACACCGGCTCCATTCGAGTTCAATATTTATGTTTACTGTGAAATAAAGGCTGAAAATGGAGCCTCATTCGTTGCTGCAATTCAATAACCCACCATTCTCCCTTTCCAGTACATGGGGACAAATCCAGCCATCCACAATCCTACTGTTTCGCATTCAATAGGCCTACCTGGCATCGAGAAGCTAGCTGGGACAGGAAAAAGAATTCAAAATGTCAACCAGCTTCCCAGCAGAGGGAAATATGACCCAAAATGCAATCGCACAAGCAGGGGTCAGCTTCTCAAGAGGAGAACCACGGGCATCAACAACGTAGCACTGCAAAACCACCAGGGAACGGTCTTTTGAGCTCGGAATGGACAAATTAGAAATGTCCAAGCATGTTGTGTGCTAAAATGACTTGTTTCTTTTCAATGCCCATTAACGTCCGTTGTGTGGTAAAACAACAAACCAGACAGGAAAGTAATTACAAAGAGTCGAGTGTCCAACTATATTGGGAACAAATACACTTCTCAAGCCCGTTGTGCTTATATATGCACCCTGTTACCAGAGACACCTGCATCAAAACTCTGCGTTCCAGCCTCCCAGATGCAAGTGCCAGATGTACCCCGAACCGAGCCAGCTTGCTGGGGAAAAGAGATGGAAAGAGGAGGTGAAAATAGCCTGGAGAATCACAACATGGTTATAAAAAAAACAGCACAGCAGATACAATGAGAAAACCTGCTAAGACCTCCCTAAAGAACCACTGATATGGACGGGAGCGATCGGCTGAATCAAACAGGGATTTGACTGCCCAATGCATTTGGTTCGTAATTAATGCACTTCCTATTGCTGGAAGTAAATGGAACGATTCGCAGAGGACCTGTAGACACAGGATTCAGTAATATTAATGGGCCTACGCTGAGAGGACGGATGTGTTTTTTCTTTTTTTTTTTTTTTTTTTTTTTTTTTTTTTTTTTTTTTTTTGGCCTGTCAGTAGCACAGATAACACATGACAGTACATATGCATGGCTATACTATCATCATTCACAGCCTTTTTTCTTTTTTTTTTTTTTTTTTTTTAATTAAATTTATTTATTTATTTTTTATATTAATTAATTAATTTAATTTTATATACCCTTTTACTTAACCACACTGTGATAGACAAGACCAGGGGACAGAGAAAACAAGAGAGAGAAAGAAGAAAGGAAAAAAAAAAAAAAAAAAAGGGTGTGGGAAAGTCAACAAAGAAGGGGAAGAGAGAGAGAGAAAAAAAGGAGAATGGGGGATAGAGAGAGAGAGGGAGAAAAAGCAAAAACAAAAAAAAACAGACAATTTGCTTCAATACCTGCTGACAAAAAGAGAAAACAACCGAAGACACAACATCAAAGAGACTGCAGCAACAACCAACATCTGTATAAATCACAATAAATTCTAAATGTTAAATGTTATTGAGCAGCACACATAACTAATATTACAAAATAAGTTTTGAAGCAACAGCAGATCAAGACAATGTGTGTCTGTGAGCACCTGTTTTTACACCAATGTGAATGCTTGAGTGTACACCTGTGTGTGTGAGCGCGCTTGTGTTCATAAGGTTCCTCCATGTAAATGTTTAATAGTGTGTGTGGGGAACAACAGCCCCATCCCGCAAGGCATGAAGCAGGCACGGAAAAGACCCGGGGCCCCAAACATCCGGAGGCCCCCCAGGGCACGGGACCCCCAGGAGAACCACCGCAGGGACAACCGCGGCCTCCACCCAAAAAAAAAAAGGGCAGAGGAGAGCCCGAAGGCGGGACCTCCGACAGCCACAGTGTAGGCGCCCCAGGGTGCCGTGGCGGCAAGCCCGCAGGCTCCACCGGCAGCCGACCACACCAGGGCGGACCGGGCCCTGGGCTCGGAGACCCAAAGGCCCCCAACCCCACAATCGGGGCCCAGCAAGGCCAGTAAGGCCAGGCCCCGCCAATCGACCGCCGAGAGTGGGCCGGCGCTCGCCCGAGCATCCTGCCCCGGCGCGAGAAATCACCAACGCACCGGCGGCATCCTCCACCGGCAGGGCATGGTGGTGGGGTGGGGGTCGACTAAGATGATGAGTGAAGCGGAGTCTAAGGCCCGACCTGACACATAGACGTAGACGACAAGCACACATATACACAAGCATATGTTCCCACCCTCATGCACGCAAACAAATATTCACACCTTCGCCCCACATGTAGACACACAAAAAGGAACACGGTACCCACACTCACACTCCCCATATGTACTCTATACTCCTAGGTCCAGGCACCACCACCCCCAGAGGGGTAGCCAGCGCCCGATCCCGGAGCTAAACCCCCTTCGCTCCGGCGTGGGGACAGGAAGACCACCCCGGTCCCCGCAGCAGCAGAGAAAATCAACAGCCCAGACCCCGACCGGGCGGCCAGCTCATCCTCACATCCCCCGGCCCCAGACAGAGAACAGAGAACAGGGGTGTGAGAAGAAAAAAAAAAAAAAAAAAAAAAAGAGACCCCATGCTTCACCCCACCCGCTCAAATGTAGTGTTGGTGTGTGTTGTTCTAAGGTGCTTTAAAACAGGGTGCTTTAAAACAGGGGAGGGGCACCCTCCACAAGCTTGTGTCAGCTCGTCCCCTCCCTAGAGCCCTCAATGTCTATGTGCAACTTAAAATTGAGAAGTGGGCACTGGCACCAGAGGAAGGCTGAATGAACAGACCGCCCTCCGGATGCCATTCAGTGTGCCCACCCCCAAGGCCCTATATGTATGTGTCATGTGACAGTAAGTAATGAGAATGTCTAAGCTGTAATGTGTAATCGAGATGCAGGCGGCCACGAGGAGACAGAGGAGTACCACCTCCCCCGCATCCCAGCGACTCACCCGCACCTCAAAACCCTACCTATGTGTTGGTGTGATGGAGCGGGAGAAGTGAAGCCTTAGGGATGGGGAGGAAAACATCAGAGGGGCACGCAAAATACCCCCCCCTCTGGAGCCAGCTCCCCCCCGCTGACCCCCATAGGCACCCCTGTTACCCCAAATCTGCCCAGGCGGGGGACCCAGGCCCATCCAGACCAGGGCCCATGGCAGCCCGGGGCGGCCCACCAGACCCCACAGCAGAGGAAAAAACTACCCCACCCCATCATCCAGTCACTTCCCAAACTACATAAGACAATAAGACACCCAGGTAAAGCCCGTATACCCCGCCTCTATTGGACCCCCCCCCCCCCCCCCCCCCCCCGCGGAGGCACCGATGCATCGAAGACCCCCACACCAGAGCCGGGCCCAAGCGCATGCACCAACCCATGCTCCAGGCGGCACACCAACCAGGACCCAAGCCCCCCAGGCCCAGCCGTAACCCCAAGCCGGAGGCAGAGCGTCCCCAGATCCCCAAACCCCCCCCGGACCATCCCCGGAACAGTGCGGCCGCCAGGCTGGCAACCTACGTCCGCCGGCACAGGCATCCCCAGCAGCGCCGCATGCCGCCGCCAGAGAAACAGCATCCAAGAGTCACCAATACCCCATCCAGGTCAAGGCCGCAGCCCCAGCGCCAAACCCTCCAAGAAACCCATCCCCAGGGAACCCCCAGATGCCCCAGGCCCATATTGCCACCCCACGCCAACAACAAGAACCACAGCCGGACAGAATCGGGACCCCCACCCACACTAGGTGATGGAGCTGATCAAAGGAGCCCAGAGAGATTGATCTAATGTGTCAGCAGAAGCTGTTTCAAGGCTAATATAATCCCACAAATAATCTCTATATTGGTTGATATTAAGATTATTTTTATTTTTCCAGTTCATGAGGACAGTCTTCTTAGCAATGCATAGTGCAGTGAAAGCCATGTGGATTGTGTTATCTTCTGTAGTGACACCATCTAGGACGCCCAACAAGCAGACTAAAGGAGAGACTGGAATAGAGCATTTAAGACACTTTGATAAGTCTTCACAAATCCTGTACCAGTACCTCTGAACAGGTGGACAGAACCATAGAGCGTGGATGTAATTGTCAGGTGTATTGCCTTTACAGTGTGAGCAGTTGTTAGAAGCTGTAAAACCCATCCTGAACATCCGATGACCTGTGTAGTGCACTCTATGCAGAATTTTGTATTGTATTAATTGTAATCCAGGATTTCTAATCAGTTCAAAGGTTTTTAAACATATCTGAGACCAGAAATTATGGTCCCAGCTTACTGATAGATCTGCTTCCCATTTTGCAATAGGAAGTGATACTGATTCATCTATATTGGAAAGTACCCTGTATATTTTAGACATTAATTTGGGGGTTTTGAGATTAAGAAAATCTGCCACACTTGGTGGTATTTGTAAATTGATATGATTAGACTTAAATTTCCTTTTACAATAGATTTAATTTGTTGATATTCTAAAAATCTGTTCTTATTAATCCCATATTGTTTAATTAATTTGTCAAAGGGAATAAAGTCTGTCCCTTCGAATATATGTTCCAGGTATTTAATACCTTTACAACTCCAATCTGTGAAGTTTATCATATTGTTGTTTAGCAATATGTCAGGATTGTTCCAGATAGGGGTACGTTTGCATGGGATTAGTGAAGACTCCGTCATTTTTAGAAACTCCCACCATGCTGTCAGAGAAGAGCTGATACTGATGCTTTTAAAGCATACGTGTCGTTTACTGATCGAGCTAATGAATGGCAGATCCGAAATCTCTATATTATTGCATAATGCCTGTTCTACATCTAGCCAAGGCTCATCTAAGAGGGTGTGTTTTAACCACCCTGAAATGTGTTGAAGCCTATTGGCTAAGAAATAGTGGTAAAAGTTAGGTAGATCTAGTCCTCCTTTATCCTTGGTCTTTTGCAGCGTTTTTAAGCTAATACGCGGGGGTTTACCTTTCCAAAGGAATTTAGAGATAGAGGAGTCCAAAGATCTAAACCAGTCAGGTGGTGGTTTGCTCGGGATCATTGCAAATAAATAATTAATTCTTGGCAAAACCATCATTTTTATTGAGGTGACTCTTCCCATGAGTGATATGGGTAGAGACCTCCATCTGGTTAGATCATCTTCTACCTTCTTTAAAAGTGGGATGTAGTTTAATTTAATCAAATCTGCCAGCTTAGGAGAAACATTAATACCTAAATATTTAATATTTCCAGATTGCAGTGGAGTGGAGGAATTCTGGAAGGAGCAATTAATTGGAAGAACTGTTGATTTTAACCAGTTTATTGAATAATCTGAGACTCTTGAGAAAGAGTTTATTAATGTAATTACCTCAGAGAGAGTGGTTTGTGAATGTTGAAGAAAAAGTAACACATCATCTGCGTAAAGACTAATTTTATGTTCTACATTCTTGCATTTAATGCCTTTAATCACTGTTGCCTGTCTAATTGCTGCTGCTAGTGGTTCAATAAAAATTGCAAACAGTGAGGGGGAGAGGGGGCATCCCTGCCTGGTGCCCCTCTTAAGACAGAAGCTAGAGGACGTTTGGGCATTTGTCCTGACACATGCTGTTGGAGAGTTATATAATATTTTTAACCAGTTTATGAAATAGTTTCCAAAACCAAATTTGTGTAAAGTTGCAAATAGAAAATTCCAGTTAACCCTATCAAAAGCTTTTTCTGCATCTAGAGACAATATTGTAATTTGAAGGTTTCTATTGCATGAATAGTCTATCAAGTTAAGTAACCTACGTGTATTTGTTGAGGAATGCCTCCCTTTTATGAAACCAGTTTGGTCGTAATGAATTATGAGAGGGGTTATCTTCTCTATTCTTTTTGAGATAGCTTTGCAGATTATTTTAGTGTCCACATTAATAAGGGATATTGGACGATAGCTAGTTGGCAATACAGGGTCTTTGCCTGGTTTTAGTAAGAGACTAATGTTGGCAGAATTCATATTTGGTGGAAGTCTGCCATTTTCTTTGGTTTCCTGTAACATTCTGTAGAATGTTGGTGCCAGAATAGCCCAGAATTCTTTATAGAATTCTGCTGGAAAGCCATCTGGACCTGGAGCCTTTTTATTGGGCATACTGTTCAAAGCTTCCTGAAGTTCATCTGATGTCAGTGGAGAATCCAATGCCATCGCTTGATTGTCTGTTAATTTCGGAAGAGTTATATTGTCAAGAAATTGGTCAACTTCGTCTTTAGATGGGTTTATCTGTGGAGAATATAAAGATTCGTAAAAATCTCTGAAAGTGTTGTTTATTCTTTCAGGGTCATATACTGTATCCCCAGTTAAATCTTTAACAGCACATATCGTTGTTTTTTCTTTATTTATTTTTAACTGGTTCGCTAAGAATTGACCTGATTTGTTACCATATTCAAATTCTTGCCAGCGAAGTCTTTGTGCTAAGAATTTAGTTTTTTTATTAATAATTTCATTTAATTCTAGTTTTGCTTTACATATTTTTTTCAGCATTTCCTGTTCCTGGGAGGATACGTAGGATTCTTCTAAAGTTTTTATGGTTTCTTCTAATTCCTGAATACATTTATTTTCTCTTTTCTTTTTATGCGATGAGAATGAGATTATTCTACCTCTCATCACAGCTTTGCCTGCTTCCCAGAGAACAGATGCTGATGTTCCAGGCAGGTCATTATAGTCTAAATATAAAGCCCACTCTTCTTTAAAATATTTAATAAAATCGTCGTCTTTAAGCAATGATGTATTGAATCTCCAGTTATTACTTGGTGGAGTGGCCTTCTTATTTACTAGAGTTAAAGAAACAGCAGCGTGATCGCTGACAGCTATAGTGTGTATCTCTGTGTCTGAAATGTCACTCAGCAGTGAGCTGCTGACTAGGAAATAATCCAGACGAGAGTAAGAGTGATGGACATGTGAGAAGAAAGTAAATTCCCTACTGTTGGTGTGGAGAGAACGCCATGCATCGCAAAGTCCATAGTCGCTCATGTACTGTTTAACTATATTTGTGGATTCCCAATTGCGCTGAGTTCCAGCTGTACTTAGCCTGTCCATTTCTTTATTTAGTCCAAAGTTGAGGTCTCCCCCAATTATAAGTGCACAATCTAGTTGTTCAGAAAGTGCGGTAAAAAAACCATGAAAGAAAGAGGGGTCATCAACATTTGGACCATATATACTAACAATACATAACTTTTTGTCAAATATAGATAATTTAATGATTAGAAATCTACCTTCTGGATCTATAACTGTGTTGAGTACTGTGAAATTAACATTTTTATGTATTAAAATTGCTACCCCCCTTTGCCTAGAGTTATAGCAGGCTGAGAACACATTAGGAAACTCAGTTGTTTTAAGTTGATCTGTAGCTGTGGCAGGTCTATGAGTCTCTTGTAATAATACAACGTCTGCTTGTAGTTTTTTAAGCTGGCTAAATATTTTTAACTTTTTTTCCTTGGAGCCAGCTCCATTCACATTCCATGTGACAAACCTTAATGCACCCATAGATGTGTGTGTGTAGCTAATGCTGCTGGCTGCGTGTGATGCTCAAATGAATAAGATATGAGCGGGCGTGTACGCGCTTGTATGCGAGTATGTCCTTCATGTCTGTGTGCGCTGTAAGGTCTGAGTGGTTGCGTTAATGCTGAGTGTATATGTACATGGTCGTGCCAAGCAGATGTGTAATATAGTGTGTTTTGTTTATATGTGTAGTAAAGCAGGTGATCGGTGCCGTGAAAGGAGTTGGAAGTAAGAAAGACATACAAAGAAGCAAGCATAGAGGGATGAAAGTAAAAACTTGACAGAAACGAAAACATTGCAAAATCATTTAAACGCTGCGGAGACTGACTGTACGTGTTTGTTATGATATCGTATTAAATTATCGAAATGACATAAATATTTAGAGGTAAATGGAAGAACAAGCGAGGAAAGAGAGAAAAAGAAAAGATAAATATAATGGATTCTTATCTGGAGTGGTGTTAATATAACCACGGAGTGGTACGGAGGTTGCGATAGAGCTGCCCGTCCACGTAGAGCCGGTCCACTGCGATGACAGCTCGGGAGCCCTTTTGGATGAGACTGCGTCGGATTGGGAACAGAATTTTGCGTCGCTCCAGGATTTCTTTGGGGAACTGGTCGTTTACGCCGAAGTCTGTTCCTTTCAGCTCCCTGCCGCGACTCTTCACCTGTTCTTTCTGCTTGAAGTATCCGAATTTGGCCACAATTGGACGAGGCCTCGGGGCTCCAGGTTTCTTCGCTCCCATCCGATGGACTCTTTCGAAGCAGATGTTTTCCACGGTGTCTTCCGGAAGCTTCAGGTACGTCTTGATAAAGTTTTTTTACCGTAGCTTCTGGGTCCTCTTCGGCAGATTCCGGGATGCCTGAAAACACCAGGTTATCTCTCATGCTACGGGCCTGGAGATCGATGACAGTCTCTTTTATTTTTTTATTATCTTCACTTAGATGGGTCACATTCTCAGTTAGAGACTTGACCGAGTCCCGTAGTGATGCGTTCTCAGCAGCGAGTGTTTCCACCTGCTGCTGGCTGAATTCCAGTGATTCCCTCAGGGATTTAAATTCACGGTGCAGGATCTCGACCAGGGACAACCTCGCGTCGAAGCTGGACAACCGCTTGTCGATTGAATCCAGGATGTCGGTAAAGCTTTTACCCGTCGGCGATGTTGTTTCAGGCGAGTCCGCCGGGCGACTTCTTTTGGAAGACGGCGTCTCGCTTTTGGCTGGAGAACCTGCATTTTGGTTTTTCTTCATGACTATAACGTCGAAGCACCAGTCGATGTATTCCTGAAGAGTTTCTAAATTTTCCTCGCTGTCCTCGTTGTTCATTCAGTTTTTCCGCCAAGTCTCCAGCGTCTGACGTCACCTACAGCATTTCCGGTGTTTTTTCAATCGTAGGATTCAGGGACATTGTCAAATTTTGTAGGAGTCTGGCAAGGGGAAGGTCTGGACGGAAAACAGGCAGGTGGGGGATACAATTGAAAGCGTCGCCAGATACTCTCAGACCTGAGGCCCAGGAAACGACGAGGGAAAATGATGATGCGTAGGACGAGTGGAAGAGGAAACCGAACTCTACTGCCCTCAGGGGTGAGGTTAACCGAAGAGTGCGATGACAATACAGTCAACAAGTTTTGAAATTTGCTTCTCTTGCACAGGAACAGACGCATACATAAGACACAAATCCAGTCTTGCAAAATCTGCCCACGCCAGCAAAATCTCACCTGAGGACCAGTTAAACCGCTTCCCCGACTTTAACGTCCTCAGCAGGAGACAACTCTAACGACACAACGTAACGGATGCAGTGTGTTGAAAGATCTCTCTTTTTTCCCACACTCACACACTCTTAGGAAGACGGGAGTGGCCGTTTTGCCACAGAGTTGGTCCTGTAGTTGCCCTCCCTGTAATTGTCTACACATTGGCGAGACCGCAACATCGCCAATATGAGAAGGTTACAAACCCAGCGTAACAAAAGCCAGAAAAAAGCCTCTGTGATTCACATTAAGTGTGTCACTCAAGCTCTGTGGCTGATAGCTGTCCTCTATATTAAGATAATGTGTATTTTGGGCAAAATAATACAGTTAACCTAAGGGGAAAAATCACTACATCAAGGACATTCACAACTGAGGACAAAGGCAAGAGCGATGTGCTTGTCCTGATAGAAAGAGATCTTGACGAATATGCTGTGGTGATAGGCTGTGAGTTACAGTGGGTATCAGATGGTTCACAAAGGTACTTTGATGTATACCATGGTAGGGGCTGCACAAAACAACAGTATTTACATAAAAAAAATTACACAAGATTCCGTACCACCTACTCCTAATAACAATACTGAATAATTACTATGTTCGTGTTCTATGGTATTTAAATAGTATTCAAGGTACTTCAAACAATGGTATTCAAGATACTTCAGTATTACTAAAGACAAAACAAAGAAGCTTGGTTGGTACTGCTCCAACATGTTGCAAAGTGGCACTTCTATGAATGCGTAACGTGATAATACCATGTTTTTTTGGACATGTACCATGATGATACTGTTTTAAGGACATTTACCAAAATTATACCATGTTTGTTGAACATGTACCATGGTATTGCCATGTTTGTGTAGACATGTACCATGGTGATATTACATCTGAAACATGATCACCATGATACCACTATTACCATTGCACTTTCTGGCCCTTATAAATAGAGTAACCTTACAAGTACGGAGTGGGACGTAAGTTTACAAATAATGCTTCAAGGAAAAATGGTGCATTTCCTGTTTAAAACATTACCGTTTTATTTCCATCCCGTTCTGTGCTTGTTATTATCCTCCACATACAGCAGTTTTGTAGCTGTTGGCCGCAGGCCAGTTAAATTCAGGGTGCCTCTGTTAAATGCATCTCTATCTCTGAACCTGGCATGCACTCCGCTGATCAGGAAACGGTGCCGGGGCCTCTACGATTCCCACAGAATACAAACACTCGCGCACGAATTGCAGCCTCTGAAGAGAGCAGTATGAGTACGTGACAGTGAACAATAGCTTGATTTGGGCTGTGCAACTGGAATGATGGGTGTTTTTGGTTCGTTTTGGAAGCATAGCCGTAGGGGTGTTTCAACTGGGCTGAAGCTGCAAGAACAGACTTGTTCCTCCTGTCACAGTTACGTCGTCTTCTCAAATAAAGCGAAGAAAGACAGTGATCGCACAATAAATGCATGTTGTGATAATTTATTTAATCTCTCTTATGACATTTTCACACAAACACAACTTGAAGAGGAGCGGTAGAACATGCTGTTTGAGTGCGCTAGGAGCTCCTCTGATAAAAATAGAACCTGAACTCCGTTTGTATTCAGACAACTAACCGTGTTCATGAGCACACAGGACATTGTAGAGCTATTTTAATATTCTCTTTCCTCTTCATTCAGATTTTCCTTCATAAAAATAATCATCGGGGGGTTGTAATGACATTAAATATGGAAAAATGGGACAACGGGGTGCGCTGATGACTTCTCGTGTTAACTGTAATCGCTCATCGAAATCCCGTGTGCGAAAAGATAGAGCAGTGACACTTATCATTGATTCCTCTCCCTCAGAAACCGAGTTTAGGAACTACATGCCCGGATCCATCATTCCTAATTAGGCAGTTTTACTGTGAGGCCACACGTAAATGCAAATGACCCATTTTCTTACAATCAGCCACTCTGTAAATCACTCGCATATTACCGCCCTTGACAATTTGCTGGATCCAAACAGCAAAGGTGGGATGGAGATTTTTTTTTTAAACACAGCCATTTATGTTGAGCCAAGCTTCGGTTATATAAAAGCAATTGCGTAAGATCCTTTTTTTCTACCATTAGTCGCAATAGCCTTCATGGTTAATTTCACTGCAGTTCAGTAACCTCCATTATTTTAAAAAGGGGTCTCGTTTATGCCTTAAACCCTGCAACGACATTCATATTAAACCCTTTGTGTGGTGTCTTTATGGACAAATGAATGTTCAAAGACATTGTGTTCCATCAGCACAATTGAGTCTTACAATTTAGCTTAAAGATAGTCCTCACCACATGTAACGTTGGAGCAGAATTAAATAAGCATCCATAAAAGATGTTTACAGACCATCATCCATATTTACATTTTCCCCATCATAATACTTTGTTGTGTGATCTCTCATTATATTTTGCCTTTACAGCAACTTTGCAAGTTTTCATTACATTTATGCAAAGTTGTATTGTGACCTGAAAGGATGCAAATTTTGCTCTATGTCTAACTGTTAAGATTAAAATGTTATGCCATTCTCATTTGAAAAATGAATGATTGTAAAAAGTAGTGTACAATCAATTGAAGATAGACAATAAAACAGTAAATAATATCAGTCAAACTGATTATAAGTCAAATTCTAGTCACAGCCATCAAACTTTAATGTGCCAAAGTTTTTAAAATGTATTATTATTATTATTATTGTTATTATTAATAATAATAATAATACATTAATATAATTATGCAAAGTTTAAAAGAAAAGTGGTAGTAAAAATCCCCCCCCAAAAAAAAGCTTTTATGGCAGATAGAGCTATATGGCAAATGTATGCCACATATCTGCCATATATCTACTACCCATAAAATAAAATAAAATAATAAAATAAAATAATTATTAGTTCATTATAAAAATAGGTTGATTTTTGAGACCAATTTGGTGCACTGGTAACAATAATTTGTATTGTATCATTTGGAAGGGAAAACAGTACTGGTGAACTAACACAACCCTTTGGAGGCAGAAGGCCAGTTTTACAGCCAAAAAAACATACATCCATAAATTGCAATTATGGGAACAAAAGTGGGGCTGGGGTGAGGTCGCACCTTCCGTTTGCACCAATGAGGATCTCATCAGCATTGTAAACTCACTCTCTGGGAAAACACATCAACAGCATCTCTCCACCATCAACCCAAATTAGAGTTTAATGACCACAGTGTTGCCCATTCACTATTGTTTCCCCCCACAGATCCGTCCCCTACCCGCAACCATCTGTAGCACCTTCATAATGTTTATCATCCTTGTCTAAACAGCCCATTTTCCCATAATCACACTCTCTTGCTTATACAACCCCTCGTGATTGCCCCCCTTCTCGCTCATTTTTCCCCTCCATTGAGATTGCATTGTTTCTCTGCCTTGACCTCCGTGCCCCAGAAGCCTTTGCGCTTGTTGTTATTGTTTCCTACACTTGGCCTTATTCACACACCGGGCTCATCGTGGATGGGCCGAGCATCAGTGTGGCATTATAGCCTGGCATTCTTCAACTAATTGCCCTGAGCTGGATTTCCCAGCAAGCCTTGCACCCAATCAGCATCCACATCCAGCAGCGCTGACTGCATGCCCGGGGGAGGCTGGATGCGGCTCTCGATTGGGAATCAGACACCATGGACGAGAGACGGATGGAGGGCAGAATCGTGGGATAGGTGCATGGACTGTAGCGTCTGTTTGTTGTCATTCACAAGAGGACAGCCAGCAGCAGGTGGAAAGGAAGAGGATGAGATGAGATGGAGGTTAGGCTACAGAGCCAATTATTTTCACCTCTTCGTTTGGCCTCTGCCAGCAAACATGTAATCCTAAACGCTCTTACTGATCCCAGGGCAACTCATGGAAAGAAATAGCGAGAGACCTAATAGATGAGATCAGATAGAAAGTTCTTATGCAAGAGAGTCTTTCTCGCCACTATCTGTCCTCCATAATGCCACCTCTATACTCACTTCCTCTAGCACCCTATTAAAGTGCACATACATTACCGAGCTTCTCAACCGGCCACTGACTTTACATGCTGTAGGTGAAATATGGAGTGGGAAATGAAGATGTTGGAAAGGCATTATCCGTGTTAGTGCATTTGCCTCATTTCTCTCTCTCTATCACTGTCTTGCATTCCTGCTTTGCTTCTCAAGGATTCCACATCTTGCATCAATTCATTTCTATGACTTTTTCATGTCCTTGTGATTCATGTATTGATTCATTGTAAAGAAGAGATTGCAAGTCAATGAAATATTCTAGAACAATGGTGCTAAATGACTGTCATGTTCACATATAATGATATTTAGATAGGACATCAAAAAATAACACAGCATAAATAAATAAATAAATGCACATTCCAAATAAGTAAAAATAAATAAATAATAATAATAATAAAAAAACTTGCAAATGTTTTTCATAGAGTATGTCCAAAAAGCAAGGCAATATAATGGTACAGTAAGTAAGTCAATAAGTCAATGAATAAGTGATCAATAAGTAGATCAATCAATCAATCAATCAATAAAGCAAGCAAGGTAATGCCACACTACATTAAAAAAAGTAAAAATGTAAAAAAAAAATATGCATAAATTGTTTAACATTGCAATATATGTAACTTTAGTTTAACGTATGGGTTTTGCTAGTAAAACAAGAAAAAGTGAGAAAAAAATGGTAAAAAGACATTCCCAGAAGTATGTGATATATAAATCAGATTTTGATAATTCAAGTAGATAGGTACATTAACATTTTATAATTCATGAACTACAGTATATGGTTATATAATTTCTGTAAAAATTTAAAATAACACACTGAGCTAAACATGAAATTCTGAAGTAGAAAGACTGAAATAGTATTTTCCTTTAAAGCATACTCAAAAAAAGTTATTTTTTTTTGTATCTTCTTGAAAACAATGCTTTTATTTATTTTATTTCATTTATTATTATTATTTATTTATTTATGTTTTTAATGGTGCAGTATTTTGTAAACTTTTTGGTTGGTGAAAAAAAGGAGGGCAGAAAAGATTGGAGCCGTTGAGTGTGTCTTGGATCAACGAGCCGCTGCAAGTAAGACAGAAGTCAGAACACAATGTATCAATGCGTGTACTGGGAGGTGTTTCTGTGTCCCAGTCATTCCAGGTGAACTCAGGAGGGAGTCTGACTGTGATGGGCTGAGATACTGTGTGCTGAGGTGATGGAAAACTGCCAGGAAGTATAAGACAAGGGTGCACACACTTATGCTGGGGTGTGAGTGTGTGTGGGTGCTCTCTGCAGTGAGGGAGGGATCTCATCTCTGCAGAAGCAGTCCAGCACTGATGTTCCTGCTCAGACCTTGAGCACCGGAACCTCTTAACAATCCCACTCCATAAAGAAAGGCCAACCTCTATGCAAGCTCGATGGTCTTTTATCCCAGTGCAGTGAATAAACCGGAGAGGCTACATGGATAAGGCATGACGCAGAGCAGTCAACATCACTTTATGGAGCCAGGAAGAGGGGTCTTTGAAGTTGAGGACCTGAGATATAAAAATAGAGGCTGAATTGCCTTACTGCTTTTATGAGTTCTGGGACAGGGTTTGTAAACAGGACTTGAGATACATCCACTTGCCAGAGATAATGCACTTTACTACATATGAATGAAAAGAGCATTGCACTGTATGAAATATAAGTGGTTTGCTCTTTTATATACCATGAGAATTGTATCGATAGTTCTGCCTCCATCATTATCCATGTTGTTTGAGTGCCCACGGCTTTCTGAGAGCAAAATACCTTGATCTATGAAAGCACATGAAAAAAGGAGCAGCTCAGACAGCCTGCCAGATGAGAATGTGAAAGAGTAAAGTTTGAAGGAGAATTCTCACCACCTTCCTATCCTAGCAGCCCCTGATGAGTTTTTCCTTTCTTGTGCTCTCCGACACTTTCCCTGTCATACAATGAAGAAATGAGCTGAGCGACATCAAGTCATGCACCTTTACTTGCTGTCCTTGGCGTCTTGAATCACACAGAAGTCCAGGCTCCCTAGTGACTGTCTCACCCGTGCACCTTTCCCATGGTGCTTGTACATTGTGTGTTAGCTTGTCTTTGTTCAAACACACAGCACCACTCCTTTACAATGCTAACGCAAATCAAACGGTCGCAGGGAGCAGCAAAAGTCATTAGCCTCCACGCTGAATAGAGATGTGTGATGTGGAATTAAGGTTAAAAAGGTTTTCTCATGTAAATGAGTTGACAATGCCCCCAAGAGGTGTTTAAACCCCAGCTGTAAAACCCTAATTCCCCAAACACATTAGCATTTGCTCCATAGCGACACAGGCTAAACTTAGAAACCTTGAAAATAAAAGATACAACCTTATTAATACACGGACTGTTTGACAGAGCAGTGCGACTAAGCTTTTTATTCCCATGTTGTGACAGATTAGATGACAAATTAGACAGACTGACAAGAATGTCCTGGGAAAAAAATGCTAATCGCTAAATAGCTCAATAGCTAGCATTGTAAATTAAAATGAACTGACACCCCTAATTAAGTGTTGAACCTGACCAAAGAAGTCAAAACAAAAGATTTGAAGGGGCATGAAAAGCAAATATTTAAATCAGCCGTAAATCTACATCATTCATAAGGAAAGTTTAACGTAACATTTCAATAACAAGTTCAAAGTTGGATTACAAGTTAGTAAAAGTGTGTATTTTCACCTCACGCTAAATAAGTGCCTGTGAACAGAAATCTGAGACAGTAACCACAGCAACAGTACGTTCCTCAAACGCAAAACATAAGTACTGTGATTATCACTTTATTATATATTTTACACGTCACAAAAATCGTTCCTTTCCTTGCTTAAAAATACAGTTGGTGTTCAGTTGGCTGACTGTGCTATGAAGGACAAAAGAGAATTTGGGTTGTGTCAGATGAATTTCAACAGATTTTCCAGAAAATAAGAGAAATAACTTTTCAGAAATAACAGTTGAACCCAGTTAAAGTCACTCTATGATTCACATAGGACACATTAGCATTAATACTTTTAATACTTTGCAGAGGAATCGGTTCTTCTTTTTTTTTTTTGTATAATCTCACACTGTGAAGTAACTGAACATCAGATGTGAGCTTGTAAGCCTCCATCTAAATAAGTCCATTAGAAAGTCTTTTTGTTGCTGTTTTATTTATTTATTTGCTTAAGCTTTGTTGCTAAAAATACTCATTTTCCAACATTTCTATATATGCAGGCTAAGTTCATTTAGGCAGTCAGATATTCCAACTTCATAACTGAAGTAATATGCCCAGTAGTTCATTATTGTTAGCTTTGGTCATTATATGCTAGTGTACATTTTACATATGCAGTTTATAATTCATACACAGAGGCATATCCATTTTTTAAAAAACTTTTCAATTAAACACCATAGTCTTTTTAAGATTCCTTTGATATGCCCTTCTTCAACTTCATATTTCAACTGGAAAATAAGTGAACATTGGAAAGATTACTGCACTAAGCCAGCCATTTCACGAGGACATTAAAAAGCATAAAACTGGGTAAGCAGCACCTGTGAAGCTGAAGGCATGCATGTGGAAGACCACAAGTCCCAGAGCTAAAAGTGACAGTTTTATTGGAGCATTAAATTGTTTTGTTCTGGAAAATGAGAGCTGCAACCTGAAAAAAGCCCCCAAAAATTCAAAGTTAAGAAAAGTAAACTAGAGTCACATGTTTAAATCCAATTGTTTCATTGCAGTCTGTGTGAACATTTTTCCAGGCATAATAATAGAGCGAAAAAAAGGCACAAAATGAGAAATATTTTCCCAAATCTAAGCTCTTGCCTCTAATAAAAGATTTCCAAGCTAGTAAAAAGACAAAAACACCAGAGCAGCCATTTTGGCGCACTTTTGCATATTACCAAACCAAAAGCGAAGCCAGAAGAAACAAAGCAAGACACATGAACCGTGCCTCCTTTCCGAGACATTAGCCATTTTGGATGGCATTTGATGCAACGCTCATTTTAAAGAGCAAACATTTAAAATCCTGACATACCACTGCAGTGTTAACTATAACTAGCACACCTGCCTTAATGTTTGAAGAACACAGAAGATCCTTTGTTGTGTTACTCCCCTTTTCATGTCCTAACCTTAACCACTGGCTTACTGTCATATCCAACGGCATGAGTCAGCGTATGCTAAAACAAAATGTCCACCCCCACTTCCTCTCTCCATATCCAGAGTGGAGGGTGCTTGTTTTCAGTAGTTGGGAACGCTGTCAGGCCCTGTGAGTCTTCCAGCCCTGCTGCGTCACACTCACTTAACATCTGCGGCTCCCTATCGGGCGGAATATCTCTCTTGAACGTGCCACAGCACACGCAGCTCCCAAACACGGATGAGATGCCGTAAGAAGACGTCCTATATGATAGATTGCACCATGCACGTGAGGCTGTGTTAGTGCGCACAAACGAAAACTCTGTGATTGATCGGATTCTATATATGTACCATCCATGCATGCAGAATAAAAATGTTGCAGAGAAGAAATTCTGGGTAGAGAACTGAGGCTATAAAGGCTGTACTGCCAGAGGCTTGAGACTAAAAAAACTTAACGTTCTGTGTAATCGCAGGTTCACATGTGAGCTACGTAATGTAGTTATGCAATTAGTCATACGCAAACGCACCAAATAATCTTGATTATGTGAATTAAATCATGTAATGACATGTATAAATTAAGTGAGTGTACATGAGCAACTTGTACATGAACACTCATCATGCCTGACACAGTGTTGCCAATTTGGGGATTGTGTCACCAAATTTAGCTACTTTCTCATTGTTGCTGTGACTTTTGTTGATTTTTTGCGACAAGGAGCTATTTTAGCTATACTTAAATAAAAATAGCGATTTTTTTGGAGATTTTTTATTTTTTACTTGGCCACACCCTGCCGTATGCCCGTGACCTCTCACGCTTGCTCTCAATCATGCCAGTGAGTCTGCGCAGTGAACACACATCAGTACATCTGCCATTCAGATATGATGACACACACCACCATTTCATTATAAGCATCAAGATGGCAGAGAAAAAATATGATTACATCAGGGCACCAACTACTCAGTGCATGAACATCTTGTTTAAACCACAGACACAAAAGTTATACCACAATTCATGCACAATCATGTCAACCAGATACTGAGAGACACAGTGCATCATCGTGTCATGTGTGCTGGGATGCAGTATTTTGCACTTACTTTGTAGTAATAGCGTGTTGACTGAAATAAGTTTGTATGAATAAAGGTTTTGTTTTTGGAGAATCATATTTCTTATCTGTTGTATTTGAGCAGGACAGGGATGCACTTTGGTTACACGTGAAACATATGCCCAACATTGTGTCTTTTGTGTCTTTACATCATTTCCATCATGTGTGATGTGCTTGCAGATCACAGGAAGAATTTTCTGATTCAAATGTGTCGTGTAGAGTTACAAGTAAGCATTTCCTAATTTCACTTCAGAATTCTTTGCTATGCTTCATCTTTTGTTATATTTTTTTATACTGTCATCATTTGTAAAGTATACAGTATATATATATATATATATATATATACTTTCCTTTACCTTTACCAAATTTACCTGTATTTACTTTCTTTTCATATTTGGTGACTTTTTGTGAAAAATGGAGACTTTTGAGGGTGGTTCTAGAGATTTTCTGAGGGAGGGGTTTGGCAAAACTGGCCTGACATTAAGCAGAGCTTTTTACATGTGTTTCCTGTCTACTAATCCTAAACTTGCTTGCTCAAAGACATATCACTAAATGCTTGCACACATTATTTTAGTGCAAACATTTGCATCTTATTCATTACACAATCTAGTTTAACCAGGCTGGTATTTTCACAACTTTCAGTATAAATTAGGCTCATTATAGAATGTGCCTTATTCACAAAAACAGTGCTTTTTGTATGGTGCAATTAGCATTTCACTCTTAGCATCTGCTTTACGCTATAATGTAATTTTAAGAGAGACATTTCATTTGTCTAATAATTTCATTGCGATCATGTCAGCAGTATTTCATCAAATCAAGGAGAAAACATTATACTGGGCATATATCTAAGCATGCAGTGTAGCTGAACATACATTTCAAACAATCAAATGCCAGATGCACACAAAACAGAAAGTCCTTTAGGTAGGTTCTTGAAATATTCATAAACATTTTTTCTTAAGAACATGTCCTTTTATTTAAGAATAAAATTACATACTTTAGCATTGTCTGGTTGTATACTAGCATACTCATGAGGTTGCCTTGTATAATACAATAAATTCAGTACTTTAACACTGCTAAAATATTTAGAACATTATTTCTACTTTTTTTTTTGTGTGTACTAAAATGAAGAAAATCTGGTCCCTGAAAACCGCATGTAAAATCATTCATTCTTTGAAGAGTTTTCACATCTCCTCTTGTGAAACTTCACGTGGAGCTTTAGCACCCATGGGGCACGTGTGAGGGACGTCGGAGAGTGACATGTCACCCCCGAAGGTTCTAGGATGAATGGCACCATGCCATTCTGCACGAAACAGAGCCTGAAGCATACACATCTCAGCATCACTATCATCATCGTCGTTGTCATCTTCAAAAACAACATCCTTCTCAAAAAGCCCCTTACATGCATGGCAATGGCTCTCCACATGCATTATAGACAGCAGGGTTCACCCGCGTGAGGTGGAAGATTACAGCAATAGATGGAAAAGTAATGAACTATGACTGCTACGCTCGGCTGAGCTGTCGGATTAGAGGTACGATGAGAATCATTTGCAGGGTATTGCCGTAATGGCAGCACAGTGTGAAATGCATTCTGTTTTATATGTATATATATTAAAAAAGCAGCACTGTCGCACAAAAGACTGACTGATTGATTGATTGATTGATTTATTTGTTTTTAATGCATTTACTTACGCATTACTACACAATAGGTAATTGTAAATTCAATTTAGGCTGTCTTATATGAATTAAAGGGAAAAAAGAATGACTCGCTCTGACCTCAGGAACTCTCGGATGGGGTTTGAGAAAAACTCAATACATCTGAAGTGCAACTTTGACCTTGGCAAAATACATAATGTAATATCTTATCACATATATGCCACCAAATACAGGCCATTCCTTTCCCTGATGCAGGAAGCAGCGCCGATGAAATGAAAACACTATCTCTAGAGATGCTGCATCATTTTAATCCTTTCCCACTGACTCACGGCTTCACAAACAGAAGGAAAACTCAATTTGGAGAAGAAGAATCACATAAAAACCATATTCTGAGAGCTCTTCGAGGAGGTAGAATCTGTGACAGGCTCGCATTTAATAACCTTGACCACGAAAATGCTTTAGTACTGTGTTGCGGAGCACAAAAAAACAATTCAGATTCAATTCTGACAGAAATAAGTCAAGTTCTGAAAGCTCCTCTGTTTAGTTCACCTCCAGAAATAAATTGAGAGAAAGGCCCCTACATGCCAAGTGGTCTTCCCCACACCTGCCAGTGCTAAGAAAAGACCCTTAAGTGGAAAGGATGCGCTCACACTTCTGGCCCCATTGCTGGATTTTACTTCAAGTCCTGATCAAGTCGAGTGACAGGGGTTGGTTCAGTTAATGCAACACTCAGGGGCTGTGAACCAACTGGAAATCCCACTGGAATGGAGGCGAAGTTGAGCACCGTATGGTCAAGACATTAAGGATGACTAGAACAACCTTTGACCAAATGTAGGGGGTCGTAGTCAAACGAAGGGGTCATCAATGGCTTATCTAAACACACGGAGGGCAGCTTGCAGTGGAGTGCAAAACCTATTAGCCTTTATGTTGACTTAGGAGCAATGTGCTTTTGTTATTAGCACTGCCTAGTGTGCTCTACTTGTCCTCTCTCGTTGTTTCTTGCCATATTGAAGCACAACAACACTGTGTGCCGCGCTTAGTGTAAAAAAAAAAAAAAATGTGGGGGTGTGGGCAATGAAGTATAGTAATGAATTGTGACAGCTCCTTCCCAGGGATGAAAATATTAAACCCTTCCTTTTTTTATGCAGTCTCTCGCTCTCAATCTCGCCCTCCGTTTTTTTCATCCTTTCCTCTCCCCCGACGGCTCAGAGCAGGGAGGGGGACATCTCCGTATAGGATATTCAAGCAAATCAATCAATTAGCTGTATTTGCTGTGTAAAGTCTGAGCGTGGCAGCTGGGGGGAGTGGCCTGAATCCGAGGAAGCGAGGGGTTGGGCGATGTGCAGCGAGCGTGCTTCTGGCGAGCACTTACTCGTGCGCACAATGGGGTCAACACGTGACCCCCCTCCAGCACGCAGAGCATCCCTTCTGCGACGCGTCGGGGCTGGACACACAGCACCATCTGAGTTTGCTGTATGCCGTTCAGTATTCCGACACACTGAGCTGCAACCGAGGACAAAGCGCAGCCCAGTCGGCTAAATATACATCATGTGCAGTCATACTCTAGAGATCCGAACCGAAACAAACCGAGGCAGGGTAAACCAGATTGACTGCAGTCGCAGAGGGCTCGTTCATTTGAAATATCCGAACGTGGGTACGTGAACTTGTTAGAATTCAGTCCACCGGGTAGACGAATGCCCTCTGCAATGATTAGGGCATAAAACGTCACAGATTTGTAGATGCGAAATCACACTGCATTTCATTACTAAATGGCTGGCAAGTGAAAAGAAAGAGCAGCAATAGAGATCTTTCATCTTCACCTTCAGAGGGAGCGTTTCCCTGTGTCCTATGCAACCTTTCACCCGTTTGTGGTTTAATCAGCGGTCGTCTTTCCCAGGAACCTTGAGTCAGTTGCATGTAATCAGCCTTTGCAAGTTGCCGTGGCACTGATAAACGGCCAGGGGACTCTCGCTGCACCATTTCCCCATAAATATAAACCGTAAATCCACTTTTTCATGTCAGGTGTGGAAGACAAAATGGCAATTGCAGACACCGCTAATAAATACGTCTACTAAATAAAGCAGTCCGTAAAGATATGGCAGACAGTTCTGGAAGCAAAGCATCTCAGCAGACAAGTGTCCAGACATTTGGCAAAGCCAAACCAAAAGAGGACCTTAAATAGCAAGATTGTGTCTCAATGAGAAGATCTAAATGAGAAGATGTAAGTCCAAAACGCCAGAGAGTGTTACAGCAGCATTATGGATTTAGACCAAAATGGCTTTGTTTATGCAGAGTTATTATTCTTAAATCCGGCATCTGAATAGGCTCTTCTCTAATCATTATCTCCAATTTGCAAACACATAAAGAAAATAAGAGATAACAAAAGCGTTTGAGGCACTATCATACCCCAAACAGAGCTCGGAATGCCTTTAATTCAAATATAAAGTAGCATTTAATGACAGTTTATCTGTTTTCCTCGCAGCTGGGCAGGCTTTTCACTGTGGAAGGGAATTGCTATCTGTTGGAAAAAGCCGACTCCTACTCTGGAAGAGGATGGCAAAACCATATTTGTAATGGTAGATAAACAGTGCAGCTGGAATATACTGAATGTGGCTTTTCTCGCTCTCTCTTTCCACTCAATTCTTTGTATGCAGCATCATTTGATAAATTCAGCTAAAAAAGGAGGTGGCTGGTAAATCTTACATCATGCATTATCATTATCATACATAGGTCATTTTAAATTACGGTAATGGTATACAAATGCTGTAACAGACGCTCACAAAGACGGATGGCATAAGTTGTATTACATTGACATTGTACTGAAAGCAAACCCAATAAGGCTCTTCATTTAGGTGAAATAAAATCCCCAAGGGACAGCTTAAACTCCTATGATATGTAGTGTAGTTGCAGCTTTGCAATGCCTCATGATTTGTAACACCTCTAGTGCTTCCTTTCAGTCGCACCTTTGCATATGCAAAGAACAGCAACATGCTTACGGCAGCGAATAATGCTGTGTTATTCTCCTCAGCTTATTAAGCTCTCAATTTACACAGACACTTACACACACATGTTCAAGTCACAGTGCGGGTGATGAGCTGTCATTTATCAAGAAATATGACAAACACAATGTTTTTGTCAAGAAAACACTCTATCATAAAGTGCTGACCATGTATCCCGGCCCCACCGTTGATATCTGATTAATCTGTGTGGTAAGTGTGGGCTGTCAGGACTGGCGTGGGGCTTCTTGAATGATGGATTTTCCAGCCTGGATGCGTGGAAAGCAGTTGTGGATGTCAAGACTCCCCTGACACACATTCAGTGCTGATCAATCTCCTATTCCGCCACCCAGGGCCTGCCCCCGCCCATCAGCATCAATCCAGCACAAGTAAATACAGTGAGTGGCTTAATGCATCTCTATTCTGTTCCCATAGGACCTCCCAGGCCAGAGAAAGAGAGAGACAGGCAGTTCTCATACATAACAAGAACTAAGAGATCTCACAGAGGATAGGTAAGGTTGCTTTTTATGCGGGATATCCACAGGTTGCCCATATTTTATGAGTGGACACAACCATGGATGTTAGTGATGGATCAACATATCGGCCACGGTGATTATTTGGATGATCTGGCCATTTTGTGTTAGTTTGATTATGTCAGATTAAAAGAAACCAAAAATCACAAATCAGCATGTAAGAGTTGTCTCTCTCAGAATTTCCAAGTGAGACAAATATTTTATGCATGGTTTATTTAGGTAAATAAATATGAATAGTTCATTTTAAGATCTACTTTATGACTTTTGATTGTGCATTTTTGAGGTAGCTTGGCAAATCTGAGCATTTTGAGATGTTGTGATTTAATTGAGGAGACATAAGATTACTGTAGTATCTTGCTCAAGAGAAACATTCATCAAATTTAAGAGGCATTTGGGATATTAAAGTTCTTTCATTTGTGATTTTTTTTTCTTTCTTATGGGAATAGTTTTTAATATGAACTCAAGTACGTGTCATCAGATTCTTCTAAGATCAAATGATCTATGACATCCACAATAGTTTTATAACTCTATAATTTTACTGTATATCAGCAAGTGACATGGTTTCTAGTTTTATTTCTACCAGGGAATTTCAATAGAAACCTCTGAAACAAAATTGATTCTTAAATGAAAACTTAACCGAAAACTACATAGAGTCTTGTGCGATGACAAAGTAAACATTGAGCAATAAAATTTTCCTCCGAGATTTTCCTCTCATGCGGTTAAGGAGAATGTATTAAACAAATCACGGCCCATGTACACCCACACTTGCTCACTCATCTAGTCGCACAGACACACGTACTGTATCAAATCAAGCTCACACAACCGCAGAGTCAGCAAATACTCCAGAGTATCACATAAATTACAGCAACGTTTCAACATGGCCCCAAATCAACACACAATCAAGACCTGGGCAATGGGCCGGCGGTTGCAATTCTCTCAATCTCTGCTTCATCTCTGAAATCATTACACATAGTCGGCTCAGCAAAACCCTGCCGAAATGTGTACAACAAGAAGTTTCATTCCAGTGAGTTTTAAAAGTCCGAACAAACATGTGCACACACATACACTAACTTTTTAAGTGACAAAGACAAAAAGGACGAGCTTGAAGCGGTGGAGAGGAGCAGCGTTGATTACAGCCCATGCTAACCGTGGTGACACCTGCTTGAAAGGGCTGTGCTCACTTCCCTCTCTGCTGTGTCCAGACACTGGCTTGATTAATCCCAGAGAGAGAACTTTAATCCTGATCCCTGCACGTATGGCCCACCAGAGACCCCCCCTCCTCCTCATCGCTACCCTTGGGCAGAAACATCTGGATTTGTCGTGTTATGCAGGTGGAATAAAACATAATGAACACAACTGGTTCTGGCACTTAATGGACTCAAAAACTAAAAACTCTGCAAATATACAAGGTACAATGTACATGTAGTTAAAAACCGAATCCATCCCGTGATGGAAGAGAGATCAACGTTCATGAGAACAAGCAGAATGTTGCTTTTTTTCTGTACAACCAATAAAAATACGCAAATCAATCGGCATATGTTCCGCAACAATGCATTATCAGAAGCCTTGTGAACATTAACATAAAAAAGCAGCACGGAGATGTCATCCCCCATCACCAGGATCAAATATTGTTACCTTCCTTGTGGGAAACTGACAAAACTGTCTTGTTTTCTCTGACAGACCCTGTTCGTACCTGCTCTCTTAGTGAGCAACGAGAGCGAAGGGTTATATGGTGCCAACAATCTTTGGCTTATATACAGTGACTGACGTTAAAGACAGGGGGCTTTGACAGGCTCTGTAGGTAGTAGGAAGGAAGAATTAGAAAGGTTATATAACTCAGTAGTATATGAGCAAAATTGGCTCAAAATGGCTCTGGAATGCTCTGGAAGCTTGGTCAGTAGTTGTAAGTCTACATACAATGTGAACAGCCAATAATGAAATCAACATAGATTCCAACTCCCATAATAAAGGAAGAAAGAAAGCACGGAATAACTAAATGGTGCAAAAATATAACATGCACACCACACTGATTAATTCGCTACTCAAATCCATCATCTAAAGCTCAGTATTTCATTTCATGGATCCAAGATTCCATGAGGAAGACATGCTTCCAGGAAGACAGCCGTCATTAATTGCAGGGGATTCGCATGAACACAACGAGCCATGTGCACAACGGAGCACACACAATTATTGAGCCTGCAAATGGCATAGATCAAAATGCAGCTGAAAGTGAGAAAAGCAAGCCACGGGAAAGTCACTGGAGAATGTTCAGTATGGCTGAATATTTCACGGCAGCAGGGAGCATGAGGCTAATATTGTCCTGCTGCTCCGGCACATCACCGTGCAGGTGTGGCAACTCTGACTTGCAGGGAAAATTAAACTGCGGGAGAGTATTAACCGAGAGTGTTGTATTTAACACCTCACTCCAGTGATGCGTGTCACTGAGAGGCAATTAAAGAAAGAAAAAAAAAGCAATGCAAAAACACACAGGCGTCTTCATACAAGGGACCGGCTTAATATCCATGCACCAAGATCAGACGATCTCATTAAACCTCAAACAAGACTACAAACAAACAAACGGTATCGCTGACCCTTAATAAACACATCACATGGTTGAGAAATCACTGCCTTTCAATCGGGATTGTCCATGAAATGAAGAATTATGCATGCTGTGGTTGGTAAAATTATAAGTTGCCTTTGTATGGCTGATAAATATATTTCTCTGTGTGGTCGGTCAACCTAATGTTTTCCATTCTACAGGAATTATATATTTTACAATGACTGTGGTTAAAAGAGGTAAACCTGCTGAACTCTGAGGTCCAAGGTCCTGGGCAGGAATGAGCAATATGCATAGTTAAATATGCATAACAAGATTTTTCTTAAATCAGTTTTTAACCTTGAGAGATGCAGTGAACATTAAAAAATCTGATTACTGAAATTATGAACATCACTAATAATGACTGCAATAATGTGTTGGTTTGTTGAGATGTTAAACATCGACAGATGTTGTTATCCTTATTGTTCTTTGATGAACACAGCTAAATAACGAAATACTTCTATAAGTACCTCAGCAAATGCATAGCTTTACTATAGTTGAACTCTACATTTTGAGTAACACGGTTCACGTGTTAACTGTCAGTTTAAGCTACAGGACCATGGCTGTGTTTATTTATGCAGATGCTAATGTGCTAATGGCTAACAGCAGGAGAGGAAGGGTATGTACGTTTGTCGGCCAATCCCATGCCGGAATCCCAGGCATGGCACTGTCATGGCACAGTTCTAGTGCCCCAATGACTGGTGCATACTCCACACCCCTGACCCCTATTTCCCTGTTGGTCAGTGCCGTCACAAATCCGAAAAGCCTCCCAGCATTTCCATGGCGATTGGCCCTGGCTGAACAGATGGCCTCAGTGTGCTGAGCAGCAATTAAAGAGGGGGAGAGTGCAGAGTAGAGAGAGAGAGAGAGATAGAGAAAGTGGGTCAGGATCAAGGGGAGTGCGTCCGACTCTACTCTGCTGCACGTCCACAGTATAAACACACATACACATGCACGCTTACGTACTCATAAACAGATTGACGTGTGTGTCTGTGCACACATAGACTCATGCATCACCGCATCCCTCATTCTCCGAGTTCTCCGTTCCCTTAACAAAAACAAATGCCCTATCCATCCCCCTCACATCACGGAGGCACAGCAGGAACACTGCGCAGGGATTAAAAGCTTTGGATCCTACTGGAGAAAAAGCACTGAGAACTCATTCCCCAAAAAATAGAGAGCATATATCGATAACGTCTAAAGTCAGGAGCCCTAGTGAAGAGAATAACGCTACCAAATCCCAGCCAATTGGATTAACCTTTCCCACTTATTCCCCGCCCCCTACATCTTTACTCCACATGATTACTTCCACAAGAGCAGCATCCTGGCACAGCCTCCACATTGTTTTCTTCTTCTTCTAGTAGTCGTTAATTCACAAACGGTGGGGACAGAAGCTCTCCCTTAACACCATGGGCCTAATATAGTTCTGAGTTTCACAGGTGGGTTCCACCAGAACTTTCATATATCTACATTCAAAGACAGGCTCAACCTGAGATTAAACATGCCAGTTTAATGACCAAATCATCTTATGAATCCATAAACGTATCCATATTAGAGGTCGGCCGATTAATCGGTTTTGCTGATTAATCGGCACCGATAGTTGATTTGCGGAACTATCGGTTATCGGCAAAAATCCATGCCGATAGTTTTCCGTGTTGCATCTGTTGCTGGAGTGGTTGAGAATGGTCTGCTGTCATTATACAGTACGAGAGCAGCCTTTGGAGGCGGAAATCACTGACAGCACGTGTTGTTTATTTGGACACGTGACACTGCGTGCTGCACAGAGAGGGAAACTCCAGACTCGCATTTAAATACAGCCGACAGAAAATCCTGCCGCAGAACAGAGCGCCATTCACATAGTATTCTTTTAAATTACATTATGTACATTAACAATGATTTGGGACAAATATAATGACTTCACCCTAGGCGATAAATTATGTATTGTGCATTTTTCAGCAAAACGTTTGTCTTTCTGTGACTCTAATAAAGTCTGTATGCTTCATATAGAGAGCTGTAATACAGATTGCGCTTTCTCTTTCCGTTTGCTCTGTTTTTTTAAACACCGAACTTCAAACTCATTTATGCCACATAGTTCATTCTTGAAGCAAACTTATGTCCGTTTGGTGATTAAATAAACCATTTTGGACCGTTGCTTGAATTGAACGTGACGCGTCCGGTGTGTGTGATACCTGTGACTTCTCCAAGACGCAGCGCTTCACTTTTGCACAGTGTGTCACTTGCATTTTTTTTTTTTGATTAGATAATAATGCAGTGTTCTAAAATAGCAGCAAATAAAATGTGAGAGTACACATACAATATCAATAACCTGTGCATGTAATTTTAATATGGCCTTGTGTAGATATTTCAAGATGGCCATCTTTAAGCATGACTGTTGAAATGAAATGGTAATACTTAACAATAAGAGTCCATTTGTAACATTAATGAAAGCTGTAGAAGTATTGTTCCTTGTTAGAGTGTGTTCATTTCATTTCAACAGTTACTATTACTAATAGGCTTCATTTTTAAATTTTCTTCTTTTAACATTAGTAAACTATGAAATAAATTTAATGATCAATATAATAATTAATATTAATATTAAATTTGTATTCATTTACAAAGCATGGTTCAGTACTGTTACTGCTTTTTTTAGTTTTCGTTCAGTATCCATTTTAAAAACTATCGGTTGATTAATCGGTATCGGCCAGTGTGGTCCAACCTAGCTTATCGGTATCGGTAAAATCCACTATCGGTCGACCTCTAATCCATATTGCTTAAACATGTGGCAGAGATCAAGTGTTTGCTGTAGGAACTTTAAGGGGTTTTGTGGTCCAAACGATCCAGATGAGAAACAAGGAGAAAGACATAAAAAATAGTGAAAGAGAAAAAGTTTAACGACACAGGGGGAAAATTAATAAACATATTTTTCTTTAAACAGTTCTTCAGCCAGTCAGAAGTCCCTTGCTGCTTAAGAACATGGCTTGGGCCAGAAAGACGATCTAAGCGTGAACTGCGGTCAACCCTGGAATGGGCGTTCATTAAGAGCTATAACACTCCCCTAGCACCCCTAGTACATCCCTACAGATCATGTCTGTAGATCAGCCCTCCCATCCCCCCTGCAAATCCATTTTCCATGAATTAACAAAGGAAACGTTTAGCTTTAAGTCATTTTACAGCGTACCTCAGAACTTGGCAGCATGGATGGGTCACATCCAAGACCTTGGTGTTTTTCTTTCAGTAATAGGAACAGTATGGGGCACTGTATTGAGTTCCTTTTTCGCTTAATTTTCATCATGATATTTGATTTGCCCTTTCCTGAGTTCAGTTTCTAGGCTCCTAGCAGAAAAACCCGACCAAATAACAGTTTGGTCCATCAACTGTAGGTAGACAAACAACAGCAGTGAGAGAACAAATTATCTATTTGGATTTGGAGAGAGGCAAATGGTGGCGGCACCAACGTTCTTCAAGGCAAGGAAACTCTATTTAACCTCCACAGAGCCTGCTGGAAGAATAGAATCAGAAGCCACGCTTCCATAGGCATCACAGGGTGCTACATTGTCTCTGGCTATGTGCATGTTGTTGGGAGGTGGATTATTTAGCTTGTATGAATAAATGCCCCTCCCTCTCCCTAGTCAGATATAACTCTTGGCACAGACTGAAGCACAACAAGGACTTGGCTCCCCACGTTAACTGTCTCCACAGCTTTTTGTGGCTTCCATACTGGCTGATGCCACAGCTAAACCAACCGCGCAATGTCTCAAGAAACGAGCCAGAGATTAACCTCCCATTCAGCTCTCCTGGCACAGTTGCTCTCAGAAGGTGCGAAAGGGAGGGGTAAGGGTGGACCCACTGTGAGAACGAGGTGAAAGGGTTCTGGAGGAGGGAGAGTATTGTGTCTTTGGCTTATGCTTAGGGAGAGAAACCATGCTTGGTTGTTCTGCTCTAGGAGTGTCAATCCTCCACCTGTGTAGATACAAGCACACATTTATTTGTCGCCAATTTCAGAGTTTGTTTCCATGACTTTCGTGCAATGTCACAGCACCTGGAAGTGGGCAGGGAAAAGCCCCACAGAGCAAACTGGAGTTAAGTGTCTTGCTCATGGGCACAAAGGTGAACATGCGTGGTCTTCCTTTCAAGGAGATTGATCCAGCAACCGTATGGGTTACCAGTCCAGACTACAACCATGACAGTTCCATACGAGCAGATTTATCATACATAGCCCACCCCTGATGCATGGGGACGTGCCAATGTACTACACTGCACATAACCACACACTTATGATGTGGATTATCAATTTCATAAACAAACATGAGTCAATGTGACTATAGCAATATGATGAATGCACCTCTCTTTTACTTGGGGCATTTATCTACATCACACATTCACCTTGCAATAAAATGATCCACTAGATCAGATTTCAGGGCTTTTAATGTCAATGCACACTGCTGTCTGAGACACTGGGGACATGCACTATTATTGTGAGAGAAAGGAACCACACCCTGTCGCAGGTGGCACTCAGGTGATTTAATCACAGGTGAGGCGGCAGGCTTTATAATGCACTCGGGGACAAAGAGTCACCCCTGGGCCAAGAGTAAGAACTGCCTGGGGCAAGTCAAGGTTGAATGACTATGTTGGGGCAGTGAATTTGTGCTGTGGAACATATTGGCAGTCTGTTCCATTAGTGTGGCCATCACAATGCCTGAACAGAATATTCTTCCCTCATTTTTTAACACCTCTCTCCATTATTTCTCACCCTCTGTCTGTCCCTTCTCTACCACAGGAAAGGATGAAATCTATAAGCTCTTATTCTTTCTATTTTTTTTTTCTTTCCATCTGTCACTTACACTCACAAGTTTTGTTCCAAAATCTAGTGAGCTGCCTATGTAGACAGCATTTTGAGGCATCACAGGAGCACTTTGCATAAAGAATGTTAATCGTATGATGTGAAAAATTCAGTAGAAGTTTATTGCAGAGCTACATTGACACCTGTACTAAACCCCACACATACACAATAAGGTGAAATGTGATGTGAACCCACTACCCACAGACATGTGAAACACAAAAAGTGCTAGAATGGTGGCGGATGTGTGGGTGCATTTGGGCCGAAATGTTCCCTCTCTAAATGAAGTAGCGACATGGAGCTGTGCAGCCATGCCTGAAACTGGTGAATCAATATCAGACTACATTAGTTACTCTGGCATCAGAGCCTGCCAGGCCAGAACAGGATCAATGCCAAAACAGCAAGCCATCTCTCAGTTTATCTTCTTCTTTCACTCTGCAATTGTCTATATCTCTACCTGTCTGGCCAATCAGAACAATTTCAGCATGAATGAAAAGTTTACTCCAATTCTGAGCAAGTAATGCAAAAAGACAACCTTCCAATAAACAAGGATCTGGATTTTTGGTCATAGCAGATATAGGAGAGAAAATTCCCTCATCTCCAGATCTCAATCGGTAGCTGGTTTGGGATTTCAGAACAGTTGGAGATAGCTGAGAAGGTATTGATCTTAGGTAGGTCTATCCGAGCACTTGCCTGAGTCAGTGTAGAGTCTTAGCAGGACGCAGTGGGAGCAGACGCGCACTGCCAAGCAGGATAACTAAAGCCTTTTTTAGTTTCCTAAAGCAGACCCATTTCCCCTCCCTTTCTTACTACAACTATATTGTTGCTTTGAATCATGCTCTGCACTCCTAACAAGTCTGAAGCCTGGAAATATTAAACAAGTAACTATCAAAACTTATTAAAATAATGGAAACATTTCATCCAACAAACACATGCTCATTGTATCTCTCTGCCTGTGCAATACATAAATTGGGAGCTGCATAAGGAGCTGCAAATTATACAATTGTGACATTAATATAATCACTGTACGGTGCATCACTACTTTACAGTTTCTTCAAAGTGGCTCCACCAGTCAGATTTATTTAGAATGCATTACTGTTTTGAATCTGACTACAATTTAAGTGTTTTTCTATTGATGCTTGACTTCGTTGTTACATTTTGGTTTATTTTGAACAAATCCCAAATTAAAAAAATAAATGATCAATTCAAAATTACTTACAGCATGATGTAATATTTTTATTCATAACTATTAACTAGATCTGCTTAGCAACCCTAGTCTTTGTCTTCCCTTCATCCAATCTTTTATTTGCCAATTACACAAACACACAAACATACACACTCACACATCCATCCAATACAGGATCTGTAGAATTATTGTCCCCTTGGAGAGAGAACAGGCAGGAAAACTGCAGCCATATTCACAGAATTCCTCCTCTCTATTCCCCTGACTGATGCTTTTGCGCAGGCCAGTAATAGCCAGTGCATGTCTCTTTTAATGGAGGCACATCAGCCCAGCTGCCTGTAGTAAATTGACTTGTTCAGTCTGAGGGGCCTGTGTGTGTGCGTACATGTGTGAGAATCTGATCTATTTTATTTCAGAGGCATACACAGGATTTTAACGGAAGGCCTGGAATTATCCAATCGCTCAATCCCAGATCAGTGCTCTGACTAACCGCCCCACTTCTCTAGCGTGACACCATTACCCCTGCTGGATGCCTCTCAGCAGAGCCCTCACTGGTTTATCTCATATGGAGCCTGTGAAGTGGAAGACTTGATAAAGACTCAACATAAACCCTTACATAGGCATTTGATAGACAGATATAAAGCTCTGCTACACTCCTCAGAAATATATTTATTATAGAGAAGCAGTGACAGTGAAATCTGTCCAATACTGATAAATATACAATGATAAATGTTCACTTTTTAAAAGGCACCAAATGCCCTTTGCAAACTTAAACCTTAAGGCCCAGTTTCACAGACAGGGCTTAGACTAAACCAGGATTAGGCCATAGTTCAATTAGGACATTTCAGTAATTTTTATAAACATTCTTAGAAAAAAACATTACTGGGGTGCATCTTGAGACAAAACAAAGGCACTGATATATTTTAAGATCGGTCAGTGCAAGTTTATTTCAGTTGAAACAGCTCAGATTTACAATTTAGTCTAGGACTAGGCTTAAGCCTTGTCTGTGAAACCGGGGGTATATGTATTATGTAAAATACATTAAAACATTTATAATAATTATAATTATATAAAATATATTAGAATACTTAAATATTTTGACTATAGTATATGATTTGTATACTTTTAAAATGATAAGTGAATTTAAATCACATACTTGTACCCTAATCCCCCCCCCCCAAAAAAAACAACAACCTGAAAAGCATTCAAACCAAAGCTCTGATCTACAATATCGTGTTTCAATTAAAATCTAAACATGATAAGGTAAATTAGCAATGATGGATCACTGTTTAGTTCTTTTGGCATAGACAAAGAGAGTACCGTTTGAAAGGAATATAAAGCAGAATATTATCTGCTTCCAATTTTGGCCTAATCAGACATACGATATTAAAAAAAATTGCTGCTATAATCACTTGTCATATCTTGCACCCCTAATGTATTATATGCACATAGAGAACCACACTGTTCATGTGCTAAAATCATTTTAACTAATAATGTTGCTCTAATTTAAGTGGACATTGATTTGTTTTTCTCCTCTCCAATAATCTGTGGTCTTCATGCTAGCAGCATGACTAAATACATCCATACATGACAGAAAATGTTCTAAATGTATGTTATTTTTTATCCAGAATTTAACAACAGTGGACACAGTGGCCTAGATTAGTCATTTACTAGCCATGGGCGGCCTGGCACCCCAAACCGTCAAATCTTGTGATGACCATGAGTTTAAGCAAAGTTCAGACTTTCATGTAGAGAGAGAGAGAGAGATGATAGAGACAGACAGAACAGAGAGAAATGGAGGGATTATTTAGGCCGACCTCTGAGAGGATTCCATTTAAATGAGGAATCCTAATGAGCTGATCCATGGATGACACAGCCGGAAACAAATAGAGAATGTACTGAGAATTCAAATTCAATTTCAGAATTTGAAATGACTCAGCAAACAGGATGCTGAACTGAAAATCTGATTCAAACCTGATTCAGAAATGAGCAAAAAGTTTGATAAAAATAATGGTAGGCTAACACTGGGCTGGTATAGGGACCAATTCTCACTATTAACCAATTGATTGTTAGCATGCCTGTTATTAACATATTGGCTGTTTATTAGTACTTATAAAGCACATATTCTTCATGGCCATATTCTGCATCCCTAATCCTTCGCAATACCTAAATTTAACAACTACCGTACTAACTATTAATAAGCAGCAAATTAGGAGTTTATTGAGGCAAAAACACATTCTTTTTATGTTAATAAAATTAATTTGTAATGAATAAAATGTATTAAAAATAATCTACTAGTGGTCTCATATTCTGCATTTCAGGGAATAAACAGCCATAATTAATCACAATTAACTCATGAATACTGGACTAATGAAATTCCTCTCGAGTGACTGTGTTCAAATTTATTCAGTTGTAATTCCTTTTCCTGCCATTCTAATTCATCATCCTGTGGCCAATTCAATTCAAATTCCTAGTTATAAATTGAAAAGGAGCCAATTCTGGAAATTCTGCAAGAAAAAGAAGAGAAAATAAAAGAAGCCAACAGAAGGAGGAGGGTAAACACTGCAGTAATACAGCTCAAGTATCTGTTCAGTGAGTGGAAAACCAAGGGTGGGAGGATGGGTGGCCTTAACCATTTAATCTCTAAATCGAGATGAGAATCGCTAAATCAGATTAATACCAAATCAGAACAGAACAAGCAAGATTGGCCCCCATTTATTGATTTCCTTTTTCTTTAGACGGCTGATTCAAGCATTTCGACTCGAAACAGAACAGGATTTTCAGGGGTTTGAAGCAGAAAATTGCAGCTGCGCTTTGCAGATAAAACAAGAACTCCATTTGGACGGATGGAAGGGAGAGGTTCGTGTGAACAGGGACCTGGAAAACAAGTGTGTGTAGCAGTGGTGCATGCATACGCGCAGAGATGGTCCCAGGTGCACGCAGACAAATACGTTCTGCACTAAGACGTTGCATACACCCTCATCCGAAGGACGTGGAGGCCAAAGGTTCTCCACACAGAGTCACTTTCAGGTCAACCTGATTCTAAAATCCAACACCACTAACACACTTAACAGACCTACCTAAAGACCCACCATCAACAAAGAGAAAGAGGATGCACTTGTGTGTGTGCGCGCATGTGTGTTAATTTAGCACTTACTCTGTTTTTGTGTGAGAATCTGATCTATTTTATTTCAGAGGCATACACAGGATTTTAACGGAAGGCCTGGAATTATCCAATCGCTCAATCCCAGATCAGTGCTCTGACTAACCGCCCCACTTCTCTAGCGTGACACCATTACCCCTGCTGGATGCCTCTCAGCAGAGCCCTCACTGGTTTATCTCATATGGAGCCTGTGAAGTGGAAGACTTGATAAAGACTCAACATAAACCCTTACATAGGCATTTGATAGACAGATATAAAGCTCTGCTACACTCCTCAGAAATATATTTATTATAGAGAAGCAGTGACAGTGAAATCTGTCCAATACTGATAAATATACAATGATAAATGTTCACTTTTTAAAAGGCACCAAATGCCCTTTGCAAACTTAAACCTTAAGGCCCAGTTTCACAGACAGGGCTTAGACTAAACCAGGATTAGGCCATAGTTCAATTAGGACATTTCAGTAATTTTTATAAACATTCTTAGAAAAAAACATTACTGGGGTGCATCTTGAGACAAAACAAAGGCACTGATATATTTTAAGATCGGTCAGTGCAAGTTTATTTCAGTTGAAACAGCTCAGATTTACAATTTAGTCTAGGACTAGGCTTAAGCCTTGTCTGTGAAACCGGGGGTATATGTATTATGTAAAATACATTAAAACATTTATAATAATTATAATTATATAAAATATATTAGAATTCTTAAATATTTTGACTATAGTATATGATTTGTATACTTTTAAAATGATAAGTGAATTTAAATCACATACTTGTACCCTAATCCCCCCCCCCCCCCCAAAAAAACAACAACCTGAAAAGCATTCAAACCAAAGCTCTGATCTACAATATCGTGTTTCAATTAAAATCTAAACATGATAAGGTAAATTAGCAATGATGGATCACTGTTTAGTTCTTTTGGCATAGACAAAGAGAGTACCGTTTGAAAGGAATATAAAGCAGAATATTATCTGCTTCCAATTTTGGCCTAATCAGACATACGATATTAAAAAAAATTGCTGCTATAATCACTTGTCATATCTTGCACCCCTAATGTATTATATGCACATAGAGAACCACACTGTTCATGTGCTAAAATCATTTTAACTAATAATGTTGCTCTAATTTAAGTGGACATTGATTTGTTTTTCTCCTCTCCAATAATCTGTGGTCTTCATGCTAGCAGCATGACTAAATACATCCATACATGACAGAAAATGTTCTAAATGTATGTTATTTTTTATCCAGAATTTAACAACAGTGGACACAGTGGCCTAGATTAGTCATTTACTAGCCATGGGCGGCCTGGCACCCCAAACCGTCAAATCTTGTGATGACCATGAGTTTAAGCAAAGTTCAGACTTTCATGTAGAGAGAGAGAGAGAGATGATAGAGACAGACAGAACAGAGAGAAATGGAGGGATTATTTAGGCCGACCTCTGAGAGGATTCCATTTAAATGAGGAATCCTAATGAGCTGATCCATGGATGACACAGCCGGAAACATTGCCGGAAGCCGAGCAATTTTTCCGGCATTTTTTAGTGTTATTTGTGCAGTCAGCTGTGCGGTGCAGAAACACTCTGTGCTGTCACATCCACTCCATTATTTAGATCAGGAGCTCTCACTCATGTTTAATTCACCATCGAGCGGCTACGCCACATCTAGACAGAGCCGCACAGCACCGCCTAAATGTGCACTACAGACTCAGCCGAAAAACAACAGCGGAAGTCCTGCGGATGCAACATATTTGCATTACAAAAGGAAACCGCTTTTTAAGAAAAAAACATGTATGTATCACCAGGAGATTTCTCAGGAAGAATTCTGGGTAAAAAAGTCAGTGTTTTTTTGTTTTTGCACACAAAATATGCAAATCACAAGGTACATAACTTGCACACTGCAATTTCCCGTCTTCACTGCAATGATCAAATTGAGACTTTCAAATGCCAAAAGTGGATACATATGGAAGTCTGTTTCCAGAATTATCTTTACAATTCTTATATCTCACAATTCTCTTTTTTAGAACTGTAAAATATACACAAAGAGTTGCTTAATTCTGGAAAAAAAAAAAAAAAAAAAAAAAAACAGAATTGCAAGATATGCATTCGGTATTCTAAGATAAAAAGTAAAAATTATCTTCTTTTTTTTTTCATTCCGTGGCAGAAACAGGCTTTTCACATACATGTTAAAATTCTTGAAACAAGATAAACATAATTAAGAAGCAACAACGAATAATTGATTTGGGCTAGATACCTTCATTCAGAGAGTGTATAATTAATGAGTATATTTTGTCCAGCGTTTTCCATTTTCTTCTTCTTCTTTTTAAGTATAAACAAGCTCAAATTGTGTCACTGCAGTAAGACAAAATGCAGTTACATTCAAGAAACCAACACGTTTTAATAGTCTGCAGTCTTGCTTCAAGTAGAGGTATATTTTAAAAAGATATGTAGATATTTCAGAAAATAATATATATATATATATATATATATATATTTACATTACATTTAGTCATTTAGTAGATGCTCTTATCCAAAGCGACTTACAAATGAGGACAATCAAAATCAACAAAAGAGCAATGATATGAAAGTGCATTTATTATTATTATTATTTTATATTTATATAAAATATCCATGATTAACATCATTTTCAAATTTTTGTGGTGTGTAGAATGACAAAAATGCTTCGCAAGTACATACAGCATTTATTTAAACTGGATTATGGGTGGCAAAACAAAAACACTTTTTGTGAAAATGACAAACCCATATTAATAAGATACAAAAATTAATTGTGCTTGCATCAAAATTCCCACTGCGCACAACAGTTCCAACCAGCAAATGCTGCATTAGCAGTCTGCAGGGGTTGCTAGCAGTGGTCCATGAGGTAAATTCACCATAGTAATATTATTTGGCTGTCACTCTGACTGTTCTTTCTTAGCTCGGGGCGGCTTCCATGCATCACCCCAGTACCGAATAAACCCAGCTACTCCAAGGGAATTGGATGAAGCTCTCATCTGCATGCTAATGTTTAACCATCCAACCCAAATGTCTGTATAATCACTTTCACAGCAGAACGCCATCCGGTGAGCGGCCCCCGCCAAACGCAGTGCCATGTGTCATTGTCAGACAGTTATGACTATCTCTCTCCAAGGAGGACAGACAAACAGACAGAAAGACATGCAATAAAAGACTTTTCCTGCAACCTCTTGGGGTTAAGCAGCACTTATTGAGCTTTGGCTGATGAGTTCTGCAGGTTTTTCACCCTTACAAGCTCCATGACCCTTTGGGAGACACCTGCTTCTGATCAACGTCCTCTTTTATGACCCTGCTTCATCTGGTTTTTAGTTTTTTAAAAGATCCACTTCAAATAAGAACATATCCCCATCTGGCAATTACAGGCGCATGTAACAAGCCAATCAGCTCAAAGACATGAAACCATGGACCATTTGGGTCAACTTCAGTGCGAACGAGCCAATTGTAAACATCTGAAAACAGCTAATCAAGAAAAGTGTTTCTGGCCATGGTAAACGCCGCAATCAAATGTTACATTTTGTATACAGCAAATATTACAAAACCAAAAATGAGAGCAAATACTTGAAGTAAATCCTGGATACCAGAACCTCCACAGCTAGTTTTCACAAGATAAGCACCAATAAGCAACAAGCCCAGTGGGTAAACAGAACCGAAGGTGTCTGAAAGCAAAATTATTCAAATTTTGCAGAATCAAGTTTGCATGGTGCCAAGTTATTACTTGGATTACATTTCAGAGCTAGACAAATTCACATTCTGAATAATTGCATTTCTGTGCTTGATGCTCATCCATCATTGGAAGTGTTCATTCCCCCAAAATGTTTAATCCAACTAAGATGAGCATTTGGAGTTGAGGAAATCGCTTTAACCAGCCTGAAAGGCAATGATCTATATGAGGGAATATACCGCACAGACCTTTCCCAGCCTCCCTCATCCCCAGAACGCACAATACAGCGTAGACAATTAAACAGCAATGGGAAAGGAAGTGAGGCGGGGGGTGGCTCATAGATGAAATTATCATGACGTCACAACAAACACCTGCGTTTCCGGGTTCCTCAAACAAGCAGCTTTTAGTGTTGAATATACAGTGAGTTGAGCCACAGTTGTAGGTATCATTGAATAATTATATAGTAGATATGTTTGTTTATGAAAATTATAATGAAGTGATACCTTCTGTAATATCTATCTATCTATCTATCTATCTATCTATCTATCTATCTATCAATCACACTTTTCACTCATAACCTGCTAGTAAATTTCACTAACAGTGAAAAAACAGCAATTAACAACAATTTTTTTACAACAAGAAATTATAGTATATACAGTTTTCCTCAAACAAAAAAAAGGCAAGCAGACATGTGATATGTATCTCTAACCCTTGAATACATTTTTACAACGACATTTTTAATGTATTGGACTAATTAGACTTAATAAATGTGGTTATTAGGTTATTTTAAATATTAAAATACAATGCAAAAATGCAATTTTGAACACAATGCATGTTTTAATTTGCTTTGGAAGTTAAAATTAGTCACTTCCAACTTCAAGGTTTGTGTGATGCCTTGGACAACGGGGGTCACCATCGGGATGAGAGATGATAATCATGATCAATTTTGCAGAATCATGGAATTTTCATGATCTACCAATAATGACAAAAATCTAGTTTTTTGAAAACCCCACACACAGCACTTTTCTTTATAATTTTCAGCTCTTCAAATCTAAAACAGCTCTTTTCCAGTGTATCTGAAGAATTCAAAAGTGTTGTGACTGACAAACAGCAATTTCATGTATACTCTGCTGTAAAACCTCACATTTCCGACCATATTCTCATTATGATGAAGGACTGGAGGCAAGTACCCATCGACACAACTATAAAACAGAACTACAAGCACAGCCAACTAATGTGACGTATATGAGTGAAGTTTGTATTGTGATCTCTTACATTTGTGCAGACAATGTATTCTGCTCACTGAAGCCAAGTGGATTGAGTATGCTGCTGCTGTTTTGGCACAGTCAATTTCATCTTGAGCACCACTGTGGACTACGGTTCATGTTAATAGCTTTCTACACTGTTAATTTCAGGAATGGCTGGGCAGACCCCATAGATCACTGCTGCTTGATGTGAGGGGTACACGATAACCTGCTCTCTCACCTGTAAATCACACCTTACTTTGTTTTACACTGCAGTAATTAAAAGCTATATTTACCCAGATAACAATACAAATGGCTCTGTTCCAAAACTACTACTAATTGAAACTGACCCTCATAAGCGAATGATAAGGACATCTGCATGGGAGATGTAATTAGCATGTTGCCATCCTAACAATATTAAAATGCACAAAATAATTATTGGGTAAAATAGTCTACTAAACATTCTTAAGTTATTTTTCTATACTGAATACATTTTATGCATATTTACACATCGCCATATTTGTCAAAATGCATTTTAGGAGTGCTTTCTCCACAAAGCATATGTGTGATGCTTCCTATTGGCTACAAGACAGTACCTTAGAAAGCAACATAATTATATTTGGAACAGCCTTCGTGTTGGGAGCTCACCTATGATACCTTAAAGGGGTCATCGGATGACCATTTTACACAAGTTGATATGATTCTTTAGGGTCTTAATGAAAAGTCTACAACATACTTTGGTTAAAATTTCTCAATGGTAGTGTAAAAAACACCTCCTTTACCCTGTCAAAATCAGCTCTGTTTTCAGCACGCCGTTTTTTTAGTCCATGTTGCTTTAAATGCTAGTGAGCTCAGCTGACTCCGCCCCTCTCTTCCCTGGAGTGACGAGCAGACCATAGATATGTGTAGATTCCCTATTCGACCCCTCCAGATACGTTGACACGTCAGCCATCTCGCATTCACCATAATAATCAATGAATATTCAAAGATATACAAGCGTAACTTGCTGTTGTAGACGCACACAGTCAATGCGCTCAATGATTCGCAGACCGTTCCAAAAGTGGCAGATGGCTTACGAATCACAGCCCATAGAAAAAGTCCATAATGAGGCATCTAGGTATATATCTATATATAACATAGACGCATATATAACATAGACACATTTATGTAGATCGGGGATCGGCGCATTCACTTCAAATCGAAAGTAACGTTAATCCTCTGCGTCTTCAGCGGCTAAGATGACGGGAGTAACTGACGACTGCTATATTCATTATTACATCCAACAACTAAACACTTCAATCGCTTAATTGGAGACATCTTGTCTTCCCCTGCACAGGAGGTGGACAGCTCTCAGCTCACTCATGGCGGGTCTAAGGTAAGACGGTAGTGTCAATCAACTATCGTTGGGGGGGGGTTGTACAGAACTCCGTCATTCTGACAGGAACCTCAGGACAGCCTGATTTGAGAAAGGGGATTTTAAAATAGGGATTTAAAAAAAGCACTGGGTGGATTTTTATCATTATATGATGGATGTGTACACTCACTTCCAACACACATTTATGTTGAAACAACTTGTAAAGTGAATTTTGCATCCGAAGACCCCTTTAATATCGTGTCGACAAAGGAGTCAGCGTCTTTAACAAGTCTGCAGCATTTGAATAGAGCAAACAGATGTCTTCGATAACTAGATTTCAGTACAGGATCGTGGAAAAGAATATATAATACTGAACAAGGCCACTTTCAATTAAATAAAACAACAGTTTGCATAGAGCATATGAAATCAAGGTTACTGGGAGAAATAACACAATTCTCTTAGTAGAATTATAAATATATAAAACTGCCATCTTAAGTCATTTAAAATGCATGACTAAACTCCTTCAAACTCCAGTTCAATGAATGGGCACACTGACAGATGAAATCAATAAATAGAAAGTGGCTTTTTAATGCACCTCATTGTTAAACACCGTTAAAAAAAAGCGGTTATAAATGTTAAACGGCATCAAAGCGTGACTGAAACTGCTAAAATCAGATCCCTTCACCCAAACCGTTTCAGTTCACGCTTACATAATATATTCTGATGTGAACTGAAAATGGTTTAAAATGCTATGTGACTCACGTCAAAGCTAGTAACCTAATGCAAAAGTAATGAACGTTTTACTTGAGAATAAAACAGATTTTCAACACATTTGGAAATACAATTGAGGAGTGTTAACCATCTGTCTGAATTTACCCTTGTTTCTCATGGGTGGAGTGGAACAAGTGATGGTTTTACACCCACACATGCACACACACCCACACACACACTTGTTTGCCATTTAAGCCATCTATTGTTGGGGTCACAACAGCTTGTATATCACTTAGACCTTCAAAGCAGGCTGACATTAATAGGCTCACCTTTTGACCTCAAAGTGAATGACCGAATTCCTGTCGTTGCACATAAAGAAAAGCATAAAGCCATTTGACGTGAAAGACAGCCGAGCTTTTGCAGCTAACAACATATATTTTCCCCTTGCTGAACTCTTTTACGAATTTGTAATCTTTCTCGTACACATCCGTGAAAGACCCCGGGCGATCTGATATTGCTCATCGCAGCAATTTAGAGAGCGCTGGCAAAACTCACAAATTAAAAATGCCACTCAAATATGGTTTTCACAGTCAATGGGATAATCAAAACACGCAAGGGGGGGAATATCACAAGATGTTCTTCTTCTCTCTCTTGATTGAACCACTTCAAACGAAATTCAAACATGATTCCTCCAGCCAGGAAAATAATCCTGATCTTTTACATGAACCACAGGATCATCTCTACACAAATCAGACAAGACTTTGTGATCAAAGAGCAGAACGCACAGAATCAGCTGTCGTGCTCTGAGGAAAGGGGACTCATGGGTAACAAGGCCAACCGGGTATTTGTTCCGTTCTGGTTAGTAAAATATTAAAGTCGACCTGAAATCAGAATTGACCCTATTTTTATGTCATCCTATTCACAATTTTTAACATTTCATCAGTGCACATTATTTCAAAGGAAAGGGAAATAAAGAAATTACTGTGCTTGTACTGTGATTTATAGAAATATAAAAAACACACTAGAAAATAAAATGTTGATTAAATCAGTTCTTGATCAGCAATTCAGCACTCACTGATGTGCTGAAACTTGCCATTTGTATTTGCATCAATCATAGAATTAATTTCATGAAAAAAAAATGCAGTGGCATCTATATTATACATATTTCATATATAAATTTCACTGATAAAACCACCTTTCATATTGTACATGCAGTAGCTGAAAGTGCTTTAGAAACAGGTGAAAAAGCATTTTTGGCATTCAGCCATTTTTCTACCCTGGATTAACTCGACTGATTGCGACACGCACTCACAAACCACTTTCCTGGGTATTTCACCTTGAACCAGCCCTCTTAGTAAAATTGATGTTTGTGGTGGGTTCAAATAATTAAGGTATAGATCAGAGCTCCTCCGTGAAGTACTCCTTAAACCGGGCCAAACCATGATGAATGCTTATTTCTGAAGCATTAAAAAGTTTTCCATTCCGTAAATAGAAAAAGTATTGCTAAAAAGGTATCACTGGGGGAAATGATGATTTACGAATCAATTATGGTTCGCCAAACAATGGAGGTTAGAAGAAAGTATCCATGTAGCATCTGTTTTACTCTAAAGGGAGAGCTGTAAGTCATGTAATCACTATCAAAAGGCACAGTCCGTCCCATTACTCTTCTCTTCCATCTTTTTGCGTTGTTGAATGAATTTTAGCCACAAAGAAGATTTAGATGTGTTTTTATACGAACAAGGCAAATTGCAGAACAGGCATGCTGTACCACAGCCCAGCATGTGTTGGTGAAATTCACCATACATGCTTTACAGCAGCATTTTTCTATCTTCCTGGAAGAAAACCATCATGTTAAAGTAGAAGAGCCCTATAAACAAAATAAAAGGGATAGTTCACCCAAAATTATTTACCCACCCTCATGTCATTCATAACCTGCAAGACTTGCATGTGGAACACAAAAGAACATATTTTGAAAATGTTGGCAACCAGTTTTCATGAACACTGACCATTATGTTTCCCATGCAAAAGAAAGCAAGTCACACATGTTCGGAAAGGCACGAGGGTCAGTAAATCATGACATAATCTCCATTTTTGGCTAAACAGTGCTTTTAAAAAAGACTTGCGAGTTCATAAAGAGTCAATCTATTGATTGATCTGGCCTAGTGCTGAGCCATTTCAGGCATTATCAATAGATCGGCACACCCGATGGATTCCTCGGGCCGCATTACAATCAACAGGATGCAAATTGCCCTATTAAATGATTAGTCTGGCGGGTTCCAACTTGGCAAAAAAGGGGGTGTGAATCTCAGAGCAGATAACATTATACATTACAACACTTCTGCCCATGCTTTTCAATGGAAGAGCCTTGGGTGTTGAATCACAGAATCCATTTAATTCATTAAACTACTCGACTTCAAAGCAGCGTTAAGCATTCAGCTGTACGTGTAGCTGCACGTGTTTGTGAACGCAGACGGAGGACAGCCCTGCCAGCTCTGACATGTACATGTGCACGTAGAGTTGATTTATGCTGAGTGATTGCTTTGCTTCAGAAGGAGAAACAATAACCAGATGTCTTCTAAGACCCCCATTCCAGCTGTTAATTGCATGGCAAGTGTCTAGTAAACACTGTGCAGAGGTGAACAAAGAGGGATGTGTTCAGTGCGCCCGGGTTGTGTATATCAATTAGATTTGCAAGGTGTCTTGTCAACAGGGCATGCTTGGGTTTGTTTGCTCAAGCATCTTGTCTGAACGGATCTTTGTGACTTTTTGTATGCTCCTATATTTTTTTTTGCCCTGGGATTTTATTCTGTATGACTTTGAAGTCTTAAATTATAGCCTGAGAATAAATTAATAGTTATGTGCATGTCATTAATGTCAAGAAGGTGAAATATGTTGCTCTGTTAAGTTAGCCGTCATTGTTAACGATGGGAAACGCAAGCCAGAGAATTATTTCTGAAGTCATCCCTTACCCACAGGAACAAATGCTCAAATTTGCTGACTCTTTTAATACTGTGTGCTACCATCGACAGTTTCGCTTGGGCACAATTCCAGATCTAGATCCTGTATCATCTTGCCATGCAAGTTTAGATCACATGACAAAAGTCTACAGGAACTGAATCTGAAAGCAGCCTTAGAGACACACAAACATTTGGCCACCGTGTGGTTCAAACAAGGCTGTTCTGTTTCTGGAGTCACGCCAAAGGCAACATGTTCAAGCTAAGATATTTGCAACTGTACAAGGTGCCATATATTACACAAAGCTTAGCGATAAAATCATCTCCTTATGGTAAGAGCTAGGAATTCAGTGAGCCTTGCAAATCTTTTAGCAAAGCATTCTATCACTACAAAGAGCAGCAACACACTGAGAAACAAAATATCATTGAAATGTTTGCTTTTGAATGTTTTAATCAAGTCTCCATCACTTAAGAGTGGAAAAACGAGATGATATGAGGAATAATCACCCAATGAAAGGAGGTTCAAGTGTTATCACATAAGCCTTTCACTCAGCTGACCCCAAACAGCTGGTTTGACTGGCTTAACTTCCTCTACAGAGCCACTGGGGGCAGGCCAGAGATGCGCTCTAAGACCAGCCAATACATCAGATGGTTTGTTTACAACATTAGAGGTCAGCAGTGCAGTATTGATTGGAAAATACACTCTCAAGAGCAGTTTATTAAAAGACACCTAACGCTGGGCCAACAGTAGTACTGTCAGAGACCCTGGGGAATGCACATGAATTGAATACTCTTGCTGATAAAGGAACAGGATGCTTTTTATAGGGGGACTGTCTATTTAAATCAGCTTATTGTGTCACTCCATGTGATGCATTTGTTTCACAGGAAGGAAGGTTCAGGTAGAGGGGATGAACGAGGGAGGGCAGCTTCTCTGATCTTCACAGAGGAGTCACACCCATATATCAATCACGCAAGTGCTTTAATCTGGCAGACAAGAGAAAGTTCACTAATTGCAAACCATACTTGACAACAACAATATCTGCTGCACCTTACAACATTATGAACTGTATTAATTGCCAACACTAGTTGGTTTACAAAAAATAACTAGAATGTTGAGTCATGAGACAAAAAAGATACGCAGCTAACATAAATGTTAAAATTATTTTTTTGTTTACAACTTGGCACAGAAAATTCTATTAAATGTTCCACTTGTGTTGGAACATGTTAAATTGGTTGCTTTTTTTCAGTGTGTTCACTTTATACACCAATGACGACAAATAAAGGTGATATGCAAATTATGTTTTCCCATAGTAATAGATGATTTATTAACAATATAAGAAATAATGATAAAACATTATGCCAGAGTTTATTTTTTTTATAGTTTACAGACACCAAGAGATGCATTCAATTCATTTTTGTATGAACTGCATTTCTTGAAGCATTAATGTTTTAAATAAATAAATAAACGTCAGTGCTGACCAATGATATATATTTTCATTTTTTTATTTATTTACTCAAACAGTAAACACCTGACACAAAATGTTTATGTAATAATAAAAGCAGCAGCTATTTCAATTTGTAACGCGAATGGTTCATCGCTTCGGGTTACTTGATCCGTCTCCATCCAAGACACATGATACCGTCAAACAAAGACTGATAATTAAATAAATAAATAACTTTTATCTGTAAACATGAATATCCTTTATTTCTTGAAAACTAATTTACTCATCTTTATGTTCCCTTATAGGCTCTTACCTGAGCTATCCAATAATTCACAACTAACAAGCAGCACATATATTCTAGCGCAGCATCACTATCGCCATCTGCCTGCATCTTATGCTCTCACGCGTTCACTTTGAGTTCATTTATCTTAATTATTGCAACACTGTATCATCAGATGGTTTAGTTTAACTTTACACAGTTATGAACCATGCACAGATCTGTTGGGTCTTTTTGAGACGCCTGATCTGACAGATAACAAAAGCGCATATTTGACTAACGAAACATCCTATAATGGAGCTCATGGACTTACCTGGAGCGTTTAACGCGACCAGCAGGACTATCCAAAAAGTCGCCAATATCGCCATCGTGCTTCACGCCTTGCGCCAAATATCCGATCTGATATCGCGATCTGCAAAGAGCGATCCGGTGATTCATGCAACTTCAACACAATCCACTTCTGTCCACCCTTCACTATACGACAGAGTCAACTGTTAATAAAACTGCATTCAGTGCAACGTCTGCAGAAGAGTTTAGTACAGCCAGGAATCTAGATCAAACCCAAAGCCCGAATATAAGATGCTCATCGACTCTCTCTGATTCTGCAGATGAAAAGTCCGCTCGACGAGGCGGAGAAGCAGCAGATAAGTTCAGAGATCCCGCATCCCAAGCGTTGAATCCAGTGCGGCTGTTCAACCCCCTCAAAACAGAAGCTTAATAACAGTGTCCTGAATAACGGGGCGTTTAATGCATCCGATCCGTTGGCTCCACAATACAAGTACGTATAATAAGATTCTTCTGTACTTTTTTGCGCAGTAGTAACCAGAATATGTCCCAGAAGTCGGTCCAGGTCTGTTCCCTCAATTTGGGAGTCTGGGGATTATCAGATTATTTTTTTGTAGGGTGCTGGAGATGTACCAACGGACGAGAAATCCGTTCCGAGTAATTTTTCCCCGAGAAAACGGACTGATTCTCCAGAATATGGTAACAATTCCGTGGTTTGGCGCACTTCGGGCACTGCTGCCACAACCTGAACTCTTCTAGTGTAGCTGATACAAGCGCGAGCAGAGATCCGAATCAGGGTGACGTCAGAAATGGGCGGGATTTACACTATCTTGAATCTATCCATTGTTGCCATGTCCGCTTATAATAAGCGGCTCTGTGCTTGTTTCAGCTTGTAAGTATGAGCAATGGTGGTCTACAGTATTTGTGGATTATTTCCAGAACACAAGCAGGTTTCTGAGGTTTGCTGGTACACAAATAGTAGCTGTCAAATATAATCACTGACTGTTTTAGCCACACTGTAGCCTATGTGATGTCTTTATTAAGCAACCTTAGTTTGTTTCCCCTGTTGTCACCTTTTTAAGGGTGTTCACACTGACAGTAACTTGAAGAGACCAAGCAATTTATGGACATCATTCATATTCAGTGAGAGTTGGCAATTTCCGCTAAAGCGAGTGACAGCAAGCACAACTGTATGTAAATAAGCAGCAACATGATGGACGAATAGACTATCAGTAAGAGTACAGTGGCCCACCGTCTGATACAGAATAGCATGGCAGAGCAGAAAGGACTACTAGAAACTAAATTAATCACTGTCATTTTGAACAGGGCTTTCCAGTCCCTCTCTTACAAATGCATATATTATTGTATGCAATACAATACATGAAATAAAATAAATAAACAGTTCTCAATGATCCATAATATTGGAGAGAGAAAGAGAGAGAGGAGGAAAAAAAACTGTGCACACTTGCTTAGTTTTATCGGCTCAAACTATGTGTTTTCACGATTGAGATCTGGCAACACTGATTTAGTCGCCATTGCGCAAAATTTACTCTGAGGGGAGGATTAAACCCGCAGACATGCTGAAAAATATATGCGTAAAGAGATCTTCTGCATGATAAACCGAAGATATCAACATGAAATTATCATTTGTGAGGTAAAATGTTGATTTTATCCCCCGACTGCCTATCTTCTATTTACTAGCCAAACAGTAAAGACTTGTCAACTTTAAGAGACTTTGCGGTTATAACGCTGAGGTTTGAAGTCAGCGCTTTGCTTCACTCTCCGTGTCAAGTAACATTTAATCTAACTTTATTATTTATTAACAGTCGTAACTCTTCCCATTTCATAAATCTATGTCAGGTTGGACAGTCAATGTGACAGAATATGGGGTGATTGAGGAGGTGGAAGTAGTAAAACACTTCCCTCTGCTGGTCACCGTCTCGTGATCCTCTGGGTAAACCGGACAGGGTTTGGGAGTTTAACGTTACCGAAAATCCTTCTCTTTACAGAACCACGGCATCAGTTTACCTCACATGAGGACAAGTAACTTCTCATTGAAATCAATCAATTCATTGTTGCCAGATCTCGCAAGAAAATGCACATCCTGGTCTGAAAGTATACCACAATAAGCACATAGTGCATTCTGATAAAAAAAATAAAAATAATAATAAAATAAATAAAACCTTAATATCAGAAATATCATTAATATTTATATATATATATATATATATATATATATATATATATATTTGTTTACATTTATTTTCCATAATTGTTTACTCAGATTTTTTTTTTTTTTCTTAAAATATTATTTTTATTTTCAGTTTTACATGGGAGTTTGCATCTCCAATATAGATAACATGTAAAATATATTAATATATCAAGGTCAGAGGCCAAGGTCAGATATTGAGCATTTATATCAGAATATTTATATACAAGAGCTGAGTATTTGTAGGGATCCTCTCTTCAGTATTTTTCTCCGACCTTTGACCCACTCACTCACTCACTGCCCCTGTCTGTTTTGCTGAGGATACCAGAAAAAAATAAGTCTTAATTTCTTATTTTCTGAAGTATTGTAGCATAAACTTAGGCTACATACAATGTGCATTAAATACTTTATTGGTGAAATAAGTGAAAATTCAATAAGATGCTGGAAAAATTAGAAACGTGAGGAAAGGAGAAACAAACTGCACAGTTTATAAAGACAATATGAGTGTGGTCAAAACAGCAGTTGTGGAAATTTGACAGAAAGATTTACATCTTATTGTGTTATAAGGGCCAAGATCCCAAAAAGATGACACTACTCTGGAAGTCCATAAGAAAAAAAGTAAGAAAAAATGCCCAAAGTGACTTATAAAAAGCAGGCATGGCAACACTGAAAGCTATCCAAACCACATAGCCTAGTGGTTGGCAAAATGACCAAAATCTTATATCACATTAAAAATAATGATTTGCCTTCATCGAGTTCCAAATAAAAAGAGAAAATAATCAAATAAAAGTCCATATATATATATTATACAGAGTCTAAATTATACAGATCGGACTCTAAATTCTCACGCCTCATTTGAAGCCACTGCAAAGTATCCGATACACATGTGAGTGCATGTGCATTGAATTATAAATGAATGCAGCAAGGTGTGACTCTTTAAAAAAAGACACATTTTTTGTTGTGCCTGACACATTTTAATAACAAGTTCTCCTTCATCTTGACCTGTTTGGGACCTATCCAGCTCTTTATTTTTTTATTATTCATTGTTTCTTTGTCACTATCATGTGTAAATAATGTAAAGCAGTGCTGCCCACTGATAGCTGCTCAAATATATCTACAGCAGTATAAATGATGCAGCAAAATATCTACCATCGCACGGTCTATATATCATCATACCACCCAGCCCTGCTGCCACAGTCACAATAATCTTAAAATGAAAAAGTGCTAGTAACAGATGCCATTTCTGCATTTATAAGTGCAGAAAATATGGTGACGATATTGAACTCCGTATTTAATTTAAATGCACGCACAAAATCCAGTTTCCCATGCACCGTGGGTGGGAGTTTCTCTCAACAATTTACAAATTGGAATGAATGATTTTATTCATCAAAACATCCATTCTGAAGTGTTGATGGAACAACACTGTTTAGTTTGTAGGATCTGGTGTTTGATGCATGGTGTTTTTTTACTCATAGAAGAAATTGAGAGCCCCAAAACAACCAGATCTTCATCTTTTGTCCAGGGAAACAGACAAACCTTTAAAAAAATAATAATCTGCAATGAATATGAACGATCCACTTCTTCCATTGCACCATTCGACCCATGAAACAAACACATGACTCGTAAAGTTTACCCATTGCATGAGAGTTCAACCCTTTACTGTTTGTTTCTACAATAAACAGACACTCCTTTCTCCTCCTATTTTCTTTGCCACAAATACAAATGTGCTAGTTTAGACACACACAAACATAGAGTTTAGCCATCCATTGTGTAGCTGCGTGAGGTTGTATGTACACACATCTCTAAACCTCACGCCCATGGGAGATGAAAAACAATCACAAATGCACAATATTTATTACAGTTTGTTCCACCACAATATCAGCAATCACAGCTGTGCACTGAACGATTTTCAGCAGCAGAATGGGATCACATGCACATTTGAGTTTCTTAAATCATTTAATGGGCACTGAACGGGCCACCTTGTCAATTTTGTGTGCATCGATGTATGTGTCAGAATTACAGAAGCTTTACACTCTGATGAACCTCATTTATTAGAATCAACACTAATGACCACGCTATTGGAAATTACTCAACTCATGACTGATTTAATGATTATGGAGTAAGGCTGTATGCAAATATGCATACTTCCCCGCTATATAGAGAAAAATGGTATGTAAAAAGATTAGTATGTACGAATTCACAGTTGGCGAAATAAATTATGACTTTCTACTCCCGGCAAGATTACAAAGTGTGCATCCATTGGACACTCTATCCCATGAGGCCATGGGAGAGGAGTTGATATCAGGTCACTATATAGAACATACATTTTTAATGGTCACTGAGTATTCAAAAGAATGCATTTTCGAAAAAAAAATGGGACTAGAACTCAGCAATGAATGACTGTGTTTTTTGCAAGATTGAGTTAATTGCATAGAATAATATTGATCATAATGCAAAAAAAATGCTTTTTGCTAACCATTTTATATTTAGAATGCAATGACAGTGTTTCATCCAACAAACAACCTAAAAGCACTGCAAGGATAATGCTGCAGACTTCACACACAGTGCTTCGAGTCATTTTGCGCGTCCCAAGAGCAGAATGATGTATGGTGTATCTGGACTGTGTCAGGATCTGAGCGATTTCCAGGAAGTTAGAGAATAAAAGAATGTGTTTCCACTTTGGATGTCACCATTAAATTGATTTCTCTGGGACACAGCAACAGTGTTAGGACGTGTTTATCATGACCAACAATGCTGTGTTGTAGATATGCAGCTCGGGCAGCAGCTGAAACCCAATACATATGACTGAATTTGTAATTGACATTCAATACAAACAATATGATATGCAGGATCAGAAGTCCAAACAGAGGAAACATGCCTGTCGTTGAGTAGAGCTGTGTTACATTCTTGTTCCTACATCTCTCACATTTCAAATGAGACAGCATTGCACTATTAATAAACGGATATTTACAAATAATATTAGGCCAAGTTCTATAATTGTAATAATATTTTAGAGTCAGTTTAACATGGCCATTTCTTGCATTTTTAACCAGCCCTGACTCACTGTTCATTTACAGGTACAAAAACATACTTTGGATAGATAATGAAATGTATAACAGGGACCTAAAATGTAAACATTACATATAGTTATACAAAAAATATAATATTTTACTAAATATGTTTGCATAGTTTTATACCATTTTATAGTTATGTTTTTGATCCCTTAACCCTACCCCCAATCCTAAACATATTGTATAACCACTTACAGTATATACTGTAGTATATTAAAAAAAAAGATATGTTCAATGACCATTTTCATATCTATATACCATTAAATAGATTGTTTAGAGCCATTAATACCACTCCTACATCTAGCCCTAACCATGTATATACAGAGAATATAATATATTGTGAATATAAAACAGACAATACAGCACAAGTATAATCCAAATAATTTATAGCAAAAATGCTAAAAAGCAGTGAAAGTAGTCCAAATGACTGAAGATTATTGAATAAAGTTTTGAATTTAAGTTTCTCACAAAATAATTGCATGCATTCTGAAGATTTGGATTACAGTGTACAAATAAATCGGATTACTTTTAAAATTATATAAAATAGATAATTTTATGTTGCATTTTCTGTCACAGCATATAAAGAAAACACATTTTCTACAGAAATGTTATTCATTTTAAGATTTTTAAGTGTAATCTTGTTTGAAATGTCCATTTAAGTAAATAAGTCAAATGTATTAAACAAATGCCATTGAAAACAATCTCACTGATCATAAATAAAATAGTATCAACTGATTAATTCTGTGAATTCAATCTTCAGAAATAAGGATTCTTAAATGTGTACATCCCAAAAAGTTATTTATACATAAATATGTAATGTTTTAGATGCTGTCAGTTGTACTTTCCCACCATTGGTCTGAATATCTCGCTGCTGCACAGTGCTGTATGCTATATCTTGTCTATCGGCATATTATCAATTTCCTCTTTGCTCCACAGTGTTTTCTTCACCGCGTAATAAAATGGACGTGTTCTGTGAGAACATGAGAGTTGGAAGCCCTGTGTTAATACATCAGTATGACATGTTTTATAGTCTATGCAAAAGTAAGTACATTTACATGAGATAGAAAGACATTTTATTAGTGAGATCACATTGTTTTGACCCATATAATTGAAAAGGCTCCCCCCCCTTTAAGGCTTTTAAGACCACGTAAACATCATTTTAGCATGTGAGTAACAGCACAGCCCATCCTTCAACAACAGCCTCTTTGCATCTGCATCACATCATAACAGGTTCACAAAACGGTCAATGCTAAAACGTGCTGGACAAACTGTCAATAGTATCTTCTTCTGCCGCTGGTGGTGTTTAGAAATAATACATAGAACATATTCCCTCATTATTACTTCACAGAAAGACTAAGAGGCTGAACTACATTACACTAGAAAAAAAATACTTTGTAATAAGTATAATTGACATAAGTGGAAGGTTATGGAGTTTTTTATTTAACATTAGAATCTGTTGAACATATCTCTCTCTCTCTCGCTCTCTCTCTCATGGTGTGATTAGTTTGTAGTTTGTAGATTATGTTTATAAATAAATAAAACTGATGTTTTATAATACGTTCACCATGAAGTAGTTTGTGTTTTGCAATGGGTTTGTGGAAGAAAAACAGCATTGGATCAGAATTGGAAACACAGAATTGGAAGAAAACCAGACTGAAAAACTGGAGGCTTGGTGAATCTCACACAATACAGTCAATAGGAAAAATGCACAGATAATCTACAGCAGCATTTTTTTAAAAACTGCTTATAGAATAAAAAAAAAATATATATATATAGCCTATATATATATATTGATGAGCACAACTTGCATTTACAAAGCACCACCTGCACAGTCTGATTCACATACAATTAACTATTATGAGCATCTTGAATGATTCATTCAAATAGACACAATCACATGTTACCAGTGCAGTTTTAAGCACCGTTCTCTTTGTTTTTCTACTGTCAGAACAATCAAATCTAGCATTATGCACCAACTGTTGACGTCAACATTCTGAAGACTTCTATATATGTTTATTCCTTCTCTCTGTGAAACACATTATTTTTTGTTTTAACAAACAGCAGGCAAGACATGCTTGTAGATGACTTGTTCAGTTGTTGTGCATCTGATGATCACTGTAATTTTCTTCAACAATAACTAGTTTGATGTCAGCGGGCTCTTACATGTACAATTGAATTATTTTGAAAAAAAAATAATTGAATTATTGAAAAAAAAAAAAGGCTTCTGAACTCAGACGTCACAGTGAAGATGTAAACACATGCTGTCCATTGTACAATTCTCACTGGATCCCACTGAAGCTTACCCATATTAAGATAACAGTATTAAGGAAACATGCCAACTGCTTATTAATTAAACTTGAATGTGTGTACAAGTACACAAAAACCATATTCCAACTTGGTCTGACTATTTAGCCATGACTGTAAGGCGAAGTCAGTGCCATCTGCCCGCTCAAACACCCACCATCTGAGATGCATTTGCCTTTCTGTCCGTGATATCACTTCATTGGGTGTTTATCAGTGCTGCAGCTCATGCAGCTCCCCGCCGATGGGACTCTGTAGGGGGGAAACTCACGCAACTGTCGGGTCAACGCTTTGACAATCCCCTGTGATTACAGGTGAGACAACAGACAGCACGGCAGCCCCGCTTTGTCAGCTAATACAGACCCACTGTCAGAAGCTTTGAGCACTCAGTTAAAAGTATAATAATATTTGACAAGTAACTACATTCAAAATAAATGCAAAGATTACTGCACAAGTTCTGCAGATTTTTTATTTGCATATCCAGAGATGCATTGAAAAAAAAAGAAAAAGGTGTAGGATTATTTTGGAACAATTTTCACTCAGAAATTGCTAGCAAATTTTACAAATAATTACAAAGAAATATGTAGCACACTGAATTAAACATGAAATGTTGAAGTAGAAAGATTGAAATAGTATTTTGTTGTAAACGTATTCTAGTAATATTTGTTTTATTACTTTGAAAATTATTTGTATTATATTATATTATTATTATTATTTTATTTACTGTCTACCATAACTTGTTAAATTCGGAGATTGTCCCGATATATTGAAACCACTGGAAATCTACAGATGGCCTATTTATTTATACCCAGAATTTATTTTCTTAAAAAAAAAAAAACTTTTTGAAACCAATCCACTCCAAATTTACTCTCATATCTGATACATGCAAAAATTTAGTGACACTAAATGTTAAATTTGTTTAAGTTTTCCTGATTATGTTCTTTTCTTCATTACTTGGTCATTGTTCCCTGAGCCTTGAATTGCCAGTACCCTCCAAAGCCTGAGACTGTCAAAGAAAGCTGAGCTCCATGGCCCTTCAGGCATGTCGTGCATAAAGCGTTAGGGCCCTCTAGCACATGCTGACCTAGGGCACCCTGGCCCTGAAGCGCATACTTCAAAAACTGGGCCCTTAAAATGAGGGCTCTCAAAGAGTAAAGGGTGAGCTAAAAACCAGGCCCCTCCACACAAAATGTTCTAGGTTAATGCAACTTAAGATTGTAAAAATAGTAATGCATGTACTGTACATTTGAAGCATCAGTCAGGACATTCATGTATCTGGCAATATCTTGAAGTAGGAATGAAGCAGTTAGTCAAGTAATCATTTAGTAAAGCACTTCCACTACAATCAACAATTATATAACAAACACGACAAATGTAAACATTCCAATAAAAAAAAAAAAAGTCCTGTCATATATTTTGTTACTACTTTTCTGCCATCTTGCTGTGCTGTAACTTGTGACGTCACTGGGTTAGTAGTCTTGTCATTCACATTCAATATTAACAGTTTGTGCTTGTTAGACAAGGTAAGGCAGTCAAGTTTATTTGTACAGAGCCCTGGACACAAAATATATACTGTATGTGTGTGTATTTATATATACATAATAAATATACACAGTATACACACGTATTATGTAAATAAAAACTTTTATTTTGGATGCGATTAATCGTGATTAATCGTTTGACAGCACTAATATTTATTGCTTCCATGTCATGTGTGGGGCTCCGTAGTACAGCACATGCTTTCCATGTTCTTTGTATTGTTTCTATTTTAATGTACTTTTAAATTTTGAATCACATTAAATGTATAATTTGTTCATTGTAAATTATTTGCACAAATGAAATGAATGAATAAAAAGTTGTTTTTAAAGCAAAGGACAAAAGAGTCAACATTTCTGTTAAAGTTTTTTGGAGGAAGACATTGAGGAGAAGACCTTTGAGTCTGGTTATTTAGTTGTTCGCAACACCAACAGAATTGCATCTTAAGTTGCTCTGTCTGTTTTCAGTGAAGCCAACCAATCCTGTTACATCGACAACTCCAACTCCAACATGTATGCTAGCTAGATGGATAGGTAGAAATTCTGAAAATACATTTGTCATATCTGTTTTAACAAGTTTTAGAAAAATTGTATTTTAAGCTAAGCTGGTTTTCTAATATATTGGGCATTACCAGTGCCAAAAACATGCACATTTAATTTTCATTTAAATGCCATTTTTTTTAGTTTAGCAAGAAGTGATTAAACTAGGCCACAGAGCACTGAGTACCCTTAGACCCTAGACTGGATATCAAAAAGTTACATTTAAGGGCCCAATATACTCCCTGTGAAATTCTTATTCATTCTTCATTTAGGGGTAAAAGGAAATTAGAAATACCTGAGCAGCTGTATACTGTTAGCAAATATCCCGTGATTCGTAGAAGAATTCCATATCAAAGAAAGTGTAGCCTATAGCACACCTAGTGGTAGTTTGAAGGTCAAAATGGAGCAAACATTTTCGGAAAATTCACTTTGGCAAGCTGTTTCAAACTCTTGAAACTAACCCCAAATGAACTTCGCTTTGGCCTGATTTTGTTCAAAATGACATCACAGCAATTCAGTATTACATTTTTCTTGAAGTGTATCACTTGACAAGCTTCAAAGATGAGCACCTAAGCCCAGAGATCACGGTTCTGCATGGCCCTTGAACACACATCTTTGGAGACCGTTCATGCAATCACAGTGAACAATAGGACCACCCATCTACATGGCAGTAGACCAATTAAAAACATAAATCCATCTGTCAAAATACCTGTACGCACTCCTAAAATTCAAATACAGTACATGGATACTATGTGGCGCATGTTTTTGTGTTTGGTCTGGGTTTATATTTTGTTCAGTTCAAAATAACTGCCTCCGATTAATTAATTTTGGCTTTGTTCTTGTAAAGCCCAATCTGTTTCTGCAGCTCACAAACACTCCGACATCCTGCTGTACACATGAATATTAATGAAAATGCAAAAAAAAAAAAAAAAAAACTGATTGAGAAGCAAGGGCCCTTTACAAGGCCAGTAATTCTGTGTGAAACCTGTTTGCTTAGACATCTTTATGAGACTAGAATGGTCAAAGCCCAGAATGACCAATTTAAAATCCAACCCGGACTTTACCTTTAGGCTGAACTTTAATTTCCTTATTTCAAAAGGATGCATCGTTAACATTCTATTCTGTCACCATTCATTGGCTACTACTTATGTTTCATAATTAATGTATCAGCTGTGTTATCTATCACCATTATGTTATTTTAGAGATTGAAGAATACCGCATCTTGAAATGAGAGGATGACCAAGCAGGTTGCAATGGGTAACTGTAACTGTTTCTTCTAATTGCAACTTTATTTGTCTTAATTGTGACATTATATCACACAATATGAATTGATTTGTTATTTTAAGTTTTTTTCTGTTAATTAACTTTTTTTTCTTTAAAATTTCATTCACATTAGCGAAATTTCACAGGTAAAATGGTCCATCGTCTGTTGTCAAATAACAATATTATATAGCCTCTAATTCACATGTACCCTAAAAAAAGCACTTCTCCAAAAAAAATAAAAAAAATAAAAGGACACAATTCTGCACAATGGAATGGACAGCATACTGAATACAGTTGACAAAGAGAGCTAAACAGAAACTGAAATACAAAAGGACCTCAGTGCTTTATATTTCTGTATTGCAGAATTACAACTACCTTGGAAAAGTACTGATTAATTTTCTTTCTTTTTAAACTACATTCATCCATCCATCCATTTTCCATACCACTATCTTCTCCAGGGTTGCAGTGGGCTTGAGCCTATTTTTAAACTGCATTTATAATAATAATAAATATGCTAATTAGAAAAGCTTGAATACTATTAATTTTTTATTTAATAATACTAGTTTGGATAAGAGTTTAACAGAAGTCTTCAGAAGTCTGACAGTGTTAGCTCAAGAGACAGCCTTAAATCATCATATGGTGAATTACTGATCATGGCTGGACATGGATAAACGAGCCATTAGGGAATCAGCTGGGATAAAGCTCATCCCTTTCCATGTGTGTTAAAAAGTGAGCACATTATCATGCATGAACATTTTTTTTTTTTTTTTACATTTACTAGCAACTTCTGGGTGAAAATTGTTTCAAAGTAAATCCTACACCTATTTTTTTATTATTGTTACAGTGTTTACATGGCAAATTCTACATATATGCTGCATATATTATCATATTTTGCCCTAGTAATCGCTGAGGGGCTGCCCAGCTTATGTTAATACTGTTCACAAACTGCCTTACAGTCTTTAGATTTATTGCTCCAAAATGTATTACCTCCTTCTGACCTTGCTGGTCCATTAAAGCGAGCGCTATCAAAGATGAATACACTGATAATCTGATGAGTACGTATTGCTGCAGAGAGGAGACCAGAGCTCCATCAGGAGGAGCACAACACAGAACTCGTAATGCTCATTGCTCAGATTAAAGAAGGCTGGTGTGTTAATGCTCCAAACGTCCCTGGAGCCCTGTGTTGTTAACACTAATCACAGTTGTTGATGTGGATGTTCACAGGGATAACTCACACCGTAAGCATGAAAATGTACAGATGTGATACTGTGTCTGCTGTGGATTTGATATCACAGGGTTTATGTTCTTTAACAATGTTAGTGGAGAGAAAACAGCAAATGTGAAAATAAGAAACATCCACATTTTTGCTTATTTATTTAGATTTATATATAAAAAAACTTCCACCATCTTGCAAATCCAGAAATCCACATCTGTACTCTCATTTTCAGTTGCCATTTAAATTTTTATAAACAGATTATTAGCCAGCTGAACTGATTTGAAGCAGTGAATTAAGCTGTGCTAATTTTAAATAACAAGCCAGAAAAAAACTCAGAGTTCCCTTGTGAAAGCACAAGTAAACTTTACTTTTAAAAAAAGTACTTATTATGGAAATAAAATACTTTAAAAGAATATACTTGAGTGCAAACTGGATGTATTGTTTTCAGACTCTTAAATTAATGTTATTTACAGTTAGATGAAAATGTATTATAGTTTATATGTGTACATGTTTTAAATGAAGTTAGTTGAGCTTAGTTCAGTTTTTTTTTCTTTCTTTTTTTCACCCACTTAAGTAGGATTTAAGTAATTTTTTATAAGTAATTTCATAATTACTTCTTGTCTTTGAAATAGTTAAAGTGTACCGCTGAATATACTGACATTTATGGTAAACTAAAATATATCTTAATGTCATTTCTACTGAAACTTGTCATGAAACAGTCATGAAAGTGTACTCTTTCAATATATTGGCATTTTATTTAATATCATATTAACTGCAAGTACAGTATGTTTTTTTAATAGTACACTAAAGTGCACATTTAATACAATTAAGCCCATTTCTTTTTACGAGTTGCTCTTTACCGAAAGACTGAGCACTTTGAAAGTTAGTAATACCATCCAACATACAACCAAAAGTTCTACAGTAACATCAACTCATATATTTTCATATATTTCATATATTTGTGGACACCCAGAGAACTAGAACGATCACCTCATCCTCTCTTTTTCACTTCACATGACCATATAATTCAGACTGTGTCGTTCAGAGAGCATCTGTGCACAGAGTGTATCATTTAGACCAACTGACAGACCATCAATCATGCCATTTTCACATATACAACAAACAGGACAAGCTATGTGCCACTGGCCACCCGGTTAGTCGCTTTACAGCGCACACATTCCTCGCAGTGAGTCCTTTGAAGCTTCAGTCTCAAATTAAAGATTTACAGATACGCCACACGTCCGTTGTTGCCCAGCCATTCTCCTCAGCCCATATCAGTCCTTCAACTTCACAGACCTCTCCAAGTAAAAGCTTTCTAAAAGTAAGGAGAGAGAAAGAACCCGAAAATTACCAAAAGAGCACCAAAGACTTGAACTACACAACAGTGCACTTTGTCCACCCTGTGATTACAGACCATGTGTCGACCGTAGTGATGTTAGGAATTAACATAGAGGGCCCTGCTGTGAAATGAAACGCCCTATACAAAGCTCAAGTGTCACAACGTTACTCGAGCGAGCCTTGGCCCACAATGAAGAAACTCTGTGGTGCAAAGCATTATGGGAGATAATGCTACAGCGTAAGTCATTCGTGCACATAAAATAGCCAGTTTGATCCACTTACCCTGTAGAGCTAAAGATGTGTAAATAGGAGGTTTGAATAACAAAACCCATTCCAAAAGATGCTTAGAAAGACTGTTCTTCGATAAAGAGTTGTTGTGTTCTTCTAGTTTTTATTTCATCAATATATTATAATGTAACACAATAAATATTTTTGTGATATTTGTAATAATATTCATAACATTTATAATAATACTACTATTTATTTATTTAGTTAGTTAGTTAGTAGTATAGTAGTAGTAGTAGTGAGGCAACAGTGCTATCTACTGAGCCACTGCCCATAATAGAATAGAATAGAATAGAATAGAATAGAATATTTTGTCATTAGTATTCATTAGTATTTTCATTATTTTTTATTTTTGACAGAGTAGATACCATATTATTTAAATATGTAAAAAATAGTAAAATTTAGTAATATAAATACATTTGACATTATACGGAAATTATGACTTTGTAAAGTATATTTAAAAAGTACATTTAAAGTGTATTTCTGAAAAACACAAAACTATGAGTTAAAAAAGCAAGATTTTTTTTAAGCCAAAGTGAACAAATTTAGCAAAAACATCCCAGTTGATACCATAAAGTATCTTAAATAATTATTTAATATCAGTAAATTTAAGCTGCAGCTGAAGCCCGGTTTGACTTCTGAGTTGGAACCAATCGCCCGAACAGCATTTATTAACAGCTAGCTAGCTGAGATTCAGGGTTATCTTTGAAGTGTGTCTCTCTCTGCTGTTTCAAACCTCAGGAGAAGCCTATTAGATGTCACAGAGTATGTGTTCTTGGCATGAAAGTGCATGGAGCAAAATTGCTTCTGCAGTGAGCAAATAGATAGACTCCCAGTTCAATGACAGTTCAACAGACCTGGTGCAAATGGAGAGAGAAAGTGACCAAGAGGGTGTCACATGCTTCCTAGCTATGAACAGACGTGTGGAGCGAACAGTCTGGGCTCTACGATGTTCACAAACAGGCAAATTGAGCCGCACAGAAGTTAATTACATTTGTGTGTTTTTTTAATACGGTGTGCTTCCAGCCAGTAGTCAAAGCTGTTTGTAGATAGACATATTTTGCGGACACTGGTGCAAAATAATTGTATAATTGACTTTCGTGTATCGCTTCCTTATTCTTTAGCAAACCAGCAAGCCAATCATGAAACTATTTAGCAACACAGTTTGAAATTGCCAGCAGGCAATACTTGATATAACAGCTAAGTGAGAAATCGAGAGCTTTGACGGCAATGAGGTAAATTCATTACCTAACTGAAACAACATTGTCTCGATCACAGAGCTGAGTCTGTCAGAAGCCTCAGGTGTTAATTGTTTTCATCACAGGTTTTGATAGTGGTAATCTGTTTCAGTTCCAGCCCTGTTCCTGAGGACACTGCAGTGGTTTGAGAGAGACGACATGATTTATGTGGCGCTCTTATCTTCTGCTTTTGTTCCTCTATTAGGCAAGAGCCTCCAGCAGGGAAAAGAGTATCTGTTAAAATACTGTGGGCATGTCACATCACTGTCACCATTCTCTCCTGGACACCCGCCATTGATCTTTAGAGCCTTTGTGAGGTAAATGACTGATATACAGCGCTGAAGAAATAATGGTGAAGTGATTGCCTTGATTACGACTGAGGTTTGTAATTAATATTGATGCGTGCCCTCCGCCAGCCTGTTCTCGTGCTTCAGTCGTACTTACAAGCATGAAAAATATGTGTGCAAAAAATTGTAAACAAAATAAGGGCCTTACTTTTCCTCCTTTTCAAATAGGAGTGTACAACAAGAAGGAATGTCAACCTTTTTCACAAAATCGATTTGATATGAGGGCGCAATTATGAGCAATGAAGTCTCAATTGCAAGATATAGTTGAAATATAAAGTGACAATCATGAGAAACAAAGTCATATAAAAAGTCGCAATTACAAGAAATAACCATAATTACAAGAAACGGTCACACTGCGAGATATAGTCATAGTGTGAGATACACATTAGCATTCTAACAAAAAAATCCCCATTCAAGAAACAAAGTCGCAAATAGCAAGATACAAAATCATATACTGTAGTTGTGATATTATAACTGCAATTACAAGAACAAAGTCAGTGTGCAAGATATAAATCACAATTATGAAAAATAAAGTCGCAAATGCGATATTTGAAGTTAGAATTGCGAGACAAAGTCACGTTGTGAGATACAAAGTAGCATTCTGAGAAACAGTCTTCATTTGAGAAACAAAGTCACAATAGCAACATATGAAGTTGCAGTGAGTGCTATAAAGTAACAACTATAAGAAATAACCACAATTACAGGAAACAAAGTTACAGTGCGAGAAAATAAAGGCTTTGTTTGAAATAGAATGTCACATTTACGTAAAATAAAAATTGCAAATCCAAGATATACAGTTAGAATTGCATTGTGTCACATTGTGAGATACAAATTAGCTTTCTAAAATTAGTTCCCATTTAAAAATCTAAGTTGCAATAGCAAGATATAAAGTTGGATTATGATATAAAGTGTCAATTACAAGAAATAATCACAATTACATAGTCACACTATAAATATAAAGAGATTATGAAAATTAAAGTTGCACATGCAACATTTTACAGTTGTGAGATAAAAAGTAGAAACTAAGTCACAAAATCAAGATATAGTCTCAATCATTGTCAATTACAAGAAATACAATTACAAAAATCAAAACGCAATTACAAAAACACAAAATCACACTGCAAAATATAAAAGCAGTGTGTGAGATATAGTCACGATTACTAAAAATAATGTCACAATACTGTAACAAGATATAAAGTTGCATTGCGTGATATGAAGTCACAATTAAGAGAAATAACCACAATTACAAGAAACACTGCAAGACATAAAGGCATAGTGTGAGACATAGTCACAATTATGAAAAATAAGGTAGCAAATGCAAGATATGAAGCCGCACTGCGTGATATAAAGTCACAATTACAAAAAGTAAGTTGCAATAGAAAAATAGAGAAATATGGTCACTCATAGCGGAAACAAATCATATGTTTTAGCAATGGTGAATGATAATGTCATTTTTATAAAATAATAAGAAACTCAAACTGAAACAGTATACATCTGTGTTAAGAATATTCTAGTGATCATCTCTGATGAATTACAAAGTGGAAATGTTGCTATTTTAATAACTAATGGCAGGTAATGTTGTAGGACGTTTTGTCCCATGTCTCAGGAGTCAGTGAAATGATTTATCATTGAATGCGAATGCGAGGCAAGCATCTGAATTTCAATGAGCTCTTCAACATATCTTACAGCAGGGGTCTGTCTCAGAGCAGCAGTGTCACCGTGATCTAATGACACAAATGTGCTAGATTTACTCCATATTAATAAGCATTCTGTCCACCTCAGCATCCCAGATTTCCCCAACAACAGCTGTTTCCACTGATAACAGCAATTCAGACATCAGATTACGTGAGAAGATGAACTATGACTCTTGTTCTGAAAATCCTAGTCAACAGTTCCCCTTATTGTGTAGATCACCATCCTCCTCCATGCAGAGTAAGTACGTTTCTTGTGTTTCTTGTATGTTTTCTGGTGTTTGAGTGGCCCATGCCACTCACTGTGACTTTGAACAATGGCTTCTAGACATGGCGGGAGGTTATCAGTTCTCGACCCCAGCTTTAAAACCTTCCTTGTGTAGTTATTAAGGAATAAGATATTTCCTCCTGGCCCACAACAGTATTTGAAGTGACAAGCAAAGAAGGAAGCAAATCTATAAATAACACGACAAGCATCTGTTTATGGAGATAAGGCAGCTATTGCATGACATTGATTAAGGTCTGTCTTTCCTCAGCACTCTGAATCTGCTGATTTAACCACTACAGATGAAGAAATTCCAAGATATTGGCTGGCATGTTTATGTATTATCCTCCTTCCCAAGATGAAGTGAAATGAACTATCATAGCATAAACCTTGATGTTTGGATGCAAAGTCATGGTGTTTTGGTCATGAACAAATCACTGTTCATTCTTAATTATTTACTGACAGTAAAGTGAACTTACTGAATGAATATGGCCCTACAATGATTTTTTTTTTTTTTAAATCGAATTGCCAACAAGGAATTGTTATAGGACAACTCTACTGGAGCGCAACCGATTAACTTTAACTAAATTTTAAAACATGCATCCCTAAAAAACAAATGCAGAAAATGTAGATTTTTTACAACAGTTCAGTAAATAGTAAGTTATGTTATATTTCAGACAGGCTATAATGTTGTCTGTTTTTGCTCAATTTCGCCAATGAAAATAATACCTTTAGAGCCACAGCAGAACTGTTGTGCATCTCCAAGCTACACAGCGCTGTTTCGTTTCTGAATGAATCTGCATTTTTAACTAATCGTGTGAACCAATGATTCAGTGGCCCATTCATAAAGAGAGCCATTTATGTCATTCCTGAATGAATCAGCAGTTTGAACAAATTGAATGAATGAATGACTAACTGACTTACTCCTAAAGACAGTTACCTACTGGCAGTGTTACTTTCTTATTTAGAGTATAATTCCATTAAAATGCATGCATACATACATACATACATAAATCATTTACTAACCCTCAAACCTGTATCACTTACTTTCTTTTATGGAACATAAAACAAAATGATGTTGATAACCAGAAGAAATTATAATATAATATAAAATATAACATAAAATGCTTGGCAACTATTTTTTATACACAGTCCCCCCATTTTAGTGGCTCAAGTGTAATTGGACAAATAAATTTAATCATAAATAAAATATTCATTTTTAATATTTTGTTGAGAATTCTTTGCAGGCAATGACTGCCTTAAGTCTGGAACTCGTGGACATCACCAGAGACTGGGTTTCCTCCTTTGTGATGCTTTGCCAGGCCTTTACTGCAGCTGACTTCAGTTGTTGTTTGTTTGTGGGTCTTTCTGCCTTTAGTTTTGTCTTCAGAAAGTGAAATGCATGCTCAATTGAGTTGAGATCAGGAGATTGCCTTAGCCATTGCAGAATATTCCACGTTTTTACCTTCAAAAACCCCTGGGTTGCTTTTGCTGTATGTTTTGCATCATTATCCATTTATATTATGAAGCACCTTTGCTGCAAACGGACTTTGCTGCATTTGGCTGAATCTGGGCAGACAGTATATGCCTATTCACTTCAGAATTCTTCCGGCTGCTTATGTCCTCTGTCATGCCGTCAAAAAACACCAGTAACCCAGTGCCACTGGAAGCCATGCATGCTCATGCCATCACACTGCTCCACCATGTTTCACAGATGATGTTGTATGCTTTGGATCATGAGCTGTCCCATATATATATATATATATATATATATATATATATATGTGTGTGTGTGTGTGTGTGTGTGTGTGTGTGTGTGTGTGTATTTTAATTTTTTTATAGTTTTTAACACAATAATGGCAAAAACTTAGATTAATTAATCGGCATATCATAAAATTATTGTTACATGTAAATTATATGGAGAGATTGAAAATTTTGATTGATTGAAAAAATACCAGATCTGCAAAAATATATTGGGTGGAAAAATGCAATGCAATGAAAATGCATTTAAGTGGACCCAACTGAAGTATTCCTCGGAGTTGAAGCCGGAGGACAGGCTGAAAAGAGTAACTGTGCTATGAATGAGGTTAACTCACTTACTTTTTCTGCTAAAGGAGGTTGAATCTGTTCAGTCAAATCTGCTTGATACTTCAGACAATAGTCTTTCACCATGGGTATAAAGGAAAATTCCTCAGCCCCCGTTTTAACTTTGGTTCTTTGGTGGAGCTGGCATGGCAGCGGATCTGTATATACTGTTCTCAGGGTCAGGGCCGAGCGCTAGTCCTCTCTCAGGCTGCCAGAACAGATGACATCTTGATGCTCTTGTCTTCAAAAGAGAAAAAGCGAAAGTGAGACAGAAACAAGAAAATGGAAATCTTGGCTCTATCAAACAAGCTTTCAAAAGCCATTTCAGGCGAGAACATTGTCATTTTTGCAGCACAGGGCTCAATAAACACTGGCAGGTGCTTGCTGGCATGGGTGAAGAGTTAATCATAGCCAAACACTATCCAGATGAACACTGTCAATACAGACGACTGTGATGGAAATAAATTGCACTTGTGATTGTGGCAGGCCTTTCAACTGTTTATGTAAGTTTCATGGAGAGTTGCTCTTAAACAGCGATTTGCATTTCGTATATGCTTTTATCTATTGTCTTCCCACAATACTGTCGGTTTTGAATAAAAAAAAATCATATCTGCTATTATCAGCTACAATGCTTCATCTTTGTACAGTATATGGAGCCTATTTATCATTTATTTGCATCATATCATTACCTTTTTCGATAATGCTTTACAATAAGGTTGTATTAGATAATATTGGTTAATGCATTACTTAACATGAACTATGAACAACACATCTGTTCACCATTACATAATCTTTATTAATGTTAACTTGTATTAATCCATTAGCTAATGCTATTGGCAAACTTAATTCTAAAGTGGAAACCATCTGAATATCAAATTATATCTTATTTATGTTTGTAGACTGTTTATTAACATGACTTACCACTAACAAAGTGGTTTTGCGTCATGGCCGCATCACCTCCTAGGGTGTGCATTAACTTCTAATAATACAATGGTCCGTCAATTTTTCCTTACATAATTCATACGTACAAGAAATTAATAAAAAGACAATTGGAAATTAATCTCTGTGCAACTGTAGTGAATGTTGTTTTTTATTTAAAATATGCAAGAATGAAGAATCTTAAGTACAAAGCAAAATTCCCTTAATATATACTGTTACCTATTTTCTTTCTTTAAAAAATATTTTTATATTATTTATTTGCAGCAAATAAATAAATAAATAAATACATTTCACATCACATTTCATAAAAAAAATATTAATTTCATTATTTATTTATTTAAAATTTGCAGCCTCATTTCAATAATTCTGACTCTTTTTTTTCAGGCTTGGAAGGACATTTTGTGCTCTTATTTCAAAGGACGGAAAATTTGATTGCTCATAGATATGATTCCTTCAATACCATTTGTATGTGTTTTTTTATTATTATTTTTTATAAACAAATCAGTGAATATTTGTTGAAGTCTCTATTGGACATGCACATTCCCAGCAGCATGTGTGATACTACAAGACTTCATAAAACAGGCTTAACCTCAGAACCAGACCTCTAATCAGCCTACCACGCTTATGGAGCAAAGACTGCGAACAGAAGCACGGAAACACCAGTCCGATAATAGGACTTACATCTGGAAGAAAAGGAAAGAGGATGGTGATTTTTCTCAATCCGCTTAAAGGAAAGAGTAAAGCTCATTTTCCTTATCTCAGCTCAGAAAAGCAGAGAATCGATACTATGCATATTTTTGTCATTTTATCCACTCTTTTTTCAACATTCATTCTAAATGTATTACATTTTGCACAAATTCAGTTCACTGATTCCATATGCATATAAGTGCACTATTTCAATATTGGGTCTTCTCTGTTTCTTTATATGCAGAAGAACATCCATTACACGGTTGTGTCACATCGTTGGGTGTCCTGATCCAGTATGCTGCAGTTTACAGTGCTGGATTCACTCACTATAATGCTCAAAATGCACTATTGCCCCTGTTCTGCTGGTTAAAAGGACATAAGGGAACACCAGGGATAGGTTCACATGGGCTATATCTCAACAACTGTAAGGTTTTCAACAAAATGTTCAATGTTTTGTAGGATTTCAAACACCTGGTAAAAAAAAATGTTTAAGTCAGGGCAAGTTATCACAATTATTTATTATACTCCTACTATTCACTATACTTGCACTTACTTTTCTTGGTTGTTGCTGTTTTAGCTGTATTTGTTGTGATTCAATAAAAATGATAAAAACAACATTTTAAACTGATATTATATTATTATTTTTTGTTTTCTACTCTTTATGAATAGTTTTTACAGTTGATTCTGTACATGGTGATATCGGGACCACATTTACTCCTTCATTTTAAGTAAAAGTTACATGTGCTGTTGCTGTTAAAGTTGTATATTTGTTGCAGTTCAATAATAAGGATTAATTCCCACAACCGAATTTATAGTACTTGATCAAATAAAATTAGCTTTCTTGTTTTATTTAAAACATAGCCATAATTCAACTAAAATAAAATGAGGGAACAAATTAGTACAACATGGCGACTTAACATTTAACTAAAACGACAGAACATCATTAAATCATTTTTTTTGCAAGGAAATGTTCAAAACCTCTTCAAATGTGTTTGTACAGAAATTAACTGTACTGTATTAATAATGTGCCCTAGTATCTTCAACTCCTTGATTTAAGGCTTGATTTACTAAACAGGGCTAATCAGCGTGAGAGTGTGATCCCATAAAAGTGTCGAAAGAAGTGGAAAGTTCTGTGGATGATCTACTGACAATATGCAAATGAACAAACACAGACACAACATCTAATTTCCACAATGACCAACACAATCTACCAAGAGCGGGCAAATGAGCACAGGGTCAAACAAGCAGAGCAGATGATAATCTACTAAGAACTCAGGTGCAAAATGGTTTAAGACATGCTTTTTTAGGGGGCGTTAAATAATGCCGCAAATACTAGTAAACTGACTACCGCAAACTTTATTAAATCACATTCCACGATTTATTTAATTACTCTCCACCCATAAATTATGTGGGAAACTTCTACAAGTGCATATGTGTCCACGCCTTTTCATCACTAATGTTGCACTGTGTGTTTTCAGTATATACTGACAGTTGTTTTTTTTAATGCCAAAACAGGGTTTGCACAATTGTCCCAAGCTGTTAGTAAATCTGACCCTCAGAATTAAATTCATCTGAGTAAAAGCAACTTGTATGACTCACTACATTGCCATATCACAGGCCCTGTGGGTTAATGAAGCAGATGTTAGCAAGAAGAGAAATAGGATTTTCTAGAATCTAATTGATCCGGTGAAAAATGTATTTACAGGGATTTTGTAGATGAGTTTAAAACTGTTGGCTTGTTTATGAAGATGTGTGAGCAATCAAAGGCCTATTGGAAATAAGTCTTATATAAACTGACTGCATTCATCCGACTCAATCCTGAACTATAATGTCTTTAAGTAATTTGAAGTGAAGTGTCTATAAGTACTCAACACAATTTATGATAGGAAAAATAGCTTAAAGAGAAATAGTCTATGCATTTTCATTGATCCAATAGCTTTTTTTCAGTAATTAAGTAAATTACATGAGAGCGCTGAAAGTTTGTACAATGAGCTATAGATCACACTATTAGTGCCAATTTTCTGTATTCATTACTGAGCTGCACCAGTGTAATAGAAGCTCTTATTACACTATTTATGTCCACCAATTTGTGACTGCAATTGAAAAAGCTATAAACATAGTTTTAGGGATTCAGTGACTTTGCCTAGCTGTTTCTTATGGTACAGACTTTTTCAGTCCCATTATGACTTATATAGAAATACATGGCAGCCTTCTTGCTCTTAAAAAGACCACACACATATCCAGTCTTCAAGTCGTGAGCTTATGCAAAAACTTTTTGCAAGGTCTCTAGGTTTCTTTGCCAGTTGAGTGACAACAATCTGTATGACTCATTCTCATTTGACAGTTGTATTTCGGAGTACAAAAACATTCTTTACATGGATTTTGGAGAACAGATATGCAGTTGTTAAATTATTGAGTGAGTTGTACAAGTAGCTAACAGCATTATGTGTTGTATGCAAATGTATTACGCATACTCTAACCAAAACATCACCCTAACGGTGTGTTCAAAATGACAGTAATTTGCAGCAACAAAGTGATAAAGCGTATGCAAAAAAAAAAAAGTTATTACATTTCAATAAGTATTTGAGGTGACGTGAAGAACAGAGAACGTTGAGAAGAGTTCAACTTTATGCAAATGAGCAATGGTGCAATGCGGCGACAGCCAATGGGAATGCAGACAGACAGCTGCCAGCCACTGTAATCAAAGTTCCATTCACAAAGGCTATATTATTGCAATGTCTATAAAAGTAAAGTGTCAGATTATTAAACTTTTCAAATACATTTCAAGACACTTGTGTCTAATTCCATTTTGTTTTAAATGCAGGAATGTGTGCTTTTGTACAGGCAATGGGGCGACTAGGAACATTGTACCGGGCCCTTTGATAAGGGGGCCCACAAAGGTACTCTATGATGTAACCTACTCATTAAGCACAGGGGAGAAGGGCCCACCCATAAAATTATATCCCATGACCTCTGAATTTAAGCTAGAGTTAACCTGCTCACAGCTACATACAAATGAATTAATTTCTCACTGTTGTTTCATTATGTCTTACTTTAATGTCTGTGTTAAATTATAATTTTCTTTTTTGGAACCTGAGATGAAACACTCTCATGTTCCCGTCTCTTTAAATGGATAGTTCATCCAAAAGGAATGTTTGTAAGCAAACAGTTGCTGGTAGCCATTGACTTCCACAGTATTGCATAGTATTGTATTGTATTTATTAATTTATTTAGTTAATTAGTTTTCATCTTATTATATTTTAAAACACAGTCTACTCCTGTGATGGCAAAGCTGAATTTTCACCATCATTACTTCAGTCTTCAGTGTCACATGATCATTCAGAAATCATTCTAATATGCTGATTTGGTGATTTTATTATTATCAATGTTGAGAACATTATATTAATTGTTTTGTAAGTTTAAGTCAATTTAATGCATTTTTCCTGAATATTCCTGAAGTTTTTGTTTTTGGTTTTCCTGAAAGTGGGCTGTACTTGATATTTTTCTTCAAACATTTTAAATGTGCCTTCAAATACTTCTTGGAGCACTTGAACAACTGATGAAACTATACTTGTTTGGTAGAGTTTGTTGCCCCCTAAAACTACTATGTTATGCTAAGGAGAGATTTAATATGCCAGCTGACTCATTTCAAAGGGCAATCAAGTGTCCTTGCATATTCAGTCATAATGTCTTTACTTTTTCTTCCTTTTCTTTTTTCTAAAGGCTGCTCTACCATTCTGTTCAGCATCATTGAGGCAATGACAGCATTGTGAATAGATGCAGATTCATATGGCAGAAGAAGATGAGCATTCATGTGATTCTGCAGTTTTGTTAGTGGCACAGATTTCATTAAAATTAGAAAATAGTGCCTTTGGTGGCACATTCATAAAATGCTCAGTTCTCTGGACTGCTCTGTTTCTGATGTCATGAACAATTACATTGTTTTGTAAGCCATAATGGCTTTACTTGAGCGGTGCCAGCTTGTGACTGTCTAATATTTCCCATTTAAAACACCATAAGAGAATAATTATGGATGGTAAAAAACAGAATGTTTAATTAAAGAGCCGACAGACATTCAAATGGTGTTGTGTTCCTTTAACCTCTCTGGCTGACAACATTTTGAAATTACTGCTATTATTTTTCATCCCACTCAATGTGACACATTAATAGTCAGTGACAGCTGTGGTCTGTGTGAGTCAAGCCTCACCCATTAAACCAAATGGCAAGGCCAGTTAAAGGCTAGAATGATTTGAACCGGCTGATGCTTAATTGGTTTAATGTTGTTGATTTGACCATTATATTGTAGCTGTGGTCAAGTTGTCATAGACTTTGCGATATTTTACACAGTGGCATGCTTTATGTAATCAAATATAGATTAATAGTTTGTGATTTCATTCATTAATTTCATTAATTTTTTTAACAGATTTGCATGGAATCAGGGCAGGGATAAAGTAAAATCTAAATATGATATTATTACAAAATAATAATATTAAAAAATATTAGTTTTTACTGATGCAATCATTAAAGCGATTATTTAAAATAGTATTATATTAATATAATATTTAATTTTAGAATATTTTAAATGTTACAAAAGTTACAAAATAAGTGCAAGCACAGTAAACAACAACAACAACAAAAGCAACCCAGGCTCATTCACAATACTTTCAAAGCGAAATAACCAGTAAAAACCATACATATGATGATATAAAAATGTCAGTATATATTAGATTACAAATCATGCACTGTTGTACAGTAAAAGCGTTTTGAGGAACTACGTGAAAATAAGCATTTATTAATCAATAATCTGGCCCTGTAATCATAATTTGTGTGAAAAAGAATAAAAGTTGTTGATGTTTTACTGCCACTAGTGTTGATATCAGCAGGAAACTGCAGTGAATTGTATAGGTATGTTTTTTTTTTTTTTTTTTTGCAAAAATGTACACAGGCATGTTTTTTCCATTATTTCTATGTTGCTAAATATATATATATTCATGCATACATGCATGCTGGACATTTTATCTGCTCATGTCTACTCATTTATGAGTTCCACTTACTGTCTGTCAAATGATTTCTTACCTGACAAGCAGATGTTTTGCTAAATGAGTTTTATTTTTTTTCTCCAGCACTATTTGAGTCATCTACACCTCATTTACCGGAGGACAAGAGTGGATGCAAAATTGATAGGCCATCAACTGACAGAGCGCCTCTGGGAATTAGACAGCGATTTCCCACGCACCTTGCCATTCACAGGGTCTGAGATGGGGAGCTAATTGATTCCTGACAGGCTTTCATATCAACAGGTTTCTCTCTATTCAAATCCCTGTTTATTTGCTGTCTCTTCAGCATATGCCCTGATACAGACTGTTTGCTAAGAATTATCTGGAAATTTACAGCCACTTGTGAACTTTGCAAATTCACTACATATAGGACTTGATAAAGAAACATCTGATGATTGCTATGAAAAAAAAAAAAAAAAAAGTTTAGATATGTTGGCACTTATATTGCATTAGTGCTGTACATGGAACTGTATAGTATGCTTGAGTGTTGTTATTGTTCAGATGCATGAGTTGTTGAAGCACCATTAACTGCTTGCCAGCTGGCCAACTGCTATAATTATATACACACATCGAACATCCATGACCCGTGAAATGCTTGTGAAATGCTTGACTGATGCACATGAATGCTAAAACAGCACAATAGTTTAATGAAGAAGTTGTTACTGAACTACCTACCCTGGCAGAGTTCTGCTTGCTGCTCTATGTACCAGATAATGGTTTCCCTTGCATAATCCAAACAGCCACTATTCCAGTTTATTTAAAGGAATAGTTCACCCCAAAATAATAATAATAATAATAAAACAACTGAAAAATGACTTGCCCTCAGGCCAACCAAGATGTACATGAGTTTGTTCATCATGTTCGCTCTTTAAGAATTCAAATGTTGCCGCTTCAAACGACGGCATGATAATCGAACGCTCATTGGCTCTCGCCTGCATTCGTCACAGATTGCGACATGCCGTGTTTCTGGTGAGGTGTGTGTTTGAAAGATGCGAGCACGCGCGCACCTTCACGAGACAAGTTCACTGAGAGCAGAGGATCAGGAAAATAATCTGGATAATATTTTCAGCGATTAACAACATAAATTCTGCTCTGCACCTCACACAAACCTACTGTATTCCACCAGAGAGGACTGCGGCTGCAACGCATCGTCATTTGGATTACTTTTGGTAGTGCTTTTGAAATTTTTGCAATAAATAAATGATTGTAATTGCATTTATCTGTCTGTCATGTTTTTCTTATACTGTACAGAAATAGCTATGTTTAGGTTTAGATGTAGGAGTGGGATTAGCGACCATAAAAATATTTTTAATGCTATATTGTTACTAAAATTGTTATTTTCCTGCATGTTTCGGTCAATTGCGTTTTATATCCTTTTATATTCGCTATAAAATGGGTAGGTTTATGTTTGGGGGTAGGTTAAGGGGTCTAAAAGTCTAAATTGCTTATTGATAAAATGATAAAAATGCATTGATACGAATATCTTAATGATATAAAAGATACGTAAATATTTGTACTTTTTTTAGCTAAAAATACGTATCGATTTGTGCGTTTTAAACATTGAAATACGTCTAAATTGTACGTTTTAGCATCAATAAATACGTACATAAATGTACGTTTTGTGCTTGTAAATGTTACGTATTAATACCTACGTATAAACATGAGACCAGGCTGGATAAAAACATCACAATAATCCATAAGTAATCCACAACTACTCCAGGGAGTGAACTGAAAAGCTGCGTGTTTCTAATAAACAAATCCATCATCAACACATCTTAAAGGGGTCATCGGATGCCCATTTTCCACAAGTTGATATGATTCTTTAGGGTCTTAATGAAAAGTCTATAACATACTTTGGTTAAAATTTCTCAATGGTAGTGTAAAAAACACCTTTTTCACCATGTCAAAATCAGCTCTGTTTTTAGTCCATGTTGCTTTAGATGCTAATGAGCTCTGCTGACTCCGCCCCTCTCTTCCGTGGGGTGACCAGTCGTTCTCATGATACTGTTTACTTTAGCCGTGAAACTGGCTAACTAGCACATTATTAGGAAAGGCGATTTGCAAATATTCATAAAAAAAAACGTTATACTCACTTCTTCTGTAGGTGAGGCTGGATCACGAATGATTCACGCGAATATAGATGCATTTAGGCAGATCGGTGATCGGCGTATTCCCTTCAAAACGAAAGTAACGTTAATCCTCTGCGTCTTCAGCGGATCAGATATCCACGTATGTATTGCTGCAGCCCGGAGACCTCCAAGTGTGAGGGACTTATGCCGCAAGTAGATTGGGAGACCTCCAAGAGGGAGGGTAGGTTTAGGGTTGGGTTTGGTGTAGGGGATATTAACAAGTCCCACCCATTTGGAGCTGGCTCCAACCTCCGTTTATACCTAACTCCAGATGTCGGGAGTTAATGACAACTGCTATGTTCATTATTACATCCAACAACAAAACACCTCAACCGCTTAATCTCTGAGACCTTCTTGTCTTCCCCTGCACCTGAGTCGACACAATGGCAGACAGCTCTCAGCTCACTCAGGGCGTGTCTAAGGTAAGACGGTAGTGTCAATCAACTATCGTGGGGGGGGGGGGGTCTTTACAGAACTACGTCATTCTGACAGGAATCTCAGAACAGCCTGATTTGAGAAAGGGGATTTTAAAACAGGGATTTAAAAAAAAAAAACACTGGGTGGATTTTTATCATTATAGGATGGATGTGTACACACACTTCCAAACACATTTATGTTCAAACAACTTGTAAAGTGAATTTTGCATCCAATGACCCCTTTAAATTCAAACCGTTGCTTCCAAAATACGAGTCGTCTATCCAGAATTTTATTCTTTCCAGTGAAAAATATTGTCTGGATCAGGAGAGAAATATGCACAGATCGAGCACAGCTTAGAAGTGAAAATAGTCCAAAACAAAAGTCCTAAGACACGACTGTTAAAAATGCTTTAATGATGGATTTGTTTCTTACAAACATGCAGCTTTTCACTTCACAAGATGTTTATTGTTAGACTGGAGTGATGTCAATCACTTGTGGATTATTGTGATGTTTTTATCAACTGTTTGGACTCTCATTCTGACGGTACCCATTCACTGCAGATGATCCATTGGTAAGCAAGTAATGTAATGCTAAATTTCTCCAAATCTAATATGATGAAGAAACAAATACCTCTGTATCTTGGATGGCCTGAGGGTGAATACATTTTCATATTTTTTGTGTTAATTATTTGTTTAATATGTATTGATTGTTCAATCTTGACACTTGTTTTTGTTTGTTTGTTTACTTATTCGATATTCATAGCTTATGTTTCATAAATTGGTGAGATGTGGCTGAAGACAACCAGACACTGAATGTATTATATATTGACAGGTAAAACTGTTCATCAAAGTTGTTGGCTGGATTGTCACCTGTCGACATTTCCACTTTTCTCAGTATGGTCATTTGAGGCTTTGTAGAGCAAAAGATCAGTAAAGATTTCACATAAATGAACTATGAAATGACAGTCACACTGCTGCAGGTCATTAAGACTTAAACAACACCCAGAGCCGTCTGCTCTTGTAACACAATGACAAAAGACGATAAGCCCAAGTGCAATTTAATTTGAACAATGACAAAGTAAAATAGTCCAATATTCCAAACACAATGACCTGACTCAAAAACTCAAAGACAAGACACCATATACTCAGTTTCAGCCTCAGACGGCCCCACTGACCGCCCGCAGTCCATTCACTGACCATCTGACGGGTGTTCTGTGTGGTTGCTTACTGGCTCAAGTCAAAGGCTCTGTGATATTCTTGGCCTCTAAAAATGTCTTGAGTCCCATCTTGTAAATATATGAGATTTTTCCTCCTATTAGTATTATCTAGTTTGTTTGAGGTGTTTAGTAAGTTATAAATTCACAAGCAGATTCCATTTTGTTTTAGGTATTTGTGAAATAATCATTACTTATATTTTTGTTAAGGATGACTGCATTTTTTATACATTGCACACACACACACACACACACATATAGTTATACTGTATGTTATATATACAATAATATTTTACTTTATGCCTTTTTACTTTATGACTTTATGCCTTTATGTCTGACTTTAAGTCAAAGGTCTGGCTTCACAATACTGACTTGAATTGGAATAGAGTAAAAAGCCAAAACAGTCAGGGGAAATGTAAATTGTTGAGCAAAGACAATAACTTCAATATAAAAGAGCAAAACTTAAAAAAAAAAAAAAAAGATTTAAGAAAAAATCTAAAATTGTTGATAATTCGGTGTGTTTTCAGTCATCCTCGACTTGTTTTCTTTTTAAGCTGATGAAGACGTGCCATTCTTTCCTCTTAATTAGCTGCACATCTCCTCACATAGACCACACAGTGTTTCCTGTGTGACTCAAAGAGGAGGATCATGGGAGGACACTCAGCCCACTGCTGACATCACAAATTACTAGTTGCCTGCAATGCCGTTGTGTGGCTCAAAGATCACAGCCGTTTCTTTCTAACAACAGCCTTCAACAGATGACAGTAAGGGTGCCCTGTAAAGCTATCCATGCATAGACATGAATGTGGTCTCAACCTTTCGCTTTGTAGTTCAAACAACCTTTTATCAAGGAGTTTGCAGAGCGCGAGAGAACGTGGAGACAGAGGCAGGTCTGACCCGTCAACTCAAAGCAGATTAGAGGCCAAGAGAAGGCAGGAGAGAACAAAGGAGGGGGTTTCAACAGAAATCTAAATGCAAAATGTCAAACTGGTAAATTAACAACGGATAGTTTAATGTATTCAAATGTAACTACATTTGTGATGCCATTACTTTGGAAGCTTGCTTCTGCTATGGAATAAAAAATAAAATAAAAAATCACATTTTTGACATTTTCATCACAATTGAAAGTTTAGATCTCAGAATTCAATTTTTTTTCCTCAGAATGGTGAGTTTACATATTGCAATTGCAAGTTATAAAGTCGTAATTGCAAGTTGTCATCTCGTATTTTATTTTTCCTGCCACAGAATTTAAAAATGTAATTGTGACTTTTTATCTCACAATTCACACCTTTTTTCTCACAATTGCAAATTAATATCTCACAAATCAGACTTTTTTTCTCACAATTACAAGTTTATATCTCGTAATATAAACTCGTTACTGCAATTTACTTGCAATTCTGACTTTTTCTCTGAATTCCATCCCATAATTCAGTTTTTTTTCTGCCACTGAAATTAAAAGTAATAACGCTAACCCTAACTTTTTTTTTTCGCACAATTCTGTTTTTTCCTCAGAGATGTGTCTTGCAAGTCTGCCATTTATTCGTTTCTCTTAGAATTGCGATATATTTTACAATTCAGACTTTTCTCTTTCTTTTCCCTTTTTAAATCCTTTAATGATTTTATTTTATTTTATCCTTTGGAAGGACCAAGCTTCCCGTATATTACTGAAAATGATTATTTTGTTATTTTGCATCTTTAAAATGCATTCCTAAAAATATTTTAAATACAACTTATGACAAATAAATACAGAGATGTCCAAATAGGATGACTTTTAGTCACCAGTATCTCTTGTGGGTCAGTATCTCTGTAGGATTACTTATCTTTTGTGGCTATCGGCCTACAGGAAGTTAACATGGTGATATCTGGGATCTTGCTTTCCACACAGGAGCAACTGCAGTGATGCAGCACCGATTATCCTCAGAGCCACCGTTCTGTGAGTTCAAATGCAAAACTTTATTTAAAAATACTCAATTTTATCAACATTATTATACCTGCTACTCACATAATTTCTGGGTCTTGTTACCGTTACTCTCTGTCATGGTTTATGATCTCAGACAGGACTGCAGTCTATTTCTAGACCACTAAAGGTGATAATTACTTCAATTACTAGTTGTCACGTTACCTTTAACATTACAGTGAATTTGCCAGAATTGCATGGCTCAGAATGCCTACTCTGCCACTGTAATAAATATCTCAGTGTTTGAAATCCCAGAGGATTTCATAGCTCAGGAGACTTAATGGAGTTCTCAGTAGGTTTCACTGAAGTAATAACGCCATCTCAGATGTTTCTCCTGCAATAAAAATAGACATAAATGAGACAACTGTTGACCTAAAGTAAGGCGAAAGAGCTTTTAAGTGAATGAGGATAGCATATCAGATTATTACATTTTGGTCTTGGATAAAGAAACGGTTATACTGAGATCTACTGTATGACTTTTGATTGCAAACTTTGGTATCTCAGCAAATCTGAGTATAGAGATTGATTCATTTACTGAGGAGACACTGGAGTTTTTTTTCTCAGGAGATACATCCAACATCCTTTTTTTCCCAATAGAATGAATGATGTAAAACATCTTCATCATTTCAGGTCATTAAAATGGACAGTCTTGTTTTTGGACTGACGGGTCTTAGCCTCGAGTGGTGTAGTTTTGTTCTGGGTTGTACAGGACCTGGATTTCACTCTAATTCTATGTGATGTAGATTGGAAGTTAGCTTTTTTTATTGTGTTCCTTTTTTATTACCGTGTATTTCATTAATAACATGATCAAAGGGTTCACACGCAATGATATTTTAGCTGTTTTTATAATAGCAAACTCATAAACATACTGAGCTGTTCAATGTGACTGCAGAGCAAAATTTTGCCTCCGGCTCTGTTGTGCTGCAATTCTCTGTTGTTTTACACTACCAAGCACCAAACTCCATAGACCAAACAGTCTGGGGAATCACTTTGAAGCTGCTGGCTTTGAGCAGTGATAGCACTTTGCTATAGTTGACTGACACTGCCGTTAGTCAGAGCATATGACATTCAGTCTTATAGCAGCAGAACTTGCTGACTTTCCAGTTCAGTTTGAATGGTATTTTATGAGTTTATGTTGGAGTTTATTTCACACATCAGGGCTCAACATTAAGCCTGACATGTGCTTGTCCTTTTTTACAAAGAAATTGGCCATTCACACTGGTCCAAAAAAAAAAAAAAAAAAAGTTACTTGTCCAGAAAGAAAAAAGGATTGATTGTGGTGTAAATGTAATTTATTCTGAAGCAATATTCTCATCAGTGCTCTGCAAGCTCTAATTTAAATAAGTTGTGATATTTGCACCTTTAAATTGATTTCCAGGGCATTTTTGCTTTTATAAAGGGCCTACCCTTATTAAATGTATTAAAAGTTGTCTGTCATGTCATTTATTAGTTAATTTAATTATAATAATAAGACACTATAAGCCTCTTACCAATCAAATGAAAATCAACAAAATCCTCTGCGTAAGAAACACAGAAGCTTCATTTGAAGTTGCATTTACACAGTCTGTATAATGAAGCTCAGCGGTGGTATGAATGCATTTATGTTGCAAAATTACTGCATAAATAATGTTATTTATTTATTTGTTTGTTTTTGTTTATTTACTTATTTATTTACTTACTCAATATTCAAATATGAAATGGTAAAATTGTAATGATACTTTTTACACTGGCAATAAGTGGCAGCAAGTGATTGTCTTAATGAGAGAGTCATTGAATCATTCATCTAACTGAATTGTTCTAACTGCTGATTCATTGAAGAACAACACAATTAACAGTCTTTATGAATAGGTAATTGAATTGCTGACTCAACCATTCAAAACTGCTGAATCCTTCAGTAATTAAACAGTTGTTTCTTAGAAATACACAACTGTAGTCATTGTTTGGAACTATTTTCGGCCGTCAATATTGTGAAAACAGCACTCTTGATTGTGCAGTGTTGCTTATCATATGTAAAAAAATAATAAATAATAATAAAACATTTTTAAGTTGTAAAAAGCAACTAAACTAAACTAAAACAAAACAAAACAAAACAAAACAATACAAAACTGACCTACATAAAGTAACGCTTTAGCTTTATGTCTTTAGAAAATATATTGATACACTGGTCTTTATAATTAATAAAAAATATTATTTATCAAAAAGAGTGTTACTTTGGATGACTGTTTTTTTTGTTGTTGTTTTGTTTTGTTTTTGGAAAAAAAAAGTGGTATGATATAAACGTTTTTGTTTCAATAATATTCAGTGCATGTTCAAGAGAGAAAGAGATCTTGTTTGTGATGCTCCAGGCAAAATGATCCTCTCACTGTGAGGGTCTGGACTCATCGGTGGCATTCCTCATACAGGGCATCAGAAGACACACATGAATACACTCTTCTGATGATCCTCTGGACACACCTGCAGTAGTGATGCTCCTCTTTCTGTGTCGTCTTTCCCTTGACCCCTCTCATTCTACACTCTCTTTCCTGTTCTCCCCTCATCTTCTTCTTGAATATGAACACTGAATTTTCTTGGGAACAGATGGGTCCCTGCCTCAGTCAGTACATCATGTCCAAATCATAGCAATCTGCCAAGGCAAACAAGTGGAATGGATATGAAGTCATCCAAGAGCCAGAGGCATTTCAAAGCAGTTCGCAAGCATGACGGTATTTGCTTACCCTCGTCCTTTCGGAAAAAGCATAAATCATTTGCATACCATTGATTCTTGAGTACAAGCTAGAAGTGTTTACCAGCTGAGGAATTATTCTGGATTCATCTGTTAAAGTATGGTATTTTTACGCCACTAATTGGAATGGCAAAAATAATGAGTGTTATTTGAAAATTCTCAGCGTGAATTCACCAACTGAACAGGCTCCAGATACGTAATTCCAACCTTTTAAAGTACAGAGCGAGAAGGATGAATCAGTGTTCATTTAAGGGCAGCTGTTCGCCTGAGCCCTGCTCAGCTGCACATTAGCAAACTACATGTATGTGATTCATTGCCTCTAAGGCATCTTGTCAACTTCCGCATCGGAGCTCAGGGTCCGGGGCAGTGTGCCATATATGGAGCGATATATTAGTGTCCAGTAGCGGATAACAGAGAAGGGAGGACTGTCAGAGTGATTTATTCAGATGCAAAAGAGAGAGAGAGAGAGAGAGAAACATGCGGATTATTAAAAAAAAAAAAAAAAAAACTGTCAGCTACACCTCCGGGTCGCATCAAGGCAGTGAGGTAGAAAGCGGCGAGACAGTTGTTTACAAATGCATCCGTCTGTTTGCTCTTCACCACGGATGGGAATTAAAAGGCAAATTAGGGCCGTTGCGGTGGCGGTAAGTGTAAGGATGGGGGAGAAGCAGACGGAGAAGGAAGGAAAAACGCTTTCTGCAGGATGAGATTTCATCATGGAATCAGCATCAACAATCAATCAAGCAACCTTGGTTTAGCTGGATTTAAGTGTTTGTGTTATGCATGTACACTTACGTTATGTTCTGATATGGAAAAGCATTCACAGGTCAGTCAGTGATACTGAGAAACATGTATGTGGTCAGATGATCAGCATACTTGTCACTGATGTTCTGAAATTAGTGTGGCAATCAATCAGGACAGGGTTCATCACTGGAGACCAAAACAATAATTATAAAATGGATAGTTCAGGCTCTAAATTATGATTGGATGAGACATGATCATAGCTATTCTAAAATGCTAACACGTGCAAACACACACATGCACACACGCATGCACGCCAGTGAATGCACATCAGTTGATAAAAAGCCTGAAATGCCTGAAAGGTGATATTAAATAATAATAATATCATCATTCAATTAACACAATATTTTATTATATTTAGCATTTAAACTTTTATTATTTATTATAATATATATATATATATATATATTTGTCATTTTTTGCTTGCTTGTTTGCTGATTTTAAAAACTGTCATTTCCAGGTCTGGGAAAGTCAACAAGTCTGAACAGCATCTAAAATGAGGTCATTTTCTGTCCCAGCATCAAAATGCCCCTGTGCACAAAATGAGATTCATATAGAAATTCTATTTCCAGACTACTAAAGGTGATAATTACTTCAATTACTAGTTGGCACATTATTTTTAACAGTTAATTCACAAAAAAATTGCATGGCACAGAATGTCTACTCTGCCATTGTAACAAAGAGCTCAGTGTTTGCAATCCCATTGCAGTTAATAATAACAATAACAATAATAATAATAATATAATATTATTATTATTATTATTATTATATAAAATGTTTTGTAGAGCTACAAAATGAGTACACTGTATTGTACCTGCAAAGTTGACAAATAACTAAGAACTTGCAATTTATCTATATTAAAGTTACTTTTAAAATTTAAACATTTTTGCCATTCCTTTAAATAGTCATATGCTGTAAAACATACCACCAATATGGAAAAAAAATATGCAGACCCCTGCAAGACCTGATATTTACAGAAAAGCTAATACAGTGCAAACCATAAAAGCCAGTGGCAAATAATGATGCCACAAATATAACAAATGTTTTGAATAAAACAAACTAATCATGTTTTTGTAACAAAATTTTCTTTCAGCGGTAACTGGAAAAGATAAACAATTGCATTGCATTGCATTGCAAGTTATGACCTGCTTATTAAAAATAGCTGCAAAGAAAAGTCCAATTCCCTATTAATTTCTGATGTTTGAAATGAAAAGCTTAACATTCACATGCAACTGGATTTGGATGATTATATACTTTTGGCTATTAATGCATTTGATATATAAAGAGGTAGAGGAGAGAGAGCCACCCAACTGAGGCATACTGCCAGACAATGGTTATTATGCTAATTTATGACTGCACAGGGAACATTACCCTCCAATACTGATCAAAAAATATGACCACAAAATAGGCCCAATTGTTCTTCCATAAAAAGTGAAATTCAGAAGGTCTTTTTTTGTTAATACCCTGCGAAAAAGACTGTCAACAGAACATTGCAGAACATTGTGTATGTTTTCATTTGCAATACAGGGATAATAGCTTGGTAAAGGTTGAATCTGTGATTATAGCAGAAATATTGAAAAAGGGAAAAACCGGTGGCATGTTATTTTCTCCCCGGATGAAAAGAATAATAGTTTCCCGGGAGATTCAGCATTGTTGTCCAGTTATCACCTGCCTTTGAGCTGTTTATAGAAATGTTTTATAAGTCTGAAGACAGTTAGGAACACAATAATTCACCGCAAAGCTCCTCACAGTAATATAAACTCAAAAACTTCACACTCAGAGCGCAAGCCACACATGATTTATTGAATTTGACATTGCATCTGCCATTGCCCTGCGTATGTAATGGAAAATCAGTTATCGTTAAGCAAGATTTGAAATGTTCCCGGTCTATATAAGAGGAAATATTTACAATGGAAGAGTATGAAGGGACAAGGTTCATTTTAAACTAAAAGTACTATTGAAAAGTACACAGCTTTCCTGTAGCTCAAATGGTAGAGCATGGCGCTAACAACGCCAAGATCATGGGTTCGATTCCCAGGGAAAGCAAGAGCTGATAAAATGTAAAACTGTAACTTGAATGCAATGTAAGTTGCTTTGGATAAAAGTGTCTGCTAAATGCATAAATGTAAATGTAAATGATTTTGGCTTTTTTCTCATCTGTTTCATCAATAAGGCTTACATTATATACAATTATGCATATTAATGAAGTTCTGAAGTGATTACTGTGTTTCTATACTTCTCATATGTCAATAAGATCAGAAAGAAAGTTCTGCATATTATAATATTCCTATTTTTTGAGACAAGTACTAGTTGTAGATGAGTTACTGCGGCCCAAGCAGCAGGAAGGAAGCTTCCATTCCCCAGGAGCAGCAGTGTCAGCATGACTTACACTCTTCCAGAAATAGTCTACTGATAGGAGGTGAGGATGTCAGCCTGACTTAGGTCAAACTGAGAAAGAGGCTTGGGAGATTTTACCTGCTGAGTGAACCTGTGTCTTTGGTCTGTAGGGGTGACGTAGGGCACTTTTACACATTTATTTTTTGACATCCGCTACTTTCAAAAGTGGTTGTAAATCTCACCTGACACTTGTATTTAATTCTCTTCTTAATTTCAAGATTTTCATTGTTGCTTTTCATCATGGCAAGATAGGCTAGGTCTGGTTTGAAATCATCACTTGGTTAGTGGAAACATGGGAATCCCTGTGTGGATTGAAGGGTATACTTTAACATTTTGATAATATGTGCGTATGTAATGTGAATTTAAGTGGATCTGGTTTGAAGGAAGTACAATGTGGTCCATTACTGACTGTTCCACTTACAATGGAGATTCATTAGTGAAATATGCCTGAAGTAATATTGTAGCTCCAAGATGTACAGCATAAAACACATTTTTATAAAACACCTAATTAAGAGGTTATGTAAATCCAAAAATTATTACACTAATTAATGTACTGCTTGCTGAAGTGGTTATTTTCAATTAGTATGTGTTTATATGGTTGCTTAAAAGTGTTTGCATATGTGACAAAAAGTGTCTAACGTGTTTGCATATGTGACAAACTGTGCCTTATTATTGCCACAATAATGACTGACTACAACATGACTACATCTACATTTTTTTAAGGGCCAGTACAGAGAGAAATAAAAATGCAGAATTTCACACTTTGAAATGTGACAACATAAGGCAAATATGTATATACAAGGCAAAACACCATATGTATATATTATATTATGTCAATTTTCAGATCTTTGCATTAAATATAGCTGTTGATGTGATGAGAATATTCACAATTGTGGAACTCAAGTAAGAAGTGTAACTTGGATCCAAAAACCTGATCCGAAACCCCAATGTCTCACTTGACGTTTACCTTGTTGACATCACAGTTGTTTTAGTAATACATTGTGCAAAAAAAAAAAAAAAAGGAAACATGACGTGAACCTACTCTTATTGAAATATATCCAGATTTTAGGATGTAAAAGGTTGCACAGATATCAGTGCAAATTTGCTTCAAAATTTTCGATCACAATGGGTCATTCCATGACCACTTTTTTTCCCCCCAAAAGCAATTCATAGAGGTTTGCTGATTGTGAAGATGGTTCCTAGGTAGCAATTTACTATAAATCTGCAGATGGTAGTGGTCACTGGTGATCCTTACTAACCTTCCAGTTGGTGTAATTCACATAAATTATGGACTCACATCTCCAACCCTTAAAATGGCAGCCCAAAGTACAAGACCAACACCACACCTCATCAAGCTTCATCCAGCTAAGAAGAAGAAGAAGAAAAAGAAAAGAAGTGAATATCTGTGAAAGGCTGATTATACACAATTACTACTGTAATTGCATGCTGGAGAATAAGGTACAGGTTAAAGATGCCGTAAATGAATAGGTGTTAAGGACCCCTAAATTCAAAAGTCTAACCAATGAAAAATTATTTGCACATATTTTTTCATTAAATGGACACTTTGCCCAAGAATAAAAATTCTGGCATTTACTCACCTTCATATTATTCCAAACCCGTAAGACTTTGATTATTCTTTGAATCACACATTATGATATTTCTATGCAATCTGAGAGGTTGCTGTCCTTCCACTGAAAGATAGATAACCAAAACTTTGTAAAACAATTCAGTCTTAAAACAAGTCCATATGAGCTGGACAATTTAATCCAAGTCTTGTGAAGAGATATGGTTGCTTTAAATAATAAACAGATTTAATTTAGGTTTTTATTCACATATAAGAACACATAAATATACTGAGTACATCACATATAGTAACTAGAGGACCTCTCAGGTTTCGTTATGTTTCGAAGATATACAAACCCTTATGGGTTTGGAGCAACATGATCGTGAGCAAATTATGACAATTTTCATTTCTTGGGAGAACTATCCCTTTAAATACTAAAGAAAGCAAATATGTTCAAGTCAAATTTAGCGATTACGTCATTAATTATTTGATTCTCACTGGAACTCTCATCTCAAATATGGAAGCAATCAATCAACAATTCATAAGTAATCAATGCCCATAGAAAATTAATACACTGTCCTATTCAGAATTCAACACAATGGCTCATAATTGCGTTGTGTCGGAACACATAAATTCATGCTGTTCATTCACAGTTCACTTTAGATGTTAGGAGGGCTTCCTGCACAGCTGGTCCTACTAGACAAAGCAAAATAAGTGTTGAGGAAAGCCGTTATTTTTCCTTGGCTCTGGGAGAAACAGCTCACAACAGCTGCATTAATTTGCCTCTAAATAGATATTCTGGGTTATAAAGAGAAAGACAAGACTGTGTTCATGGAAAGTATGGGTTTTCAGGCGTGTGTGAGGATAAATGGGTTATTTCTGTCATCCAGCACCTTTTGAACCTATTTTACAGTAGAATTTTATAAACAATATATGGCTGTGTTGTAATTTAAGGAAATATGTCTACACCTGACTTTTAGAAATATGACCTGGTTAAACTCAGACACTTTAACTTATTAATAAATGTATTAAAACATTGTTATTATATGAATATGATGAAACTGGAGAGCTAAATAAGACCTATAAAGCAAAGCAATTGCTTGAAATGTTTAGTCATTTGAAAATGTTGATATTATCTCATTGATTTATGTACTTTTACAAAATAGGATGGAAGAAGGCAAACAAACTAATGCCATAAAACATCACAGAATTCATAAACACCCTTGCTAATACTTAATGAACTTCATGTTCTTGTTTTACTGAAAAAAAAAAAAAAACTTCTCGATGAGCCATGTTTTTTTTTTTTTTTTTTTAGTTAGACATAGATTTGTGGGCAGCAATCCAATACATAGTTATGGTTATATAATTTCTAGTGTCAAGTGAATGAATGAATTAATGAATGAATGACTATATTCATTCATTATATATAATTGTTGCAAATTATTTTCATGTTTTGGATAACTGATTAATAGCTGATATAACAAAATCTATACTATCTATAAAAGTACTAAACACTAAACACTAACACAACATCAACTGAACACTACATTTAGAAGCGTTATTAAATTATATTAAAAAAAAATACTTTGAGATCATTAGTTAATGGCAATTGTAATCTAGATACCAAACAAACAAATAAATAAATCAGCTAATAACCAAAATAAAATCAATATATTGTGCATACTAGATATTACAAAAGACTACATTTTTGCAATTAAAACAATATTTCCAGGGAGAAAACAAAAATAATAATAATAACAATAATAATAATAATAATAATTTCAGTGAGAAAAAAATAAAATAAAATAAAAATCTGGAATATTTCTTATTAAATTGTTAGTTTTATTATGTAAAATGATGCAAAATTCACCCTCCTGCACACTTAATTGTGATATTTTGAATAACAAAAACAAACTATTATGATTTCTGTCCTGAAAAATGGAAACTTTAATATTTTATTCAATTTATTTGGACAGTGTATGTGATGGGGGCATAAAATATGTTCTGCATAACAGGATTGACCAAATGTGGGCCGCTGCAGTGCCGTGTGGGCATTTGAAGGCTGGAGAGACTCTGTATATGGAAACAGTCTGTGTGGGTAGCTGAACAAACGCCAGGAAGGACTGTGTCCAACGAGTGTCACATCTAATCAGCCTCCATGTGTCCTTCACAGGGCGCTCAGCCGGAAAAACTGAAAATTGAGTTGAGCCATTTCTCTCTGGAGCTCTTGCTCTCTCTCACTCCTTCTGTTGCAGAGCTAATGCAAGATATACGATTTCATAAGTGGATTACATAAGTGGATAAAAAGAATCTGACCTTTAATTCATGCAGCATTTACCTACAACAGCATAAATACAACATCAAATCACACTGCAGAGATTCTGCACGTCAGTCTAACTGCCAGTCTGAAATTCCAATTATCCAGTAGAATCTTGTTGGACTCCTGGATTCCTATTGAATGTTGTGTAATATTTTGCACATCCATACATGGTTTGGATGAGAATAACGAATAATATTACTGGACATTTCAGCAAAATCACAAGCAGAGCACATTATAAAATGAAAGATTTTCATTAATTTCCCTTTGATGTCCTATCCATAGACATGATCCTGTTGGCAGCTAATCATAGTAGTCTTAATCAAATCTAAGACTATTTTAAAACCTTCAATCTACATAGGCAGCATCTTAACTGAAATGGAGCCTTATAAGTTTCCAAAAGTGCATTTGAGACTCGACTCATTGACTGATTTTAAGTTTCTGTTAACATGTTGCTAAGCTAACAATCTCATTCTCTAAAATAGTCAATTTTAATACATGCATCCTTATCTGTAATAAATAATTTATAAATACAGTTATAATCAAAAATTTATCTTTCTACGCAAAGATGCATTTTGGGATTGCCTTCTCTGCAAAAGATGCATGCAATGCTGCCTTAGAATTTGGTATGTATACCTTTTTAAATAGTGTTCTTTAATATATGAATATGATGACTTGAAATGCAGCCTATGTAGGTGGCTCACAAGGTTCTGAATCTAGTTTCTGTGACTTTTTGTTTGTAAGAAACAAATCCATCAAGGCATTAAAACTTCTGGCCAAAACACTTCATAATCCATAACCCATAATAACGCTTCCTCTACTGGAAAAGTCCTGTTGCCCTCTCACATCAAAATCCATTTTTTACATATGTTTTAGAACTATTTTGGACTTTTTTGTAAACAGTGCTTGATCTGTGCATATTTCTCTCCTGATTCAGAGGAGAGAAATATGAAGAAAGCAATATTATGCTTTTTCACTGAAGAAAGCAATATTATGGATAAAGGACTCTGGAAGCACATAAACATCTTGGATTTGTTTAATACAAACATACAGCTTTTTGTTTCACAAGACATTAATTAATGGACCGAAGTCATGTCATGTTAATTAATGGACCGAAGTCATTTTATTGTGATATTTTTATCAGCTGTTTGCGCTTTTATTCTGACGGCACCCATTCACTGCAGAGGATCCATTGGCGAGCAAGTGATGTAATGCTAAATTTCTCCAAAACTGTTCTGATGAAGAAACAAACTCATCTACATCTTGGATGGCCAGAATTTTCAGCTAATTTTAAATTTTTGGTTGAACTATTCCTATACTATGTTTGAACAAATGCCTTGCATCTCTGTTGGATTTGAACCAATCTTACAGAGTTTGAACAAATCTTAATATGAATATATGAATTGCATCTTTATATGAATACATCTTTATATGAATATGAGGGTTGTTATTATGAATAACTTCAATAGAACTTCAAGTAAAATTGTTTGCGTATTACTCAAAATTGTTACCGTCCTTTTGCTTTGCTTCTAAGGTTAGTTCATAAATCAGCTACATATTCGAGAATGTTTATGCTGCAGTCACCTGAACTTGTGTAAAGCTGAGTGGTGTTTTGTGTAAAAAGACTGGCCAGTTTACTCTGTGGTATATTAACATTGCATGTTTTCTCTGCCTTGTAATTGAGCCACTTTGCCGTCCAATCACCTCGTACCGTGTATAGGATCTGTCATTAGAGCTAGAACCGCCGGCGCTGATATAAAAATGCAAATGAGTTGCTCCTCTGGAGGAATTCAGTCTATATGCCTGCTGCAGCACTGATACATGGACACAATGTTAGTTATGAGCTTACTGGAGTGATTCTGTTATGGCATATTGTTGTGACATATTGCTTTTCATCTTTCTGCAAATAATCAATCATGTTCATTTTATTTTATTTTATTTATTTAGTCATTTAGCAGACACTTTTGTCCAAAGCAACTTACAAATGAGGGCAATAGAAGCAATCAAAACCAACAAAAGAGCAACAATATGCAAGTGCTATGACAAGTCTTGGTTAGCCTAACGCAGTACATGTAGCAAGGTATTTTTTTTTTTTTTTTTTAAAAACAGGTAGACAGAATATAGAAAAAAGGAATCTATTTTTTTTTTGGAGCAATAGTGCTAATGTCTGATGAGAAGGTTATGTTTCAGTGGATGTGAAACTTAGAACAGTTTGATAATAGGCCTACTTCACTATAAAACTCGTTTATAAAGGACAAAGATGTGCAATTTTTTTAATCATTTAAAAACCTCATTATGTGATTTTGTGAACCACTTACTTTGCTTGCAAGTTGATTGGTTGACCTAAACGTCAAGTTTGACAATGTATTAGTAACTCATATAATTACTGAGTTGATGGCTACTGGATGTCATTGCAGGTAATTAGTAAGAAGGACAAAATAATAATAATAACAAAAAAAAATATTTGAAATAATAAAAATAAAATTTGACTTCAATAGAACAAGCAGTAATTATGTCCTTTTTAAGTCAGGCTTGGGCAAAGAACAAGTGGTAGTAGACAATCTTGTTTAAATAAAACATTATTATAAAATCAGTTTAAATGTAAAACTTTAAAGCATAATTGTGCCTGTCAGTGCAGAATGAAAATGCCATTCGCCATTAAAAATCATTAAAGAATATCATTCTAGGATATGAAACGCTATTGAAATCAGCGCTATTGAGTAATAGCTATAATGAAGACACTATTGAAATGAACAGTTAGTGCTAAATTCATATGCTAATTGTAATATATAATAAAATTACTTTATATAAACTTAGCTAAAGTGTAAGCAGCAGTTGGTAGACAGGAAGCTCGGTTGCAAATTCACAGAATAGGAGACAGGTATTGAAGTGGCTGTTTTCGCTGCTGTTTTCCCCAGTCAGCATGGAAGACTTTTAGTGCTGAATTAACAGTCCTGCTGAGATAAAGGTTTGTTTCCTGTCAGACTGAAAGGTTTCTTGCCTGTAAAAAGAAGTTAGGAGGTCGCATATCATTTCCTGTCTCTGCAGCCATGGACAAGTATGACAAGTTTGAACTAATTCTTACTTTATGCTTTGCACAATTTTATTGACTTGATGAGAGTTTCACTTACTAACCCCATTGTATATTACATACAACATTACCACTGTGCTTCTGATTTCTCAAGAGCTGTTGCTAAAGCTGCATTATACATCAAATAATTACACAATTAATACAATTATCAATTAATCACGATAATTACACAATTAATACAATTACCTGTCTAATTGGCCATTAAGTTCCCTAAAGACCATAAGTCATTAGACTAATTTAGATTTTTTTTTTTCTTGCTTGTCTTCCAAAACACACACACACACACACACACACACACATACATACACACACACACACACACACCCACACATATATACATACATATATATATTAGTGCTGTCAATCGATTAAAAAATGTAATCGCGTTAATCACAGTCATGGACATGATTAATCACAAATTTAAAATACTGGGATTTACCTGTAAATGTGTTAAAATAAAGAAATGCATGACAAACTAGTTTAAGGAAACATAACCTTTCACACCTCCGCCAGGTATGAGACATAATCCTTATTATTCTTTTGTTTTTATTCAGCCATTATCAGTCTTTATACTGGCAATAAAATGTTTACCAAGCCACATCGCTTCAATCCCAGTACACATTTACCAAACTATTATCAAAAGTATTTCTAAATAAATACAACAAAACATTTTCTTGCGACCTTACGTGAAGTATTATGACAAAATGCATTATGAAGAAGAATTGGACCTGCTCTGCAGGTGCATTAGAGCTAATATTAGCATCATGCTCCATAAAACAATTTATGAGGTTAATAGTACACTTTTACTCAGAACTCACTTCAAACCACCATCGAGTGTTTGTAATAATGTCCTTTTGCGATCACGTGGAATTTGGTCATTTACTGTTGTTAATATATGATTTTTATAGCCTTTTATATCGCTGCCAAAATGAGCATTTCAGAAGTAAGTTACATATTCATCTCAAGAAAATCACATAGAAACCATATCCTATCGTAATCGTGTTTATTATCTTATATAATCTATAGTGGCTGTTGTCATGTTTATTTCTGCTGTGTTGTGTGCTGTGGCTGAAACTCACGTTGTTTGTGATGTTACAAGTGTCTCTCCGTTCTGAAGTTGCCAGGTGTACATTCCAAGTATGATACACATTAGTAAAATGATCTATTTTAATTATTATTTGTCTATATACACTTTGGGCGGATTTTCAAAATAGCCCACGGCCACTTGAGCCACAGCCGCTACCCTGACAACACTGTTCGCTGTATCCTCATCACACACTGATAGATAACCTTCCGCGCTGCGATGACGGGAAGAAGTTGTGGTCAAACCTTATCAAACGATTAATTTGCGTAAAAAAAATATTAACGCGTTAAAGTTTTTAGATTGATCACATGCGTTAACGTGTTAAAGTTGACACCCCTAATATATATATATATATATATATATATAAACACTGTTTCACACTTTCTATTAACCAATGATTCCTGAAGGAAAAAATAAATAAAATAAAACTGATAATGATAAGATCATCAAATCAGCATATTAGAATGATTTCTGAAGGGCACACTTAAGACTAAAGAAAAAATTCAGTTTTGCATCACAGGAAAAACATGCATTTTAAAAAGTGAAAACGGGTACTTGAAATTATAATAAAATTCGATAATATTAGTTATTTTTAATCAAATAAATGCAGCCTAGGTGAACATAAGGAACTTCTGACTCCAGTCTTTTGAACTGTAGTGTGTTTGATTATCTTCTATGAATCATTTCAAACTGTTCATGTCAATGAACTGACAAAGTACATATGATTCATTGATTATTTTCACGAATGTTTCAAAAATGTTCATGATGTCACGGTCTGTGATGGAAGGAGCGAGGAGACAAGGAATCAAGTTCAACAGTCTTAAATATAATCCAAGCAACAGGGAATACACACAGGAAACGGCTGGAGACACACGAACATGACGAAGTAGACCCGACAAACACTAACTGAATGGACAAGACCTTAAGTACACAGGACAATCAGGGAGGAAGACGAGACACACCTGGAAACAAATCAACAATCAGACTGGGGAGAAACTGTGTCACAGGGAACACATGGGGAGCAAAAACACAACAAAACAGTCCAGGGGCATGACACATGAAAGTTTCTGCATGGTATTTGTCACGCATTAAAATCTGCAGGTGCATATTGATTATTACTACTGTTACACTGACACCTATAAATGTACATAACTAAATATCATCATTCTTCCTTTTGTTGTAATAACAAAAGCATTATTCATCATTTTTAACCTGATTTTTACTGTACTTTTTATTATTGCAAAACACATTTTGAATATCTAAAATGTTTTCCCCTCTATAGGCTATATACTGTATATAAAATCATAAATTCTCAACAAATATAAATACATAGATATGCATACTGTATGTATTAAAGTGTAGTTAAAAAGCTGAACAATTTTAGAGGATCATTTTAGCAATGTCGCCCAGCTGTATGACTACTGTATATCATATAGTACCTGTGCTTATTCTCTGCTGTTCTCCTACTGTCAGTCCTGGTCTTGTCATTTCCATGATTTTGTCTGCTTCCAACTTTTTTTTCCCTCATCTCATCTTGTGTCATCTGATCTTGTCTTGTTTCCTTGCTTCTCTTTATCTTTAGATGAGTGTTCATGTTGAAGCATAATGCAAATAGAATAAATGAAACTACTGCACAACCTATACAATACACAATTCAAACTCTGCTCCTGTTTTTCCCCTTTCTTTGTTCTCAGCGGGCCTTGTGGGAATGCAGTGCACAGTAAGATGGGTGACTTCAATAGCACGGGTGGCCTGAATCTGAAAAAAAAGTACTATTTTTAACCATTACTGACTTAAGTTATTGTTATTATTATTATTTGTTGTTGTTTATGTGTTGAAGTGTGATAGTTTCTGTTTGTTTGTTTGTTTGTTTATCCATCACTTTGTTGCAGAGATGCATCAGGTAATTTGTAAAGTGACAGGACTAAAATGAGGGTGATTCCTCTTTAGGGCTGCTGAGGACACATGCATGAGGGAAGAGCTCTGTTTGTTTTGTGGTTTTAGATTTATGGGGGGATGAAAATAAGGTTACTCTTGTTCCCCTCAATAAGCATCATACATATGAAATCAAATCATAATTTAACCCCCTCACTGACGCAGCATATCCAGGCGGGTTAACGCTAAAGGATAGTGTGCATAATGGAGAGAAAACACCTGGAACATGCCTTGGGATGACAGGTTAGTTGTGTATCAGGATTGCTTATGGATTACAATTTCTGCAATTTATGATAATTATAAAACCCAAGCATTCCTGCCAAGCAAAGATACACACTATAGTAAAAGATATGATTTTTTTTTGTTCCATTACATTATTAACCCCTTAACTGTCACCCCCCATTTTTTTCTCTCTATAAAACCAATAGAATAATATGCTGTGAATACAACAGTGGCTAAGACATTTATTTTTAAAATGTGAAAATTGGTTAGCACTATCCAAACTTAAACTCTTATAATTCATGAATGCTTTGGAATACAGATATAAGTTATAATTATTTTAAAATATGAAAGTAACAAAAAGTTATAGAAGTTTAAATTTACTGTAAAGAAAATACACAGTACTAAATTTTTTTTATATTTTATATAAAATTAATATTTTACATAACAGGTTTTACTCTAAAATTGATATAAAATTAAAGCCTTATGTCTAAATAAGTTATGTTCCAAATTTGAAGTTGATATGAAAAAAAAAGGATGGAGGGGGTGAGGGAAGTTGGTCCTCCCATTCTGAAGCTATGAGGCGTCTCTTGATTTTATTTAGCTGACGTCAGCGAGTCACGGATGTAGCCTAAGCAATGCTAACCAAACAAGACTGACGGTAACAATAAGGACATTCTCCAATCAGAAACCGTGGGTGGACCATTGCGGTTAACCACGCACTGCCGCATTCTTCTGTCAAAACATTGTTTTTATGTTATGCTTTTTAGAGCTGCAACAAATTTCTAAATGTCTCTGTCGATATTACTCTGATCACAAAAAGACCATCTGCCGAATATGGAATCCTGAGAGTCAGACCTCTCCGGCGATATGAATTTTGTCAAGATTATCATCCCTGTGCCTAAAAGTTTTGATTCTAAATCAACAGACCGTAATGCATTGTGTAATATGACACTTGACACCGCCCACTAAGGGGAGCTTTCAACACTATAGAAGCTAGCTGTCAAACTCTCAGCCTCGGCTTAAACACTCCACTCTGATTTTCCTCAAACCACAAGTGGTGAAAATGGGCCATTTCCATGGTTGCGTTCTGATCCCCTGCTCTAACACACACGATTTCAAAATGGTTTTCATTTCAGGATGAATTTTGAAGTTTTAAGAAATAAAGATATATAAAGAGACACCTTTATGATGATTACTAAAATATTTGATAGGGAAAAGGCAAAGACAACGAAAAAAAGAGCGCCAAGCGTCCCACAGGTGGGACGGTGACAGTTAAGCGCATCTCTGGTTAAATCTACCTCAAACGCTGCAGAAGCAGAGCTCAAAAATAATCAAGGACTTTTTAGTTTTTCATTCCAACCATTTCCAACTCTTAAGTTTTTAAATTAAGTTCCCCATTTTTTTCTCTCTATAAAACCAATAGAGGCCATATTCTCCATATGCTGTGAACAACATCCTGTTTGCACATTCATCTTGCACATTTTATAAATATTTATTAAACCCTCAGAATAAAGAAAATTGGTTAGCCAGTGTGGGGCAATGGCTGATGTGTTACATAGGAAAATATATTCAAATTCGGTTACAGACATGCAAGCCACAATTCAAAGATGTCAGACAATGAGGTAAAACAAGGGTAAATATTGGCAGTGCTTTTACAAGACGGAGCAATTTGATAGAATGTTTGGTGCTGCATCTGAAAGCTGAATACTTCCCTACACTATAGTATGCAAAAAACAGTAGGCGAAAAGCGCCTGGATGACTTCCGCTGGGATTCTGAATTGTGCATTCAATGGCACTTTAAAATCCCATGAGGCCACGGAAGAGGATTTATGAATGGCAGTGAAGCGACACAACTGATGCTGGTAGGTCACGTGATAATAACAACACTTCGGATGTAGTACATCCGAATTGAATTCATACTAACCATATTCATACTACACAGAACATGTTTTTTTAATGGATGTGAAGTAGGTTCAAATTCATATCTAGTACCTGTTCCAACAGTTCTCGGATGCACCATGTGTTTCAACTAATATGCTGAATTTCAGGAGTTAAGCTTAACTCAACACATTTTAGCTCTGTATACTGTTAAGCCACAGATAAAACTGTAATAGTAAAGGCTGCATAAGTGTGTGAATAGAACATCTGGGACATGATGAGAGGCCAGGAGACAAAAACCTTATGGTAAGACTGTGCACCTTGCTGAGAATTGTGGGTTGATTGAGTTCCGCCTCTGCTGCACCTTGCCCTGTGTAAGAGAATTACCCTTCTAGCTGCAGTTGTATAGTAAAAATGGAACACATTAATATTTAATAGATAGCCATATGCTTGTTTGAAAATAATACCTGGCACACCATTCATCATTCCATTAACCACACTTCAGCCGTAAAACCCTGCCCAGCTGGGTTACAAAGCCTGGTCTGAAATTACTTTTAAGGTTCCTGATTTTGTATTTGCTGCGTTGTTTCCTGCTGGAAATGTTTATTTTTTTATTTTCAGTGAGTGAGCAAATGGTGACGGCAATGACATTACAGGCTAAAAGCCTTTTAAAGGTTTGTCACAGGTTACTAGGGGAAAAATCATCAGAGGTTAGCAAGGAAAAAAAGCATCCAGTATTCCAATCCTCACATATGTTTGACTGAAGATAACTTCACGATGCTGCCGTTGGGGTTTAGAGCCTTTTCTGCACATGGGTGTTTGAACGGCGAGATAGCGTTTAAGACGAGTTAGGTGTATATTTGGTATGTGTCCACACGCTAGCATTTTCATGGAGAAAAATCACTTCGGCACAAAGCAAGAGACAGGTTTGGGTACGAAATGTCAAAAAATTAACCTGATGTTTTCTCCTTTCTTACTTTCTCTGAGGGAAGGAAAGTCAAATTTTAATTTCACTCTGTCATTGTTATCAGGCGGCATGTCATAGTGTGCTCTCATCCCTCCCTAATCGTAAAGCTTTTGTGACAGGTTTCTGCAAAAGGATTCCTGTTTACTTATTTATTTCATATCACAGAAAAGAGACAGTGAGGGAAAAACATGCAGTTTTATCCTAATTCACTCTGGATTGGGGTTTTTATCAAGCCAGAGTTTGTTTGTGTTTATCTCAGGAGTTTCTCCTGCACATTTTTCTCACCCCTCCTCAGGCTATCCGCTCATTGTGTGTTTACCTGCAATTTTCAATCAACGTGACAGAACAACAAAACATTCTTTCATTTAATTTCAAATCATTATCTCAAAAAAGTTCCATTATCATGAAGGGTTTTACACGCTTGAATAAAATTGCGTTAACGACATTCTAATATTTTGGTTTTGGTCATATTGGATAACTTTCTGATATAGATTATTTGACAGGTTTGTATGACTTAATCTGAAATAATTCATTTGTGGAAAAGGAAAAAAGGATACTTGGATGTTTTTTAATTAGCATGCTTGATTTATTTTGCTGACGACTCAGTCTGTTAACAGATCTGAATAAACGTGATAACTTTACAAATTTGCTGGTTGAATTATATGAACCTGTAATATTATTATTAAAATAATCTTGTTTTTTTTTTACCTTGATTGTCAAAAAGTTTTTATATAAGGTGGCAGATCACATTTACATTTAAATTATAATTTATACAAAGTGTAGCTAAAATGGCTTGAATAAGCTGGATTCTGACAGATTTACTGAATAGAAAATGTTTGTGTGTCTCTTTAACTTGCATAAGGCCCAACGTATATTTTTTTCTCCAACAACTTGAGAGCAGTTTAATCCATTACTTTATGTTGCTTAAAAAAGTCTATATTGCAAAATCTTATGTTGATAAATAGGTTTATAGTGCCAAAACTCTACTATTTGTCACAGTGTGCAGTACAAATGCTCTAACCTGTTAATGTGTGCAACAAAATGAATACACATTGCTCATATGCCACAGTACAGTATGTATGAAAAAAGGCAAACAGTTTTAAATAAAAATAAGTTTTAGGGGATTTATATGAACTTGATAGCATTAACATACACTACAAACAAGAGGTTTTTTTTATCCCCTCCCTGTAACAGAGTCCCACTGTAGGCAAGTTGTGAAGAACCCAAGTGCAGTTTATTACAATCCAAAAGTGTGCAAAAACACAAGGAACAAGGCTTGGCTTGGCAAAAACATGAACAAGACTTGGCATGGCATGGCAGGGGCAGGGACATAAAAACAAACTCACCAACAGAGGGATACATGAACATAATACAAAGCTAGACAAGGAACAATGGCAACATGAGGGCTACTTACATCAAACAATAAGGTTCACATTACAAGAACCAAACATTGAGAAGACATAACCAAAAACAAGACAGCCAATGAGAACATGACACATGCAACCACGGAACCAATCAGAACATAACACACAGACAAGGGAAGCACATGACATGATCACATGAAGGCAAGGGAATCACATGACAAACAGAAACAATAGGCGCGTTCGACTTGAAGCAGCGCTTGCAGAATGATTGCCGTATGACATCAAAGTACCGCGAGAGCTATAAGAAAGCAGTCGGATCCTATGCATTCAAATCGCTCTCACGGTACTTTGATGTCATACGGTGATCATTCTGCGCAGCGCCGCTTCAAGTAGAACGCGCCTCTTATGTGTGTTTGACTTGAAGCGGCACTACACAGAATGATCATGTATGACATCAAAGTACCGTGAGAGCGATTCGAATGCACAGGATGCGTCTGCTCTCTTATCGCTCTCGCGGTACTTTGATGTCATACAGTGATCATTCTGCGCAGCGCTGCTTCAAGTCGAACGTGCCTGGTAGGTGTGTTTGACTTAATGCAGTGCTGCGGAGACCGACCGAAGTATGACATCTAAGTATCGCGAGAGCAATTCGAAAGCATAAGAAGCTGTCTGCGGTCTGCGCAGCACCGCTTAAAGTCGAACGCACCTCGTGACTGAGACAAAACTACAAAATAAAAGACATGAAAACTATAAACAAGAAACAAAGCCCAAAACTAGCGCTACAGTCCCAAAGTTTATGATGATATGTTTATTGAATTGTGTGTACATGTAATCAACAAATTTGACGTGGGACATATATGAAAGCAATATTTTATTTAACCACTCAGCTACTTTATGAATACATTTATATTTATTAATTTAGCAGACACTTTAATTCAAAGCGATAAATGAGGAATAAAATCAAGTCATCAATTAAACAGGCAATAACATGAGAAGTTCTAACAATACAACGTTTCAAATATCATCTTAAATAGTAGGCTACAAACTAGACCAAGAGAGGGATTGAGATTTGCTTATTTACTTATTTATTTATTTTAACACACTTAATTGAAGACAGATTTGTATATGTTTGAAACTGACATACTTTTGTGCAAATGGATGTTTGTCTCAAAACTGTACAGTTATAGGTCCAGTCTCCCCTATAACTGTAAATCAAAAAGAAAATAAGTGGTGCAATTCTCAGTACTCTACAAACAATTCCCACATTTATCAAAAATTGTCATGAAGATTTTCCTCAGCTGCCCTGAGCCTGAAATTATGATATGTCAAATCACATAAGAACAGCCAACGCAGCATTTCCTCTGCAGTCAGAGAAGATGGTTTCTCCTGCTCAAGACACAGACATGAAATATAACCATGTTATCTGTGCAGAGGGACACAGGATCCTGATGCAGCTCTAATGGATTCTGTGCCCCTAGTTGCTCCTGGATTGTTTTATTCCAACTGTGCAGACAGAAGGCAACGATCTTTAGGTGCACTTGTGATCCATCAGTGAGATGGACTGTGGAAATCTAACAACATAGATGTGGGTGGTATTATCAGCTTGACAAAAGTACTGGGCCGACCATAAATCATCTACTAGAAATCTGCCCTACAGGGAGCCAGAGTTCCATCAAGATGTCACTGCTGTAGGAAATGTCTGCATCCTCAGATCTGCTATTTTTCCCCCAATTCTTGTTTTTATTTAACACTTATTCATGCTCTGAAACTTCTGAACAGCTTTCTTTGATTTAAAGTTTCACATCCCAATAGGGCCATGCCTAAGAATCCTGGGCCCCCTGGCTATATATTGCTTTGGGCCCCATGACTTTTTTAAAGGGATCATATCATGCTTTGTTTTATTACTTTTACTTTTTTATATACTTACAATGTTTTTTTTTTTTGTTTTGTTTTGTTTTTTCAGAATTTTGTTTTTCATGAACAGCTTCTACCCTCACTGTGACTCTTAAAAAAATAAAAAAAATAAAAGATATATGTATATATATATATATATATATATATATATATATATATAGTGTGTGTGTGTTTGGGAGGGCTGTCTCAACAAACACCTATTTTGTTCATAAAATTGAACAACTGTCAAGATAGGGCTAAAATGATGCAAATATAGTTAAAAATAAACTTCAGTCGCTCATTTCACAATGCATTGGATTTCTTCGGAAGTGTTACACGGTCACATTTTACTCTTACTGTTGGTTCATTTCTAGAAATAATAATGTCTGTCCAACTACCTCCATATTGCTTCACTGATACCAAATTTTATGCGTAAATAATGATTTTGTTAATGTTTCAGTATTCTGAGGTCAGACATCATGATTTCAGAACGAACTTTTTTTTTTTTGATTGGTTTCAGTAGATTTTCTTTTTTTGGAACAGGGAAAACTTGGTTTGAAATGTTCTGAAAGTTGCACCATGTTTGTATCAAACTCTTAAAAGATCAAGGACAGTTCCTCATGGTATGAGCCCTTTTAGTTCCCTTATTTCTGTTCTTCAGTGTTATTACTTTCCTCTGATTTACTCTAATTTACTCTGGTTACTTTCCTCTAATCTAACTTCTTACGCCTTATATCCCTTAACGCTTAATTAGTTATATTAGGTATAATCCACCTTTCACCCAATTAGCCACAGCCTTGCTTCCTTCATCCAAATTACTCAAATAACTCCAACTATATGAAATTCAAGTAGTCCATATAACCTATGCATTATACACTCTAAAAATGCTGGTTTATTTGTTTATTGTTGGGAATGCAGCTGTGAAAAAGAGCATGCAAGTTCCAACTGAGTGCCAATACCACTTTGACTATCCATTTGCTCCTGACAGGAATATGTGTGGAAAATAAAATAAAAGTCTAGTCTGCAATTGTATTGCTTAGCACACATATATTTTGACAAATTAAAATTTTGTTGTCAATCACTGCAATTTCGAAAGTGAATCCCACATATGTTAGAGTGATGAGGAATTTATATGTCACTCCTGAAATTTTGGAGCATGTGACCACTGGTCTTCAAAGCAACACACAAATAAATAATAAACTTTATTTAAATTCTGATATACCTATATTATATATAGCCTTGAAAGTGTGTAAATATGACTAAAAAGCTGTCACTCACCTCATCACAATTTTACAAAGTTCTGTTAATATCAATTAAGCTGTCTAAACTGTACAATAACATTACATTGTGTCTACATTTTGTAATAATGACAGAATTTGCAAGCATGCAGAACTATCAAAAAAAAAACAGCTTTTTGAGTGGTGAGTGAATTCTGACTTGAACCCAGCAGCCAATTAGAGGTGTTCAAGAAATAAACAGATTTTTTTTTGCACATTTTGAAGTATCGCATCAGAAACGAGTGAGGGAAATGTCAAATTTCCCTATTTTTTTATTAATTTATCTATTTTTTTCCAATTCACAAAAAGTTTTTAGGCTCGCTTGAGGTGGTTTTTGAACTGTGTGAAAAAGAGTCTATGCGAGCTGGAAACACATTTGCCAAATACATTTTTCCATGCGCATCAAAAACATCATGTGACTGCGCAATGGGACAGCATAACTTGACTAGCCAGTGGACCGATCTTGTTGCACAGCATCCGATATGTTGTGTTGGTCGTGCTGCAATGCCTGAGCCAAAGTCTGTCAAAGTATTTTTACTGATACAGTATTTAATGCCAGTTTATCAGGAAGTGAAGACTTTGTTCTCTTCATCTCGCTAGATGGAAACTGCTTTATTCACAAAAGTTTTATGCGTTACTCCAATTTTGCACATGAGTTAAATTCACAACTTTGGATTGAAACATAGCTTTTTAATGCCAGATTATCATTTAGTGATTGTTTTGTTCTCTTTGACTGGTCGGATGGAAACGGTGCTTTATTCGCAAATGTTTTATGCAATATTCCAATTTTTATCTCAAATTAAATTTGCAACTTGGATGGAAACATAGATTGGCTATATTGCTGAAAAAAAAAAAAAAAAAAGTAAATAGAAACCTTTAATGTGCTTCAGAAAACAAACACAAATACGCACTGTAAAAATCGCCAACTCTCTTTTGCCAAAGCTGTTATTATAGATTCAACTCGGGGTGCTCTTGCTTTTGTTTAAGGTTTCTTAGCACCCTAAATCACCCTTGTAGTACTGGAAATGCAGGACTGGCTGTAGTGGTACTATTTTCATTGGCAGAAGAAAAAAAAAGTCAAATTTGGTCTTAAATGCCATTCAGTATTTAATATAAATATAAAAATTATTATTTAACCAATGACATGTAGTCAATGTCTTTTTTTTCTCCTTCACTTTCTGCCTTTTTTTCTGCACTTTTTTACCACTCACATGTACATGTTGTTTAACTTTTGCCTATATAAACATCCCATCATTTAGGGTCAGACATTTAATCCAATCCTGCAGGGTCAAAATGGCCCAGATTTGGTTGTTTTTAACCCATTTGAATGTATTTCAAACCTTCTAAGTCCTTTCAAACGTTCTACATACAGCTTTGTGTGACGAACAGAATAAATCTGATGTTATTAAATGAAAACCTTCCTCTTTAGTTCAGCTCTCACAGGTCATTCTTCCCCCTACATTCTCAAATGGCTACAAGACGTGAGAACCAATGGCAATTTGGCACCAATGACACCAACCAGCAAACCGAAAAACCCTTTGTGTCTAAAACTACGAGTTAGAAGCAGCAAGAAATGAATTCACAGGAGTGAAGAATAAAATAGTTTTGAAAAAGGCCTTCACACCATGTTCATATTACACACACAAATGACAAAAGATCAGAGGGATTCTATTCCCCTGGATATAAGAGAATAAACCCATGGTGAAATGTTTGATCCTGGAGGCTTGCGTAGTTGCAGACGTGAAAGACACGGAGAAGCAAAGTAATAGAACGGAACGCTGGGCCCTCGAGCTTGCTGCAGGAAATAGCAGAAGGAGAATTATTCAGCATTATTCAGAATCACCATGCTGCCAGACAAGTGTGACAGATAGAACTGCAGAAGAAATAACAGAGAAAAATAACAGCGCGAGAGATCAGAGTCTCACTAATGCTGATTTCATGGGGGTTCATAAAGTATTCGCATGCATAAAAGAGGTTGCAAGAGCTGTGGTTTAAATATTTACGGGGGTAAATGACAGCAAAAATATTCATTACTTGCTAGTTTGCTTTTAAAGGAACAGCTCACCCAAAAAAAGAAACATTTGTCAAAATTGTTGCTTAAAATCTGATCTAATCAATGATCCAGTTCTTGAGTACAATTAATTATCAGTAGTTAAAAACTTAACTTATACTTGGGTCTGCTTCTCACCCAAAAATATCATATGACTTCTGAAATATAATACTGTACATGAGTTATAATACATGGACTACTTTCTCAGTACAGTTATTAAAAATAGCTTTTCACTTTACATAATGTTAATTGATGGACTGTGGATCATTGTGATGTTTTTATCAGCTGTTTGGACTCTCATTCTGATGGCACACATTCACTGCAGAGGATTCATTGGTGAGCAAATTAATTTCTCCGAATCTGTTCCGATTAAGAAAAAAACATCTCCATCTTGGATGGCCTGAGTGTGAGTAAATTTTCATATTGGGTGAACTATTTCTTTAATAGACATTCTTTACACAGACTAAGAGATGATGTTTTGTGTTTTGCTGAGAAGGGAAGTGCGCCAAATTTCTTTCAGGTACAACCACGTCTGTTCTGCTGGTTGGATATGACTTCACCGCCTAATGCACCATGCTCATTACTTATCTCCCGAAGACAAGTGGAGCTCAATCTTATGATGAAATGATGCATTGTCTCTCAGAGATGCAAGTACATGCTTCTGCTGCACTTGCGAGGAGGCTTATCTTTAGCGGGCAGTTGGGCCTCAAATAGACCAAAAAAGGCCTGCAAAACAAAGTCATGAAACCTTTTTCCAGGACATTAAATTTATCTATTGTGCATTTTATTTGTTTATTTCATTTTTTGGCAAATCTGCAACAATGTAATGTCAAAGCCCAGACACATTGCCCATTCCTTGCAAGAACTGATATATTATGCTAATGAACTGTGTGAAGTCTTGAGAAAAAATATTTCTCCTCAAAAGAAGGAATTAAAGGAATGATTCACTCAAAACAATACTGTTCTTTACTTCTTGTGTCATTGCAAACCCATGGAACCATATAACATAAAACCATATAACAATATATACAGTATATATACACATATATAATACATATAACAAACTACAACCCGAATTCCGGAAATGTTGGGACATTTTTTTTTAAATTTGAATAAAATGAAAACTAAAAGAAGCTCAAATCACATGAGCCAATATTTTAATCACAATAGAACATAGATAACATAACAAATGTTTAAACTGAGAAATTTTAAAATGTTATGCACAAAATGAGCTAATTTCAAATTTGATGCCTGCTACAGATCTCAAAATAGTTGGGATGGGGGCATGTTTACCATGGTGTAGCATCTCCTCTTCTTTTCAAAACAGTTTGAAGACGTCTGGGCATCGAGGTTATGAGCTTCTGGAGTTTTGGTGTTGGAATTTGGTCCCATTCTTGCCTGATATAGGTTTCCAGCTGCTGAAGAGTTCGTGGTAGTCTTTGACATATTTTTTGTTTAATGATGCGCCGAATGTTCTCTATAGGTGAAAGATCTGGACTGCAGGCAGGCCAATTCAGCACCCGGACTCTTCTACTACGAAGCCATGCTGTTGTAATAGCTGCAGTATGTGGTCTTGCATTGTCCTGCTGAAATACAAAAGGCCTTCCCTGAAATAGACGTCATCTGGAGGGGAGCATATGTTGCTCTAAAACCTTTATATACCTTTCAGCATTCATTGTGCCTTCCAAAACATGCAAGCTGCCCATACCCTATGCACTTATGCAACCCCATTCCATCAGAGATGCTGGTTTTTGAACTGAACGCTGATAACACGCTGGAAGGTCTCCCTCCTCTTTAGCCCGGAGGACACGGCATCCATGATTTCCAACAAGAATGTAAAATTTGGACTCGTCTGACCATAGAACACTTTTCCACTTTGAAACAGCCCATTTTAAATGAGCCTTGGCCCACAGGACACAACGGCACTTCGAGACCATGTTCACGTATGGCTTGCTTTATGTATGATAGAGCTTTAGTTGGCATCTGCAGATGGCACGGCAGATTGTGTTTACCGACAGTGATTTCTGGAAGTATTCCTGGGCCCATTTAGTAATGTCAATGACAGAATCATGCCGATGAGTGATGCAGTGTCGTCTGAGGGCCCGAAGACCACGACATCTAACAAAGGTTTTCGTACTTGTCCCTTACGAACAGATTTCTCCAGTTTCGCTGAATATTTTGATGATGTTATCCACTGTAGATGATGAGATTTGCAAAGCCTTTGCAAATTTGACGTTGAGGAACGTTGTTTTTAAAGTATTCCACAATCTTTTTATGAACTCTTTCACAAATTGGAAAGCCTCTGCCCATCTTTACTGCTGAGAAACTCTCTAAAACATCCCTTGTATAGCTAATCATGTTACAGACCTGATGTCAATTAACTTAATTAGTTGCTAGATGTTCTCCCAGCTGAATCTTTTCAAAATGTATTGCTTTTTCAGCCCTTTGTTGCCCCTGTGCCAACTTATTTGAGACCTGTAGCAGGCATCAAATTTGAAATGAGCTCATTTAGTGGATAAACGTGTAAAATTTCTCTGTTTAAACATTTGTTATGTTCTCTATGTTCTATAGTGAATAAAATATTGGCTCATGTGATTTGAAAGTATTTTAGTTTTAATTTTATTCAAATAAAAATAAAACATCCCAACATATATTATATGAATTATAAACCATTACAATTAATATAATATAAATATAATAAAAAAGTAGCTGCAAAAGTCGGGCAATTTTGTCTCTAAATTTCTTTGACTGTAAACTGCTTTAATTTGGAGCAAGCGATATGGGGGAGTGGCTTCACTGCATCAGATGTATGTCACTTTGCTCACAGCTGATTGGTCCAGTTTGGGTTTGCGATCACTAACCCAGAATAAAACTTGCTCTGGAGCAGGGTAGCCGTGTAGCGTAAGTTACCATGGTGACGAAACCCGCTCAAAACCAACCTATCTGCTTGAGTTTGCTCAAACTAAACATGAACTTACCTGGGTAAAAACCCAAACCGGCTTCGTGCTACAGGCCACAGGCTCTCTCAGTTTATGACAATGAAAAACAAACAATTTTTTGTGAAATTTTCAAAGAGTTTGTTTTGACGGCTCAAAACAATGTATAGATGAAAATAGTTATGCTGGTTTTGTCATCATTACTGCGAATTGATTGGTCTGTTAACCCAAGATTGTGTCTTCTTAATGATGATTCTGGTCTCTGTATTAGTTCAATGCAAAAGAGAATGTTGTTTGCTGGTTTTACAGCTGCGAAGAAGACGATAATACAGAACTGGTTTACACCACACATGTGTAGAAAAACAAATTGGATCCGTAGCCTCCTGCAAATAGTGACGTGTGAATGTGCAACGGCGCTCTATGAGTTGGTGGGGCCAGGCGCAGGAGGACTTCCAAATTTTGACCATTGATGCTTGGCCTTAAACCAAATAGACTTTATTTATTTACTGGATATATGTGATTGTATAAAGGAGTGACTTTTTTGTGTTTTTGTTGTCCTTCCCTCTCTCCCTCCCTTTTTGATTGGACCTTGATATGTTGAGTATGTGTCTGTTATTTTGTTTTGTTATATTTTGGATGCTATGTTGTGATTTAAAATGAAACTGCAGTCAAATTTGAACTGCCATATATGTAACACTAAATCAGGCACTTTTCTGCATATGTTTTGGGAATGTCCTGTCGTCATCAGTCTATGGACACATGTAAACCTGGTTTTGTCATAACTGCGAAAAAATTGAAATATTTCACAATATTACCATTTTAACTGTATTTTTAATCAAGTAAATGCAGACTTGGTGAGCATAAGATACTTTTATAGAAACATTTATAGTATTGCCAGGTGTAGTAAAAGGTTAACGTTAAACTATGTTTAAAATATTTCAGTAATCAGTGTATAATATATGTGCATATCAAACTGAACTTTAGATGAGTTGTTTTGATTGTGGTTGGTGTGTAATCAAGCATGCCTGTTTGAATTTTACTTTCCTTTGAGTGACACACTTAAATCGAGTTTTGCTTTTTTGTTCTGCTTATATATTTTATCTTTGACCTTTGTTTAAATGACCTTGCAGACATTACAGCAGTACATTGAACTAAAACAAGGGTATAAAATAAGCTTTCTTCTCTTTATACCCAAGCATAACCAGTTGGAATAAAACAGCGAAGCTGAACTGATGGGTCATAACCAAAATAATTAAAAAAGGACAACAGGGGAAAACAATGTTAGATGTAAATAATAAAACATAACTGTGTCTGCTTTCACTCTATGTCCCGTGATGCTTTGCACAGATGATAAGAGTGACTTCTTTTAAACTGTAAATAATCAGTGACTGCCAACGAACCTGTTTAAAAGTTCACTCTGTGAACGCAATGGAACATCAAAGGGAAACTTAAAAGTGTAAAAGCATTAACAAATTACTTTCAGCAGACCATGAACAACCCCAACAGCTCAGACGAGTCTTTCCACAGCAATATTATGGATGTGTTAAAAATTACTGTAATAATATTATGTAACACACAGTATGTTTCATTGATCAAAAATGTTTATTAACTGGAACATTGGTGGATAATTATGTGATTTATGTCCTTTTAACATAACAAATTGTGTAATTTCCAATGCATTAGAAACATTACAATCAACACTGCTAATATGGATTACAAGTGAAAAAGAAGAAAAAAATTTTTTTTAAAGCGCCCATGTGAAAAAGCGGAAAAGAGACGTGAGGATTAAAAGGAGAAAAAAAAAGAGATTCTTAGTGCATTCCAGTGAATTATTCATGGGATTTGTTGTTTATTAAACGGGAGAGCAGGCCTCAACTGTGCAGTGTCTGCTGTCTTTTCTTGTCATTCTGTTACAGCAAAATACAAAGGAAAAAAGAAAATAATCATCAGGAACCAAACACAGCGACTGAAAAGAACTCTTACCATAAATATACTTGTGATAGCAATGTCACATTAAAATACCAAGCCTTATATTATTTTCCTGACGGATACAAATGGAGCATGAAGGAAAATGTACAACTTATTCAGTCAAACTGACGAATAAAGATTATTTGTAACCTTATTATTTGAAATAATTTGTTTCAGTCATTTTGAATGCAAGTTCTCCAAACCGGAAGTGCCATCCATAACTTAAAACAGGCTTGTTCGGATAAAGGTGGATAGGCTTATCAACTTTTAAAACCAAATGTGTTGGCAAGGACTGTGCATCCAGTCAAATCCAAAATTTACACAGAATGCATAAAACACAGGCAGCATATTTACACATTACAATTGCAGAAATAATTGCTTAAAATGTCATTTGGTAAATATGATATTTTGAATATAGTAATATGAATACAGAAACATGAGATGATTAATGAAAACTAATAATAATTTAGCACCAATAATAACTGTGCAACCAAATCATATTAGAATGATTTCTGAAAGATTGTGTGACACTGAAGACTGGAGTAATGATGCTGAAAATTCAGCTTTTACAGAAATACATTACATTTTTAAATATATTCAAACAGAAAAGTTATTTCACCACATGAATGTTTTTACTGTATTTTTGATCAAATAAATTCAGTCCAGGTGAGCAAGATACTTCTTTATAAAAACATTAACAATTAGCATAAATCATAATTTTTCCAAAACTGAATTAATTTGTTCCTAGCAAATATGTATTTTAAATTTTATAATATATTGTAGCTACATGTCCCACATTTTGGCAAGCTTTTCAATACATAATACTGTATTTCTTGAAGAAAAAAAGGTATGCAAACATTATTTTAACTCTTTCTTAGGTAAGACAGGTAGACAAGTGAAAATAAATCATATACATTTTGGATACCCTGAGACTAAGAATCAACATTTTCTGAATATTAAACACCTTTTGCTGAATGAATTCTACACCTTTCTCTGTAGAACCTTCATTAAAGAACCTTAATTATAAAATATATGCTATAATAACAAGACTGCTCTAATTGATTTACACAGAACCAAAGCAGCATTACATATGTCACTGACATATTTTAGTGCACCGTTTATGCTGCATCGTGTTTTTATACAGGGTTTGGCGCCACTGAGTCTGTTCCGATCAGTTTTAACTCGTCTTTTATTACCTGTTTATCCATCACAGGTGATTGGCTCCAGTGAGTCAATCGCAGTGTGACAGTTCTGGATGATTCATTGTGAGAGTGCGGATGGTCGGACAGAAGCCAAGCGAGAGACAGCCAGCCTCACTGCAGATCCAAGCATCAGAGCTCCGTCCAAACGGAGGAAACATTAGAAGAGCCTCCAGCTATTTATAGAGCGAAACAGAGAAATACAGAGAGTTGTATCACCATTTGCATGCCAATTCTCTCACAACTATAAAAAGCCACTCTTTGTTCTGTTTTTATAATGCAATGTTCATTTACAAACAAAAACAACTTGAGCTACAGTGCATTTCTTTGAACTGACAGGATGACATTTTTAACATGACAACAAAAGAGTTAACATCTATGCAGTTGTTTACAGCAAAATATTGCCTTCAAGGTGGTCTTTTTGACAAAAAACATGAATGTTCAGCATACCTGAGTACACAAGGCTGAATGCTGCATTGAGTGGGTTTTGTGAAATAAAACCTTGAACACTGAGAATTTCTGGATATTCTGTAAAAGTTGCTGAAAACTAGCCTTTAGTGAAAAATTCAGCACTGAAAGTCCTGTTTAGCCTAATATGATTATATCATGATAAACTGATTTGGGAAATGGAGATTCAGTTGAGCTATGGGAGAAAATGCGATAAACATTTGAGAAATGTCCTGTTAAGGAGGAATAATGAGATGATTAACAGCATTAATCACAGGACATTTTCTTATTTTGCACAGCGCAATGGACCAAAAATAGAGCTGAAAAAAACATTCAGTGCTGATGAACATGAGCTTACAAAGACAAAGACTAGGGTGAGAGAAAAATCAACGAGGGTAAGATTGGGCAAAAATAGTGTAGTCTGAAAAGTTTAGTGTAGTCTGATACATAAACAAATGGATCATATGAGTCTTTTAATGCATACTTCAAAAACATATCACATTAGAATACTATTATTCAAAAGTTTGTAAAAGTTATACAAATGTCTCTTCACCACGGCTGTTTATTTAATAAAAAATACAGCAAATAAATAAACAAATAATAATAATAATAATAATGAGATAATAATTGAGACATAATTAAAATACCTTTTGATATGTTTTAAATGTTATAATATATTTAAAAATGAGTTAATTTGCAAAAACAGATAACTCCATTTTTTTGTATTTTCAGAAATCTTATATATATATTCAGTACTGCTTGAAAGTTTGTGAACCTCTTGCAGAATCTGTGAAAATGTGAGTAATTTTAACAAATTAAGAAAGATCATACAAAATGCATGATTTTTATTTAGTACTGTCCTGAGTAAGATATTTTACATAAAATATGTTTACATTTAGTCCACAAGACAAAAAATAGCTGTAAAGAAATACTCTTTGAGAGAAGCAGTCAATCAGCGGAAGTTAAAAGCTTCTTGATTCTGATTGGTTGAGCCACGTTCGAAGCCGTTGTAAATTACACTACAACCCTACACCTTTGTTTACTTTGTGTGTTGCTTGGCAACCACATTGTTCCAACCACAACTGTTTCTGAGGAACTACATTGTTTGGTGGAAGAATACTGTTTTTAATAATATCATTACACTTATTTGCTCTGTTTTATTTTGTGAAACCTTACTAAATATATGGAATAACCGTTTTATAAAAGCAATAAGCCCCGTGAAGCTGTGGTTTACAGTGAATTTATAACAGTAAAAGCGTTAGGCACGACGTGAAGCGGAGGCTTCTTGGGGCTTATTGCTTTATCGTAAGAGTATTTATTTCTTGTCTTGTTAGTGTGTAGCTACATTGTTGCTATGGAACTGTTTTGCAAGGAAGACCACATTATTTCTCTATGCAGGTTCATTATAGACAGATAAGACTAAACTCCGAAAATCAGTTTGAATATTGTTTGTTTAATTGATAGGTGAGTAGGCGGGCCTGTGCCATTGTTTGGGACACATCAGCTGGATTAGCATTCACATTAAGGTGCAACGAGGTCACATGCATTTCTAACAATTGTGATTTGAGTGGTTGGATCACAGCATGTTTGGACCTATTGGCATCTGCATTTGCATTGATCGAGACAGGTGTTTGACGGGTTTGTCATGTAGTTTTGAAAGGTGTTGTGCGTTGACAAATTGATGTGTCACTTACAGTATTTTTGTACATGATCATCTGTATTCAACAGATGACATGATTTTCAACAAAGTTTTGGAGAATGTATGGTTTAACCTCTAATCTAATAGATGTGTCAGTCTGATAAATTAAAAAATAACATCTCTCTGAGATTTAGTGGGAACAGAAAACAGAACAAAAGGCACAAATGATCTTTCATAGCTAAGGTCTAAAATACTGATACACTGAACACATTTACATGCAAGTGGGTCAATTAATGTTCTTATTGTATTGTATTTTTTAATTTTTTTTTGTAAAGTATATAAGCATAAATAGCATCTAATTAGCTACTATTTACACTTATTGCAAAGATCTGCTACTTTTACATAACGTAAATATAATGGCAATTTTCACTTAACGTTAGTGTAAATAGCACATATCTAAAATATTACTGTTGTCACTTACTGTATATACAGTGGGGGGGGGAACAAAACATTTATTCCCCTGCTGATTTTGTACATTTGCCCACTGACAAATAAACGATCAGTCTATAATTTTAATGGTAGGTTTATTTTACCAGTGAGAGACAGAATAACAACAAAAAAAATCCAGAAAAACGCATTTCTAAAAAGTTATAAATTGATTTGCATTTTAATGAGTGAAATAAGTATTTGATCCCCCATCAATCAGCAAGATTTCTGGCTCCCATGTGTCTTTTATACAGGTAAGGAGCAGAGATTAGGAGCACTCTCTTAAAAGGAGTCTCAGCTTGTTACCTGTATAAAAGACACCTGTCCACAGAAGCAATCAATCAATCAGATTCCAAACTCTCCACCATGGCCAAGACCAAAGAGCTGTCCAAGGATGTCAGGGACAAGATTGTAGACCTACACAAGGCTGGAATGGGCTACAAGACCATCGCCACGCAGCTTGGTGAGAAGGTGACAACAGTTGGTGCGATTATTCGCAAATGGAAGAAACACAATAACTGTCAATCTCCCTCTGTCTGGGGCTCCATGCAAGATCTCACCTCGTGGAGTTTCAATGATCATAAATAACTGAAATCCTGCAGTGCCCGCAAGGTCCCGCTGCTCAAAAAAGCAAATGTGACTCACCGGACATGTCACCCATTGAGCATGTTTGGTATGCTCTGGATCGGCGTATACGACAGCGTGTTCCAGTTCCTGCCAATATCCAGCAACTTCGCACAGCCATTGAAGAGCAGTGGACCAACATTCCACAGGCCACAATCAACAACCTTATCAACTCTATGCGAAGGAGATGTGTTGCACTGCGTGAGGCAAATGGTGGTCAACCAGATACTGACTGGTTTTCGGACCCCCCCCCCCCAATACAGTAAAACTGCACATTTTAGAGTGGCCTTTTATTGTGGCCAGCCTAAGGCACACATGTGCAATAATCATGCTGTCTAATCAGCATCTTGATATGCCACACCTGTGAGGTGGATGGATTATCTCGGCAAAGGAGAAGTGCTCACTAACACAGGTTTAGACAGATTTGTGAACAATATTTGAGAGAAATAGGCCTTTTGTGTACATAGAAAAAGTCTTAGATCTTTGAGTTCAGCTCATGAAAAATGGGGGCAAAAACAAGTGCTGCGTTTATATTTTTGTTCAGTATAATATATATATATATATATATATATATATATATATATAAGAGATTTAGAAAAGACGCTAAATTGAAAACCTGTCTTCTCTGAAAAAAACAAAAAAAGCTGCAAACACAGAGGGCTGCAGTCATGGAAGCCAGCAAACAAACTGGATTAGAGATTAGACATTCTATCCGATAAAAAAGTCCACATATGCTGGTTTATGATTTTCAAGTAACAAAAACACTGCAAACACATATGTTAGCTGATCAATTTACAGTGTAAGGCCCATCAAACTGGCAACCCACATAAGCTTTAAGTCTGGAAAGGAGAGGGCGATGGAAATAACTTTCTCCAATATTTTGAATCTGAATTGCCATACCTGCTTCAACTGCATGCATTATTGTTCATTTAATAAAGGCATTGACATCTAAACAAAAGTTTAGAGAAACAGCTTGGGAATTCTAATGCTTGCTTTCTTGCTCTTTCCACCTAGAAGAGCTTTAAAATATTCTCTCTGTAGCCCCTGTAGTTCAGATCTTATTGATTAATAGACTGTGACCACCAGCCTGCAGACAACCCTTGATATTTGCAGAATTAGCAATTGGTTATGTGAAGTTTATTTTATAGTTTTATTTCTGTGAATAAAGTTGGCCAAAATAAAGTAAAAAAAAAAAAAAAAAAAAACAATGTGGAGATTGACTACTTAAGTAAAAGCAATTATTTTGGTATGCCTAATGTGAAGGGTGCACTTTCATTGCCAATTCCAGCTTAAAATCAAAGTGTGACAAGATGTTTGTAGAGAACAAAAAACTCATTCAACATTCCTTTCCGTAAGGCCCGATTTAAGAGAAATCAAGGCAAACTAAATAGAAAAGCAGGCAAGCTTTTATTGAGGATCTTCAAAAGCAAAGAGAATTCTTCAGTCAGTCAGTCATTGTCAAATCTTAATTCAACATCTACCTGCTGGGAGAAAATGTGTCATTCATTATGGAATACGGGAGCACCTGCGCTCATTCCACTCCCATTGTCAGGCTTTACACATGTAGACTAATTTGATGAACTGTCACTGTTATCCCATTGCACCAGATTTACCTGCTCCAGCATTTCAACGCACACTCCCCCAAGCAGTAGTAATGATAATAGACAACTTGGACAGAAAGCACTGAAGATCTCTGAGATGAAAAGTCACGCTTCTTTGTGAAGGTCACAATAGTTTCAATGGGTCATTCCAGACTGGCTTTGTAGCTGAAAAGACCTCGCAGTTTATATGAATAATAAAAAGATATATACGACCCATTCTACTCTAAGTCGACACCTGCTGTGACAACATGCATCAGGGTTTAGTGCAACTAAAATGATGAGAGACAACATCTAGAGTCAGAGAAGATATGAATGAAAAATCACTATATTATCAGACTAGTTGGAGAAAAGTGTATGCTTTATTTCTGTCATTTTAAAGGAAATTGAATTTTCCTTTGATGTTTCCTTTACAATTTATTTTCGATATTAAAGAAAACAGCATCCAACATATGCAAAATGAAAGCTAAATATAAAATGTATGAGATGAAATTGCATGAAATAAATATGTAAATAAACGGATGGACAAATAGACAGAGATAAATTGTTACTTTGTTGAGAGATCAGGTTGTCAAGTATAATCATTTATTGACTCATAGAGTGTAGATTTGGCTATAGACCAAATTAAAATAAAATTAAATTAAATAAATAAATAAATACAGAATGATGCAGTATTTGAAGTACGTGTGACAAAATGTATCTGATTTGTTGTAAATACATATTACTACGAAAATACACTACATTTAATATTACTATAAAAAATGTGATTTTTCATTCACAAAATAGCAATTAAATAGTTAATTTTTTTTATTAAATTAACAGTTATAGACACTATATCTAGTATGCAATGGTTAAGCAAGTTTATTAGTGTCAATAAATACTAACGTAAAAAATAAGTGAATTAATTAATTAATAAATAAAATGTTAACTGAAATAATACAAAACATTTAAACTTATCTTAAGTGTTTTAAGCTTAAAACACTTCTCAGACAATTGCCAAGACAACAATATCTGATTTTCATTTATTTTAACTTTATGTACTAAACTTAAAAAAAAAGACTTTTTTAAATAACAATTATACTGAAAATGTCAAAACGCATTACAATTACTAAAAATGTAACTAAAGGAAAAATTAAAACTATTAAAACAGATAAAAACCAAATATAAATATATGATATGATATAAATATGATATAAAGACAACAGACACTCAGATATTAGGTTTGCAACTTGCACTTGCTCAAATAGCTGTGAAAAACCCTAAAATTCAGGGAGTTTAATGACATAAAAAAAACAATGCTGAAGCAAATATTATCTTGTTAAAGTTGACAAAACTTCTCTTCAAAAAGTCTCAGAGGGCAAAAAGTATTTGACCACGGCTGAATTATGATGCCCAGAGTTTGACCTGCCCTCAAGTGCTTCATTCTAAATTGGCTGGCCTGCCCTCACTCACATATTCTGGCTGGACCTGTTGCCCTCAGAATACACTAAACGAGAAACTTCTGACACTAATATAATTTCCTATGAATTATATTCTGCATGAAAAATGCAACATCATAGCAACATGAAAAGACTGTGATCATTATACACCAACATTTTTGATCAGTATATCATAAATTCAAATTGCATCCTATTGCATAAAGACAAAAGACATACAAAATAGATCGCCATATCACTGTGATTGGCTGATTACCCTGTCAGTGTAATAATGCCCACATCTCATGCTCACAAACCCGCCTGAATGGGTTAAACTGATGGAAAATGACTGACTAATTATAAAGCAAACAACTCAGCCACTCAGACATCACTTTCAGTCACAACTGAATGGGAATGAACTTGAATTTACTTGAGATGATCTCTAAGAGCTGTAACCATCATGACATTTTCAGTGTTTAATGGAGCAATGGTCCAAAAAGAAACTCACTATTGATTATAAATGAATAGTAACTTTGCCTCCTCATTTCAGAAGCTTGCCAAACGCTACAGCTACAGCATACTGATGGCTGGACAGACAGTTTATCTTCCTGAACATTCATGGTGAATACTGATCGGGTGAATGATAAATTCACTGCTGAGTGTGACAAATTGTCAAGCACATTTTAGAAAGATTGAATTTAAGAGATCACCTCCATATCTGTTCTCCCCTTTCCCCCAATATGTTTTGTATATTCTGGGCAGGTATCCAGGATTACCAATTACCATGGGCAAAGAGAGCAGAGAGGCCTTGCACCCCCATGATGAAATATGTTACTAAAATTAAAACTGGAAGGTTTTTTTCTTTTTGTAAAGTTTGATATATCTCTGTATTGCACAGAATTTCGTAGTAGCTAAATACAACCATGAATGAATGAGTATTTCTGAGCTCTTGAAATTAATTATGAAATTAATTAATTATAGCCACATACTGTTTTAGCATCCTGAATATTTAATTGAAGTATTTTCTCATAAAATTGCCTGAGAAGCATAGTATTTCCATGATAATTTATCAATTAAACACACAGACATAGACACACATACATATATATATATATATATATATATATATATATATATATATATATATATATATATATATATTATTCTGAACATTGACTTATGGCTTCTGCTGAAGCGTATGAACAACCTCAAAGTTCATATATAGTAGGATCATCTTGAAAGGTTTATATGTTATTTGAAATCTATTTCTATTAGAAGTAAATGAATGAGATTCCTAACTGAACCCTATTACTGAGCTATTCTGACAGCAAAGTTGTCACAGGAAAATGATATGCAGTATATGCTTCATAGAAAAACGTTTAAATCAGCACTGTTGCTGCTTAGTCTGTGTGTGTCTGGTAGGGATGGCAGACGCGAAACTGACGTTTCGACACGGTGTCGAGATCCCGAAGCGCAGATGTTTCGAAACACTGCTCCGAAGCGTGATTCGAAACACCCATGTCACGTGACTAAGGCGATTCGAAGCATCGGGGCGTGTCACAAGTGTTTCGAGACGTGCATACCTGCTGAGTCTGTGTTTGATTGACAGGGTCGGGAACAAATCACACAATTGCACATCTGTCTCAACCTAACTCCCACAAAGTATAAAAGTGGAGTTAACGCATCTTCACTTCGTGGGTTTTTGTGAGAGGAGAGAGATTTTGCGATATAGTGATATTTATTGTGTAATTTGGTTAATTATATTTAGGCTACATTAAAAGTTATTATTAAGATATTGATAGATAGGCTATAGACATTGACAGATAATTGTCCCTTGTGAGAGGATTTTTTCAAAGGCTGGAGATATTCTCTGTAAAAAAAGAAGTAGGCTAAGTCCATCAACAGCAGAACAATTAAAATTTTTTAAATAAAAATCTGTAGCCTATATGTAAAAAAAAAAAAATTAAGACATTGTGGCTTGATGTATTTTATTGTCTATTTTTCATTACCAAAATAACACTTATTTATTCACAAAGAGTTCATTCATATGTCAGACCGATGTTTCAACATTACAAGAACAGAACAATAAAAACACACATTTTAATTGTTCATTATAATTTTGTGAAGATGCCTGCTTGACCCAGGATTCGAACCCAAGGAGACAGCATTCCAGTCAAGCACACTAACCACTCCCCCAAATCACTTTGTGGATCGATTAACACAACATACGTTATAATTCATCAATTCGCTTAACTGTTTCTTTGTCGACGCGGTTTCAGAGCAATACTTGAAAATGACCACTAGGTGTCACTGTAGAGACGGGTGTCGAAATGTTTCGAAGCCTCGACACATTTGCTTCGACTGCTTCAGTGTTTCACGAAGCCTCGCTCTGCCCACCACTAGTGTCTGGTACAGACTGAATGATACAGTGCTTTTTTAGCACTAATGCAAAGTTAACTTAAAGAAATAGTTCACTCAGTAATGAAAAGTTGCATAAAATGTAAACACACTCAGGCCATCCAAGATGTAGATGAATTTGTTTTCTTCATCAGAACAGATTTGGAGAAATTTAGCTTTACATCAGTTACTCACCAATGGATCCTCTGAAGTGAATGGGTGCCATCAGAATGAGAGTCCAAACAGCTAATAAAAGCATCACAACAATCCAAAAGTAATTGACACAACTCCAGTCCATCAGTTAGCATCAAAACCACGAACAAAACAAAACGAGGTGAAGGGGCGCCGCTTACTGTTGGGTCTGGTCTTCTGTCACGGTTCACACAGCAGGGAGAAACGAGGAACACACAAACGAGGATTAAAGGAACACTCCACTTTTTTTGGAAATAGGCTCATTTTACAACTCCCCTAGAGTTAAAATGAAAAGCTGCGATTTTCTAGTCCGATATGGCTAGGAACTATACTCTCATTCCGGCGCAATAATCAAGGAACTTTGCTGCCGTACCATGGGTGCAGCAGGCGCAATAATATTACGCAGCGCCTGAAAGTAATCCCCAGCTATATCATAACTAGTTACCTAGCTGGGGACTACTTTCAGGCGCTGCGTAATATCATTGTGCCTGCTCCACCCATGGTATGGCAGCAAATTTCCTTGATTATTACGCCGGAATGAGAGTATAGTTTTTTTTACATTTTACATTTATGCATTTAGCAGACGCTTTTATCCAAAGCAACTTACATTGCATTCAAGTTACAGTTTATACATTTTCATCAGCTCTTGCTTTCCCTGGGAATCGAACCCATGATATTGGCGTTGCTAGTGCCATGCTCTACTATTTGAGCTACAGGAAAGCTGTAGTTCCTAGCCATATCGGCCTAGAAGATCGAAGCTTTTCATTTTCCGTCAGTCTTAGTACACGATGTAACTACAGAAGAGTCAAGCTTTAAATAGGAAAATTATCGAAACTCTTTGGTCATTTTTGATGACCAAATGCTAATGGTCTAATCAGATTCAATGATCTAAGCTACGCTAAAAGTGCTACCACCAGACCCAGAGATCGGCTGAATGGATTCAAAATGGTAAAACTCAACTGTTTAACTCTAGGGGAGTTGTAAAATGAACCTATTTCCAAAAAAAGTGGAGTGTTCCTTTAAACTCAAAATAACAGTCTTTAATAAATCCAGACAAGACAAGGCAGGGCAGACACACAGGAACACCGGAGAGTAACGAGTAGACCAGACAAAAAGGAACTCAACAGACAGGAACTAAATACACAGGGTAATTAACACATAATCACCTAAACACACCTGGGAACGAATTCACTAATGATCACACTTAACAAGGACAGGAAACAAACCAAATATGGAAACATGAGGGCGGGAAACACAAGACACAGGACACAAGGCTGACAGTAGTTTTTCTTATTGCTTGTAATTAGTTTCTTATTCTTATTGATTGGCTGACTGTTTAACTGTATAACAAATAAATAAGAAATGCTACATATATTGTATAGTCATTCAATTTATAAAAACAGTGCATTTTCCTCACTGTGTAAATTAAATTCATATTTCTTCTTATTAAAGTTACAAAAGTGATTTAGTCAAGAGCAGTGAGATATTTTATTTCTCTTGTTGTTTAATTAACATGAATGACAGACAGAATAAATATTTCACTGCTGTCACATTAAGAGCTGCCCAGATCCAATATACTGTTACACATGTGTTTTCATTCTCAGCTGTTTGCTTTCACTTAAGACCTAAATTACTGTGTTAATGAGGATACTTGCAAAGACAGGCATTTTGACACATACAAGTGTATTTAACCTTCCAAGGGCTATAAAGTGGCTAAAATAACTCCCGCACTCTATGAGCACCGTCTTCACGTGTGCGCGCCTCTCTGACAGCCTCAGAAACTGTTTCTGATAGCGCGCACATATAGCAAAATAAGTTCTCTTTTCAGCATTTCAGTGGCTTAAAATTACTTGTTTAAACTGCAATGATTAAAAACGTGTGCAAACAATAAGTTTTCTTGACCACGTATCACACCAACGTCATGTGACCGTGTAACCACGATGGTAGTGATGGTAGTCCAAAAGAGAAAGCAATATTATGGATAGAGGACTCATATATAGAGGCCGAAATAAATTGTTAGATGTTGAAAACACCTGTTTAATAATCTAATACTTTGTTTAATACACACACACAGCTTTTGGAGTCATTTTATGGATTAGTGTGATGTTTTATCGGTTGTTTGTACTCTCATCTGAACGGCACCCATTCGCTGCAGAGGATCCATTGGTGAGCAAGTGACGTAATAATAAATTACTCCAAATCTCTAATGAAGAAACAAACTCATCTTAGATGGCCTGAGAGAAATTTTAATTTTTGGGTTTAATGTTGGTTGGCTTATGACTTCATATGAGCAAGTTTTTCTAGTTATGACAGTTAGTCTAGTTCAGGGGTAGGCAACGTCAGTCCTGGAGTGCCGCTGTCCTGTAGAGTTTAGCTCCAACCCTAATCAAACACACCCGAGCAAGCTAATCATGGTCTTCAGAATTACTAGGGCTACAGGCAGGTGAGTTTTTTTTCAGGGTTGGAGCTAAACTCTGCAGGACATCGGCACTCCAGGACCGACGTTGCCTACCCCTGGTCTAGTTAGTAGGCCTGGCATGAGTTGCTTGCTGGTCTTTAGAGAGGTTACATGTGTGTTTAGTCATGGTGGTTTGTTTACTTTTTCTTGTATGTGCTCTCTTGCGCTTTTGTTGTAGCATACATGATGCATCCTTATTTTTGATGATAACATTGGTGTGGTATATTCGTGAAACCTTGGTTATGATGAAATCTCCAGTAAGAGTGCAACCCTTCCAATAACTGGGAAGCAAATCTCATTTCCAATCAACACTATGGTAAATTTAGTCAGTTTTGAACATATTTTTGTATTTATGACTGCCATACCCACTGAGGGTGGGTGACTCATATGACTCATATAGACATTTAAAGTTGGCTGCACACTAGATGATTTTCAAATCTTAACCGATTTTAAAACCATGGGAGACCACAGACATGAAAACATTTCAACCGATTTTTAGCCTTATAATCCTCTGAACGCACACACTAGATGATTCGACCAGGCCGCGAGACCGCACACTTGAAGATTGTAGGAACGATTTCACAGTGACACGTGATCTCACGGAGACTCGCGGGATCAAACTTGACTAGAGAAGAAAAACAAATAGAGGACACTCGACGTTGTCAGCTGGCTCTCCTGACACGCGTTCTGTTTCACAGTGAAAAACAATGTATACAAAAGGATATGGATGATGTTCTCTGCTTTCACGGCATGTTTGTGGCTGCCAGGTTTCATCTATAGAAGCATGCAACATCCGTTGAGTCACGCTTGCTCGCTCTCATTGGCTATCACGGGTATCATGTCACAGGCAGCCCGATCAATAGTCGTAAATATCAAACATGTTTGATATTTACGATTTGAGTTCGGCGACGCTCCGTCTCGATCGGGAGCAGATAAATAATCGTAATGACAGCACACAATAGAGGATTTTTGGACTAAAAAAATTTTTGTGACAAGCCGTGAATCGGGCCACACCCCCCGATCGTTCGGGGGTGCAAATCGGCCTTAAAATCAGGCTTAAAATCCTCTAGTGTGTGGCCAGCCTAAGGCAGAAGTGGCTGTAAACTGATTTTGAATAACCTCATCTTTTTTTTTTAAATTAAAGTTACACATTCTTTTTTTTGGTGGAAATAAATAGATAAATGCATACATACATGCATAAATAAAATTATGGTTTCAGTAAAGACACTCAGTAAAATGTGTGCTGCAAAAAAAGGGAATTTATGCAAAAACACGCTTTACTCATCTCACCCACACAAATAAACATATTCCATTTAATAACATTCAAATAGGCTTGTTAACTAAAACAAAACAAAAAAGTTACTTGACATAATAATTTAATATGATATGATATGATATGATATAACTGTAACAGGGTGAACGAACGAGAGGTGTGCGGATCCATATGCAAGCTTTTATTAAACAGAGACGTGGTCATAACAGGCTAAGATCGACACTGGCAAACGAGGTTGAACAGGGTGAGACAAAAAAGTATTCCATAGACAGGCGTGAGTCAGTCGATGGTGAACTTAGTCCTGAGGGCGAGACAAATGGGGGAATCCACAAACAGGAAATAGTCTAGACGAGGTGCAAACACAGTCCGAAACAGCAAGACAAAGGGTAAATCCAAGACAGGCTATAAGCTTCAGGGCAGGCAGAGATCAGACAGGACGAGGTAAACCAGGCTAGAATCAAGACACGGGTTAAACAGGTAAAAAAAAAACAGGACAGACTAGACTTAAACTCAGGAAACACGGCATGTCTCTGTAAAGTTGCTATCGCTAGGAGAGTGAAAACCGCAGACAATACTCGGCGATCCGAAAGTGGAAATCCAAGGCTTATAAAGTGTGTTTGATTGGTTGCAGCAGTGTGTGTGTAATCAGTGCAATGGATGATGGGAACTGTAGTCCCGGATGACATGCAACAGTTTGTGTAGTGTGCGAGTCAGTAGCTTGTTTGAGATGCACCTCACCTCGCCTGAAATGTAGGCGAGACTGAGTAGGCTGCTGCAGTGAGGGGAGGATTGAAATAAGTGCAGTCAAGATGGACAGTTCTGAACTCTCGGAGTGGAACAGATAGGCTACACAAGATCAAAGGCAGACATCACATTATTCTCACTCAAGCGGTGCTGCTGATAAACATGATATCATTTCAGTTCTGTTGCTTTATATGAAAATAAATATGATGAAGAAGACACTCAAAATGCTTGCTATTTAATTCCATACGAAAAGTGTATTTATCATCCATTTTTATTTTAATACAAACATGCATTTTAGATTTTTATAGAAATATAACAACAGTCACATATCTCACACAGAGATCACACTTCATAGTGTTTGGGAATATTCATGCATAATTTAAATACATAATGACATGAAATCACATAAAAAAGATAAAACATTTTAGAAGAGAATGCAACATCACGGTTGTCTGAACCAATGAGCATTAAGCTGTGTCGTCAGCCAGTCGTTTCCCATCATGCTTTTGATCAGCGCAGTCGGTGGAGAGCAATTGCGCGCGACTGCACAATCCGACACAGCCGCCTCGCCATCGCGAGAGTATTATGGCACATGTCAGCATGACATCAGAGCAATGGGGATGTAACGCGGACACTTTTCTAACCGGCATGCATCTCGCGGTGATCACCGGTGATCGGTTCTGCGCAGATTTTGCTCATCTCAAACAAGCCTAATGTAACAAGGCAACATCTGGTGGTGAGTAGACGGAAAACCACGAACCGGATTCGTGACAATAACATTGCTCTTGCTAAGGTTCAGCCTCTTCTGGCTGTTATCATATTGAATAAATTGATTAATAATAAATAATAATAATAATAATAATAATAATCATCATCATCATCATCATCAAAATGAATTAATAAAATAATCACAAGCATTACATTTATATAAAAAAATATCACACTGATACAATAACACCCATTACATTTATAAAAAAATATATATCAAACTGATACAATAACTGATACAATAACCACTTTTTTTTTAATTTAAATATTTTCTTCAAATCATCCAGGATGTGATATCCCTGTTTTGCATCATTTCATCTTATGTCATTTCCAATGGGTACTGAGTCACGAGTCACACACATAGCATTTGCATGGTTCAGAAATATAAAAATAAATTAATAAACCACTCTCTCAGATGAGATCTTTAACCTCCGGCCAATAATGAAACCATATTATATGAAGGTTTTAAAAACCATTTGAGATAAACATAATACACATGTCAAAATATACACGGTGTAGCCTGAGCTCAAGGCTAAAGGTGTCTGGAGTACTGAGAGCGTGTTTATGGAGGGATACGCAGGCAGAGCTCTTCCAGCGGGAGGCGGTACTCTTAATGAGTGTAGACAGTCTATACAAGGTTATCTCCTTGGAGAGCGAGAGTGTAAAATGGTTTTCTATCCCTGCAGATGAGTCCCTCGGTTTTCCGTTAGCTTCTCAGATGAGAGTGTACGGTGTGTTTGTGGGTTCATATGTCGGAGTCGGCGATGCTGTATTGGTTTGGGAGGACCTCATGTTTACGTTTGTGGTTTGTGGTGCAATTTAAAGGCAGCTGAATCACACAGCATGCCGGTTCAGAGAGGTCAACCATCCAGCAAATAGTACGCAACCAAATGTGATGAAACATGTCAACAATTCTATCCCTGTGTCCAAAAATACATACTTTCCTGCTGCATAGTATGCAAATACAACAGTCTGAACACTCAGTATTCATGATACAGTAAGCAAACAATATACAAATGATCAACTGCATCCACTGAGATTATGAAGTGCATACTTTAGTACAACGCGAGGCCACGTGTGCTGAGGAGCCATCAGATTCAAAGAGAAACTGAAATTCAAAAAGATCTCTTCATTTGTTCACCATTTTCAACTAGAAACAGAAAAGTGTATGTGTTTTGGCCATTCACTTACACAACAATAGCATATTGGGATATTGAAAAAACAAACTTTTGAAAATGGGTTTCAAAGTGCAAATTTTTGTCAATGATACCATTATTGTCTCCATGTAAATTAAATTGTGTCATGTCCGTATGTATTACTGTACATGTTCAGGCTGCGTTCTATTCTACTTTAGACACACACTCGCACATTTCCCTAAGCACTTCCCCTCTGGGAATCCCCGCTGCCATTTTGAAGTGCATACCACTTCGAGAAGTGGACGAGGGAAGTTTATATGAACAGACCCTCGACCCCTCGATTCTGACTGAGGGAGTGAGTCTGCTTCATATGCACACTTCAGGCCGCTCCATTAACCACAATGCAACACGATTATGACGTCATCGCAGATCGCGTTTAATTTATCCCCACCCCAAACAACTCTATAATATATACAACTTTTTTTTTCTACATTTATAACAGCCCAAGCATACCTATAGAATGCTGCACCAAACAAATTTGTAAGGGGAAAAATGTAAACAATAAACCAACTGTATAACTGATTCTAAGTGATCAAGGGCTTAGGATGTTCCAGTTCAGCTCATTCCAAGGGTTCTGCCAGAAGTGGGCACTAATGCAACGTAATCAATGACGTACATCCGAGTGAATGAGATGGAGGGAAGTTTGCGAGTGAAGGGCATAAAAAAATGGACTGGAACGCAGCCTCAGTCTATAGGAATGTGTATGTGCACAGGTGTGTAGTCTTTACAAAGTGACATAGCCAACTACTGGCTTGGCATGAACAATACAGCGTTTTAAGCATTTTTTTTTCATGGATTCGTATAAATGGGGATCATTTTGACAAAGTTGTCAACTCTATGCAAAACCTTTTTAAAATACGCAAAGAAAAAATAAAGTTTTGTTTTTACTACAGTCATGTAAAAGTATCCTTGTTCGTAGTCAATGTCAGGTTCCTGTTTCCTCAAGATTACTTCCTGATTGTGTACACCTGTGTGCTGTTAGCTTGTGTTTTTATGCTGCATTCATGCCATATAGTAATTACTGTAATTTCGAAAGGACAACACCTGATGTTCACACCCTTGGACTCGGACACAGAACTATCACACTATAAATGCCTAAACATAGCACCTAATGAGTCTGAGGTGGTACAAGTCGTAGCTCTCAGAAAACTCCATGTTCACAAGTTGTAATTACGAGTTCTATGAGGACGCGTACGCTTTTTACAAGTTGGTATATTGTAATTATGATATGGTGTGAACACACCTTTATGCTCTTGTGTTTCCTTTCCTCATTGTGAGGTCTTGTCCATATTGTCCACACATCTTGTCCACCATTCCTGTTTCCTAGTTTCCAAATGTATGGGTTGATGTTTTGTATTTTTCTTTTGCTTTCTAATAAATCATCTTAATTTGAATCCAGGGTGCCCCATTCATTATAAATCATTACATTCTAAATCCACACTCCCTTATCAAATCAAAAATCCATCCTTTCCCTGCAGTCGAGCTCCTGGTCACATTTGATGAATCATCTAATCCTCTTCAGCGTGCCCGCTTTGGGTACCGAGCCTGGTGAGATCCTCACAGATATCTTCCCTTGCCAGCTTGCACATTCCTCACTTCGTCCAGCCTCCTCAGCAGCCTGTCGATATGCTGCTCCGTTCCCCAAAGAGACTCGTCACCTACAGGCCTGAACCCGGCCATGCTGATTTACAGTGTCTGCGTGCCGCCGCTATCTGGCTGTGTTATGATCTGCTCCGCCACGCTCCGGTGGCCACGGCATGCTCCGTCTCACTTGTAATTCTGTCTAAAACAGCATCTGTGAGGATCTGCCTCTAAAACATTGGTCTTGGCACCGCTGTGGAGGACTGATACTCAGACACATGCAATCTCACACAGACAGAGGGAAAGCCAGAGCTGCATCTGAGCTTGATGAGGCAGAACAGGCAGAAGATACATGGTAGATACGGCATAAAATACATTGTGATCTGATAGGACTTTTCCAATTACCTGCCACTGGAAGTAAAGCTTTGATTGAGGATGCTTGCTGGGTTTTCTCATCCCCGACACATCCGGTCCTGATGAAATCAGGAGATTGCTTTGTTTTATTGATAACTGACCTTATCCCCATTCTCTGGACACACAATTTACATTACTTGAAAATATAATAAATGGAAGTCTTTGAGGGATGTGTATTGGCAATGCCATGACAATGTTTATTGCTTCAATATGGTAGGTTACAGAGCTATGTATCTTTGATTAAATCTAAATGTCCGGTTTGCACTGCACACAACCTGTCACATCCCTGCTTTAGAAATAGCATTAAAGACTAGAATCCTGCCTAGATTTGTGGTTCTGGTGGGTTGGAGAGAAAAAAAAATGTGTCACATGTATTTGCAGATGTTGTAAATGGAAAGGGGAAGACAAAGACAAATGCAAGCAATAAAATACAACTAACTATGCATATATGTTACCAAAATAAAATTTGTGGTAACACTTTACCATAAGGTTTTATTTTATTAACATTATTTAACTACATTAGTTAACCTGCTGTGCTGAAAATCTTTTACCTGATTTGGTGTTCTCATCAAACCTGGGATTCAATCTTTTTGTCAACTTCTTTTCTTTCAATTTAGACAGGTTTTGCATTTATTTTTAGAACTAATTGATGGTAGGCCTCATTGATCTAAGCTTACGCACCTCAGTTTTTCAGTGAAAAAAAAGATTATTTGTGGATAATTTTGTAAACATTCACTCAAAAACTGAGGTGCATAAACTAAATTAATGAGACCTACAATCAATCAGTTCCAAAAATAAATACAAAACCTGTGCTTACTGAAAGAAAACAGGTTCATAACATAACGGTAAAGTTATAAGCAATTTTTTGTAGGCTGGTCATTTTTGACCAGGGGCACCAAAAGTGTAACAAGGTGGGCAAAAATGCCCAAAGAGTACAAAAATGATTAGTTTTAAGGAAGTTGTTATACCTTTTTGTGTACAAAGTGAATAAGTTTTAGGACCAGATTTACTAACAGTGCAATATTGGATCCTTAACACCTTTTGGTGTTGAAATAGTACTGTCAGGCTTTAGACATGCAGTGAATTAGCGCTGAAACGCCGTGGATACAGTTCTTTTTGTGCCTGACCTTACTGAATATGCATTTGTAAGAGTTTCCCTTTCAGACACAAAATTTATGGGAGGAAATTATTAAAATTAATCATGCAATGTAATTTACTAACGTTTGGTCTCGTCAAATTACTGGTATTTGCACCATTATTTAACACCCCCCCAAAAAACATCTTAAACTATTTTGCGCTTGAAATGGCTGCATTTGTTGTTGCTAGGAGAAGGCACCGCAGAGAACAGAGAGTGTGGTAGAAGGGAAAGGATTTTTTTCCCACACATTACACATTATCCGAATCTGAACATATCCTTACGCTATTTTGCACTGCGCTTGGTAGATTGTATTGGTCACTATGGAAATGAGATGTTACATTTGTGTTCTTTAATTGGTCCATTGTCAGTAAATCACCCGCAGAAATGTCCATGCCCATTGGCGCTGTTTTTGAATTTTTTTAACGGTTTTTGCCCTGTTTAGTAAATCTGGCCCTTAGTCTAATGCAATAACATTAACTGGCATTTTAGGGAAAAATAAAGTTATTTCCGGGTGAAAAAGAACAGAGCACAAAATGAGGGATGAACTAACAATGAAAAAAAGTATTTATTAATCTTAGTTGATATTAATTGTAACATTTGCTATATGTGACCCTGGACCAAAAAAAAAAGTATTATTATTTTAAGCTTTCCATTGATGTATGGTTTATTAGGATAGGACAATATTTGGCAGAGATACAACTATTTGAAAATCTGGAATCTGAGAGTGCAAAAAAATCTAAATATTGAGAAAATCGTCCAAATGAAGTACTTAGCAATGCATATTACTAATCAAAAATGTAATCTTTATATATTTATGGTGGGAAATATGCACAAAATATATGCACAGAACATGATCTTTACTTAATATCCTAATTATTTTTGGCATAAAAGAACAATGATCATTTTGACCCATACAATACATTGTTGGCTATTGGTACAAAAATAACCGAGCAACTTAAGACTGGTTTTGTGGTCCAGGGTCACATATACATTAATAAAATTAAAAGTTGTATGTGTTAATATTGTTTGACCTGGAGCCAAAGACTCTATAGATATACAAATACAGTTCGCTCATATTATTTTGTTTCTGATTATAATAGTTTAAATTAATTAATTAATTTTATTAATTAATTGTTTAAATGAAAAGTTACGAAAAGTTTTTGAGGTTTAAAAATTTCCCCATTCAAGTAAATAGGACTTTATCTTGGATGCCCAAAATAGCTGCCCTGACACATTTCAAGGATGAGTGCAGAGTGAACAGACTTTCCTTGAAAGGGACTTTGCCTGAGCTAACATGAACTAACATTGAACATATGTCGTATTTTAAATAAAGTTAATAAAAATGAACTAATCATTGCTCATTGATATGTAATGTTAGTTAATGCATTAAATAATGTTAGCTAATGGGAGCTTATTGCAAAGTTTTTATTGCAAAAAATAATGATCCACTTTTAGGAAGGTTTTAGGGAAGTAAAATACCTTTTGCCGTTGAGACTTTTATGGATCTTTATTGTTAAAGAGCCTTGTGAAGAAAACTTGCATTATGAGTAATCAATATTCTTGAAATTAATGTTTAATTGCTTTCTAGCTCAATAAGAAGAGGGGGCTTTTATGCTTTCTGATACCCCTGATAGTTTAGACTAATGGAGTAACTATATCACACAGCAAGGCTGATGGTAATCTGACTGAATGTCCTCCTTGAACTTGATGGATGCAATGCAAAAGCTAATATGAAGTCTGTCATCAGCGCATAACAAATGACACAAATCAATGCCCAGTTTAACAACTTAATAACAAGTTATTCCTTGTGTTGACTTGTCTGGGACACATTCTGCTTTGTATTTACACATTACTGTATGGTATTTACATGTGAAAGTTATAAAGAAGAAACATGAAGCAGTAATAAGAGAATTGGCAAAATATCTGCAAAATTGGTTAATACATTTCTGCTGTTACAGTTTATAGCTTCATGTCCAGCCTGAACTCTCACCAAAGTATTCAATATTAATACTTTCCAGCAGAATCAAAGCTCAAATCCATTTGTTCCAGTGAAACAAACGTTGTCAACTGATAACAAACTTCAGTTACAAATGCAGGCGAATCGTGTTAAATCAAATTATTAATTTCTAAATATTTAAATCCGATAACGATCACTGCCATTAAGAGACATTGGTAGATTGCATTGACTAGACAGGGCAAGGATCCAATATCATGAACTTAAGAGTGTTTGACAAACATTTCTGCCTGTTAGCAACAAGTTCCCAAAGGTCCCCAGATTTAGACTACTATACTTGTACGCGGTAAATATGCCAAATGTAATAAATTAAAGCAGTTTCTGCGCTACTAGTGCCATCTAGCAGAACTAAATATAAAGCATATTTGCATACCTTTCTAAATGCCCCTTTTGCGCATCACACCTCCTCCAGTTAAAACATCACAAACATAGCTCTTATGGGTCTATAAAAGTAAACCCTGCTGGGAGAAAAACAGCAAAAAACAGCCTAAGCTTGTTGGCGGTTTTTAGCTGGTCATCCAGCCTGGTCATAGCTGGTCAATAGGCAGGTAGACCTAAAACCATCTATTTTTAGCTTCACATTTATCTTATTATATCAATTGAATACCAAATATTCCATCAAATTACCCCATCTTGTAAAAAACACTGCAGTGTTTAGCCTATGTTTTACCCTTAAACGTCCGACTAAACATCCTCTGGCTGAGCCTGCTACAGTAGCCATGCCCCAAACTCTCGCTATTGGCTGCGCGGAGGTATGCAAATACATAAATAAATTAATTTATGAAAATAAATAAATTCAAGAAAACTATTTGTGCTTTAAATTGCTTACTTTGGAAAATGGCAAAATAACTATATTTTTTATGATAAATGTTTGAATTCATATTAAGAATAATGTTTTGGCAAATCTGAGCCTAGTTTGAGACATTGCTGAGATGTCTGAAAGAAAAAAACAACAACATATATTTAAGTATCCATTTGCTCTGCATGCAATCTCATTGCTGTCATGAATAAACAATTAAGATATTAAATTGTGATTTTTCCTGTGGGAGGTAAATAAAAACAATAACACACACATTGCTGTCATTATGTATTAGGCTGCTGATTTTGTTGTCTATTACCATGGCTCTCAGTTCCCTAAGTAATAAATGATCTGGAATGGAATGCATGGACTTGGGTAATTTAAAACAATTGATTCCTTTTCACAAAATTAAGAATATTTTCTCGAGTCACCGACTCAGTACATCTTAATTTCAACAAATCAACTGTGCGTTATGTAAGGTGATTTGCCTAGCACCGTTTAATTTGAGTTTTTAAATTAAATTGTCTCTCTTGACGCACATTGTTAAGACAAACATCTGAGACAAAGTTGATATTTAAACGAAGCATAACTGAGAATTCCATTAGGTCTCCAGAGCTATTCTTGCAACTTTTTCTACCAGTCTCTGGAAGTCATTTTCTGGAGCTATCAAATGTATGTAAAATGCCTGTGGAGTGACTGGCAGCCAGTTTCATATCATCATTCATTCTCACATCAAAAATATATTCCGCACTGCACAGTAGGACTTTAATGGGGAAAGTCAGAGCATAAGAGAATGAACATAAGCTAACACATTATTTTTAAAAGATAAATGTTCCTATTACATCAATGAAATATTGAGGCGCTTTCCGAAAAACTTCACTTGGAAGAAAAAAAAAAAAAAAAAATTAAATATGATTCTTAACAAGATTGAAGACAGGGAATCTATCTTGTCTCCCTCTGATAAAGAAGTAATTGATGTGTGAGGGATTATGCTGATGCCTGGAAGGGAATTCATTTTGTGATGAATAAGGATTTTGGCTGTTATCGTGTCTTTTCCCCTCTAATTTCCCTTGTAACTAAAGCAGAGCAGACGTGTAGTCATTACTCTCTCATTATTAGAAAGAACTTGGGTGCAGTAGAGCTGCAGTGAGCTATAAAGTACAGTGTAAAACAAGATTTTTAGATCAACTAAATAATGATTTAAATGATTATTGCAGTTTTGTTGGTTTACTTACAATTTTGAGGATCACAACTAGTGCATGTAATGTTGATCTTGTAACACTTTACAATAAGGTTGTATTAATTAACGTTAGTTAATGCATTAGTTAACATGAACTAACAATGAACAACGCATCTGTTAAGCATTACTTAATCTTTGTTCATGTTAATTTACACATTTACTAATGCATCTCTTTAAATTAACAGATTAACTAGCAGAGATGGGTAGTAACTGATTACATGTAATCTGGATTACGTAATCAGATTCCAAAAATTAAGTACTTGTAATTAGAGTAAATTACATTTTAAAATACTCGTAATCAGACTACAGTTACTTTTTTATGGATTACATGATTACATATTATTCACACAATAGCAATAAATTATTCATCATTCATTGATTCTCCCTAATTTCTCTTTTTCATCTTTTAAATTTTCCTTTCTGAAATAGCCTACCGATTAAATACATATTATATATGTATATATAGTCCAGTTTTGTGGACATTCACACAAAGATCAGTCATTAGTCAGGTGGCGACAGCATTTGACCACTGGATTTACAAAAATCATTTCAGGTTTAAGAAGGGTTTCAACATTGCATCAACTACTGATGAACACATTCATTTTTATTTGAATTATTACTCTGTAGGTTTTTTGACCATGTATTATTAATTATAACTAAATAAAATGCACACATTCACGTTATTAATCAGTCACATGCAATGCAGGCATTCCAAAACTTTTTGTCATCGAAACATTATTCACCAAATATATTTGCTTTAAGTACCCCTGAGATTTTCAAATAAATATTTCAATGATTAAGTATCACATTTGCATGTTCACGGTTTCTTTGATGTTGATTAATGATCACATGGCATGCAGGTAAAATATTTCATCTTTTTTAGTAAGCGTTTTATTTAAAACAAAGACAATTCACTCCTATACTTATGAATGGGAGACACTGCAACAGAATATGGAGGAATAGTCCCACCTTCTAAATGAAAGAGCCAAATTTCCCATAGAATCCTGACTAGACCAGCCAATGCACATGCGCACTTAGAAGCACGTTAAGACTCCGCATGCGCATTGGCTGGTCTAGCCTGAAAAATAAGCTTTTTAAACGCTATTTGAGCATAAGAAACAACATTCATAGGGTAATTAATTTCAGATTTTTGTTGCTGATTTGACATATATGTAATTTAATTGGAGTTGAGAGAGCAGTTTTTGAGATTTCAGGATTCCCCCATTCATTAAGATAGGTCTTGTACGAGCTGCCCGGAGGCGTTGCAAATATGGCCGCCGACTTTCCTCGAAAGGGAGTTAGTTTTAAAATTATTTATTTTCATTTTCATTTTTTATGATTTAATTAATTGTCAGCTTTTCATTAAACTCACAAACCCCTGCAGTTCCTTTACGAACACTAGTTTGGGAAACTTTGATGTAATATAATGTTTAATGCACTTCATGTTGTAAATTATAATTTTACAACATGAAGTTTTCTTACTTTGCATTTTTTACATCATTATGGTACAATATAATGCTATTTAAATCAATGTGATAAACGAGTAAAATCAAAAGTAATCTAAAAGTAATCTGATTATATTACCTAAAAATTTTATTATAACGGATTACGTTACTGACTACAATTTTTGTCATGTAATCTGGAATCAGTAACGGATTACAAATTGTAAGTAATCTACCCAGCTCTGTTAACTAGTTAACTTTGCGGTTAATGCATTCGATAAAATGAACTAGAAATGAACAATGCATCTGTTCAGCATTACTTAATATTTGCTCATGTTAACTTATTCATATACTAATGCTTCTCTTCACATTAACAACTTAATTAGTTAACGAAGGTTAATGCATTAGTTAACATAAAATAAAAATGAACAACGCATCTGTTCAGCATTACTGAATTAAATGCAGAGAATACATTTCACTGCTGGTTATATACAATCTATATAATTGTGTATGTGACAAATAAAATAATCTTAATCTTAATCTTAATAACATCATCAAAAGATTCAGGGAAACTGGATAAATCTCTGTGCGTAAGGGACATGGTCGAAGACCTTTGTTGGATGCCCGTGGTCTTCGGGCCCTCAGATGCCATTGCATCACTCATCAGCATGATTCTGTCATTGACATTACTAAATGGGCCCAAATACTTCCAGACACCACTGTCGGTAAACACAATCCGCTCTGCCATCTGCAGATGCCAACTAAAGCTCTATCATGGGAAGCCATATGTGAACTTGGTCCAGATCCTGTGGGCCAAGGCTCAGGACTGTTTCAAAGTGGAAAAGTGTTCTATGGTCAGACGAGTCCAAATTTGACCTTCTTGTTGGAAATCACAGACGCCGTGTCCTCCGGGCTAAAGAGGAGGGAGAACTTCCAGCTTGTCATCAGCGTTCAGTTCAAAAGCCAGCATCTCTGATGGTGTGGGGTGCATAAGTCCAAGATGGCGCTGCTATGTTCGACCGCCGTCCGGGTCGCTCCGCTAAGACTATGCTTTTATTTACTTTTTTACTTACTTTTGATTTCTATTTTTACACACATAACATCGGCACTGATCACCTACGACAAAAGTACACTCTTGGACATTGGAAACCGCTTCACTAACCTGGTTCAGGACACTTTATCACCGAATCCATCGTGGCCTCTTGAGATTCTTCGGAACGCGGAGAACAAAGGACAGAGGAGACGGAACAAAAAACACAGTGGAAATAGTGCTGGTATTCGAAACAGATTGAGGAAAAGGGCTCACGGTCCTCCTTTACCGAGCATTTTGCTCGCTAATGTCCAATCCTTGGAGAATAAGATGGACGATCTTAGAGCCAGGATAAGTTTCCAACGGGACATAAGGGACTGTAACATCATCTGTTTGTCTGAAACATGGCTCACGCCCTCGGTTCCAGACACTGCTGTAACGCCGTCTGACAACTTCTCTGTTTTACGGATGGACAGAACAGCGGAGGCCGGTAAATCCAAAGGTGGAGGAGTGTGTTTCATGACTAACAAGAAATGGTGTGACCCCAGGAATATCTCCTCTCTGTCGCGATCCTGCTCGCCTCATCTGGAACATCTATCCATTATTTGCCGCCCATCCTATTTACCCCGCGAGTTCTCCGCGGTCATCGTTACTGCTGCTTACATTCCACCTCAGGCAGACACCGGCTTGGCTTTGTCTAAACTTCACGACATGATCAGCGGCTACATTAACAAACATCCTGATGCTGCCTTTATCATAGCGGGGGATTTTAACAAAGCCAAACTCAGGCAGGTCATGCCGAACTTTCACCAGCATGTATCCTGTCCAACTAGAGGACCGAATACACTGGATCACTGCTACTCTCAGTTTAAGAATGCCTACAAGGCCCGCTGACTACCGGCTTTTGGTAAATCGGACCATGCCGTCATTTTCCTCACACCGGAATATAAACAAAGGCTCGTGAAGAGGGAAGTGACGCGTTGGTCCTCCCACTCTGAAGCTATGCTACAGGCGGCTCTTGATGACGTCGACTGGGACATGTTCAGGGCGAGCTCATCTGACGTCAGCGAGTTCACAGATGTAGCAGTGAGATTTGTAAACACACTTACCGAACAAGCTACAGAAACGATTACTGTAAGGACTTTCCCTAATCAGAAACCGTGGGTGGACAGATCAATCCGTGATGCGGTTAACAAATGCACTGCCGCATACAACGAGGCTCTTTTGTCTGGGAATATGAGCGTGTACAAAGCATCGTGTTATGCTCTCAGACGAGCAGTAAGTGCCGCCAAACATCGTTACAAAGAGAGAATTGAGTCTCATTTTCAGCTCAATGACTCTCGACGCATGTGGCAGGGACTAAGGACCATCTGTGCCTTTGGAAACAAATCCTCCGCGGAGGTGAGTGCAGATCCGTCGCTGGCCGACGAATTAAACACCTTCTACGGCCGCTTTGATTGCAACGGCGGCAGCGCGGCTCTGCCGAGGAGCGCGTCAGGAAGCAGCAGGCAGAGAAGTGAGAATCATGTGATCACCGTGTCAGAGGACGAGGTACGGAGGGCACTAAAGGGAGTGAACATCAGGAAAGAGGCTGGACCTGACGGGATCACAGGCCGGGTTCTAAGATCATGCGCTGATCAGCTTGCTGGTTTGTTCACTTCTATCTTCAACGAGTCCCTTGCTACCTCTGTAGTTCCCACCTCCTTTAAAAAATCGTGGTAAGAACAATAAACCCTCCTGCCTGAATGACTATCGTCCAGTGGCCCTCACATCAATAGTCATGAAGGTTTTTGAAAGACTTGTTAAGAGCCACATTAGCTCCTCCTTCCCTGTTACTTTGGACCCTCTTCAGTTTGCTTATCGCTCCAATAGATCAACTGATGATGCCATCTCTCACATTCTCCACTCCTCCCTCACACACATTGATAGCAGCAATGGGAACTATGCAAGACTGCTATTCATAGACTATAGCTCAGCTTTCAATACTATAGTCCCCACCAAGCTAGCGGTCAAACTCTCAGACCTCGGCCTAAACACTTCTCTCTGCGAATGGATTCAAGATTTCCTCACCGGCAGACCTCAAGTGGTGAAGGTAGGCCAGTTCACCTCCAACTCCATCACCCTGAACGTAGGAGCCCCGCAGGGTTGTGTCCTGAGTCCCCTGCTCTAGACTGCGTGTCCTCTCACAGATCCAAATCTATTATCAAATTTGCTGATGATACTGTGGTTTTGGGCCTCATTTCCAACAATGATGAGACCGCATACTTGGATGAGGTGGAGAGACTTACACCATGTTGCCAGGACAACTGTCTCTCTCTGAACGTGAGCAAAACTAAAGAGCTAATTGTGGACTTCAGAAAGAGACACCTGCTGCCCTACACTCCTCTTGTGATCAGCGGGATACCTGTGGAGAGAGTAAGCAGCTTCAAGTACCTCGGTGTAAACATCTCCGAGGACCTGACTTGGACTACACACATCCAAACACAGGTTAAGAAAGCCAGGCAAAGACTGTACCATCTGCGACAGCTGAGGAAATTCAGGGTCTCACCAACAATCCTGAAAACTTTCTATGCAGGGACCATAGAAGTGTATTGACTCAGTGCATCTCAGTGTGGTATGGAAACAGCTCCAGCCAAGATTGCAAGGCCCTGCAGAGAGTTGTGCGCTTAGCTGAGCGTATCTCTGGGTCTGCTCTCCCCTCTCTGCAGGACATCTACCTCAAACGCTGCAGAAGCAGAGCTGTCAAAATAATCAAGGACTCAAATCACCCTGGAAACTGCCTATTCACTCTGCTGCCATCTGGTAAGCGCTTCCGCAGCCTGATGGCAAAAACTGAGAGACTTAGGAGGAGAAGGCCATCAGGCTCCTGAACTCAAACTCAGCCTCTTAACATCATCTGACTTACTTCAAATCACTAATCACACACTCATTATTCTCTACCTCATACTGTCAGTGTCATTTGCTCATTTGCACATTTGCACACAACACTTTTTTTGTGATTGGCTGCTTCATGTCAAACATGTTCAACCTGTTTGCACATTCCTCTCTGTGCAGTCATGCTTATCTTAATATTTAATTTTACAGCATACTGTCATGCACATTCTTTTATATTTTATATTTTATTCTTTATGTGTATACTTCCCTTGTGTTGTATTTTTCAATATTTGCACTGTCCATGGAGCGGACCCGACTCTCATTTCACTGCTGGTTATACAATCTCTGTATAGTCGTGTATGTGACAAATAAAACTTGAAACTTGAAACTTGAAACTTGATAAGTGCATACAGTATGGGCAGCTTGCATGTTTTGGAAGGCACTATGAATGCTGAAAGGTATATAAAGGTTTTAGAGCAACATATGCTCCCCTCCAGAAGACGTGCATTTCAGCAGGACAATGCAAAGCCACATACTGCAGCTATTACAACAGCATGGCTTTGTAGTAGAAGAGTCCGGGTGCTGAATTGGCCTGCCTGCAGTCCAGATCTTTCACCTATAGAGTGTCAGGGAATCACAGTCACCACCAACGACACTCACCAGATCACAATCACCTGATTACTGAGCACCGCCACCTGTCTCCACTCATCAAGAGCACCATATCAACGCACTCCTCACAAGCAGTCACTGTCTGGTCTCAAACTTTGTATGTTGAACTTACCTGATCCACTTACCTTTGTCTGCATCCTAGTTGTTCCCGTGTCCCGATTGTCTTCCTCCACCGTTCCTGTGCTCCACCGTCTCCCGGCTCCGTTGTTCCCATTGGATCCCCTGGATAAGGAAAAAGGACAGATTACCCTCAGTTAAGCCTCTCGTGTACATTCCCTATTCCCTGCTCACTCACCTGGACTCTCCACCTCGCTTCGTCCCCCTGTCATTGTTCAATAAACCTGCTGTTGATTTCACTTACCTCTGTGTCCTTTGTCTATCTGCTGACAGAGAGAACATTTGGTGCATCATTAAACGAAAAATACGTCAGACGTAAGACGACCACAAACTCTTCAGCAGCTGGAAACCTATATCAGGCAAGAATGGGACTAAATTCCAACACCAAAACTCCAGAAACTCATAACCTCGATGCCCAGATGTCTTCAAACTGTTTTGAAAAGAAGAGGAGATGCTACACCATGGTAAACATGCCCCCATCCCAACTATTTTGAGAACTGTAGAAGGCATCAAATTTGAAATGAGCTCATTTTGTGCATACAATTTTAAAATTTCTCAGTTTAAACATTTGTTATGTTATACAGTATATTACATAATTGTGGTATACATTATATACATTTATATTATATAATCAATGCATTAAATAAATAAACAAACTTAGAGAAGAAGGAGGTGTTTCTCCTCCTGGAAGTGAGCAAGCATGGTCAGGTTAAGCTGGACAAATAGTTGGTAATCACCTTTGCAATTTAAAGCAGCTATTTTCGATGAATGTCATTGAAAAGTCTTCCAAGAGGAGCATTTCTATCCCGCTTTCCAAGCCAGTAAATCCACACTATCAGGCGGTGTTTTAGTAGGTCCAGTCCGTCCTGTTCCCGCGGGCGATTTTGCCGCCTAACCCCGAGAAGTCACATGGAACGAAACGATTTCCAATCAGAAAACGAGCTGACGGAAGACGGAAGCATTACTCACCTCCAGCTTGCACTGTAACATCTAAAGTTCACGTTCACACAGTCTCCACGACTTCATCCAAACATTTTTATTTTTTAACCCGTGATCTTTCGGTAAATAAAAGATATCCAAATATTATTATTGCCATTTCTTCTTGCACGTCGTCCGCCATTTGTTTACTCTAAAGTCACGTTTGTCAGCGTGAGATTTCCCGCATTTACAGTCGTGATCTGTTACTGTGTGGTGTGCTGTCACATGGAAACAAAACTGTTAAATCTATTTTTTTGTTTATTATTTGTTAGTAGTATGCCTAAATCATGTTAATAAACAGTCTACAAATAATACATCAGTTAATGTTGGGCTAGTGTACACTTTACAATAAGGTTCACAAATTCCCTTAGTAAATACTAGTGGTAAGTCATGTTATAAACAGTCTACAAATAGTAACAAACTAACCAAATCAGTGCCCAAATGGGGAGTTAGTATTGTTTATCCATTGTGTGTGTTAGCTGCTATAAACGTATGTGTATATGTAGTATAATTAAATAAAGCCATTTACAGGCATAGTTCATTGTTAGTTCATGTTAACTAAAGCATGAACTAACGCATTCGTATATGAATAAGTTAACATGAGCAAAGGTTAAGTAATGCTGAACAGATGCGTTAATTTTTAGTTCATGTTAAGTAATGCATTAACCACAACGTTAACTAATTAATCTGTTAATGTAAAGAGATACGTTAGTAAATGTATAAATTAACATTAACAAAACATTAAGTAATCCTGAACAGTGGAGTTGTTAATTGTTAGTTCATGTTAGCTAATGCATTTACTAACACATTAGTATATGAATAAGTTAATTAACATGAACAAAGATTAAGTAATGCTGTGGTATGTAAGAAATCTTAATAGTAAGCAAAAAAAATCTTAGCCCTCATGCTGTGTTCTGGTCATTTTGACCTGGAGAGGAGTTTCACTCAAAAACTGAGGTGCATAAGTTGACAAGATTTTGTGACAATTTAGCATAATGAGAGATTTACAAGCAATTTTTAGAGGGCTAGTCATGTTTTACTAGGATAATCCCCCTCCACACACAAAAAAATAAAAATAAATTCCCTGATAGATTTAATTTTAAATCTCAAATTTCCTTGCAGTACCCAAGTGAAAAATAAATATTCTAAAATGTACTGAAATACATTTATTTCATGCTAAATATAATGCAAATACATTTACATACAATATACTTAATAAAAAATACCCTGCAATTGTTTGTTTTGTATACTAAACTGGTATACTGAAAGGGATAGTTCACCCAAAAATTAAAATGCTGTCATTAATTACTCACCCTCATGTCGTTCCGTCACCCTCCATAGACAGCAAGGATATTACCACGATCAACGCACAGAAAAGTAGCAAGGACATCGGTAAATAGTCCATGTGACATCAAGGGTTCAACCCTAATTTTACGAAGCTACGAGAATACTTTTCGTGTGCAAAGAAAACAATAATAACATAATTTATTCAACAATTCTTCTCCCTGAGTTACAGTCTTCCACTATTTTGGAGAGTATCACAGAACATAATCAATGTACAGTAATCAGCGTTGTTTACCTTCAGTAGAAAGCTTGCATTACGTTGATTACCTTCTGGGGTACTCTCCAAAATGGTGGAAGACGGTACGTCGGGGAGAAGAATTCCTGAATAAATTGTTATTATTGTTTTCTGTGCACACAAAAAGTTTTCTCGTAGCTTCGTAAAATTACGGTTGAACCCTTGATGTCTGGGGTTCATGGACAATTTTACAGATGTCCTTGCTACATTTCTGTGCCTTGATCATGGTAATATCCTTGCTGTCTATGGAGGGTCAGAGAGCTCTCATATTCCATCAAAAAATATCTTAATTTGTGTTCCGAAGATGAACCAAGGTCTTACGGGTTTACAACGACATGCGGGTGAGTAATAAATGTCAGAATGTTAATTTTTGGGTGAACTAATCCTTTAAAGTCTGCTAAATTGGAACAACTAATTTTGTGCGGAAGTAGTGCTGAAGTCCAACTAAAGATATACTGAAGTATATTTGATTGTGTGGAACTATTACAAGAATACCTTAGGTACACTTTAAATATCTTGCATTTAAAGACTGACATCGCAAAATCCTCAGTGACATTAAAACTTTAGGCTTAATATTAAGATTTTGCATTGTGCACAAGTAGTACTCCAAATAAAGTTTAATTAAAATGTTTATAGCAGTAAGTGTTAAGCGATATGCAAGTAAATATATTAATAGATTTGAACTATACTTAGCATGAAATAAGTGTATTTTAAATATATTACTTTTTTACTAGGGTAGAGCATGGTAATGCCAATGTTCAATTGGGAATGCTAGAACTTCTCAAAAATTGTAATTATCACTCAAATGTCTTTTTGTATTTTGCTGTGAGTGTTTTCTTGTGCAAATTCAGCTCAATTGTTTCCTGTGGTATCTTAGAACAGCAAGGAAAATATTTAGATGTATAATATTAATTTACCTAATTAAATTAAGTAATTCTGGGGGCCTATTATCACAACTCAATTAAATGCATGAAGTGCATGATTGCAGCATAAAAATTCTAAACCTTTTAAGTTGTAAATATTATTATAAGTTCTGTTGTCATAATAATGTTGATAATTACATCATCTTAATATTGTGTGCAATTTAGACTTTCTTTTTTTAAGTTGTACTAACTTATTATTGCTTATAATTATTTAGAAAAATAGGCAGTGGATTTAGTTCCCAGCATGCTTTGCATAGGACTGGATAAGGAGAGTAAATGCTGAAATTAAATACTATTTTATGTGTTTTTAGTGAAAGGAAAGACCTGTTTAATGTGATTGCGATTGACACTTAAAGGAGTTCATGATATGTTGAAGTTTTTATGGTTACTATTATCCTGAAGAGTAGAGCTTTTGGTTAGGTTGTGTGCCAATATGAACATATAGACTAGGGGTGGCGAACATTGGTCCTGGAGAGCCACCCGCAGCCCTGCAGAGTTTTGCTTCAACCCTAGTCAAACACACCTGAACAAGCTAATCAAGGTCTGAAGGGTTACTAGGAAGCCACAGGCAGGTAAGTTTTAATTAGGGGTAGAGCTGAACTCTGCAGCACTGTAAAAACTGTTACTTAGATTCAACTCAAAAAAATTAAGGCAACATTTTCCAACTACTTTTTGTAAGTTTAGTGAACTTCTTGGTATTTTGAGTTGGTAAAAATCAGTATTATGTATTTTACTGTATGCTAAAAAATGAAGTAGAGTCTACAAGATAAAGCAAAACATTTGAGTTTAACCATTGTGACAAAGAGCAGCATATTGACCAAATCATACTTAGTTAAAATAAGTAACATTTAAAATAAAAAATTAAACTTTTTGATTTTAATTAATTCATTTACTCTCATTAATTTAGACTAATTATTTCTTCAATCCACTTGAAATAATTAGTTAGCATTGCCATAACTTTAATTAATAAGGAAAGAGAGGTATTTGTTTCCAACGTTTATTACTCTATAACAGCTGCCATATACAAACAATTGGGTGCACTAATTTTCTGTAATCAATTTTAATGTTAATGTAAACATTTTAAACATTAAATTAAAAATTACAGAAACATCTGACCTCATCTTTAAGTGCAGCATAGCTGACTTCAGCTAAAGTGCCCAGCAGTTGGAGGCTTATCCAGGAACTGAAGAAGTCTGTGCTTGACTACCACGTTGTTCTCAGTTAAACTGCCCACCGAGCAAGAGTGGTGAAGTAAAGAAAACATCAAACAAACAAAAAAACAAAAAAAAGCATAATCTTACATATATCCTTACAAGGAAATTAAAATAAAGCACAGGGAAGCCGGATCACAGCATTTGACACGAAAGAACTGACTTCAGCTTCAATCCGTAAGTGCATAGTACAGTATATCTTAGTATGTATTAAAACATTTTACCATAAAATGGTTTATATAACAGAACTTCTGAACTGCAGCCAATTAACAATTAAACATTCAGAACAATCTTCTGAAAAACACAACAAGATTGCCATTTATGAGTGTGAGGCTGGCATTTGACCAACTAACTCAGAAGTTTGTTTTTTAGTGTCATGAATCGGGAGGAAGGCTTTGGGCGCAGTGTGTCAAGTCCCACAAAAAGTCTTTGGAACACCTCAAATGTTTTGCAGAGTTGTGGTGGATACTGCAGGTTCAGAGCATATGTCATCCCCAGAAGCAGACAACATGCCCTGGCCAGATTTCCAAGATCAGTAAGCACTGGGATTCCCTCAATGATGATGCCCACTGCATCTGGTTCACGGCAGACATATATCTGCATATTGCGCATTTTCAAGTCCTCGTGGACACTGCTCTCCATTTTTCCCTGTATGAGACATAAACAGAACAATAAGTGGCAACAGAGAATGATCTTCAAAAGCCTTCAATAAAATCACACATTAAAAGTTCACAAAAGGTTTTAAGTTTGGTCGAGCCAGCTCCTGCAAAGAAAGCCTGGCCTGTTGAACTGGCTTCATAGTACAACTTTCAGTAGAGACTCACTTGCCACAACAAACCTGCTAGACTACATCACATACACAAGTCACCTCCAAGGCCTAAATCCTTAAAGGGGAGAGGGGCTCAGCTGGTAACACATAGGTGTGGTTAAGTAAAAGTATCAGAAAATGCCACTCTTACAGTTATATCATCAGATGATTATGACTCCTGAATTAATGTAATGCAAGGATTTTACTTCTGTGAAGCTGCAGTTGAAAAATATGACAATATTTTTTTTAAATCAAGTCTACTAGCCACTGGAAGACCAAAAGGTTAATTTTGGACACTGGTTCCTGCACATACATTTGGGTGTTTGTAGGTGTGTTTTTGAACTTTTGACAGAGCCAGACTAGCCATTTCCACCCAATTATAGTATTTGTTCTAAGACAAGCTAACCAATCCCCAACTCCAGCTCCGTACTAAACTCAGACAGACATAAGATTGATATCTGAGGAATAAGTGCTTTTCCCCAAAAAAAGTCGAACTATGCTTTTTAAACAATACTTACATAGTAGTCAGAGATGAGCTCTTGCCCACTCTCTCCCATGTATTCAATGAGGCATCTCAGAGTCACGTCTCTCTTCTTCACCACAGAGGTACTTGGATCCTATAGTTGGTAAGTGAATAATGAAAAACTGAATCTTGCAGGCAATATAACTACAAACATACAATGGCATTATCAGTGTGGGTCTGTACTACCTATTCAACAGAGCTTATTTATTTATATATATATATATATATATATATATATATATATATTTTTTTATTTTTTTTTTTTTTTTTTTTTAATATTTAACCTTAAAATGAATTAGGAGCTGTAAACAAAAATGTTTTTTTGCAATATTCACCCAATTAGACAAGACAAGAGAATAAAGTACTTATTGTATTAATATGCCCCTGCAACATTGTTACCACTTTTGCCTCACATGTATCAGTTCCATTAACAAGTTCTTGATGCGTTGACCAACCGCTCCACCCTTCACACTAAACAGGTCGAGAAGTTTTGGAGTGTACTTGTCCAGCTGGGACATAAACACTGATTCTAGTGGAACTGCAGCACACCTTCGGAATTCTTCATTTATCTGTAATACATCAATTGTTTGACTGTTATTTGGAACACTCAAGATGTGTAAAGAATTGGCAACCTTTCATTTTTATGTCATTAAAAAATAGAAAGGGATGCCAATTTAGTTTTTTTTTCCTTTTTTCACGACTCTCAATAACTGACTTTTGGTTACCTTAATTCCTCTAAATGACAGATAACAACAAACCGCTGAAACATTTACCTCAATTCCACCTTCTAAAGAGCTTACCTACTCCATGAACTACTCCTCCCAGTAGATCTGATGGTCTTCTAAAGAAGCAACACAAATGAAAGAAGAGTTTATTTATGAAAATATCAGGATCATTGATGTTATTGCAATGCAAAATAAATATTTAATCGATAAAACAATGTTAAAGTGGACTAGGTCCATAAACAGCTGCTTTGCTGAACACTCAGGGTGCGAGCATGCTGCCAGTCCTATCTTTCTACTTTAAGTCTAACAACTTTTTTACCCTCATTCAAAACAGAATGCGAGGAGAGAGCAACACACACGTATACATATTTATGAATTTTCATGATACCACGTTGCAGAGAGAGAGACGCCAGGAATATATTATGTCCTCATCTTTTTCAATCATGCAGGGACAACAACAGTAACTACAAACCTAGCAGTTAACGTAACTTTTAACCGACACATGTACGAGGATGAGAGGCCATGCTACTAGTGATTTGCTAGCTAATTCGGAAAGAGGCAGAACATTTAAGACGAGTGATTTGAGACAAAATAATTCCCATTCACCAAGGCTAACGTTATTAGACTCCTTAAACAAACAAAATGACGATGTTGTTTATAAAAAAAAGGCCGCAAACTAAGTATCATCATAATTTGGCAATATATCTCACATATACCTATCCTACGTTAACGTTAGCGATACTTGTTTTAAGATTAATGTTAATGTCAAGACCTTCGGTAAGGCCTCATGCGGCACCTGCAAAACTGACAAACTTAACGTTACTGTCTGAAACCAGGCGACGCTTTTACATTTTATAGTGCAATAAATGCGTGCTCATTCGGCTAAAACCTAACTTTATGCGATGTAAATAGTTACTTACATGTGTTGCACGTTGTATAAAGCCCTCAAAAACTCCACAGAAATCCGAAACTGGTCCGGTACAGGTGACAATGAGCAACGATCTCGTTGTTCTGAGATGAACAATGAACACATGCTGCAGCATGTGCGGGTCGTGACGTTTTACTTTGGATATAAACACTTAAATAGAGTTTTGTAGAAGCAATTTATTGTGAAGTTCAGTAAAATCATTTTTTTGATAGGTAATAATAACTTACAAAAACATTCACACTTTTTACTTATGTAAAACTTAAATTAATTAAAAAAGAAAAGGGAATCAATTTACTGGAAGAAATATACTTTTTAAAATAAATTCCTACAGACAACACCCTTGAAGGGCTTTTTACAGCTCTCCAGGACCAGAGTTTGCCACCCCTGATATAGACCATGTTGTTCTATAAGTAATGAATGCACTAATGCCAGTGATGAGTACGTAAGTTAAGTTACATTTAGAATGTGTTATGCTAGCTGCTATATTTGAACTGAAATATAAGATCAATTAGTTCTGGGACCACCATTCCATTTATGAGTATGTTGTTGAAACAGTTTGAAGAACTTAATTTTTATGAGTAATTAATCTATAAATGTTTGTTCATACAACAACTTATGTTAGGTATATAAGATAGATGCAAACTGTGTTATTTTTTAGCCAAAACATTTTAGAGTGTATTACATGGTCTCAAAGCTAATAGACATTGACTAACAGCCACACAACTCCAATTTTGATTTCATGAGGTCTTTAAGATATTTACCAGATGTTTGTATGCAAATAGGACACCTACCGGGTAAAGTGTACATGAGTGTAAACGGCAGGATGGGAATTGTTAGCCTTGATGTGAGTTACAATGACCTCAGATAAATGATGAAGTGCCTGTTGAGACGTTTTGTGAGCTCACTGAGGAACACACACTGGCACATGATGACAGACACACTGTAAAAGCAGTTTAAAGCAACCAAGCATTTTAGCTAGCCATTGCTCCTCTGAATAATACATCACCTCGTCTTTAATTCTTCCTCTCTCTAATTAATGCATCATTAAAAATTTAAATCTGCCTGATTCAACAACCAAGGGCTGTGCTTTAGAGGTATTTGAGGTGCTCTCAAAAGAGAACCTGCAAGAGAACAACAAGAAATGTGCACATGGCAGCCGCTATGAATATTTCTGGTGCAGAGCCTGTCTGGATGCTCCGAAAGTTGCTAAAGCATCTGCCAAATTAAACTAACTTTTATTTGGTAAAAAAACGCATCTGTTATACTTGGCTTGCTTGTCATATTTTAACATTCAGAGCACCTTGTTTGAAAAAAATACAGTATTAGCTGTTGTAGCATTAGTATCAGCTCATGCAGAAATAATGATCTAAACTTTCAGAAAAATCATAGCTGACTTGCTTCATACGTAATGTAGTTGATAATGCCCGCTAAAAATCTTTTTTACCAACAACAAAATAAAACCAGACCCAATACACAGTAAAGTGCTGGGGATAGTAATGCATCGATTTTTCCAGTTATTGATAAGTAAGCAACAAATGCAACTTCTGAAACTATTTCACATTATGCAGTATTTATGTATAGTATATTAATATTTCAGATTAATAGGCTTCTACAGACTGTTTAAAACTGCTTAAAAATGTAAATAATTATTGAAATGAATACAACTACTGGAGTTTGCACTTAATACATGTGACATTTAATAAAATTATTTTAATGAGTTTATTAAAATAATTTTGTGATGATTGTTATAAGTTTATTTGAATCAAAGTTGTTATAAGATTAATCATCTTTGAGAGTAGTTTAAAAAATGATTAACAAAAATTTGCCTTGCAAAAATAATGGTAAATGACTATGATTTAACATGATATAATATGAAGGAATGAGGTTAAAATAAAAGTGTTTTTTTTATTTAAATAAAATGTTGTAGCTCACATTACAATGATCAGTTATTATTATTATTATTATTATTGGTTTTAATGTAAATGTAAATATAAAAGTATAATTGTTATTATATTATAAAAAATTGTCTAAATTCATCACATATTGCTATATCTATGGTACATTTATTTATTTGTTTGTTTTTTGTATAAAGTATGTGTCTTTGGATCTTTCATTTGTATACACATTGTCACATTGTCATATTGTTCCTGTAATTAATGATACATAGTGTAAGCTGTAAAAGTATCCAAAGTTTAATATTTCAAGTTAAATGTCTGTTCAAATCCCTATACGCTAAGTATGAGCAACAGCAATAGTGATGATTGCCTTAGCAAACACCCCTTATTAAAAATAACAATAATATAACCACCAATAATAAACCTAAGCTCAGTGAGGTGAGGCGTGTGGGAGACAGAGCAAATAGCTTCTCTGAGGATCAACAAAGTCACTAGGTTGGATTTGATATAAAGTCTGTCCAAGTCTATAATTGCCCGGGAATAGCTTTGGGAGGTTGGATGCCTTTTGAATCTTAGTCATTTCTGAACCTTAGCCTTGAATACATTTTCAAAAGATTAGGCTTCTTTTACCGTGTCATTGCTAAACATGGAAATGAAAGCGGTCCCCAGTCAATTGGGTATAGGTCAGCAGATCCTCCCCTGGGCCAGCTGGTTCGAAAGAGGAGAGAAGGGAAACAATCATAATAGCATGAATGCTCCTTTGGCTCATCTCTGTGTCAGACATTTTAAGTTATGCCAGAAGGCATGACAAGGGTAGAAAGGGAAAGAAATCACGGAATGAATGTCTGCAAATGATACGAGGCTTTAGGCACAGTGTGATGTGCCCTATGCTTCACACTGCCCAGGGAAGCGATACAGGCCAGGGTAATGGAGCTGGCATCTCTAATGCTAGAGGCTACAGACTGATAAGGCCCTGAATCTTAGACTTCAGGGATTGCATCATTCACTTTCAGCATTTCACAGCATTCCCATTCCATATGCAGATGTTCGTAAGGTCAACGAGAGCCCATATCATGCCAGAGGCCAACCCCCATGCCTGTGTTATTTCATATTTTTATCTCTCAGTGTTGTGTCATGGATGGTTGCAGGAGGAGACAGATCTGGTACAAAATGTTCATAAGGGATGCTATAGGCTTGATAAGAAAGAAATGTTTATTTTTGTTTAAGACACGTCTTAATTTATTCCAAAACCTTATGTGGACTATATAGGGGCACGTTTACACTATACTGGTCGACATTTTGTAATAACTGAGTTATTTTTAATATTTTTGAGTCTCATACACTCACCAAGGCTGTAGTTATTTGGTCAAAAACACAGTAAAAGCAGTAATATTGTGAAATATTATTACAATTAAAAATAACAGCTTTCTATTTTAATATATACTACCAGTCAAACTTTTTGAACAGTAAGATTTTTAATGTTTTTTAAAAGAATTATCTTCTGCTCACCAAGCCTGCATTTATTTGATGCAAAATGCAGCAAAAGCAGTAATATTGTGAAATATTCTTACTATTTAAAATAACTGTTTTCTATTTTAATATATTTTCAATTTTTTTTTTTTTACTTTGATCAAAGCTACATTTTTAGCATCATTACTCCAGTCTTCAGTGTTACATGATCCTTCAGAAATCATTATAATATGCTGATGTGCTGTTCAGTACATAAGGGAAAGAAATTATAGAAATTAATACTTTTATTTAGCAGCGGATGCATTCAATTGATCAAAAGTCATGATAAGGACATTTATAATGTTACAAAATATTTCTATTTCAGATAAATGCTGTTCTTCTAAACTTTTTATTTATCAAAGAAACCTGAAATAAAATATACTCAGCTGTTTTCATAATAATAATAATAATAATAATAATAATAATAATATATACACTAACAGCAAATCAGAATATTGGAATAATTTCTGAAGTATCATGTGACTGGAATAATTATACTAAAAATTCAGTTTTGAAGTGACAGTAATAAATTACATTTTAAAATATATTCAAATAGAAAGCAGTTATTTTAAATAGTAAAAACATTTCACAATATTAATTATTTTGCTGTTTTTGGATCAAATGAATGCAGTCTTGGTGAGCAGAAGATAATTCTTAAAAAAATAAAATAAAATACTATTCAAAAACTTTTGAATGGTAGTGTATTTTAAAATGTAATGTATTCCTAATTCCTATTATCACTTGAAATGCAAATGAGTTGCATATCCCCGCCCCATTTTCAGAAGAGAGTACACCGTATACATATCTGCTTTGCACACCTACAGCAATAAACAACCGGTAGAAGCAACTTGACTTAGAGCGAGAGAACCAGTGTTCAGCCGTACATATGGGAAGCCAAACACACAAAAAGTGGGACAAAACAGCGCAATGTTGGACTTATTTGCTAGCGCCACCAAACTTGAGATCGCAGTGCTGATCAATTAAAAATATTTGGATAACGTACACACAAAATATGGTTAAAATGTTAGCTAAGCACTAAAACGACATGACATTCACAAAGCAGTCTGGAGTGAAATGATTTATGCAGACATAAATGTATTTAGATGAAAGTAATAGATAGAGAACATAAATGTTTCAACATAGAAATTTTACACTTTTATCCACTAAATGAGCTCATTTCAAATTTGATGCCTGCTACAGGTCTCAAATAAGTTGGCACGGGGGCAACAAAGGGCTGAAAAAGCAAGAAATGTTGAAAAGATTCAGCTGGGTCTGTAACATAATTAGCTATAAAAGGGATGTCTTAGAGAGGTAGAGTCTCTCAGAAGTAAAGGTAGGCAAAGGCTCTCCAATCTGTGAAAGAGGGCGTAAAATGATTGTGGAATACTTTAAAAACAACGTTCCTCAATGTCAAATTGCAAAGGCTTTGCAAATCTCATCATCTACAGTACCCAACATCATCAAAAGATTCAGAGAAACAGGAGAAATCTCTGTGCGTAAGGGACAAGGCCGATGACCTTTGTTGGATGCCCGTGGTCTTCGGGCCTTCAGACAACACTGCATCACTCATCAGCATGATTCTGTCATTGACATTACTAAATGGGCCCAGGAATACTTCCAGAAACCAATGTCGGTAAACACAATCCACCGTGCCATCTAAAGATTCCAACTAAAGCTCTATCAAGCAAAAAGGAAGCCATATGTGAACATTGTCCAGAAGCGTCGTCGTGTCCTGTGGGCCAAGGCTCATTTAAAATGGACTGTTTCAAAGTGGAAAAGTGTTCTATGGTCAGACGAGTCCAAATTTGTCATTCTTGTTGGGAATCACGGACGCCGTGTCATCTGGGCTAAAGAGGAGGGAGACCTTCCAGCGTGTTATCAGTATTCAGTTCAAAAGCCAGCATCTCTGATGGTATGGGGTGCATAAGTGCATACAGTATGGGCAGCTTGCACGTTTTGGAAGGCACTATGAATGCTGAAAGGTATATAAAGGTTTTAGAGCAACATATTCTCCCCTCCAGACAACGTCTATTTCAGCAGGACAATGCAAAACCACATACTGCAGCTATTACAACAGCATGGCTTCACAGTAGAAGAGTCCGGGTGCTGAATTGGCCTGCCTGCAGTCCAGGGCCCGTATTCATGAAAAATCTTAGTGCTAAGAGTTGCTCCTAGTAACAAAATTCTTAGAAATGTGGGTGTTTCCTCTTAAATTTAAAGAAAAGATCCTAGTAAAGAAAAAAGTAATTCAGAAAGCATCTTAACCCTTAAAAGAGGTCTTAAGGTCCGAAATTGTTAGGAGTACGGACGAGGACTTTTAAGAGGCTTAAGAGTTTCTTTAGCAGTGGAGAAAATGAACCAAACATGAAGAAATGTGTTGCACACAATGCATGACAGTGAGTTAATAAGATGCTACACATTAGATCGTGCAGGGATCATGTTTGTGACAGATCTTATTAAAGACATGTTAACATCCCTGACACTGCGCAGAAATGCCATAGCACCAGAAATGGACGTAATCACTACATTAACTACATTAACATATTTGGCAACTGGAAAAAATGCAACTATGCAGCAGCGATGATTTGGGTCTGTTACAGCACTTTCAGAACCTTATTGTGTCGCTGTTCATTTCCTATAAAATACGTTAAGTATGACAGCATGGTAAATAAAAAATAAAGAATATAATGTGTGTGTGTGCGCGCGCGCGCGCGAGAGAAAGAGAGAGAGTACGGTAAAACAGGAAATATTATGCATGTAATTTCAAAGTGAAGGCTTATAATAGACCCTACTCTTAAAAGCGCTCTTACTTCCTTCTTGGACAACCAACCAATCACAGTCTTCAAAAGACTGTGTCATACCTAGCAACGGGGTCAGCCCCGCCTCCTCACTAAGATAAAAGTTTTTGTATTTTCCTCGCTCAGAGTTGCTCTCAGATTGGTCCTGAATCACTTTTAAGCTAAGACTCCTAGCTAGAAATTTTTAAGCTAAATTAGGAGCTCTCTGAGAGGATTCTTAGAATCTTTATGAATACGGGCCCAGATCTTTCACCTATAGAGAACATTTGGCACATCATTAAACGAAAAATACGTCAAAGACGACCACAAACTCTTCAGCAGCTGAAAACTTATATCAGGCAAGAATGGGACCAAATTCCAACACCAAAACTCCAGAAACTCATAACCTCGATGCCCAGACATCTTCAAACTGTTTTGAAAAGAAGAGGAGATGCTACACCATGGTAAACAAGCCCCCGGCTATTTTGAGACCTGTAGCAGGCATCAAATTTGAAATGAGCTCATTTTGTGCATAAAATTTTAACATTTCTCAGTTTAAACATTTGTTATGTTATCTATGCTCTATTGTGAATAAAATATTGGCTCATGTGATTTGAAAGTCTTTGTTTCAAATTTAAAAAATGTTCCACCATTTCCGGAATTTTGGGTAGTATAATGTTTCATAAGAATTTTCATCATAAAAAAAAAATCATGGCTACCACAAAAATAATAAACATTAAAATCTGTTATCAACACTGATAATAATAAGAACCATTATTAATAATTGAGCACCAAAAAACAGTGTTTTCTTCATCATCTTCTACTTTTTCTATTTCAATTCAATTCAATTAAAAAAAAAAAAAAAAAATCTTGAGAAGTTCATGTTGTGGATTAAATTCCTTCATTCCCAAATTAACATGCAGAACATCTGTAAGAGCACCTACATTTGCTCCAAGGTGAATTAATAACAACAAAGAATAACAACCAGTTCACAGTACTAAAGTGAATGTGTTATTTAAAGTTAGAATCTGTTTGCTTACGCTTATGTCATCATTTAGTATCACTTTCAAACTTGTGCTCTTCTCATTTGACTGTCAGAAGCATTTGGCGTGATTCTGATTTACAGTCTCTGTAAATTTAAAAGACTGTACTGCCTAAGTTAACAATTTATCCAAGTAGACTTATTAGCACTTCAGTAAATCATTTTACTGTGATTAGTCAAGTTATTAAAAAAAAACGAAAAAAACACAAACAGTATCTGGTATTGAAAGCACATGAGCAAACATCCTTCTAGGAGGTCACACGCTAGTCGAGCAACTGCTATTGAAATGAATGGGAATGCTAATTGATAGCTTTCTTTCGGGGTTATCTGATTGAATCTCCCTTATCCAACTCTCCAAACTCTCTGCCACCTGAATGCTGGGATTTTATTATGGAGAAGTATGTAAATATATTTTTGTAGATTGTATCACATTCACAATTCTGTCTATTGACTTTTTTTTGTACATTTTTATTACTATATAGTTATTTATAATTTATTGTCTATTCTCTTTATTATTTATTTATTTATTTTACCTTAAATTATATGTAGGTTTGCACAATGTCTGTACTGTCTGTACTGGAAGCTCCTGATACCAAGATTAATTCCTTCTGTGTGTTGGCAATAAAGCTCTTCTGCTTCTGATTCTGATCCTGAGAAACAATTATAATTTGTGCTCTATTAGCTGTCCAAATAGTGCCCAACAGCCTTTTTTGTGAATTCCCCATTGACAAACATGTGCTAATGTGCACTTAAAATCTACTGAATGTGCTTGTAAACTGACTCTCAGTACTGCATGTAGAGTTCATCACTTCGGTCTAAAATTATTCAGGAAACAATACATAATATCCTTGCTTTCTAATTAATGATGCTACTATAATTGAAAGCACAACATAAATCTAATGCACAAATTGTGAATAATCAAAATACATTAAGCTATATACATTCAAATTAAAGCAAAGTGATGCGGCAATCAGATTGTGTGATTATGTGAGTGAAAATGTCAGTGCATGTGTTTTGTTTTTTAATTAATTAAATATAAAGCTGTATGAATATGGAAAAGCACAGTTGTAAACAGTGGTGCGTTATTGTTAGAGCTCATTTGTCAAGAAACATTAAAAAGGTTCTGTCATTAGTTTACAAAACTGTGGCTTCCACTGAGACAACAGTTCAATACAATAAAAACAACTTCCTGATTCCTTGGGGTTGTTCGTGCACTTGCGTGTGGACTTGCAATGACTTACTTCTTGCGTTGTCATCCCGGCGGGAGGTGTGCTAACAGGGCTTGCAGCAGGTGAATCGGTCGTGCCATTAAACTGCCTTGTGTTCTTTTTGCCATGGTGGCTATATGATGCTAACTGCAGAATGGATTTCAAGGACTGCGTGCGCAGATCTACGGCCAATGTTGAATCCAACGTTTATATTTTTTCTACGAATCTTTGAGTTAACGTACTAAACATGAGTGGAATGAATTTGCACCACAGCGCCCCCACACCTTGATGCTCATGACAAGAATAGCATGTATAGTTATCTTTATTGAAGTGAATTAGGTTTAAATCGCCGTCATGCATGAATTGCAATTTTAAACATAATAATCCACGATGATCACATTACACAAAACTGAAATTGCACATCAAAATAACACATAGTCAATATTTTTTGAGAACCCCCTAAATTTCACAAATCACGTTTTCAGGGGAGCCCATGTCTTATTAAGGGGAGCTGAGCTCCCCCTAGCTGCCCCGTAGTTCGCACCCTGACTGCAGAGGATCCATTGGTGAGCATGTGATGTAACACAGAATGCAAATATATATTTTTAAAAAGTTCCAGGCCCTATTCTATACATTTCCATTAAAAGAAAATGCATGTTCTGATGTACATTATTTTATTGGATACATTTTGCACACTTAAGTGTGTTGCACCCTCTTTCAACCCAAACTAATTACAAGTGGTCAGCACATCACAGCCAACTCATATCCAAATGCCTATGACCACTCATAATTGGATTTTAAGGTGATTTTAAGGTTCTCTAAAATTCATGACTACATACTTCATGAAGACAGAATTGCTCATTGCCATTTCAGTTAGCATATGTATTAAATGAACTTCAAATGTGTGTGCTTTACACAATCTACCTTTATTCATGAAGCAGACACTTTTATCCAAAGCAAATTATCTACATGTAGTTTACAGCCAATTCCAGTATCCAATATATCCAATCAGATCACCCGAGACAGATGTTGTGTAGAAGTGTAAATGTGGGTGTATGCAAAAGCACAACCATTTGCCAAAATAAATACTGCTAGTATTCAGTAGCATGAACATGAAAGTTGAATGCACCGGCAACTTGTGTAACAATCCATACCGTACCACATTAAAAAGAGACTTTCAGCTCCAAAGGCACATTTTGATTGTAGTATGGGAATTAAATGTCTATCGAGTCATCAGAGACAGACACTCATCATAGGTAATCAACCTTTTTTCATCTGCAAGTCTTTGCATGATCAGTTACTGACAGCACAATACGGTCTGACGGCCCCAGATGAGCATTTATTGCGCTCACAAAAGTGGCAGACCAAAGCTTTCTTCTTCCCCCGGGGAACTCGTATTTTCTTCCTCTTTGTTTTCGCCATATGCATTTTTTGTTTCTTTGTCTCTGTCGGGTTTTGAAGATTCTCAGGGAGGCTGCAACTGCTCCCTATCCAATTTCTCCAGAGAGCCACAATGTTTTCAATATGCTGATGTACTGCATTCCCTTTCTCTTTTACAAATGGACTGCGATATTAAAATGAACACCTCTATCCTGAAATCCATTTACTCTCTTGCTGGTTTAAAACCATCACTGAATTAAAATAAATTTGTTCCTCCACCTTCAGGTAATTTTCATTAAAATAACCTTAATGAAATCAGCTGCAATCCATGTCACTTGCCCATGTTTCCTCATATTCTCGGCCTGTTCAAATCTCCATTTATACAGATTCCTCTTCTATCCGAAAAAAAGCCTCTCATAAACCCCCGTCAGAGCAACTGTAAAAATAGGCACAAGATTGAACATGATACATTATATTATATACATGTTACATACATACATACATGCATACATACATATATGTATGTATATACAGATATGTACATACAGATACACATACATATATACATATATTAAACATATTAAATAAATTAATATATTGGTGGTGGTTGAAGAGAGATCCGCTCATATAATTGTAAAGCGCTTTGGGTGTACAACAATACACAATAAAGCGCTATATAAATGCTTCATTCATTCATTCATTCATATTAAATATATTATAAACATTATGCATTTTGTCAATAATATACAAAATAAATTAAATATGATATTGTATTTTACGGTATTTGGTATTTTGTGTTTAGTAGTGTTTAACAGATAGTAAATTATTGGAATGCATTTATGCTCCTATTCAATATGACAGCACGAAAAACATACTTTATGAAAAAACATCAAATAAATGCAAAAGTCAAGAGATCAAATGTACAATACAATGTGAACTAAGTGACTAATAGCCAGATATAAATAAGCAGCTAATATAAACTTAAATAGGGTATAATTAGAAGGCAGAGACTTTAGTTTTTCATTCAGTGCATAAAACTCACTATGTGTTTCTGGGTCAGAATGACTCAAAATGACACTGACATGATGGTTCCTGTTCACTGTTCCTGATTTGTACTATTGTAAAAAAGTACAGTGAAAGTACAGCAGCAACTGCTCAAGAAAATACTGTAAATTCACAGTGTTTTACGGTGTACAGTCAGACAGGAATATACTTGTATATATATATGTGTATGTATGTATGTATGTAATTATGTATGTATATATATATATATATAATGCTGTACAGTATACATGTACTGTTTTTTTTTTCCCTAATGGTTTCTTACAGCATTAGTGGGCTAATTTATTCCCTGCCAGTATCTTGGTAAGGATCGCTCCTATGACATCTAAAATAAGACAGTATGCCTGTTCATGTTTCTTAATGAGGTCTACTCAACAGAGAAGTCTTTGTCTTGTACAAAAAAAAGTCAAACATTGTTACCCCTGTGGGTGTATATAATCAATACTTTTTACCAAATACGCTAGTTCCACTCATGAACATTGGTTAAACTCAAGAGGTCAAAATCATTGCAATATAATGAGAGAGACTAATAGCCAGAAATAAGCCACCAATTTCAGACTAAAAACATTAGGTTTTCTGTAATTACGAAGGCCGTAACCTCAGCTGTTGGACACTAATTACCTCGGGTTTGCTCATCATAATGGGGTCCACTCTTGAGTCTCTGACCTCACTGGGTTTTTTAGCTGTACTGCAGAGGTAATTTGGTCTTTGGTGTCAAAGTATTAGTGTTCTTCAATGTGAGACTGCAGGTTTTGTTTTTCTCTCAGTATAGACACCCATAGAGTGTACCCCAACTATTTGGACTCTTAGACCATGTCTACAATGGGCATGAACAGCTTGAAACTGTCTGCACAATATGTTTCAAAGTGACTATTGCAAATCCATTTGTCCTTAATTTCAGAAGTAGAGCAAGCATGTCATAAATAGAAGGGGGAATCAATTTACTGTTGGAACTCATTGCAGCATGCAGTGCTATATCTTTATAGTCCGTGATTATAATGGGTTCTATTGGTCTTCGTAGCATCACGCTGATCACGTCTGGTGTAGAAATGACCCAAAATGTATGAATGTCTTTGCATTAAACAATAAATTATCAAAACAAGTTGCATTTATTTTCAACACTTTTTAAGAAAAAACATTTCACAAAAAGAAGTGTCTTAAAAGCTGGATGGACAGATGGACAAACGGACAACATATGGATGAAATCTAGGGATGGTTGTATGGAACAACATGGATGAAAATTATATTGACCTGGCTATAGGTGGATGAATGAGTGAGTGAGTGAGTGAGTGAGTGAGTGAGTGAGTGATTGAATGAATGAACGAATGAATGAATGAATGAATTAAATTGACATGAGGATGGATGGTTGGATGGATGGAACAACATATGGATGAAATCAATGGATATATGGATGGATGGTTAGATGGATGGAATGACATGGATGGATGGATCAACATATGGATGAAATCTATGGATGGATGGACAGATGGATAGATAGATGGAATGACATATGGAGGGATGGGTGGATGGACAGAACAACATATGGATGAAATTAATGGATGGATGTATGGAACAACATGGATGAAATATATAGTGACATTGCTATAGATGGATGGATGGATGGAACCAGAGGCGTCATGCCCATTCAAAGTGTCCTCAGATTTCTGAGCCAAGTGGATTTTGAATACACCTTTGTTATGACCCCGAGTTGATCTAGGGGAACGGGGGTCTAACATTTAAAAAGATAGACATTAAAAGAAACATACAAACAAATGTGTGGGACAAAGAGCCACGAAACCGGAAGAATATAATGCAATAGAGTGATTTATTGTGAATACGAGGTAAAATAAAGGTTTGATGGTGAAACAAAAAAAAGGTATATACGTACAGTATTTACAGTATTTACAGAAACAATCTTTCACAAGCCAGAGGGAGCAGGAAGAAGGGATGTGGGCGGCGTTAAATCAAAGAAAATAACAAAACCAAACACCCTCTAGCTTATAGGTACCCCCTAATCCTAACTACAAAAAGAAAATGTGAAAAAGAAAAGTCTTCAGCGTCCGAGACGCCCTCACTAGACTACACTCTCTAGCCACAGAGCAAAAGTACAAGGGGTGGCACTCGCCCCTAACCTAATGTTCTATACAGAGTCAGATTCTATGTGTTGCAGTGTATGTCACGTGACGTTCTTACCAGTCCGCTTCTTCCCGGCCTCGTAACATATAACGCGTGCTCAAATATGTTACAGTCAGGGGGGAAGAGGGAACAAAAATATCTATCGGAGGCAAACATACACGTAGGGCAAGCAACACAAACAAAAGGGGATACAAGAATTAAACAGGATGGCAACAAAATGACGAGCACAAAACAGCAACAACAAGGGGGGCTTGCGGGTGGTCTGGCATGCTCTTTTATCTGGGGTGGTCTTGTCCGATTGGTAACTGCAGGATGGGTGACGTCAGCGCTAATGAAGATTGACAGGTGACAGGACCAATGACCGGTAACTAAGAAAGTGAAAGTAAACAAGAGAAAAGACTGAGTGAAACACAAGAAAGAACACGTTACAACCTTCAAAAAGACAAAAAATAGCCAAATAATATTTTTTATATTTGATACAATCACACCGTTGTGATTAGATCATTCAGTGTGGCACAGCATCAGCTGCTAAATTCAAATCTGCGCTTGCGCTTTGGCTGGCGCTGAGCCAAAGACAGACGCGTTTGTACAGCGCTGCATTATAACCAATCACACACGATTTTGTTGAGCTTATGAATGCAATAACCAATCAGAGATGTTCAGATGAGTCATCGCTGAAACACAGTGTTTTATTCACTTGCTCACTGACATCTGGCAAATTCTCTCATCAGAAACAACAAAGTACAGATGTGCATACGAATGTAAGTAAGACATTAATTTCACAGTGTAAACAGTTTCAGTGATTTTAATGGGAGTTTTTGAGAGTGCCTGAACTCTGGCTAGACTGAATGAAAATGTTCTTTGATAATGTAAATTTTCTTTGCTCTCTGTAAAATTAAAGTGTTACAGGCCTAATTAGTAACTTACAATATTGTTATTAAATTCACATTAAATACAAAGTCAGTCATGTTAAAAATATTTTATGGCATGACACCCATATCTGGTACTCAAGTAAGTTTTTTTTTTCTACTTTGTCGATCACTATTTATTGATCAAATAACAATCTATAAAGGTGCGAAACAAATTTACGTACACATATTTGAGAATCGATATGTTTCCTGATATATTTAACACGTTTGGAAATATTTCGAAAAATAAGTTAAAAAAAAACAAAAAACATAAGCCTATATCAGTTATATAAGCACCCGCCCCCCAATGGATGGATGGATGGGTGATGGAATGACATAGTTGGATGGGTGGATGAATGCGAACATATGGATGAAATCTATGGATGGATGGATGGAGTGAAATGGGTAATGGATAGATAGACCATCCCTTTAACGTCACCTGACTTTTTTTTCCCCCCTGCAACCTAATAGTGTTTTTACAGTACCTTGGACCAATTTACTAATAAGAAGTCAGTGGAGTTGATCATGGCAAACAGAAAGAAAAAGCATAATTTCCCTGCGATTATGCAAATAAGGATTATAGATGTCAAGCAAGACAGAATTTGGAGTATATTTATCAGATAACATAATTGGGCAAACAGTGTTGAGGAGTGAAGGTTTGTTTTGGGAGGTGGATTTCTGTTTTCTCAATGTGACAACTTCAGCTAGCTGCTAATTGATTATTGCACCTTGGAATGAGAAATGTAACAGAAAACAGAACACGTGTCAGTCACACACAATTGTATTTCTCTGTTAATTCAAGGGAATATAAGGAACACATTGTAAGTGAATTCTATCTTGCAGTACCAAATTGTAAGATTTGGTCAAGGCCATTGCAATTATACACTCTCAAAGGTACAAAATATTTCACAGTGGCGGTACCTTTTCAAAAGGTACTAAAATTACCATGTAGATACTAATATTTACTCTTTAGGTACTATGCACTTGTAAAGTATGGATATGCACTCTTTTTTTGTTATCAACAATTTTTTATTTTCATTTTTTTTCACAAACAACACAACATAATATCCAAAATAAAACAAAACAAAACAGCAGACACATACTCAACATCTCAAGGTTCAATCAAAAGGGAGGGAGAGAGGGAAGGACAACAAGAACACAAAAGTTACTCCTTTAAATAATCACGTATATTCAGTAAAAACACTGCCAAGCCTCAATGGTTGAAGGCCTGGCCCCACCGACTCGCGCCGTTGTACATTCACATGAGACAATTTGCAGGAGGCTACGGATCCAATATGCCTCTCTACACATGTGTGGTGTAAACCAGTTCTGAATTATTGTCTTCTTCACAGCTGTAAAACCAGCAAACAACATTCTCTTTTGCATTGAACTAATACAGAGATCAGAATCATCATTAAGAAGACATAAACTTGGGTTAACAGACCAATCAATTCTCAGTAATGATGACAAAACCAGGTTTACATGTGTCCATAGACTGATGACGACAGGACATTCCCAAAACATGTGCAGAAAAGTGCCCGATGATGTAGTGTTACATATATGGCAGTTCAAATTTGATTGCAGTTTCATTTTAAATCTTTTGTAAGGAGTTATGTATGCTCTATGTATGACTTTGAAGTGAATAAGACGATGAGCCAGATTTTTAGATGTTAAGCTGAGATTAGACCACACTCTCTCCCAGTCGACAGATAAATTAAGATCAGATAATTCCCTATTCCAAATAGTTTTAATAGAAAGAGGTTTTGTAATACAATCAATAATTTTATTATATATTAAGGAAACAGATGGCCGACCAGCAGATGGTGCAATCCAGTCCCGCATAGGATGAGAGGAAATGGAAGAAGACCAAGGAACGCCATACGCTTTGAGAGCAGAACGTAATTGAAGAAAAACAAAATATGCAGATGCTGGTAGACAAAATTTGGCTCTCAATGCCTGAAATGAACAGAGGCCCTGGTTATCATATATATCACCGCACGTGTTTACACCTAAAGAGGACCAAGAGGGTTGGACAAATGGACGATTTCCACATACAAAGTTAAAATTGTGCCATAAAGGTGTACTGTTACAGAATTTGAAGGGTCCACCTATCCGACGTTCAACCGTTTTCCAGATTTTAATAGAGTTAGCCACAACCGGACCAAATTTATAATTATCCCCTTTTTTTCCTGTGCCAGTAAATAAAATATCTTGAAGTCTATTTGGTTTAACCTTGTCAGCTTCAATCACCCTCCATGAAACTGTAGATTGAGGATCAACCCAATTATGAAGGGCCTTAAGCTGGAACGACCAATAATATAATTCAAAATTTGGTACAGCCAGTCCTCCTGCGCTATTAGGATGTTGTAATGTGGTAAGTTTAATTCTGGGACATTTATCATTCCAGATAAACTTAGAAATTATGGAGTTGATCTCCTTAAAGTAACCTGGAGGGGGAGAAAGTGGTAGCATAGAGAAAAAAAAATTAAATCGAGGTAACAAATTCATCTTAACAGTGGAGATTCTTCCTTGGAGAGAGACTTTAAGATTCTTCCATCTTTGAATGTCATTTTTGACCTTAACTAAAATGTTATTAAAATTGTCTCTGGCAATCTTATGAATGTTTTTATATATGGTAATGCCCAAATAGATGAAAGATTCCTTAATAGGGATAAATGAGGGAATAGAAAAATTAACCTTAACATTGTTAATTGGCATTAAAGCAGATTTGCTCCAATTTATTTTATATCCTGATAGGCTACTAAAATTATCAAATTCCTTAATTACACTAGAGACTGAAACATCAAAGTGGTCTAAATAAAGAATAATATCATCAGCGTATAATGAAATACAATGATTATGGTCATGAATCTTAATCGATACTTCAGATTTCCTGATGGCTTGTGCTAAGGGTTCGAGAGATAGACAAAACAATAAGGGGGAAAGTGGACATCCCTGTCTCGTTCCCCGCTGTAAAGGGAATGAGGGGGAAATAATATTACCAGTTATGACTGATGCTGCAGGTGAGTGGTATAATGTCTTAATCATAGAAACGAAGTGTTCACCGAAGCCGAAACATTGCAGAACTGCCCACATATAATTCCACTCTAGCCTGTCAAAGGCTTTTTCTGCATCAAGTGAAAAGACCGCACAAGGTGTTGGGTGGGAGTCCGCAAAGTCAAGAATATGAAGGAGTCGACGCATATTGTCAGATGCATTGCGCCCCTTGATGAAACCAGTTTGGTCCTCCTTGATCAGACTGTGAATTACCTTCTCCAAACGAGAAGCAAACACTTTAGCATAGATTTTTAGATCACATGGGATAAGCGAAATCGGTCTGTAGCTGGAACAATCTAATGGATCTTTCCCTTTTTTAAGAAGTAATGAAATCAGTGATGTTTTTTGATCTCTATGAAATGCCCCATGTTCAATTGCAAAATTAAATGAGTTAAGCATAAGTATCCCTACCAAATCCCAAATTTCTAAATATAATTCAGGGGGGAGACCATCTAGACCCGGCGATTTGCCCTTTTGAAGGCTCTTTAGAGAGACGTGAAGTTCCTCCAAACTTAATGGGGCCTCCAAAGATTCTTTATCCATCTGTGAGATCCGAGGCAGTTCCAATTTATCTAAATACTGCTTACAAATTGGTTCATCAAAATCTGTTTCGGCTTTATACAGATTTGTGTAAAAACCTTTAAATATGTCATTAATTGCCACAGGGTTCGTGGTGACCTGATCATCCAATGATTTTATTGCGCTAATATATGCCTTAGACTCGCATTCTTTCAACCTAAGGGCCAATAAATGACTAGGTCTCTCTGATTCAAAATAATATTTTTGTCTAGTCCCATGTAAAATAAATTCTGCCTTTGAGTGTGAAAGTAAATCATATTCTTCTTTTAAAGAGGACAGCTGTGTAGCCTGTTGCTCAGTAAAATTTTGTTTTTGTAGGTTTTGTAATGATTGGATTTTATTTTCTAATTGTGTAAACTGGTGAGTTCTCGCTTTGGCAAGAGTAGAAGAGAAAGATATACAGAAACCTCGTATAGCACACTTAGTCGTTTCCCACAGTATTTGAGGATCCACATCAGAGGGCATATTAATTTCAAGAAAGTCCTTAATATATTCTTTTAGAGAGGTAATAAAAGTCTGATTACTTAATAATGATATGTTAAAGCGCCATCTAGAGGACTTGGCTTTAACATCGGAAAGAGGAACACTGCACAACATAGCAGAATGATCAGATAATAAAATTGTTAATATAGATATAGAGGAATTAGATGAAATTAAAGATGGGCTGAGAAATATGTAGTCTATCCTAGAGAAAGTCTTGTGTCTATTAGAAAAAAAAGTGAAGTCCTTAGCTTTAGTATTCTGAATTCTCCATAAATCGATTAAGTTGAGCTCAGTGATAAATTTATTCAATAATTTAGAGGATGGATTGGCTGTTGTATCAGATTGAGACTTATCTAAAGCAGGATTTATGACAGCATTAAAATCACCACCCACCACTAGAGGGCAATCAATCTCCTCAAGTAAAGTTTTGGAAATCTGTGTAAGGAATGCACTGTCTGTCTCATTCGGACCATAAATAGAGACCAATGCTAACCTATTATTATATATTTTGCATCGGATAAAAACAAATCTACCCTTCTCATCACTACCAAGGTGTTCAATTGTTAAATTCAACTTCCTGTTAACAAGGATAAGCACCCCCTTAGTTTTATTTTGAGCGCAGGAAAAAGCTATTAATTTGTAATACTTATTCTGGAAACGTGCCACGTCAGATTGTTTTAAATGTGTCTCTTGTATTAAGGCACAGGAGATAGATTTACGGTGTAAATATTCTAATACACGGGTTCTTTTAACAGCAGAATTTAAACCATTCACATTCAGTGATAAAATATTTAAAGTATGCATTGAATATTCATAATCCCAAGATTGTACTAAAAAACAGAAGCACTTCCATTCCGTAAATAACACGTAAACACTGACGTGCATTTTAGATACCAAACCTCCTATATGAAAAATCCCTTTCGAAATAATGTAAAATAGATAAAAGTATAAATGTCTGCTGTAAAAAACAAAAACAACATAAAAATGTGAACAATCGACAACCATAAACAAAGAACAACTCAGACCGCACATTACCGAGAACATAGGTCTGACTGAGCAACAAAAAACAGTGATAGGTCGTGACCAATCCACTCCAACGCAAGACATGTCTCCCGAAAGGCTCACACAGCCAAAAAAAAAAAAGAGAAAAAAAAAAAAAAAACATACACACATATATATATATATTTTTTTTCTTTTTTTCCCTTATATTAATTAAACCTACTCTCCATCAGTCCCCTCCAAAACAGAAAAATGGAGTGTCAGTCTTACCAGCAAAGAGATCGTTGTACCGGATAAATAAGGACAATATCCCAGTATAAGAGAAGAAAACGCAAACAATAGGTTTAGCAAGCATCCGTGCTTATCCTGCTATCATCCCCTTCTGGGCAGCTAGGGCCAAGTCCATCCCGGCCGTCACGCCCCTCCCGTCGAATTGGAGAAACAGCGGTCGCTGTTCCCCCGTCGTCCCCCCGCAGAGCTGCGGCATACGACTTCTGCTGAGACATGGAGCTGATAAAATCCTCCGCTTTCTGAGGGGAATCAAAGCTTCTCTGTTCTCCTTTGTGCCGTAGCTTAATCACCGCTGGATAGATGAGGAAGGGCTGGAGACCAAGTGCTGTCATCTTCTTCAAAACCGGACCAAATGCCTTTCTCCTGATCGCTGTAGCCGGACTAAAGTCAGGAAAAAATAGCAGTGTGACATTGTTCTGTGCGCACTTCACCGGATACGCCTGCCGAGCACCTTTCAGGATATCTGATCTGTCATGCCATCTCAGTACACGGAAGATGAGAGTGCGCGGCCGATCAGAGCCCCTCCCTCCGTCATACACGCGATGCGCCCGATCAATCTCAATGTCACGGCCCCTCAAGGAAGGAATCCACTTGGAAAGATTAGCTCGGAGGAAACTAGCTGCATCCGGACCTTCCATCCCTTCTGGGAGTCCCACCAGTCTAACATTGTTCTGTCTGCACCTGTCCTCCATATCTGTCATCTTCTCGGTGAGTCGCTCCAGCTGATCCTTTAAGTCCGTGACTGTTCTCTTATCTTCCCGCGCCGCTGCCCGAACAGAATCAACGCGGTCACGTGTCTGCTTCGTCTTGGTAACTATGGCCTCAAACTCCTCTCTTAGCTCTTTAACAGACTTATTGGTCGCTAGTATGTCCTCACGCAGTTCGCGCAATGCTGGAATCAGCACAGAGTCCATCGCATCTCTTACTGCCGAGTTCACAACCGAATTCAAAGTGCTTTGGTGTTCTTTAAATGCTAGTTCAATGCGGCTAGCAATAGCACTGTCCAGGTCTTCACTGGAGATGGCTGAATCTCTGAATTTTTTCTTCATTGGCGATTGTTCAATATCTCTTTTCCGATCTCCTTTGTCTGCCTTAGTACTCATGATGGGTCTCATGCAGAGTGGTTCAAATTTTACTGACAGGATCGTGAAATATTTGGCAAAGTGAGCGGAGCGAAAAACTAAGCCTGCATCACCGTCGAGGGGTCACGTGATCCTGACCTGGATATGCACTCTTAATTAAGGATAAGTAAGGTACAAAGGTGTAGCTTCTTAAAGGTACAGTTACAAACTCCAGCAGACCCAATCGCAAGCTCACAATCATGACACCACACCCTTTTTTATAGCATCAAATAACTAATTAAAAACAAACTTATTAGTAAAACGAACACTTGGACATACATCAGAATGAAAAGAACTAGCTAAAATTATGGAAACCATCTTTGGGAGAAAAAAATAATCTTTAAAGTGTAATTTTAATTTTAATTTGGCTTACATCTCATACGCTTACATGGAGAGGGCGGGGTTTCAGATGGCGATCAAAAAGTTTTGTCTTTACTTTTCAGGACGTGTCCGGCACACTTGGTTGCACAGCATATTCGTAAATTTGGTCGCAGAGCAAACAAGATAAGGGTGTGATCCTTTAAGTATGCTTTTGATATGTTGACAAACATACTAAGGCACATCAAATTATATTTTTACTGGGAAAAAAAAACAATCAATCAATCAATCAGTAGAATGAAGTTTAAAATATAAAGCAACATTTTGGTGGTGCCCGACAAAGATTAAAACTGATGCATAAAAGTTTGATTTCTTTATATGAGAGTCCGTTGCTTAATTTAGAACAAATCAGAAGGCATACTGTTATATCCAGAGTGCTATATTGTACCTCCCAGCTCTTCTGTTGAACTTCATTCATCTATATACTTCATGTGACTCTCGGTGGTCCTGTAACTCCATTGGTTATACACAAGAATAGCTCAGACACTGCATTAACAAATTCCAGCGAGAGCTAGATTTACATCATAATTAGACCAAATGAAATACAATCCCAGGGAAAAAGAACAACACTGCAGCAAACTGCTTAGAGTAGTCCATAATTAATAACCCATTGTGTACCAGCTCCTTTACTGAAGGTCAAAACTCAACACAAGCAATCTGAAACAGTTTCCTCAAGGGTTCTAATGAGCACACCATTATAGATCCAAAACACACGGCAGAGAGATGCAGTATGCTTGTTATATTGACACTTAATGTCATTTGCAATTGTTCTCTGGTGTTTTATAACGTCACAGATCTAAGACACATTGTGATCTACAGTAAATGCTGGCAGCTAAAACAGTGTGGAACAAATTCAAACTGGTTTTGATTAGTATCTGCCTTTTTATGCTGGCCATCTTAATCTTCATGATGGAGGTTCCTCTTTATCTGCATGTTTTTGCAAGTATGCATGTTTTTTACAAGTGCCTCCAGCCCTGTGCTCCTATCTTTTGAAGGTATTCATTTCAGGAAATAGAAATGTAAAATACAAAAGCTGGTAAAATGATTAAAGGACTCTCTAGATCAAACGCAGAATGACGACAAGGATCCAGTCATATTCAAAAGCAATAAACAAATCCCCCTACCAAAATGTACCTTTGGCTGTCAGCTTGGCTAGGTATTAATGGCTCTACACTGACATTTTAAACTTTGTGCATCAAGACTAAGAGGACTTCAGATGCAGATGAACTGTTTTTTTTTCTGAAACTATATAGACATTTGCCAATATATATGCAGTGATTCAGACAGATTTATGATCCATATGGAGTGTATTTTAATCAACCAGAAATAAAAGCAGAATAATGTAGGCAGAGCAGTACAACAGTTGGTCACTGAGGCAGTATCCTCAAAGGAACATTTTTGTAACTGATTTATCTCAGAGGGTTCATAGTACTGTACCTTCCCTTCTGCAAAAGAGGAGCACTTTATAGTACTTGTAGCCAGGTAAGGTATAGCCCAGGTATGATTGGCTGATGTCATGCCAGCCTGTGAACCTATCAGTGTTCCTACTTCTTTGTGATCGGTTAACATGGTTTAAATGCTATGAACATATCAGTGTTGGTATTGATAATATAAAAAGGGAAGGGTTTGATTGCTCAGGATGCATCATCCTTGGTCCTAGACCTTTGTGAAAGTATGTCATTATGAACAAGGGATGGGGTTGGTGCATCCTTCTGTTGTTGTGTTTTAGCAGTTAGGCCTTTTTCAGGTTAGTTTCCCAGTTCTAAAAAGGGCTTTTAATAAGGAGATGCTTTATTTGTTTGTCTTTTTTAGTCATCAGCAAGCTAGTGGCCGTGGTCAAAATCTCTTTAAGACAAGTCATGTCACTCGGTGGCCATCTTTGAAACGCCTCTCGGGCATCCAAGTGCAGCTCCTATCACTTTGTATGGGGAAACATAAAATTCTCCAAAACTGTTCACTAAGCTTACGATTAAATTTCATATTTGAAATCACCAATGAAATCGGACAACAACTGTGTCATGTTGTTTCTTTTGCTCAGATAGCGTTATAAAAAGCTTATTTCACAGGCTAGATCAGCCAGTGCGCATGCGCAGTCCTGAGCGCGCGTCTCAGAGCGCTGACTGTTTCTATAGCAACTGGGACTTCTAACAGCAGCTGCAGTGCTGTGATAGCTTTACTGATAAGCGATTGGCTCTTTCATTCATAAGGTGGGGCTTCCTGCGATTGAGCGGCCATATTAAGCGTTGCATTTTTCCCCATTCAAAACTATACAAGTGACATGTCTTGGGTATTCTATAGTCTTTGCCGTAGTCTTGCGTGGTGAGCGACCATGCATTTTGCTACATGGTAAAATCTATCTCGGTATGTATAATGGGAGTTGTCATGTGTTTTAATGAGTGTAATATTGTAGATAATCTTTTTGTTTTGCGTTCAGCAGGTGTAACTGCACATCCAGGGGTTTCCAGTAACTCGGGCCGAGACTAATTTACATCAGTGATGTGACCGCACTGCTGCTATGTTTTTTAGTGTTTGTTGGGTGACTGTTTTACTTTGTTTGTTTCTGTCTTATTTTGGTTAATTTTGTTTGTATGGGTTTTCTTTTATTCATTTATGAGCAGCAATTCATTAACTTGTGTGAGTTAGCTGGGAGGCAAGTAAGATATTTGGCCCTGGTCGGCCATTTTGTTCCTCCCGTTGGTGCACTTGACTACTCGTTTTTATTTATTTATTTATTTATTGTTTGTTTTTCATTGATTGTACAAGTAGTTGTTGAATCTGTGTGTGTGTGTGGGGGGGTCCTTTTGGAGTAGATTGTTATGTTGTGGTATGAAAGTGAGTATTTTTGTATTTTTGAATGTTTATTGTTTTGAAGTTTGTACCAGTTAACCGTTTTATCATCTAGGAGTAGAAGCTTTTAAAGCGGGAGTTGCAGTTTTTGGGGTGTCCGCATGGAATGCTGTGCTTAACCAATTTTATTGCTTTCACAACTGTGTGGTGTGGGTATGGTCTGAGGTGAAAATCCAAAAGGCCACCGCTGGCCATCTCTCTCCTACTGGTTATTTCTGTAACTGGTAGATATGTGCCCTTACGAAAAAAGATTATTCAAGTGTGCTATTAGTATACTACTTTTAAACTAAAAATAGGAAACTACAGGTGCATCTCAATAAATTAGAATGTCGTGGAAAAGTTCATTTATTTCAGTAATTCAACTCAAATTGTGAAACTCGTGTATTAAATAAATTAAATGCACACAGACTGAAGTAGTTTAAGTCTTTGGTTCTTTTAATTGTGATGATTTAGGCTCACATTTAACAAAAACCCACCAATTCACTCAACAATTATAATACTTCATAAGACCAATAAAAAAAAACATTTTTAGTGAATTGTTGGCCTTCTGGAAAGTATATTAATTTACTGTATATGTACTCAATACTTGGTAGGGGCTCCTTTTGCTTTAATTACTGCCTCAATTCGGTGTGGCATGGAGGTGATCAGTTTGTGGCACTGCTGAGGTGGTATGGAAGCCCAGGTTTCTTTGACAGTGGCCTTCAGGTCACCTGCATTGTTGGGTCTGGTGTCTCTCATCTTCCTCTTGACAATACCCCATAGATTCTCTATGAGGTTCAGGTCAGGCGAGTTTGCTGGCCAATCAAGCACAGTAACACCATGGTCATTGAACCAGCTTTTGGTACCTTTGGCAGTGTAGGCAGGTGCCAAGTCCTGCTGGAAAATGAAATCAGCATCTCCATAAAGCTTGTCAGCAGAAGGAAGCATGAAGTGCTCTAAAATTTCCTGGTAGATGGCTGCGTTGACTGTGGACTTCAGAAAACACAGTGGACCAACACCAGCAGATGACATGGCAGCCCAAATCATCACTGACTGTGGAAACTTCACACTGGACTTCAAGCGACATGGAATCTGTGCCTCTCCACTCTTCCTCCAGATTCTGGGACTTTGTTTCCAAATGAAATGCAAAATTTACTTTCATCTGAAAAGAGGACTTTGGACCACTGAGCAACAGTCCAGTTCTTTTTCTCCACAGCCCAGGTAAGACGCTTCTGACGTGGTCTCTGGTTCAGAAGTGGCTTGGTAGCCCTTTTCCTGAAGACGTGACTCTTGATGCACTGACTCCAGCTTCAGTCCACTCCTTGTGAAGCTCTCACAAGTGTTTGAATCAGCTTTGCTTGACTGTATTCTCAAGCTTGCGGTCATCCCTGTTGCTTGTGCACCTTTTCCTACCCACATTCTTCCTTCCAGTCAACTTTGCATTTACTATGCTTTGATACAGCACTCTCTAAACAGCCACACTTTTCAGTAATGACCCTCTGTGACTTACCCTCTTTGTGGAGGGCGTCAATGTTCGTCTTCTGGATCATTGCCAAGTCAGCAGTCTTCTCCATTATTGTGGTTTCAAAGAACAAGAGATACCCGGAATTTATACTGTAGGGATGGTCATTAATTTAAACTCAAATGTAAATATTCTAATATTTTGAGATACTGATTTTTGACTTTCATGAGCTGTAAGCTCTAATCATCAAAATCAAAACAAAAAAACTTTTGAAATGTTTTACTTTACATGCAATGAATCTAAAATATATGAAAGTTTCACTTTTTGAAATAACTTACAAGAACAAATTGACTTTTTCACGACATTCAAATTTATTGAGATGCACCTGTATACTTTTAGTCTTCTTTTTATGTACTTCTCAGAAATGGGCTTTATGTACTTCTCAGAAATATACTTAAAATTACATTTAAGTATACTTAACTTATACTTAAAAAGTCTAAATATATTTGAGCTATACTTGTGCTTCTAGAATCCGTGTTTTCATTGTTATATGGTAGGGGGCGCTAGTGTACATTCTGTACAGAATTTCCCAAAAAAACATGTGAAGAAAAAACTGAAACAACAGATGCTTCCATATATAATCTAACATGATCATCTGACATAAAACAGCATCAAAACTTTGTAACGTTATGGAATAAAATGTCGACCTATGAAGAGGTAATAATGACTGTCAAGCTTTGGGGTGTTGATCGACTCCATCTACATTTTGATTATATCATTCTGAATCCAATTCATAGTCTTTTTTCAGCTTTTTGTTCAAAATATTGTTTATTTATTTTCTTATTTATGAAGCTTACCCACATTCAAGTGTTTAAAAAAGAATGCATGAAACTAGAATAAATTGTTTCTGTTTACAAGCAGATACCCTGTTATTTCTTTTGATGTTTTGTATGTTCAGATATTCATATAACAAAATATATACAAACTAATACCTAAATAGGGACATAGTAGTATACTTAAAGTATGATGTAAAGTTCACTTAAAGAAAACTTACAAGTATACTTGCAGTATAAAACTACTAAACTAGTAGTTTACTGAGACTATACTTCAAATTGTACTAAAAATGCTACTACATGTATTTAATTAGCAAACTATCAGTATACCTATAAGTTCACTTTTAGTATAGTTGCAGTACAAGCTAAAAACATTGATGTAAACTAGTTGTGTACTCAAAGTTTACTACTGTTATACTTAAAGTATACTTAAAAGTGTACTTTTGTATACTAGAAAGTAGGCCAATTTAGTCCCAAGGAGTATTGAAACAGTACACTTAAAAGTATACTACTAGTACACTGATATTTGTATACTTACTACATAAAGTATACTTTAAAATCCCTACGTCTCTGCGTCTCCTCGCTCCAGCACAGTAGGCACGCGTGACAGAATACCGGACCAAAAACAAGACCGTAAGCGGCGCCTCTTTTCCCTGTTTATTCCCCAGTATTATTCCCCGTAAGTTCCCCAGTATTCTTAAGCCTTGGTTTTCCCCGTGTCTGATGTAATGTATTGTTTGTCTTACCCCCGTGCTACGTGTGTGTTCCTGCCTGTTCAAAGCTCTGCTTTATTTGGATCAATAAAGACAATATATGTGGAAGTCTCGCTTGACAGAAACAAATAAATAAATAAGCATATAATAATAATAATCGTGACTGTTTCTTAACACACTAAGTTCACTTTGTAATACCGTCAAATTAAGTCAAATTTGCTTTAATTTTATTTTAAGTTCTCAGCAAACTGCATTTAATATAAATGTAAACTATAATTAATTTTCATTTAACTGCAATTAGCATGCAAGGTGTCAGAAACTAAATAATTTCACACAGGCGTAATTATAAATATATTTGCATGACATTCTACTTTTTTTTCCATAAGGAAATTATATTGAAGTATATTTTAGTTTACAATTATTTTTTTTTGTCAGTACATTCAGCAGGCAATAATTTATTGTAAGGAATAATTACAAAGGTGTTAGTGGATCAAAAAAGTTCTTGATTTAAATATGTGCAATTAGCATGGTGTCGTACATCACAGCAGTTGGCGTACAATATATATTATTCTATCATAAATACTGATTCACAGTGATGTTCTAAGGTACTAACATGCACCTCTTAGGGGCAGATCAAGGTACAAAGTTGTCCCTTTAAGGGTACTGTCCCAGTGACAAGCTGTTGTGCAACTAAATTTACATTTTTAAGCAGTAAATAGTGAGGTGGTAATAAATATTAATGAGACTAAATGAAAGTTGTTTTACTTTTTAAATGTATTTATTTTTTTAGAAATGTGCACATATCAGATACACAGTGTATTGATTTAATAATTCAATTTGATGGACAGAGTGAGTATTTATCATGTCACATGATATAGTGATACTGTGAATATTTTTGTGCATTGTTCAGAATAATTGCTGTACATTTTTAAATATTAATGATATTTCTAAATGGGCATATCTTTTTAAATGTATTTAACCAGATCTACAAAATTCCCTCTGTCCACAGATAGGCGGTGCATCTTGCTGTATTATGGATTGATGCACGGACAAAGTGCTACTCTGCAATTTCTCAGACCGCTTTAATAATGAAATTCTTTCTGCTGTAGAGATCCGCAGAGGAGCTTTTTGTGCTATGGTATTTTAAAACATTTCTGGTACTTTGATATTTCCTTGAAAACATGGGAAATCCAAACAGTGTCCCACAGATCTGTCAGGCGGTTTTAGTGTTCTTACAGATATGGAGTTGATAAACATGAAGTACTCTGCACTCCTCTCAGCCGCTCAATTTGAAAAGCACCATGAGCGGTTCTGCTTCCAAGCAGAGGAGCTAAGCATCTCCCATGCTATGGTACTTGTCTCTCATTTTCAGAAACCATAAACATTATACTTTCATATAATACATTTGCTTCTGTATTGCTTAATAAAGAGTGCAATATTTCCATTCAACTAGTATCCAGCTCAATTATATGATTTCTCTTTTGCACCAATTGCGGTTCATCAGAGGAGCATTCCAAGCTATTTTTTGGATATATTTCATTCTCTTCTCTTTTCCCTCTCTCTCTCTCTCTCTCTCTCACTCTCATAGCCCATCACATAAATGTACAGTAACCCTGGAGCCATAAGCACACTTTCAGCAATTGAATGCAACTTTTTCTTTCCAGTATAAACTAAATACACTTCTTCGCCAACTAGTTTGTGTCTACTCCATCCTTAAGCTTTTAAAGTTATTTCCAGCTTGTGGTTCACATCAACTTTGCTGGAATCTCATATATATATATATATATATATATATATATGGAATCTCCATGGGGGACAATTGACTTGTTTTTTCAAAGACGGCGATTCCTTCGTTACTACATCAATTAAGAACGTCCGCCAATTCTGGATATTCCAAGGCCATTCATTTGGAAACTGTTGCAAAACCGTCAAAAAAGATCTCCATGCAAGGGAGGGTTAAGACCGTAAAGATCATTGACAGGTGATCTGACCACCAGAAAACCTGTTATGTGCCGCCATGCTATCCGCCATCTTGCCCGACAGCTACGTGTCTCCATAGAAATACATGTCTTAAAAAACTTTTTCAATATAACTAAATATAAAAATGTGCGGAGGGTTAAGCTGTGCTGTTGAATGGGAGCTGCCACGGTGGTATCTGTTTTCAATGCTAGCTAATTCCTTTACGCTTCAATCTTCCCACTCATTAAACTATGACCAGAAAACCTGCAAAAAGACCGTGCGACACTAAAGTTAAATGATGAAATTATGGCGCTATGTACTTTTTCAACGTGAACCATTTTCATAGGTTTCACGTTGCCCCGATATGGGAAATGTAAATACGCATGCACAGTAGCTGCAGCTGTATCCCTTCTAGCCTTAACCACAAATCAGACAGGAGAGTAGATTAACTTCGGTGGAGGTCCTTTAAACTTGAAAAATTGTGTGTTCCGTGAAATGATGTTTATTCATGTTCATTTCGTGCTTTAAGTAAAAACCATATGAAAAGACGACCCATTATATTGTTGGCACGTGTTTGAACGGAAAATATGTAAATACATGTGTCTGTCATGACACATTGAAGAGCCACAAAATGGTAGCCTTATTGTTTGAATTTCTTTTAAAATGACTCAATTTAACTGAGGGTCTTAACTTGATTGTGTGTTCCCTGCTCTTTCTCTTCTGTCGGTGTGTTGTCAGATGTTTATTCCTCTTTGCTCTGCAATGTATTTTTCACTGCGTGAGAATATGATTTGTAGTGTGAGAGCGATTGTTTGTCGGTCACGTGGCAACAGTAACTAAGGGTGGGCGGGTTTTGCGAACGGTCAATGATAGGCTTCACATTAAAGAGAGATAGCAGGAACATTAGGAGTGGCCTGAGGGTCAACAGTTGTTACATTCTGAAAAAAAAAAGAAAGAATAACTGCTCTTTCTCTTCTGTCGGTGTGTTGTCAGCCTCTTTGCTCTGCGAGCAACATATTTTTCACTGGATGAGAACATGATTTGTAGTGTGAGAGCGGCAGAATCCTCTCCATGGCAAAGTAACTAAGCGGGTTTTGCGAAGTGAATTGTTAGGCACAAAACAAATATCAGAGGTAGCAGGAACATGTCCTGTCAACACATCCTGAGAAAAAAGAATGGACTGGTGACAAACAAAAAAGGCAAGATTAGACTTTTCCAAAAAACATCTAAAAAAGCCAGACCACTTCTGGAAAAACATTCCTTGGACGGCTGAAATTAAGATCAACCTGTACCAGAATGACGGGAAGAAACAAGGTGGAGCAGTGTGATGGCATGAGCATGCATGGCTTCCAGTGGCACTGGGCTACTGGTGTTTATTGATGACGTGACGGAGGACAGAAGCAGCCGGATGAATTCTGAAGGGTTTAAGGATATACTGTCTGCTCAGATTCAGCCAAATGCAGCAAAGTTGATTGGACGGCGCTTCATAGTGCAAGTGGAGTGTAAGTGTTAAAAGTGTTAAATAAGTGTTTATATTTCAGACCTGTCAGGTAATATTTCATGGGACATTGTTCATTCATGCGTGTCTAGTCATATCTGTAAACAGAGTGAAGTATAGCTTCAATACTTTTGCGCATGTGAGGTGTGGGAGTAGCATGAAGCTTAAAGTTAGTTGTGACAACAAGTGAGAAATATTGTACCTTGTACTATACAAAACACAAATCACAGGTTGTAAAAACAAAGGAACTCCAAACAGAGCTAAGTTTATAAGCCAATAGAGTATAGTCGTGACAGAGTCCGTAATAAAACCGGAATCAACATTGGCTTGGCTTTTTAGAGTTGGCGAGAACTTTAAACTGACCTAGAGAAGGATTATTTCAGGTATAACCCAGAGAAGGCTTCAAGATATATATATTTTTTCGACCAATAGATAACAATGCAGCTTTCAAAGTCTAGTGTGAGTTCACTATATAATGTTAGGTACTGTAAAAGGTAATTTCATTGCAGTGCTTTGCTGAATTTTATTTTCAAAGATGGGTCGCCAAATTAAAAACATCTTCAGATGTCTAAATAGGAAACTTGTGACCCATTTAAAACCAGTCCATTTAAGCTCATTACCTCTTCAGCCTGTGTTTTGATTACGTTTCATACACAGAGCTTACAACTTTCCAATTACTCCAAACTACCACATAACCACATACGACTTACGCGCTCAGATGATCTATTTTAGATTTCCACATCAATGCCACATTCGGCTGAACAAACGTGCAGAGCTGAACAATCAAAAAAAAAAGTCTTCAGAAGAAGACACATGCAGTTTTATTTTTTAACCGCTAGAGGGCCAAAAGTTAACAGTGTACATAGTATACCTTTAAATATAGCACTGGTGTGTCTCAAAACTAATCGTGATAAAGCAAGTTCCAATATACAGTATACATATGTATATCAGACATGCGAGATTTGGGAGCTACAGAGAGTACTCAACCAGAACGTCCCAGGTTACGTATGTAACCATGGTTCCCAGAGGGAACGAGACGCTGCGTCAAACGCTTTGGGAATGCCCCTGTGTTCCCAAGCTCTGAAACATGTGTGTAATCAGTCCAACGGAATGGCGAAACGTCACGGGCGGGGTGACGTAGAGACCAGAGAGCTTAAAAGCCCATCCGAAACAAGCAACGTCAGCTTCTGAGAAGTTGAAGCAAGTCGCTCACAGGGATGCAGGAAGTATGGCATGCGACGCAGCGTCTCGTTCCCTCGGGGAACCATGGTTACATACGTAACCTGGGACGTTCCCCTTCGGGAACTCGAGCTGCGTCAAACGCTTTGGGAACGTGAATGCCCACGCCACCATACTGACAAATGCCTGTCCAGTGTGAAATCATGGCGAGCACAGCTAAGACAGATGCACCTGAGAGTCTGGCGCGGTACCATACTTCTCCTGGCCTCAAATACAACGAAAGAAACTTGTACCACAGGTAACACCCCTAAAGACTGACCACCCAAAGGGACGTGGTAAGCAGCTATGGCCACCACGACCACACTAAAGGTGGAGGGGGTCCAACCTGCGGAGAATCGTTCTACCGGGCAGTTAACTGCTGACGATTTCGGCACCATGAAGTGAACACAATCCACTTCAAGGACAGTTTCCTCGTTGAGGGAGCTCTGGACTGGAGGATGGTCTCAACAACCTCGGTTGAGAGACGGGATACTATGAGCTGTGCCCCCTCAGGGGCCACACCCACAGCTTCCACAACTCCGGGCGGGGGTGAAAGATGGTGCACCCCGTCTGTGAGAGGAGATCCCGTTTTCCGGACGGGAATCTCCCATGGAGAGTCTTATAGAAGGGCTACCAGGTCCGCAAACCATGGATGGCCCGGCCAGTACGAGGCTACTAACATGAGACAAACCTCGTGCCGGCGAACTCTCTCCAGAACTCCCGGGAGCAGAGCAATCGGGGGGGAAGGCATACAGACGAAGCCTCGCCACGTTTGTATCATGTCATCCAGCCCCAGTGGAGCTGGATGAGTCAGAGAGAACCAGAGGGGACATTGTGAGGTCTCTCGAGACGCAAACAAGTCCACCTGGGCTCGACCGAACTTCTTCCAAATCTGCTCCATCACCTCGGTGTGGAGCATCCATTCCCCGGGCCTCAGCCCCTGTCTCGACAGGATGTCTGCTCCCTGATTGAGGTACCCAGGGATGTACACTGCCCTCAGGGAGAGCAGTTTCCCCTGGGCCCACAAAAGGATCTGGCGCGCCAGCCTGTACAGGGGGCGCGAGCACAGACCCCCCTGGTGGTTGATGTAAGAGGTGGTTGATGATGGCCTCCCAGGTCTTGGAGAAAATGCTTCAATGCTTGAAAAACTGCCAGCATCTCCAGGCAGTTGATGTGCCAGCTGAGATGGGGACCTTCCCACAGACCTTGAGCAGAGCGGCCACTCATGACCGCTCCCCAGCCCGTGAGGGAGGCGTCCGTCGTTAGCGTTTCGCAACGACACGGAGCCCCCAACATGGGGCCTTGTGACAGGAACAACGGTTTCTTCCACATGTCTAAGGCACGTAAGCATCGCCGCGTGACCTTGATCATGCGAAACGGGTTGCCCCTCGGGGAAAACCCTGTGGTCCTGAGCCACCACTGCAAGGTTCTCATGTACAGCAGGCCAAAAGGTATCACGTTGGACGCAGCTGCGATCAGACCCAACAGTCTCTGAAACTGCTTCACAGTGAGTGACTGGCCTTCTCTCACTCTCTTGACTGTTGCGAGGATCGACTCGATACGAGCAGGACGTGCCTGCATCGTGGTCGAATCCCACACCATGCCCAGATAAGTGGTCCTCTGCACTGGAGGAAGCACACTTTTCTTTGCGTTTAGTCTTAACCCCAAATCTTTCATGTGAGCGAGAACAACATCTCGATGCCGAACTGCTACCTGCTCTATTTGAGCTAGAATCAACCAGTCGTTGATGTAATTCAGTATGCGGATGCCCTGGAGTCGCAGGGGAGCCAGAGTAACATCCACACACTTTATGAAAGTGCGGGGTGAGAGTGCTAGACCGAACGGAAGAACCCGATATTGGTACGCTTTGCCCCCGAAAGCAAACCTTAGGAACTTCCTGTGTTGAAGAAAGATGGATAATGGAAGTAAGCGTCTTTCAGATCTATAGTCACAAACCAGTCCTCGGACCTGATTTGAGACACGACTTGCTTGCTAGTAAGCATCTTGAACTTGAGTCACCTGACTGAGTGGTTCAACAATCGCAGATCTAGAATTGGACGCAACCCGCCATCCTTCTTCGGAACGATGAAGTATCGGCTGTAGAACCCGGACTCTCTGTCGAGAGGAGGGACCACCTCGATGGCCTCCTTCCTCAAGAGAATAGCTACTTCTTGTTCCATTACCAGAGCCTGCTCGGGGCCCACCAGAGTGGGAAACACTCCATAGAATAGAAGCGGACAAGACCCGAACTGAATCTTGTACCCTCTGTCTACAGTGTGCAGGACCCATTGAGATACATTTGGCAGAAGCTTCCACGCTGCCAGAAATGTACTAAGGGAACCAGTCTCTCGAGACTGGCCTCTGGTGTGCTTTGAACTGCTAGCTCGGTGCCCTGAAGCGGAGGACCGGCAGGGAACGTCCGATCTAGCTGTTCTAAACACTTTTTTGGAGGTAGCGAGCCTCTCAGGGCCGCTACGTTTCCGGGCGGAAGCTGAGAGAAACACTCGCTGGAGATCGTTGTGCCCTGAAGCACCGGGGGTGGCAGGGGTAATGGAACGATCTCCTGAGGGCACTGAGGAGAGACGGACACCGTATAATGAGGTGTACACCGCTCTTCCCCAGAGGGGCCTGCCCCCCGAAGTCCTAAGCCATAAGCATCCGGACTTTCTTACTGAAGTCTTCTATTGAAACGATGGTCCTCAGACCCGCGTCATCTCCCAGGAAGACTAAACTGGTAGAACCAGAGCCTGCTAGGCAGGACCCAACGAGATACTTGGCAGGGGCTCCCACACCGCCAGGTGACCTACTAAGGGAACCAGTCTCTCGAGACTGGCCTCTGGTATACTTAGAGCTGCTAGCTCAGTGCCCTGAAGCGGAGGACCGGCAGGGGATGGCTGATCTAGCTGCTCTAAAGACCTCCGAAGAGGTAACGAGCCTCTCAGTACCGCTACGTTTCCGGGCGGAGACTGAGAGAAGCACTCGCGGGAAACCGCTACTCCCTGAAACACCGGCAGGGTTGGCAGAATGATCTCCTGAGGGCACTGAGGAGAGATGGGCACCGTATAATGAGGTGTACACCGCTCTTCCTCAGAGGGGGCCGGCCCTCAAAAGTCCTGGGCAATAGGCTTCAGGACATTTTAGCCAAAGATTATCCAGCGAAAATGACGGTCTGCAGATCCGCCTCCTGCTAGAAATCTTCAGCCTGGGAGTGCCACTCTGACTCCAAACTTCTGGGGAGTGCGAGAAGTGACATTCCCTGAATGAGGAGCCGGAACATGGCTGGGGCTGCTCCCGCCCAGCAGCCCCTCGGCCTGTGTCCAGCACTGGAAAATGTCGGGCCTTAGGGGTGATGCTGCAATGGAACAGATAGCCCGCAAGCATCTGTCCTACTCATCCAGCCCCCGAAATTGAAAAATTCAAATAAGGCTGGAATGAAAAATGGTTAAACCCATGATCTCAACACCTCGGTGTGGAGACAGGGAAAAACCAGAGGTCCCGACATGGAGATTGTGATAGAATGCTATGTTTCACGCTTTTTCTAGTTACAACCTCCACCAACTCCTCATAAGTCTTGTAATAACGTGTTGACCACATCAACCTCCTCGGAGGAAGAGAGATAAATACCGTGCTCTCAGACGAGAATTTATATCCCAAGAGAGCGCTGTATTAGAGTGAGGGAGGAGAAAAAGGGGAGCCCGTCTCCGATCCCTGTGCTGAATTATATATAAATATATATATATATATATAATATATATCCATAATATATATATATATAACTTCTCAAAGCTAGAGTAATATACATAATTTAATTCCTCAGAATTAAATGCAGCCAAACAACCAGACAAGTGAACACGATCTGATTATAATATATGATGCAATATAAAAGAATGGCGATAACAGCCTGCAAACGCATTTAACATTTGCACTTGTTAGGGGGAAGAGAAAGAACCTCCAGCAGCATATTTGCCTTGGCAACGCGCGAGCCACTCAAATCTACATTGCATAACATTCTTCCCTGAGAAGAAACGCCAGCGGGAGCAGAGCCAAACATCTAAGGTAATGCATTTTCACTAGTACACTTAGGGTTAAAATGAATGAACACAGATAGCCCCCTCGAGAGCTGACTGTGCATGCTCTGCTTCAAAACAAACCACATATAAATCGCATGCATCCCCACTCCTTAATATAGCGAGGGCAGGGAAAACGAGCGATCTAAAATGCAGTATGCTTTACATATGCAAAAGATTGAGATGGCGAGTACTCAATCTCATCCACAATAATGCTTACAACATCAACCTCCTCGGAGGAAGATAGCTGCAGCACAAAGCTCTCACTCAAAGGGGAAAGAGAGCGTTAGATTTAAACGCGATCCCCGCGAACCAAATCGCGCCGTGCCTCAGCAACAGCGGGACAGGAACCGCAAAGACCGCAAACACAGACACACTCCTCGAAGTGTGCCCGGCGGGAGCGGAGCGGAGCGTCTGCGGGAGCACGATGCACAATCAGCTCCCTCGAGAGCTGACTGTGCGTGCTCCGTTCCAAAACAAACAACACAACGACCGCGTGCATTCACACCCGTAAAGTTCAGCGCGGGCAGAGAAGGACACGCGGTCTAAAGTGTTGTCTGTAGCTCGCCATTGATTGTGATTGTGACTGATAGACAAACAACAGTAAATAAGACTGACACATTTCACACAGAGCGCTTGCTGAAATCACAGAAGCTGACGTTGCTTGTTTCGGATGGGCTTTTAAGCTCTCTGGTCTCTACGTCACCCCGCCCGTGACGTTTCGCCATTCCTTTGGACTGATTACACACATGTTTCAGAGCGTGGGAACACAGGGGCATTCCCAAAGCGTTTGACGCAGCTCGAGTTCCCGAAGGGGAATGTACTTTTTACCGCCACGGGTACTGTCACCGCCACTTTTGCAAAATGCATTTGCAGCCTTTGACCACTGAGTGGCGCTTTAACCACAAGTTATCAAGCAAACACACCAAAGCGCATTTTCCCAAATAGCAGTCAGTTTGCCTTACCAATGGGCAGTAGCATGTTTAGATACGATGAAAACAATGCACTTGCTTTTAATTCATTTCTACGTCACACGCTACTTTGTTATTCAAAATATGTATTTTATTTTGACAGAGAACTACATGAGGATATGTCCATGTAGTGAGAAATCATTGCATATTTTTTTTATTAATTCCTTCCTTAATTTTAGAGAAAAGTATGCACTGTATTATTTTGTTCCCATTTATTTAAGTAAAATAAGAAACAAATAAATACAATCTGGCCACGATTAGCTAAATTAATGGAACTGAGAAGAAAGGACAGATTAATAAAACATCTTCATGATTAAACTCACAAGTTATCTTATTATAATAAACAAAGTGCACACACAATGTAAATAAGAGAATCACTGTGCAGTTAGCTTCATTATTTTTACCTGAATTCAGGAAATGTTCAAGGTTTTTTTAAATTTTAATACAATGAAAACTAAAAGACTTTCAAATCGCATGAGCCAATATTTTATTCACAACAGAACATAGAGAACATAACAAATGTTTAACCTATACATTTTACACTTTTATCCACTAAATGAGTCTCTCAGAACTAAAGATGGGCAGAGGCTCTCCAATCTGTGAAAGAGTGCGTAAAAGGATTTTGGAATACTTTAAAAACAATGTTCCTCAACGTCAAATTGCAAAGGCTTTGCAAATCTCACCATCTACAGTGCATAACATCATCAAAAGATTCAAAGAAACTGGAGAAATCTCTGTGCGCAAGGGACAAGGCCAAAGACCTTTGTTGGATGCCCGTGGTCTTCGGGCCCCCAGACGACACTGCATCACTCATCAGCATGATTCTGTCATTGACATTACTAAATGCGCCCAGGAATACTTCCAGAAACCACTGTCGGTAAACACAATCCGCCGTGCCATCTGCAGATGCCAACTAAATCTCTATCATTCAAAAAGGAAGCCATATGTGAACTTGGTCCAGAAGCGCTGTCATGTCCTGTGGGTCAAGGCTCATTTAAAATGGACTGTTTCAAAGTGGAAAAGTGTTCTATGGTCAGACGAGTCCAAATGTTACATTCTTTGGAAATTACGAGGAAGGAGACCTTCCAGCGTGTCATCAGCGTTCAGTTCAAAAGCCAGCATCTCTGATGGTATGGGGGTGCATACGGTATGGGCAGCTTGCATGTTTTGGAAGTCACTATGAATGCTGAAAGGTATATCAAGGTTTTAGAGCAACATATGCTCCACTCCAGACGATGTGTATTTCAGCAGGACAATGCAAAACCACATACTGCAGCTATTACAACAGCATGGCTTCGTAGTAGAAGAGTCCGGGTGCTGAATTGGCCTGCCTGCAGTCCAGATCTTTCACCTATAGAGAACATTTGGCGCATCATTAAACGAAAAATACATCAAAGACAACCACAAACTCTTCAGCAGCTGGAAACTTATATCAGGCAAGAATGGGACCAAATTCCAACACCAAAACTCCAGAAACTCATAACCTCGATGCCCAGATGTCTTCAAACAGTTTTGAAAAAAAGAGGAGATGCTACATCATGGTAAACATGCCCCCGTCCCAACTATTTTGAAACCTGTAGCTGGTATCAAATGTGAAATTAGCTCATTTTGTGCATAAAATTGTACAATTTCTCAGTTTAAACATGTTATCTATGTTCTATTCAAATATTGGCTCATGTGATTTGAAATTCTTTTAGTTTTCATTTCATTCAAATTTAAAAAACATCCCAACATTTCCGGAATTTGGGTTGTATGAAAGAAGGCTTTGAAATGACATGAGGGTATCTGAATGATGACAGAATTTGAATTTCAGGGTGAACTGCTCTTTTAATGAAGCCTCACACTGCTTCTAAAACTCTAAAATGGGATTGGTTGATAGAAATGTGGTTCCAGAAATAAAAAAAATCCTGTCAATTTTACTCAATCTCAGGCCATAAGTGATCTTTCTTTCTGCAGTGGAACACTGAAGATGATTTTTAGCTGAACCCATGGTCCTTGGTGATTCATAAAATGCAAGTCATAACTTTGAGATTCAAAAACGAGGAAACGCAAAATTAATAACCCAGGTACCTCTTTACATATTTTAAGGTCTTATGAAGGAAAATTATCTGAATATTATTTACAAAATGATTACATGCAATCCATAGCCTCTGTAAAGGATCCTGGAGCTCAAGCTTTCTGTCTGCATTTTAGCAAAATCACGCACTCAGACCATTATTGTTTAAAACAGAGAGGGAGGTCGCTACCTGCTTTTTGTGAATTTTAAAGCAGCGGCTGATTTGTATTTTATGAATCACCAAGTAACTAGGTTAATTTAGCACTAATGAATTGCAAAGTATTTTTCAGGCATTGCTTATAACTAATATGAAAGAAAAGCTCCATTATAGAGATTTTGCACAGCATCGTGAGAGGTAGATTGTAAGCCATTTAAAACAATCAACACATCTGCTATTTAAAAGTATATCCAAAATTACACTGCTGTCAATAGCAAAACAAAAGAGAAAGTGCTTTGAAAGCTCTTTTCTAAATACACTTCCCTCATCGGCAACCTTAAATAGAATCCCATTTGAACACTTGAGCTAAAAAAGGCCTGTGTTGTCTGCTTCTTGTGGGTGCTGCTCTTTCTTTGCACAAACTGTAATTTGTTCTCTTTAGTGACACAATGTTAAAAAGGTCTCAAAAGGCGGATGTTTGAGTGATGTGCTTAGAAGGATGGAAAACAAGCCATTACAGGTCTGCCCTGCATCCGGCAGGTCAATGTATAAAAGGTGAATACTGGCCTACAGTACTACAGCAGGGTCAAAACATTGTAGAGCCACGTGAGAGCACGCATGTGGAATTAATATGAAAAATATATATGCAGAATTCTGTGTGTGAGTTCTTCGCATGAGAGAGACACTAAGAGGGAGGGAAAGAGAGCGAGAGAGTGTGCTTTGGTTGTCCATTCATGCTTCAGTAAACAGCAAGACATTTTCTGTCTCACTGGCTGCCAGTGTGTTTGTATTACGTAACCATCACAATGGCAGGGGATTGAAGTGGCACTCCTGAGCTCTGAATCTAACAACCACATAGAAAACAGATCATTTATGCTTCTTAACTACATCTTATATCCTGTTTCTCAACTACTGCAATTACTAATGTAGAACGTCTAATGTTATTTTAGCATACATCTGAATTCTGACAGTCTTAAACACAATGTTCTTGATTCAGTATTTAGCTTCAGTTTTCAACATCTGCTTGATAGCCACAGAAAACAGTTACAACTCAAAAAGAAACGTAAGGATCTGAAGCTCATATTTCTGTAAAAATGTACGTTATTGGTGTGTTCACTGGGACTACTCTTCTGGTGGGTGAACTTCTAGTTATTGTAGTGCTTTAAAAGTGGCTTGAAGTCACACACCTGTTGTCAAGATGTCAGCATGGTTTAAACTCTTTCTAGCTAGTTTTTGTTGTCAGACATTAAGGAGATGGGTTTGTATTTCTGCTGATTCAAGACAACATTCTGGCAGACTGTCTGCTCAGCTCCATTTAAGCAAGGACGTTACTGATGTACCAAAACCTAGTGAGCTGCCTTATTGTTTTCTGTTTACATTACCAGCTATCTTCTAATGCACTATTTTAACCATAATAAAACCACATGTGACCATGTGTGACCAAGGGAGTTATTTGCATGAGAGACTTGTAAGAGACATGATGTTTCCAACAAAGTTTGATATTAGCATGATAAGATAACAAGATGGTTATCCTACACTACATACCAACATTTGGTAAAGGGGACCTACGGTTTGGTGAATTTTAAACTGAGCAGGTCTGTTGAAATAACTATTTAAAAAATGTAATTATTTATTCGTCAAAGGGACAAAATGTCTGTACACAACAATAAAGAGTTAGCAGACAGCCTACTAATACTCTAATGAGAGTTAGTTGACATGTAAATGCAAGGTTACTTATTGTCAACAAAATGTTCAAAAGGGACCATCAAAATAAATTGTTACCAATTTTACTTTTTTTATTTCAATTTAATTATTATTTATTTATTTATTATTATTATTATTATTATTGTTGTTAATGGGGTATAGCATATAGAACCATGTGGTATGGAAGTTGATGTACAATTTTATTTTATTTTTTTGTAATATATGCAGTATTGTTTCAGGGGGATATAAAATCCAACAAGATGTATAAATTACCCAACAATCATGATTTTCATCTGCATCTGAAATTGAAACGGTTCACCATACACACATTTCAAAGACTGGCAAAAAAATAAATGCACATAATAGTTCAATAAGGCTCAAAACATACTCTGTTGAAATATCCAGCTGCTCTGTGGGTGTAATGTTTTTGTTGGCTGATTATTTTCTTTGAGGGAAGAAACATACACATCCTAAACAGGTGCAGTGATCAGATTAATTCAGGTAGATGAAGTCATATTACAGTGAAGATCTACTTACTCAAGATCATTTGTGTTGATAATGTTTTCCACTTGTTTTTTAAAGGATTAGTTCACTGATAACCAGAGTTGGGTATAACGCGTAACTGTATTCTAATTACTTTTCCTGGTAACGCATTAATGTAATGCGTTACATTTTAAGTAATTTGATTACAGTTACTAATGTCAATACAATTACATTACTTAAGTTACAAATGCAGTCTTAAAAAGAAAAAAAATTGAAGTAAAAATCATCTTTTGCATGTGAGTATGCCCTTTAATAAATCGCCGGAGATTGCGAGCTAATGCAGACGAGTCCTACATCATTTAGATGCAATTAAATGTTGCCTATCATATTTCAAAATGTTGCACTCGATTTCACATATTTTAGTCTGGCATTATAGTGTGGGAAAAGTTCAACAAGTGAATGTGTACAAGCTTATGTCACAGTAACACTAAGTAAAAATAAATGACTCTTCAGAATGCGATCCGCTGGATTAAGTTGCATCACATCGCATTCTTCTTCTGAGGTAAATTCAAGATTTATTCCTCACAGCGCATCTTCTTCCAAAAACCAAAAGTAGCCGAGCTGAACTTGATGAATCTTTCTTTGTTTAGAGAGGTGATGTGGACGTTTACATATTCGTGCATCTCAAGCCTGGTTTCGCATGGATGATTATCTTATAGCACGCGATGTGCGTGGGTGTGATCACATTATAGGTGAGCTCAGACCAAAGCCACTAGAAGGCAAGCCTGCAACCATTAGCTGAAAAAGTGTAACGGCTAAAGCTAACGCTTCCGGTCTGGCAGTACGTGGGAAAGGAGACCAGAGGTCTTTTTTTTTAATGGATGTCAATGGAGGAGAGGCTTCACTACACTGAATAAACAGCTTTTTAGAAAAAAAACAGCTTATCATTTAATTAATCGACAGCCTATGTGCTAATCTTCAACATGTTGCTAATGTGCTATGTGCTATGTGCTAATGTTTTACACTAAACAATACTTTTGGATTTAACTATTTTTGGGCCATTCCACCGAATGGGTGCCATTTGCTTCCAAAACTCTTCAAAAAAAAAAATCATTTTCTACCTTTTTTAAAGACTGAATCTGGTAATACACATATTTAACTATTCAAAATCTATATTGGTCCATCTCAGGTAACTTTATTTATTTTTATACACATTTTTTAAGTGGAAGATGGATGTATTTTTCTCAGTCCTGTTACCAAAACTCTAATGTCTTTTAAAAAGCATGTTTAAAAATATATCAACAAATTCCTTCATTTTCCCCTCAGGCAGGTGTTTATTTTAAAGAAATTGTTGGTTTCATGTTCAAAAAAATATTATTTTTTATCATAAAAATCACTATTTATCTACACAAGGTGTATTTTTCTGAAGTACACAAACTCATTTTTTCATTTTAATGGCGACTCAAACCTCAAGCTTATCAATTTTCTGTGATGCAATTTATTAAATAATGGGATAAATTATGGATCAAACTTAATTAAAAAAAGAATGGTTTAACTTTATTTTTTAAAGAAAAAACTATTTAGTAACAGGAATGAAATGGGTAACAGGAGTGAGTATCCATTATATTAGTATACAGGTTTGACTACACATGGGAGGTATTAATGCCCGCACTGATATAGTGAAAGTGTTGAACATTGACTTGTGAGCTGACCTCACTGCTAAAAAAGGCCAAATCATGTTTCTATTTAAATCTAGTGGTCTGCAGAGGTTTTTGTTAGGGTTATGTTTAGGGGTAGAGGACGGGTTATAAGATAAGATATAAATAACGAAAAAAAATATAAATATTAAATAAAAATTGATATTAAAAATATTAAACTTAAATAATATATTTTTAGATTTTCTTTGAATATTGTTTTCTTATAGCGCAGCCCACAAATGCCATTCCATAAATGAGTCTAATACATAATTGCCACAGGACAGAAATTTCAAGTACATTTTCTGTCATACTTGCAGGAATGCAATATAAAACAATAATGCAGGAACAACCATAGGTTTTCTCTGGGCAAAAGCATTGTCTCAGTGTGGATAGAAGGCCAAAACTTTGAGAAAAAGATGCATTTTCAAATGTATATGTTAGTATGGATGTAGCCTAATATTTACATTAATAAATCAGATGACACTACTCATTCCTGTTACTATTACTCAGTTTCTATATATAAGTATAGGATATATGAGTGTATGAGTAACAGGACTGAAAGTAACAGGATTGAGATTTTAGGATAAAATTAGCAAATACATATAATCTAGCCACATGGAGTACATGCTAATATTATGAGAATACTCAGCAAATTATAGTGATTCACCACGGATTTGTATTTTTAAAATAAACAAGTAACATCTAAGAAATAATTTAGGTAACAGGACAGTATATTTATAATGACGCACCCAGCCACCGTTACAATATCATCAAATATACAGAAAAGAAAATAAGACCACATGCTTCCGATCATTTCATTGCCTTCAGAAGATCCAGATGTTGCAATATTATGTTGAAAATGTGTCTTGTGGAATTTTCTCAGTTTTTTAGAGGGAGAATGTGTTAGGGTAACAGGACTAAGTGAAAACCTGGGGACACGACTAAAATGTGTATTTTATCCAAAATAGTATACATTTATTTTGAAATAAATGTATTTAAAGCACAGATGGGATATGGAGGTACACAAAAATACAAAATAAAAATGATTTCTGAAGGATTTTAAACATTATATTTAATGTTAAAATGTAGCGTTAGACACTGGGGACATGCACTAATGCTATATTTTCAGTGTTTTAGGTAGTTTTTAATAATTTGTTTAATTATATATTTTAAATTTGCAATTAGATTAATGTGCAGGTCACTTTGCTTAATCATAAAATGTATTTTATAGTTAATTTTTATGCATGTTTGTACCTATAATGTCCTGGGGACACAAATGGCACCCATTCGGTGGAATGGCCCTTTTAGAGTTTACCATGAAAAAAATGCTGTTTTATAAGAGAAGTCACTGACTTTTTGCGACAGGTTGGATTCCGCTTATGGCACTTCTCATTCATTCCTATGGTAGGCCTATCCGTAAATGGTGACTGAGTGTCGCACAACTTCAGTGACGTCAAGGCTGTAATGTGATTGGTTTTTAGGGCACATGTGATCCAAGTTAACTGTTACGCTTTCTCCAATAGTAAGTAATACAGACCCTATAGTAAGATAATCTTTGGCTCAGGCGGGAAAGACTGTACCTCGCGTTGGTAAATTATTTTATATTTTAAATTATTTTATCGGTAAATTATTTTATCAGAGAATATTTGTTACTTTTTAAGTGCAGCAATCAGTAATGTAATCAAATTACAATTTTAAAGAAGTAATTAGTCATTTGTAGTGGATTACTTTTTTTTGAGTAACTTATCCAATACTGCTGATAACTAATCCTTTAAACATGAATCATAATCCTTTAATCATAAACATTTGTCATTAAATATATCTCAGTCCTCAGTCACTTTCATTATATGGAAAGGGAAAAGCAAGTCCAGGATTTTCTGTAAAAGTTATCTTTGTGTCTTCCACAGAAAAAGAAAGAAAGAAAGAAAGCCTTTGAAACGACATGACAGCAAGTGAATTAATTTGAATTTTTGAGTGAATTAAAGATAAAGATATTTTCCCGTCTTCAAGCAAAGATCTCACAATGACTTATGTAGCTCCCACAATTTGATAGAAAAATCGAATTCCCTGCACTCAGTGTCTGATCTGGTGTGCCAGTGAGGTCTGATTGATTTCATCATGTTGTTAAGGGAATGAGAGGAGACTGGAAGGGCTGAAGGTAATGCTCTCTTCAGCTGGATTAATTCAGCAGTTAAAACGTGTTGCCTTGGCTTCATGTATCACTGCATGTAGGGCCGCCTGCAATTAGCCTGGCTTCAGTAAAAGTGAATAATGCATTATTCATGGGTTTTATTTCAGACAGCCACACATTCAGAGTCCATCTGACTCTGACATGCCCAGTGACAAGGGAAGTTCACGCATTAATCTTGCGTCGGCCCTGCGATGAGGTTTAATGGCTGCAGGGAATACAGCTGTCGTTCGGCGACGGATGCAAAGTCTGTAGTCCCGACAGGAAGCTGTTAGAATCCCAATGAAGACCACCGAGCTTTTTAAATGTAGCATAGCAGTCTATCACCTCAGCACTTCTTTCCAATTCAATTACAAGCCTAAAAATGTGTCGGTTACTTAGCAGCTATTTGATTGCTTAATTTAAAGTGATGGCTTGCTTAGGAGATGTGGAGCTCTTTGCATAAGTTGCCATTGTGTACCTTAACCCACACAATTAAGACAAAATCAAAGCCATTGCATCTCAGAGCTGTGAATGGTGCTATTATTATAGAGAACTTTAATTGGTCTTCACACCACAAAACAAGATTTATCTTCTGTATGTGGCAGTCTGTAAATTAGGGGTTGAATGACTTCTTATTTTTTAAAGTCGACTTTTATGTGATGAAAGTTGAGTCGAAGTCGACTAGTCGCTGATGACGTCATTAATGAACAAATAAGCCTGGAGTTGTGACTCAAACACCTTGTGCACATCTATGGCATATGACACAGCACTGCCCACATGGCTATTGCTCCTATAACAGCTTATTTTTATCCGTTCTTTCGTCTTTGTGTCATTATATTTCTCACAGATTTCTGCTCGTTCTAAATGAGATACAGATAAGTAGCACAGTAAAGATTACATTCATATTAGTGAGAGCGATTGCGTGTGTGAATGAATTCTACCTGGCAGCGTCTCTCTACTAGTAGTGAAGCTGTGGGATTTAGTTATTAAGAAATATATGCTTGAACTTTTCAGTTTCTAAGCTATTTTATTGAGAAATCACAGAACAGTGTTGACAGTACATTTCCGCGCTGAATGAGCTTGTGCGCGCGCGATCTGCACGTGATGTACACGCAACTGTCTGTAGCTATGTGTGTGCTTAACAGCAGCAGCGCATTAGATTAGAATGACGATTAACTTACCTGTACAATAAGCTGTTTAAAACGTGCATTCTCCCATTCAATTTAGAGCATCCAGTAATATAATCCCACATGTCTTGTGGAGAGCTTTCAGAGTATGCATTTATTTGTCATTTTAACTGTTTGGAAGCGGAGCATATGGAAGACCTTCAGATGTTTCTTATCCTGTTGTGCCCTCTATAGGACCAGCGACTAGTCGACGTCATGCTTAAAGCGTCACGGCAGAGCATTAAAGTCGACTAGTCGACTAGTCGATTAGTCGGTGCAACCCCTACTGTAAATATTTTCTCAGGTGACCAGTTTACACCAGATTTTCTTCTGCTTTCAGCATCTGCCTCCTAATGGTTTGTGATTCCATTACAGGCCATCAAGTGCTGATAAAGAGGGTCTTATCGGCTCCTTTTGCACGCAGAGACTTGGGTCACATCCTCCCACTCAGAGACGAAACAGTGGTGAAAATGGAGGCATGTTTGCAGCACTCATGTTACAATGGCAAAGCAGAAAATAAAGTCAGTCTAAGTCAGCAGAGTGACTTGGAGGGGATTCAGGACAAGTCATGTTATGCAGAAAGACATATAACAACTAGCAGAGGAGGCATTGCAATGATTATACTTATAAATGCCTCATACTGCAATGTCAGTCTATATTATATCTGTTTATGCAATTTCCAAAATTTGCATACGTAAACAGGGTCATGCCAAGGAGGTCTATATAATACATAGAGAAAGCTATCTGTTTTTTCCACTTAAATTCACACAACGTACGTATCAGCATCAAATGTGATATATAATATATCATGGTTCTCTCATGGAGGTGAGGGAGTTTTGTAAGAATCTTCATGGGTTGGTTTTGCTGAATATTCACTTTGACTCTTCAGTGGTTTCTCTGGAGAATCTGCAGGCTGCTTTAAAGTGAGGACATTTCAGATGAATTGCCAGTCACGTATAAAACCAGATTCTTCTCTTTGTTGCTCTGTTTTCATTGAGTGCTGATGTAGAGTTGGTAAGTGTTGCCTGGACATACTGTCTGCCCCTCACTGCTTCTGTTATTGACTGGAGTTTAGTGTGGCATACTGGGTCAATGACCCTCCATACGGCTTGTTTTAGTCACCTGAGATGAAGGAGGATTGTATTCCCTTGTGAAAACGAAGTACATGTCAGCATACTTTTAAAAATGTAACTTACGTAAAAGAGGTGGTCAGTAACGAAGTAAAACTTCTTCGTTACTGTACTTAAGTAAATTTTTCAAGTATCTGTACTTTACTGGAGTAGTTTTATTTTGAGCAACTTTTACTTTTACTTCACTACATTTCAAAGCATAAGATCGTACTTTTTACTTCACTACATTTCATAAAACATATCGTTACTCCTTATAATATATCACGTGCTCCGAGACGCAGAAGCGGTGTCTGATTCACGAACAAACTGATTCTGCAAGTACAGTTTTCTAAAAATATACACTTTTAAGATTTTAAGAAGTACACTATGTGTACATTAACTGATTAAGATGTCTTGAACTGGTTTTTACTTTCCTTCAGTGCCCGAAGAATGAAATTGAGTAGTATTGATGTTGGTCTAAACACAGCAAATTGGATTTGAGAATAAACAGTAATTTGTTTGCAAATTTATGCTAATTCAGTGTATGCTAATATCACATTGATGGGAATTAGCCATTCAGTCAGTAAATATGGGCAACACAAGGTCATTAATGCCAATGACCATTTTCACAACCTTAGTCCAATAAACAAGATCTGGATAAGTATAAATACTAGGGCTGAATGTAGCAGATGACAGCCATGAAACTTCAGTCCATGCTGAGGTGGAAGCACTAGCATACTGAGGGAGGTTAGCATCATGCACATTCCCTGTCAACATCATGCTCCTGTTGACACCCATTATACTGGTGTTAATGAGAAACTGGTGACTCTGAGATCTCTTGACCCTGTCTCCACTCCTGACAGCGATATGGAGTCTAACCACCCATCGCTTGCCCACCGCAGCTTCTCACTCCACGCCTGTTTTCCCAAAGGAAATGGACAGTAAACAGAGTTTGTGTTGAACTTTTCTTTTTTTTTCTTTTTTTTTTGTAGTTTCTGTTTTTTGTAATCTATTGGGCATTATTGATTTTGCCCATTACGAGTGAATTTGCAAGCATCTGTGCAATACTAAAGCAGTTTTGTGTTTTGATATTTCAGGTGTCTGTGATGTACTTTTCCCACCTTCCAGCAGCAATCACAAGTATAATAGGATGATCTGATGGAAATCTATAAAAGAAAACTAAAAAAAAGAGATACATTTTCTGATCCAGAAGGCAGACAAGAAAAACAAATGACTCACAAATGAGAGGAAAACATGAAAACATGACTGAATTACAACCAATTGAACTTTGTTTTTGTTTTGATGTAATTATTGACAGACTGTGTATGACAAAGTAATTATGAACTATTAAATCAACATTCTGCAGGCATATGTTGCTATTTGACAGTGATGACCCATTTTTCAGAACACAGTAGCTTCAAAATACTTGAACAATTAAAGCCCACCTAAAACATAATTACAGTACATTAGATACAACATATCAAATATAGCATATAGATAACCTCAAATTAAGGGACATAGGCTAAAAGTTGTAAATCAGTTGTTTTGTCTGTTGCAAATGAGATCAATGCATATGAATGCTGCTTTATCTGCAATAACCCTATTAAAAAACAAACAGTTTCTACATGCATTTGATGCAGTAGATAAACTAGGATAAGAGAGTCTCATCTAAGGTGACTGGTTGCATATTTCACAAGACTTTTGCAGGATAGTGTACACCCACACACAATATATATATATATATATAAATTCAGAAAAAATGGTTCTGTCTTCGGCTAGTCTAAGAAATAATTATTTTAAAAAAGAGTGTAAAGAAGTTTTAAACATGGCATAAGTGCTGAGGAGGCATAAAAAGCAAAGTAAGGAAGGAAGTTAACAGTTTGTAAAATGTATCTGCAAAGGCATTCAACTGTATAACACTGTTTCCAGACAGAAGGGAACAAGGTAAAGAGAAAACGACTTATGATTTATTAGTTTATTCCCTCTGTTGTTTACAATTTGGCATAGGATGATATAAACTATAATAATGCTGTTTTGATCCTCGAGCTAACCCATGGGTAAATGTAAAGAGTAGAGCCCTTTTCATTTCATAGGTGAAGGCAACAGCATCCATTTATATATTTATTTTGGGCTGAGTTTCCCCACAGCAGTACTGTGCAGACAGCATCACTCATAAGGAAATGTTTCTGTAATTTTACCTGGCTGTTAAACAGAGGTCATGGTTGTCATTGATGATTTCAGCGAGTGTTGCTTTCGTCAACGAAAATTATGACTAAATATCGTCGTCAACGAACCTTTATCACGTGACGAAAACGAGACGAGACGCAACGTAAATGCTGGTCATGTGACGATGACTATAATTAAATGTATAATGCAATATTGTTGACGAATAAAAACGAGACTAAATGTGGTTTACAAAATAAAAACTATGCTAAAATATCTCTTCGTTTTCGTTGACCAAAACGAGACGAAACGAAATGTTATAACGTTATTTCGTCTCGTTTTGTCGCGTTATTATTATTATTTTGCAGTATTTCTGTTTCCTGTGTCTCACTTCAGGAGTTTGAATTCAGTGTTGCCAGGTTTTCGCAACAAAACCTGCCCAATTGCTACTCAAAACTAGCCCAATCGCATTTCGAGGGAGGTTCCCCGGTAAAGTTCGCATTCCAGGGGCTAAATATCACATTATTGGGGTCGCTTCAACCCGCGGACATGAAAAACAACCCGCGGCAAGTAACCCAATTCCGCGGGAAAGCCGCGGACTTGGCAACACTCTGCGCAGACGCAGGCGATGTCACTTCCTCAAGCCCCACTCGCGGCATTATTTAGAAGACGACAACAAACAAAGTTAAGTATGACACAGAGAAAGGGACCGATGGCCGGCTTCATCTGACTTCAGTTTACAAGCAATACAAGTAACAGACACACACATTTTATTTGCACTTTTTAGTATGTTAATGTAGCTCAAGCATTCAAGCACCTTGTTTCTCTTTGTTAAACTTGAATGTATTAATTTTTTTTCCTGGCATTGTCATGTGATGCTATTTTATTTATTTTATTTTATTTATTGTTTTTATTTATTTAAATGTATGTGTGTGTACTTCTAACATGTTTGGTTGGTAAAAAAATCAGAGCATCTTCCGTGTCTGGAATGGATGTATTCTTGAGTCTATAAGGTAACAATAATATAATAAGATAACCTTGTTTGAAATGGGTTTGGCTAAAATAAAATTTTGGTTTTGTCTATACTACTAGGTACTTATACTATATTGACTGGGTTAAATATAATTGCATTATTAAAAAGAGACTAAAATACAATTTTCATTGACTAAAACTAGACTAAATGTCATCAGTTTTCGTCGACTAAAACTAGACGAAAATAGTCATGGATAATTCTGACTAAAATAAGACTAAAATGCTCAGACTTTTAGTTGACTGAAACTTGACTAGACTAAAAAGAGTATGAACGTGACTAAAACTAATACAAAACTAAAATGACAGCTTCACACAAAGACTAGACTAAAACTAAAATTAAAACAGGCCGCCAAAAACAACACTAATTTCAGCATGGTTGTTTTGGTCCTTGAAGAGATAGTTTATTACACAAAATAGTTCATCACCCAAAAATTAAAATATGTTGAACGTTCACTCACCTAGATCTCATCTAAACTCATCTAGATCTTGGATGGCCTAAGGATGAGTACAGCAAATTTTCATTTTTGGGTGAACTGATCCTATTTGATTGTTCCAGCAGCATTCTAAGAGTTTGTATCATTCTGTTTGTGATTGTGGGCAGTGCGGAAAAGAAGCCTTTCTATATTCAGTAGGGTGACCATACGGGCCATTTTTATGGGACACGTCCTTGCCAGGATTTCTATATTGCCTAAAATATCCAGGTTTTGGCTGTTTGCACTGTGCAGGTAGATTGTTGTGTGACATTCATGAGAGATATAGAGAGCAGAGCAGACGACTCCTTATGCTTTCGAATCGCTCGCGCCTGGTTTCTTTTTTGATCGGAGTGCAGCATGTATTTTGCATCGCATATTTGATCGTTCTCTGTAGATCTCACCTTCTCACGCGCAGCGCCACGATTGGTCGATTATGTACTGTACAATACCTGCATGTTATTGGTCAAACTCCTTTGAATGATTTAGGCAATATTAAAATCCTGGCCAGGACGTGTCCCGTATGAACGGCACATATGGCCACCCTAATATTCAGACCAAACCCGGTGTGGGTAGAACTTAAACCTGAAGTGTGTGAAAACGTAAATTTTATTTTCACATAGCAAATATGCCTTGTTTGTTACATAAAACTAATCCAGTCATGATAAATCCCATGATAGTTTTAGCATGACAATGGATATGGCAATGTTAATATATTTGGTCTTGACAGACTAGATCTGGTGCACATGCTTTTGCAGAGCAAGTGTGGAGACATGCTAATGCCAGTATGCACAGACGCTGCTGTGAGTGTGTAAGAAATGCTGCTTTGGCACAAAATCCTGCAGACAGGTGGATCTGGGGGAGGTGGAGAGTTTCGGAGGAATTCTGAAAGGACAAGCTTACTGCAAACCAGACCATTTAAATGTTGAACAAGCAGCCTCACTGGCCAAAAGCCAATAAATAAATAAATTCTGATTAATTTAGAGATATACTAACAGTTATACAGGCCATCCAAAGTTTAGATTTCTGACTCTTGAACTAAAGAAGCACTGCAGTGTGGCCACGTGATTTGGACTTGAAATCACACTGTGCTCATTTTCATTCATAACATTAACACTTTAGTCATGCTGGCTTCACAGATTCACCACTGTGCTATAATTTTACATATTTTTAATAAAAGAATCACCTGTTCTTGCTCAATAATCAAACAATAAAATCTTAATTTTCCTTTCTTCCAGTAGAATGTGTTATTAATTTTAAAGTCATTATTCATACCTTTTGAATAAGGTCAGCTTTAAGCACATCCCTCGTACATGCAACTTTGCTGTGGAATTTGACCATTAATTTCTTTTGATGTGCTATATTGACAGAAGCTCAGCATATTTATAGACAATAGTTATGATTAATCATTTAATATCAGCTCAGTGTTAAAATTAGATTTTTTTTTTATTATGACACCATGGCTTTAGTTCCATTAAAACAACGCTGGGCTGATGAGAATGACCTTTGCTAAACTGTCCTTGCCTGATTTTCACATCACAGTCAGGAGATTGAAAAGATATTTAAATCCAGATAATGTGCCACTAACCCTGCCCCTCAAACTTGCCTTCATTTTTAAAAAGAAACTCTGTAACCCTACAATGAAAAAAGCTCCCAGTAGACTAGGTAATTCCAAGGTGTTTAGCATGGATATTTCTGATCTTTTCAAAAGATGCACATGAAGGAGAAAATTTCCTTTCAATTTATTTAAAATATACACTATCAGTCATAGAAGGTACAAGGTCACTTGCACTATACCAGCAACTTTTAAATGTTTCAGACAAGCCTGCCAATTAAACAAGCTAATTTAGTGTGATTTATTTATAAAATAAAATAAAATAACACAATTAAAATATATGTAATTAATGACACCCCCTTTCCTGTATAAAACCTCTAGAATCACTTTTTGTCTATTCAATGATTTACTCAACTGCAATGGCTTTACTCAAATATTGATAAATGTGACTAATTTGAAAAATATATTGGTATAACATGATTTTAATCAATTTAATCAGTCTTCAGATGACTCACCGCACATGCAGCATATAATGATATAGTCTGACTGTTGGTATTGTACAAGCAATCTGGTGGGTCAACTTCTCTTCAGGCTGGTGAGAGGAAAGAGAAGAACTAATCATAGCTTGTCTGTAGAGAAACATGTCTACAGTGTACGGTCCCTAGATGGTGATTCATTTTGAGAGACATGTCATTATCTTTCCAGATGTTCAGCACCCTCACTCATGCAGAAAACCTACGCAGTGTGACAAATGATGTCGGCTTACAAGATTAATAACTATCAGATAAAAAAAAATAATGATTTAAATATAATGACGTGATAACAAAGAAAGAAAAGATTTATACTCAGAAAATGAACAAATCTAACAGTTTGATCAATGCTGGTATAAAAGTGCTAAAAGAATCACCTGGAGTGAAACTGTATGTCTTATGCACTTTTAGCTCAAGTGACTTAATGAACTTCTCCGTCACAATGTTTCTCCTAAAATTTCTTAGAAGAAATAAAAAGGGTAAAACAAAATATAGCTGCAAGGAACAGTTAAGGGGCCAAGAACACCAATGGCATTTTACAAAGAGTGGTTTAAATGTCTTAAGAAGAATTACTAATAAAATAGTACAATTACATCATGTATGAGTTTTAACAGACAGGTGGCATTGTTGCCAAACTACTCAAGCGAGGTTTACTGCAAGTGAGGTGCAAATTTCTTTTCAATAGGCCAAAGTAATATAAAAATAGAGCCTCTCTTCCTTCTTGTCATTGCAACTTTTTCCTATTGCCCTGCAAAAAACCAGCGACAGCCGGCATGGGAGGTGTGCATGCTAACAAGGACGCTAAAGACTGCAGCCTGTAGTGTCAATTACCAATCCGCCTCTCGGGTCAGAAAGGTGAGGTTTACTGCACAGCCCTTACCAGTTGGCCTCTTTATTTTCATAAATCTCCCTCCCATCTAGGACTGTCACAATATCAGAATTTCACTACACGATTATCGTGGCCACAAAAATTCACGATACTGATATATTGTGATATATATACTGTGTGTATATATATACAGTATATATATATAATATTTTCAGGGGCGTAGAATTAGGGGGGGACTCTAGGGACGTGTCCCTACCAATATGCCAGACACTACCAAACTGTCCCTAGCAATATTTTGATCAAATAATTAAATATATGTATATGTTTTTGTCATTTCAGACGCATCTGAAACATCATATCATTGATATTACCTAACAAGTTAAAGTAAATACGTTAGAAAACTGCGCGCTCTCAAGGACGCGCATTTAATACATGTGCAGAATGTAGTCGCACACCGGACAAGAAGCGCAGCCGCATTTAGAACTCACAGGTATTGCACCCAATTCAAGACAGCAGTCTAAAACAGTTAATATAAAAGCCCACTTCAGGAATGAACAAAGTTGCATTGATGAGTTTGAAGTGGTGATTGTTTGACAAAACAGAGCAAACGGAAAGAGAAAGTGTGATCTATGGCTATTATTAGCTCCCTATATAAAGCATACGGACAGAAAGACAAACGTTGTGCGGAAAGATACACAATCTTTCAGCCTATGATAAAGTCATGAACATCAACAATAATTTGGGACAAATCTAATGTGAATTGCTTTTTTGGTAAACTATGTAAGTGGCACTCTGTGGTGCAGCAGGATTTGGAACAGCATCCTGAGTCACCGCGGACAGTCTTTAACTTTAAATTAATGTTGTTCAACTGAATGTACAAATCCAACTTAGCTGAAATATCCACAAAATAAAAAACAACACTGATATAAGAGTGTGCAGTTTATCTGTCAATCAGATGTGCACGAGTTTCATTACTACAGCAACAGCAGAGTATTCTTTCAGAATCATCCTGGGTCCAATTCAATTAATATTAAAATAAAGTGATGTGTGATTAAAGGGATAGTTCACCCAAAAATGAAAATTCTGTCATCATTTACTCACCCTCAAGTAGTTCCAAACCTGTATGAATGTCTTTGTTCTGCAGAACACAAAGGAAGATATTTTGAAGAAAGTTTGTAACCAGGCTGTTTTGGGGCACCATTGACTTCCATAGTAGGAAAAAAAATACTATGGAAGTCAATGGTGCCCCAGAACTGCTTTGTTTCCAACATTCTTCAGAATATCTTCCTTTGTGTTCGGCAGAACAAAGACATTCATACAGGTTTGGAACTACTTGAGGATGAGTAAATGATGATAGAATTTTCATTTTTGGGTGAACTATCCCTTTAATCACACATCACTTTATTTTAATATTAATTGAATTGGACCCAGGATGATTCTGAAAGAATACTCTGCTGTTGGTGTAGTAACGAAACTAGTGCGCATCTGATTGACAGATAAACTGCAGAAACTTATGTCTCCACCAATGTCGAAAGCAAACCTACGCCCTTGATTATTTTCTAGAATTCTATACAGTGATAAAGGCTATGTTGATAAGCATTACCTTATAAACACATATCCTTCTTAAAATACCTGAGATGGCTTAAAGAAAACAGATAAACCATATACTGTTGCAATTGAGTGTTGATTTTCTTCATGGTTCATCAAATAAAACATTTATTTCTGCATTTTACTCATCTTCAGGGAAGGGGGGAGTGTTTTGGAAGTACATAAAGTTACATAGTTTTGCTTTAATAACCTTTGACCAGCATGATTTGACCCAGATTTAGTGAAGGACAAGGACCCCCAAAATGCCACAACATTTTCAGATCCTCCCTAATCAGTGTGCCATATTTCAACTTTTCACCTGTCTTTGAGAAACAGTTGCAATATTAAAGGGATCTCGTTTGTGACTGTTGCTTCCTGTGTACACAAAATGACTTAACATAATCAAGTAAAAATTGTGCAGGTTCATTGAATGAGTAGTTGTGTCACATAACATTGACATTGTACCTAGGCAAACAATATTTTATGACTAAAACACACCCACTGGCTCCTACACTACAATATAATTTAATAGTTCTTCATCTCTTTTTCTAAAAGAAAATATGTATTTCAGTGTGCTGAACATTAGACTTTATTGAAAATCGTTGTGTCTACCCTACAAGAAAGAAAATACCCATAAAATGTCAAAATGAGTTTAAAGCTCAAATAATCAATTGTGCAAATGTGGAATTACCTTCCTATTGATTTCCATCAGTGCATTGAATGGTGTGTTCACACAGCTCTCCAACAGAAGAGAGAATACTACTGCTTTAGATGCTGTAATTGAAAGACTCTCTTGTGAGGACTACTATAGAATAGAGGGACCAGGAATACTTTATGAGTGAGAAACAGGTGTTGTGATTTATAAGGGTCACCAAATGTGACACAGCTAGACCAGACGACTTGTTGTCCAATTGTTGAAACCAAATGTATTAAGTAAACATACAGGGAAAATATGTACTGAAATTATCACAACATTGTAAAATTACATGTAACGTGTCAAACATTATGTTCACCACAAATCACAACCAATCAAAAACTATGTGGGTGGCTTCTCTCAAAATGCACTGCACAGCTGAATAGTATAATGCTAAGAACACAACACATATTGTGTTTACTTCCATGATGTTTCTCCAGTCCAGATGGCATCTTTTTTGTGCTTTCCTTGTGAAAAGTCTGGGGTTTGTCATATAGTCATATACTGTCTTTTTTTCTTTCTTTCAACATCCAAGTGAATCTTCATCCAAGTCTGATGTTTAATAAACATGAGAAGTAAGATGTTGTTCCAATGTGCTTTCAGTGTGGACGGGGCTATTTTTTTAAGCTAAACACTTTGTTTTGTCCCAGTTTAACCAGTTTAATACACAGAGACAAATATGTGTCAGACATTTGACATGATTATCTGTAAAAAAAAAAAAATAAAAAAAACCCTTTAGATTACAACCCGCAAGGACCTGCGTAAGTATGCTGATTTTATGGTGTATGTTTCTGTAATTATAGTGTACCTATAAAGAACGTACGTGTAGGTATAACAATGTGTTTGGGTAATAAGGGGTTAACAACCAGATATGCAACCTGCAAAGAACTGCGTAAGTAAACTGAAGTTACAGCGTAACTTTTTTTTGTAATTACAGTGTATAGGTACACTATAATTACAAAAAAAGTTATGCTGTAACTTCAGTTTACTTATGCAGTTCATTGCAGGTTGCATATCTGGTTGTTACCCCCTTATTACCTCTGTGAAGGTATAGGGGAATAAAGGGGTAACAACCTGTAAAATTACAAATAATTTATACTGTAAGTATTTTGAAACTAAGGGGTAGCCTACCTATTCTAATATTACGTGGCATGTATGGCCTAAACAACAAACTTATGTTTGGGAGTGATTTAGAAAGACGATATACTTTTTATAATTTTATATTGGTATTTTATTATAGGCCTGGGTATTTTTTAACCATGGGGTACATATTGTAACGTGGTGAACAAGACGTGAGACGTGCGGATTATTCCAAAACATGGTCTTAATACAGGCAGGGTCAATAAACAGCAAACAGGTATGGCAGGGGCAAGACACAGAGTAATCCTTAGGGCTAGCGTGGGTCGACGATCGGCAAACAATATCAAACAGGGGCAAGGCAAAGAGAGATAATCCAGGGAAACAGCAATAATCCAAACGAGATGCAAACAGAGTCCAAAGGGCTAGGCTAAGGGTAAATCTAGGAAAACACAGGCAAGAATCAAAACACAGGAAAACACAAAAGGCAAGGCAAGACTAAGCTCATGGGCTCCGTAGAGTAGCTATCACTAGGATATATGCAATACAATACTCGGCGATCACAGAGAGAAAGTCCAAGGCTTATAAAGAGTGTGTGATTGTGTGATAGTTCTCAGCTGTGAGCGTGATTAGTGTAATCAGCTGTGTGTGTGTCGTCAGTGCAATGGATGATAGGAAATGCAGTCCAGTGTGCTGTGTGGTGTGAGAGTCAATATGTTGGAGAGGCGACCTCTGGTGGCTATCGGGCGGAAGGCCACAGACCGGATTCGTGACAGAGCCCCCCCACAAAGAGCGGCTTCCAGACGCTCCAATACCATCCAGGAGGGCGGTGGAGCGGAGGCGGATCCGGGGGAGGGACGGAGGGCCAGGTCCATGTGGAAACGGAGAGACTGGGGATTGAGGCAGAGCGGAAAGCCAGGGCGGAGCGGACGGAACTGGAGCCCACCAGGGCGGAGCAGACGGAACTGGAGCCCACCAGACCTGAGCAGAAGACCACCACGGTGGACCAGAAGACCACCAGACCTGAGCAGGAGACCACCACGGCGGAGCAGAAGACCACGGCAGGGACTGGGACCTAGGGAACACTGAGACACACGAAACAAACAATCCATGGCCCCAAGAAACGAGGCAGAGAACACTAAAAAATCATCAGTAGATTCACTTGTTGACACAGGACAGTTTGACAGTTCAAAATCGGGTTCATAGACTAGTTCAGAACAGAGTGATAGTTCAGAGATAGCCTCCTCGGCTGGTTCGGAGCAGGGAAAAGGTTCAAAAGAGGCCTCTGTGGCCGTGACAGAACAACTAGGAAGTTCATAGACGGCCTCCATAGCCGTGACGGAACAAGACGAGAGCTCACAAACAGCCTCCATAGCCGTGACAGGGCAGGACGAGGATTCAGAGACGGCCTCCACAGCCGTGACAGGGCAGGACGAGGATTCATAGACAGCATCCATAGCCGTGACAGGGCAGGACGAGGATTCATGGGTGATTACCACTGACACCTCTGAAGGTTCTGCAGCAGACGCCGCCACCTCTGGAGGCTCTACAGTGGTAAAATCAGGAAACAGGTAGTGTTTATTAACAGGACAGGTACAGTGCTTATCTACGGTTCCTTCGACCGTGATATGACAGACTGGACATGAATTGTTGGGTGCCACCACCATGCAAGGAGCTAAAGAGAGCGCCGCTGCTTCAGGAGGTTCTGCAGCATCAGCCGCCACCTCTAGAGAAACTGCAGTGGGCGTCGCCCCGGGGAACACGGCAGCGTGCGCCACTACACCAGGAGGTTCTGCAGCATCAGCCGCCACCTCTGGATACATCTCAGTGGCCGCTGCCGTCTCTAGAGTTTCAGTGGTGGTGTATGCAGCCCAAATACACCATAAAGCGATCCCCATGGTGGGAAGCACTACAGACAGGGGAATCAGTTCAGGGACAGGAGGGCTAAAGTGAGTGGGTTTGGGGATGCCAGCTGCGCGTGCAGACACCAGCGGTGCATCCCTCACACTAGATGCCAGACTAGGATACCGAAGGACTGACCTTGAAGATCTGGGTGTGGCAGACAGGATGTGACAAGACTCTGGCTGACCAACTGTGACGTGGCGTGACTCTGGCTGACCAGCTGTGACGGGAAAAGACTCTGGCAGATCGGCGGAGACGTGACAAGGCTCTGGCAGATCAGCTGAGACGTGACGAGGCTCTGGCAGATCAGCTGAGACGTAGCTTGACTCGTGACGATCAACTGTGACTTGGCTTGACTTGTGACGATCAATTGAGACTTGGTTAGACTCACGAAGATCAACTGTGGCTTGGCTTGACTCACGAAGATCAACTGTGGCTTGACTTGGCTCTTCAACATTAGCTGTGACTTGACTTGGCTCTTTAACATCAGCTGTGACTTGACTTGGTTCGTGACTGGCAGCAATGACGCTACGGGGTGTTGTTGTGGCCGCCATTTTGTGAACGGGCTCCGCTGTCACCGCCATTTTGTGAGTGTGCTCTAGCGCATCTGCTATCACATTAGTGAGTGTGGTGTTGCATTCCTCCGCGACACCCACAGTGAAAGCTGAACCAGCAGTCAATAAAGCATAGTCCATAAAATCACTTAGAGACGAACGGGGACCTTCAAGGGTTAATCGTGTTTTGAGCGGCTGGTTAATGCCCTCAAAAAAAAGTCTATGAGCACACAGTCAGGCAAATCAGAATAGTTAGCGATATCGAGATACTCTTGAATATAGCTCTCGAGTGATCGATTGTCCTGCTTGAGAGCTAACAGCAGTTTTGCCAGTGTCCATTTGAAAAGCAGCTGGATCCTTTTGCGGATCCTTTTGCTGGATCCTTTAGAGCATAACTCAGATGAAGATCCATTCTACACATTTATATATCCATTGGACAAGTTACTCACTTGCTTCTCTCCTACTCCTGCATCTTTAATAATAAACTCATTCTGTGTGATATCTAACGTTCTGTGTGAGTCTGCTTCTTAACACTTATTCCATGTAGTTACAGGGTAAATATGAAATTTGTGGGCTGTAAATTAAAGTAGTGCTTGTTACCTCCTTATTCCATGAAGTTACAGGGTAAATGCAACGTTTGCTGGCTGTAAATTAAAGTGGTGCTTGTTACCTCCTTATTCCATGCAGTTACAGGGTAAATACAACATTTGCGGGCTGTAAATTAAAGTGGTGCTTGTTACCTTCTTGTTCCATGTAGTTACAGGGTAAATACGAAATTTGGACAGACCACCGAGAGGGGCATGGTAAGCAGCAAGGGCCGCCACAGAAACCCTCAAGGTGGAGTGAGATAACCCTGCAGAGAACCGTACCTGCAAGAACTCCAGCACTGAACCAACTGGGCAGTTAACTGGGTCGAGCTGGCGGTTGCCGCGTCAAGAAGTGAAGGTTCACTTCAAGGAGTACAGTTTCCTCGTGGAGGGAGCTCTGGGCTGGAGTATGGTCTCAGCAACCTCAGTTGAGAGACCGGAACTTATGAGCTGTGCCAACCTCAAGGGCCACATCCACAGTTCCAAACTCCGGGCAGGGGGAAGGCCCCACCTGAGAGAGGAAATCCCTCCTGACAGAAATCTCCCACGAAGAGCCATCGAGAAGGGAAATCAGGTCCGAGAAGAGTACTCGGCCCGGCCAGACCGTGGCTACCTGTCCGGCGCACTCTCTTCAGAACTCCCGGGAGCCATGCAATCGGGGGAGGCGTATAGATGAAGCCTTGGCCAAGTCTGTTTCCAGATGATCAACCAGGGGCTCTGGCAAGCGAATGCCTCAATAACTCTCTGTAGCAAGAGGAGACCTGACGACACTCGCAGAAATGGTCGAGCTCTTGGAGTGGAGGCCTCAGCATGACAACTCTCTAAACCGAGAGGAGGCCTGGAGGTTCACTAGAGCCTACCACTCCCAGATGCTGTCCTAGCGGAGCTCTGGCGAGCGGAGGCCTCAATAACTCTCCGTAGCGATAGGAGACCTAACAACGCTTGCAGTGACCAAAAGGAGGGCCCACACAAGAATTTGGTGTGCCAGCCTGTAAAGGGGACGTGAACACAGACCTCCCTGGTTGTTGATGTAAGAAACCACCGCTGTATTGTTGGTGCTCCCAACACACGGTGGCCTCTTAGGTCTGGGAGGAAGTGTTTTAATGCTAGAAACACGACCAGCATCTCCAGGCAGTAGATGTGGCAGTAGATGGCGGCTGCTCTACAGACCACAGGCTGGGTGGCCACTTATGACCGCACCCAACCGGTGAGAGAGGCATCCGTCGTTAGCATACGTGACGACAAGTAGTCCCCAACAAGGGGCCCTGAGACAAGAACCAAGGCTCTCTCCACATATCTAAGGCACGAAAGCATCGCCACGGAACCTTGATCATGTGAAGTGGGTTGCCCCTCGGGGAAAACCCCTTGGTCTTGCGCCACCACTGTAGGCGTCTCATGAACAGCAGGCCAAAAGTTATCCCGTTGGATGCAGCTGCCATCAGACCCAGCAGTTTCTGAAACTGCTTGACAGTGAGTGATCGGCCTTCTCTCACTCTTGCGACTGCCATAAGGATCGACTCGATCCGAGCAGGAGACAAACGTGCCTGCATCGCGGTCGAATCCCACACCACGCCCAGATAAGTGGTTCTCTGTAATGGAGAAAGCACACTTTTCTTGGCGTTCAGTTTTAACCCCAGCTCTTTCATATGGGCGAGAACGACATCTCGATGCCGAACCACCGTCTTCTCTGATTGAGCCAATATCAACCAATTGTCGATATAATTCAGTATGCGGATGCCCTGGAGTTGCAGTGGAGCCAGAGCAGCATCCACATACTTGGGGAAAATGCGGGGTGAGAGTGCAGTAAATGGCCGCGAAAGGAAGAACCCGTAATTGGTAAGCTTCGCCACCAAAACGAACCTCAGGAACTTTCGTGTTGAGGAAGGATGGTAAGCATGCGTCTTTCAGATCCATCATGCGAACCAGTCCTCAGACCTGATCTGAGACACGACCTGATTTAAAATAGGACGCAATAACCCCTGCGGAGAATCGAGCCTGCAGGAACTCCAGCAATGAACCGACCGGGCAGTGAACCGGGTCGAAAAGTTTCCACTTCAGGGTGTACACCCATCCTTCTTTGGAACAATGAAGTACCAGCTGTACAGTCTCTCTGCGTGAGGAGGGCCCCCTTCCTCAGGAGACTGTTTACTCCCTGTTCCATTACCAGAGCCTGCAGTCTGCAGGACCCATTGTGAGACATTTGGCAGAAGTTTATATGTGTCCCCGTTGAAGACATTTACAGAATGAACACAACCAGCCCCCTAAAGAGCTGACTGTGCATGCCCCACTCCAAAACAGACTACACATAAATTGCGTGCATCCCCAACCCTTATTTTAGGGAGGGCAGGGAGAGCGAGTGATCCAAAAGCAGTTTGCTCATATGCAAACAATATCAATCTCCTCGAAGAAAGATAGTTGCAGGAGAGAGCTCTCACTCAAAGGGGGAAGAGACGGCCGTGCGGGCTTCCGAACCCAGAGAGAAAGTGTTATATCTAGGGAGTGCAGGTGGAGAAAGGGCGAGCCCATCTCCAACCCGTCCGCTAGATCCATGTGCGATCCCCGCGATTTCAATCGCCGCCATGCCTCAGCATGGATCCGCAAGATCCCAAGCACAGACACATTCCTTGAAGCATGCCCGGTGGGAGCGGAGCGTTTGCAGTGGGCAGAAGCACAATCAGCCCCCTCGAGAGCTGACTGTGTGAGCTCCGCTCCCAAACAAACAACACATAAGTTCTAAAACATCTAAAATGCTGTCTGCTCTCGCCCTTATGCTTGTCTTTCGCCTTAGACATGGCTTATGCTTTTACTGGGACAGACAACAATAAATAAGATACAACGGTAGCTGCACGGATCTCAGGCTGCCTGGCGGACATCTCGGCATGGATGAAAGAACTCACCTACAGCTCAACCACAAAGACTGGCGACTGAGCTACTTGACTTCTCGAGCAACTTCTCGATTCAATTAGCACATCAATAATTACCCCATCAACTTCGCAGAAATGGTAATCAAAGACAGCTGACCTTCACACATGCAAAGACTGCTCGATTTGCAACAGAAAAATCAGCCCTTCCTGACAGAGCATGGCGCAACTCTTGTCTTGTCGTTTCTAGGCTACTGGACTCTGCACCCTTCGCCCGTGAATGCAGTGGTCTCGCCCATGTTACACATCTGCACTGACTGATTCACACACTGTGAGCACCACAAACACAGACTCAAATCTACACCCCCTCCAGATCTGAGATCTCAAGCGCCATTCAAAATCAGCTGGAATTTCCAGTTCCCTGCGCTCACCACTCCTCTGTCTGATTCTTCACTAAACTTTAAAAAAAAAAAAAAAAAAAAAAAAAAAACTTTCCCTTTATCTTTCTCTCCTTCCCTTGGTTCATTTGTCTGAGACTTAAATGTCTGAAAGATGAATCAACACGCTCGTCTGCCAGACTGTTTCAACAGCTTGTCCTTCACCACATGTGCTGCTCCCTGCTTCGTCATTCTCGCCCAGTTTTCTCCTAAGCGCCATTCCAGCTGTCCACACCATGTTTCCATCTTAAGTTGTCACCGCCATTAGACACACATGGATTTTGTTGCACACAGAACCATTCGCGTTTGAACTCGCGTGACTTGCTGCATGCTCTCTTTCACATCCTCTACATTCCTAACCCAGCACCGTCGGGTTACTTATTACTGATATCAACCCTAATTGGGTCAAATCAAGTCAGCTTCCTAACCCAACAGTCTCAACCGAGCATTTGGATTGAAACAATTACCAGAGTGTTTTATATGTGTAGGCTATAAAAAAAGTACACAGTGTATGTTTTTGCTAAATCGCTTGCAAATCTAAGATTGTTGTCAGGCCATACATACCACGCAATGTTAGAATAGGTACCCCTTAGTTTCAAAATACTTATCGTAGAAATAATTTGTAATTTTACAGGTTATTACCCAAACTAAGCATATTATTCCCTTATACCTACATGGAGGTACTGAATAGGTACACTATAATTACAAAAAAGTTATGCTGTAAATTCAGTTTACTTACATTATACGTTGCGGGTTGTAAGCTAAAGCGTTACCAATATAAACATAAAAAAAATATATATATATACTGTATATGCATTGTTGCTTTATGATGCTTTCTACACATATCTGTTCTTTGAGCATCCCAGCATAGCAACCAATGGGATTAGTTTAAGGAAGGACTTTTTGTTTATTGACCAATGGTAGGCAGTTGGATAACCTTTATGAAGACATAAAAATAAATATTTGCGGTTGCATTTGGTGACACTAATTTGAAACTAAATGACACATTTACAGCTGTAAATATTTATATTAAAATGTAATTTATACTTGCAAAATATGTAATGTGTTTATACTTTAACTTTACTGAAGATGGTATCTATTTTCAACAAAGAACGGAAAGTCCTCAAATTACCACAAGGGTAAAAGGGTAAACACAATCTCAAAATAGTGATGCAATATGGTGAGATAAACTGCTAGACAGCACTCTGTTTCTGAAAACTGACAGTGTCAGAATGCAGTCGTGTTTCATAGGTGACTATATTTGACTGCCTGCATCCAACTTTGAGCGGAAGGCATGGTGGAGGGATTGCCCATTGGTGTGAGTAAATAGAGAAATTCACATTCGATTCACTCAGGCAGAGGAGCTCTCCACAGTCAACCATACTGAATGATTTAGGATTCTCTGCAATACCTCCTCAGTAATGGACCAATTTCTGAGATTTCATAATCCCACTCCTTGCACATAAAACTGACAGACAAAGGAAATACATTCTCCATTCCCGTTATTTCTATTCTCTTGCAGCTCCACTCTTGCAGAATTTATGTTTTATAATGAGAAATGTATTGCCTGCAAAAGGTCATGGCACATTTTTTTACTGAGCCAGATTAAGCAAGTAAAAAGTTTTATTTGGAGATGTACTGAAATTTAAAATGATCTCATATAAACGTACAGCATGAATCATATATGCTATTATTGTTTTAGATATGTGCAATACATATTTGGGGATGAAGGTGTTCATGTTTTATTTTTTATTTTTTGTTGTAAATAAACTACACACTTGCTTGTCATTTATTGTATTGCAGTATTAGAAAGTCAGTTAAAATAAAGATTTTTAAAAAGTATTCTTCTTAAATTAATATTTAATTGTATTTTCACTGAAACCTTCATGAAGTCTCATAATGCTGATGAAGGGTCTATTCTGGAATCCTTAGAAGGACTGGTCTAGGACATATATATCCTCAAGATTCAGTCTTCAATTGTGACCCTTGCTGACAAAACGAGTCAGAATGCACACAGTCTAATTTTGAGTAACAGGTTGCAGGCGGTTTTTGTGGAATTTGAGGTTTTCACAAAAAAAAATGAGTTCATTAAGCATCTTCTAGCGATCTCAATGCTCCAAATAGTAATTAAACATCTAAAATGATCTTTATTTGTACATTTTCTGAGAGGAGTACCTTTTTCTCTGCTCACTTCTGGACGACTGCTGCTGCTTCTCACCACAAGTTGTAGGTCTGTTGTTGCAAAGCTGCATTCTAGCTTTGTGAATATTTATATCGAATTATCGATGACATGAGTCAATGACAAAACAATCGCGCTGACTGACATTTGCAAAGTGTGTGCATAAGACGTGCCTCTCCTAGAGCGCGCGATCTCCCACTAAAGTACATTATTGCGAAATATGTCTTGCCGAGATTCACACAAAAATAATCTGTTATGTTTTACATGAACGTTTAGTTAATGGTTGGGGAAAATCTGATGTGCAGCATTATATTTAAACCATGCATTACAGTAGGTCTTAATATAGATCTGTCTCAATGTTAATCAAACATTAAAAGAAAATACGGAATCACTCGCTGCTCTTGATTAAACTACGGTTTATTTGCATCTCTGTGCTTATTTTTAACAACAAAGATAACATACAAATTGTTATGTTGAGATTAATAATATAGTAATTATATTATTATTAACAAGTCTTGAGGTAGTAGTAGTAGTGTTACGCTAAAACAAGGCTTCAGTGGGTCCAATCCAATTATCTGTCAGTGCTGTAAGACATAATGCAAAACGACACAGAAATAAAGCATAATGATATTACTGACGTCTCTTTTTCCCCCCAGAACCCCTCCTCTCTCACATCGTGTCCGTCTCTGCGTGTGAGGTGTGCTTCCACCATGATTTAACCAGACAGGCAGGAGCGATGTTAGGATGAAATAATCACCAGCGGCTTTCCCAAGCATCCGTGAGTGACAGGGTTCATCTGCGAGGGGGATCAGCGTGCATGTGACAGCTGCCGACAACCTGGAACTAATTTATTCAGCTCTTAAAGGAAATTCCATCCCTTAACTGTCTGTCGAACACACACTAACACACATCACACAGTTAGCAAATCATACAGCCAAGTATTCAGGCAAACTGACATGAAAAATGAACTGCCTCCCCCCTCTCCCCCCGTTGCGTCAACCTTGCTTTGTCAGTTTGCTACAATTATTTTATTGTAATGAAATTCTTTGTCTGACTTTGTTAATGGAGTGTGTGGTTAGTCAGCACTTGGGGCCTCATCTCTGGAGAACTGCAACCGGGGCCAGATTGAGAAATCAAGTAAGCAAATGCATAAATGGGTGTCACTTTAATAAATTTATTGAACTATGAAATCAATTACAATTGATCCTTCATTTATGAAACTTGGCAGCATCATTTATTATGTCTCTAAGGGATTGAGGCCCGATTAAATAGGCAGTCTATGAGAATGAAAGCAAATGACTTCCCTGTCAGCTAACACTTCACTTTTAAAAGTTCTTAAACAGCATGTCAGGTGCCATTTATGTGTTTGGGTTATGTCCTGTCACTTGTCCAGCGGACGTCTCACAGACGGATAAACAGCTGGCACTCGTAATTATAACTTTTGTTGTTTAGGACTGAAATATGAAGTCATTGCAGAAATCGTTCTTGTTTCCCTGTAAAATATTATTAATACGATAATCTAAACTTTTTTTTTAATTGCTTAAGCATAAATCTAATAAAGCTGTATCCATGGGCTAAGTCTTATTATCTGTTGCAATTTTGCTCCTCAATACAAAAATACTGGCACTGATAACAAGAACATTATTATTTAATTTATATTTTGGGGATTTCTCCCTTTATGCATAATCAGAGGATCAACCTTGGGTTTTTATTAATGGGTTTCAATACATTTTCACGTGAAGCCAGTTATCAAAGATGTATAATTTTGATTGGCAACCCGTTAGGGCATGATATCACTGACACAGATCACCAATTTAATAATGAATCTAGGCCATTCATTGCTAAATATTCATATGATTTGCCACATTACAATGCATTTCGCTTTCATTAACATTTGGTTAGAAATTCTTATTTGTTTACCATGCCAAAAAGTGATAATCATTACGAATGATTATTAACTGATTGAATTATGCATGACAAAATAAAAACATGCTCATCAGCTAATGACTAGCTTCCTTCTTTAACACAAACACTGAACAATGCGACAAGTTTCCAGCAAGTAATTTGTTTGCCCACAATGAACTAGAAAACGTGGCACAATATCACACAATCATAGGCAATCAAAGTATTTTTGATTGTAAATATACACCCATGTGAAGCAAGATTTATGACCAATGAGCTTTAAATGTGTGTGGATATCAATGTCATGTTGCTCATTTGAATCTAATGGCAATACCATGGTACACTGAATAATTAACATATTAATTGAACTGTAAAACAATATTTACATGGTGCTCCAAGGTACTTCAAAGAATAGCATAGTATTACCATGATACTTTTTTTCTGTAAGTGAAACCAGTGCAGCTTAACCACAGAACTGTAAGAACACATATACAAATATAATATAATATGCTTTTAAAAATCCAGGGTAACACTTTATTTTAGGGTATCTTAACTAGTTTCTTATTAGCATGCATATTTCTAGAATTTTAGCCGTTTATTAGTAGTAATTAAGCACATATTAATGCCTTATTCTACATGACCTTATTCTACATCCCTAATCCTACCCAATACCTAAACTTAACAACTATGTTACTAACTATTAATAAGCAGCAAATTAGGAATTTACTGAGGGAAAAGTTGTAGTTAATAGTGAATAAGTGTTCCCTATTCTAAAGTGTTACCAAATCCAGTTACTGGAAATGTTTGCTATTCAAAAGCATAAAGCCTCTCAAGCTTGCAGATGCAATTTCTAAAGACCAGTTTTAGATTTTAAATTTAGACATAGTTAATTTTGTTTTAGGCACCACAACCTGTCATAATAATAATCATTATTGCAATAATGTATTGATTCAGCTAGGGGCAAAATAGCACTGCATTAAAAAAACTACACAGATTTACTAAAAATGGAAACAAGAGGTTCAGCTGTACTTGCAAAGCCTCAGGTCAAGAGATTAACTGCGGTTCTCTAGAATGCAATGACTATGGACAGAAGAATCAATGCTGAGAATTAAACGCATCACTCTAAAGACAATGAATCATTTCACCAACCATTACGCATGCAGATGAGTAAATATTGTTAAATAAATATGTTGTATTTAAAACATTCAACATTTAAGAAATATTACATGAAAATATTGTTCCAAAAATCTGAATCAAATTACCTGCAGCCTCATAACTGGAGGAGTGTGATATCCTACTGCTTTTATATACCAGTTCCAGACAAGAAGCTGAGTAAATTACAATTATTGTTTCTATTTTTGCACCATCAACACGAATGCTTACAAACTAAATCATAGCAGAATCAACAGTTGTCTCTGAGAAACACACAAGTAGTGGCTTTCCTTAAAGGAGAGTTTGTATTTGCAACAGCTACCACAGACAATCATTTTGATTTTCACTTTTTCAGAGTTAGATATTAAAAGCATTTATGTAAATTCAAGTCAAAAAAGGTTACTTGAACTGTAAAGTTTTCTAACTTGTCCTTTTGGGTTAAATAAATAAACATGAAGGTCCACCCCTAACATTAAACATAACCATCATTGGGGCATAAACACATTGTAAAAAAAAAATCATAGTATGGTTTTATATGAATTAGCTACCAATGTACCAAAATGTAAAATAATTATGAATTACCATGATATTGTTTTGGTGTTATCTGTGTAATTTGGTTTGTGGAGTTAGAGCCTAAAATGTGGACCTCCTAGAAGTACATGACTTGAAATCTATCATCTTTGATGGACTCTCAGTTCCAGATGCAGGTTTTTTATTGGCCAATTACCTAAACCTTATAGAAATAAGGCACCCAAAATGAAAACCTTGCAGAAATTGTACTCATACTCGGGACATGAGAGATGTAGATGAGTTTGTTTCTTTGTTGGAAGAGATTTAAAGAAATGTAGCTTTACATCACTTAATAATAAGAGTGGAATAAGAGTGAAACAGCTGATAAAAGCAACACAATAATCCAAAAGTAATCCACACGACTCCAGTCCATCAGTTAACATCTTGTGAAGTGAAAAGCTGTGAGTTTGTATTAAACAAACCATTAGGACATGTGTTTGCTGGCTAAAGTGTGAATGCTTCATCTACAATGTTTTCTCCAGTGAAAAAAAAAAAAAGTCTCATCTGAATCAGGAGTGGAGCATGCACAGATCAACATCCATTTACTACCGAAAACAGTTATGTCGTGGGTTTTGAGGTGAGAGTACAACCGGGGATGGACTTTTTTCATTTGAGGAAGAGTTATTATGGACTTGTATTTTGGTCAGAATTGATCAGAAACTATTCCTTTATTGTCAATGTGACTAAAAACTCACATTTCAGCTCATTAGGTATGTTCAACTTCACACGGAGCTGCGCACACCAATCAGACTTTAAGCAGCGAATGTCAGTTAGAAATTTTGTTCATATGAGCCAAAGCCAATAGTTTGTCAGTGTGATGTATTTTATCAAAGTACAACAAGATTCGAGAGCAGCCAGCTGTGCAGATTCTCCAGAGTGGCTGCACAAGCTCTGATGAAAACACAGCTATTTCGCAATTGGCCAGACTCACCGACGACGACAATGATGTGTATTTTATATTTATTTTGAAACCCTCAATTGCACTAATACTCAGAAATCTGTTTTTACAACAATAACAACACTTTTGATGCAAACCTAATGTTACAATGTGTCATGTTTGTCAAAATAAAACTGATAAAAAATATAGACCCTACTTCAGTGGTATATACTGTATATAATATAAGCTTATCTTGAACTTTCTTCTTGTACACATGAACACTGTGTTTTGAAGCACATGACCTATTCAAGAAAACAATATGCTTTTAAATAATACTATCGCTGGTAAAACATTTACTATAATATAATGTTAGCAGGTAAAAGTCAATGGCAACTTTTTAAAGGCCATCAATGGAGAAAAATGCCCCATGCCCCATAATTATGTAAATATAGGATGTACCAGCAGGGGCTAAATAGGCATGCAAACCCAGTTTAAGAGGATGCTGTACTCAAATTTAAATTAAAAAAAGTTAATTTACTATCCATTTGTAACAGTATTCCAAGCCTGTATGACTCTTCTTTCATCTATGGAACAAGCAAGAAGGTATTTTATAGATTTTTATATCCTGTCCATATATATATCACCAAATATATACACAAACTATATATTGGACTGCATTTCCCATCATCCATTGCACTTTTCCACTAATCACGCTCACACCTGAGAATTATCAAACACTATCTCACACTCTTTATAAGCCATGGACTTCCTCAGTCATATCGCCGAGTATTGATCTGCGTTTAGCACTCCCCTAGTGTTAGCTGCCTTACCGAGCCATTCTGTGTTTTTCTGTTTAGTTCAGTATTGTTCTGCGTTTATAACCCCTAGTTTTAGCTGCGATACGGAACCCACTTTATTGTCAGTCTTGCCTTGTGTGTTTTTCTAGGTTTTGATTCTTGCCCGTTTTTCCTGGATTTACCCTTAGCCTAGCCCTTTGGACTCTGTTTGCACCTCATTTGTTATTGCCCTGGATTATCTCTCTTTGCCTTGCCCCTGTTGGATACTGTTCGCTGAACCCATCAAGGAACTCTGTGTCTTGCTCCTGCCATACCTGTTTGATTGACCATGCCTGTATTGACCATGTTTTGGAATAAAGCCTTGCATATTGATCCGCACGTCTCACGTCTTGTTCGCCCCGTTACACAGGGTGTCTTGAGCAGTGCCTTGAGTCCACAGCTGTCCCTCAAAAGAAGTGTAGGATTTTATTGAGCATTACAGTTCCTTATGCCCATCAAATCAAGAATGATGTGATGAGGATTGGGAAAATCGATCCTCATAAAAATTCAGTAAATTAGTCTAGCAAAAGCGTCAACTGTGATATCCTGAGATGCCCTCTGGTGAGATTTGATTGAATCATTTATACTGTATGGTACTGGCTAAAAATGGTTGAGAGTTTGGAAAGATTATATGTTCTATGTTTCTGACATCATACGAGAAGAAAAACGATTATAGCGATTGATGAGGCCAAAGCCAATCAGTGGCAAGCTGGCTCACAGATTAGAATCCATGCATAATGGCAGCATGTATGAATATATGAATACAAGATGCACTGTTTTCTTCCTTCACCCTGAATAATAGCCAGTCATTATGGCCTGGAGCAATGCTTTTGTGTGCACTGTGTTTAGAAGAGCTCTATTTTTATCGCAATGGAAAAAAAGCTTCATCATATTAGATTTTTTTTTCTGCACATGTAGACTGCTAAGGACAATCAAAGGCAGTAGAATGCTGAAAAACAAAAGTATCTGATGATCAAGTGAACGCTAGGAAGAGAGACGTTTAAAATTACAATGTAGTGGAAGGAAATGCTTTTCAAAATCACCGCCCCGTTTCTTTCCTTTAGAGCCCATGTAATTAATGAACTCCTCAACGGCGGGAGTTTAATGATGGCAGACGCAGTGTTGCTTGTGTGATTAATTGCTGCCGAGGTGAGGTCATTGCTTTCCACCTTTCGTTTACAACTGCAACCATTACAAACAATCATATTCACATTTGTGCATGTGGGTGTGCATGCCATGTAACAAAAAAAAAAAAAAAAAAAAGAGAAGAGAGAAGGGAAAGAGAGGGACAGAAGCAAAACCTAATTCACTTATTCACTAACTATCCGTAATCAAGTTTAATCAGGCTCTCAAGGTGTCTGTGCATGGCATGCAAATTAAAAGAATATTTCACTGTCATTCTGTCAAAATTCAGTCATTCTGTCAATGTTGTTCCCAAGCCTACTGTATGCTGTTATTTTGTCTGTGAGGAACAAAACAAGAATGGGTAACACTTTAGAATAGGGAACACTCTTTACACAGCTTGCCCATGCAGTTATTGTAATGTTGTTTAGTGTCTTTCAATTGAACATACAATTTCAAACCTGCCTACATTTGATTTGAGAGCCATGGCGGAAATTAATTATTGTAAATTGTTCTGTTTGAATTTTAAAGATCCAATTCAGGTGTCTTGACTGAAGTAGCAGAGTGATTATGCATACAGTAGTTTTAATAAAGTATGCCAGGTTTTGGTAGTCTGTTTCATCTTCCACAACCTACCACTCATATCTGGCCTGTAAGATGGTGAATTTCGGCATGCGAATAGCATGTAGCACTCATTTCTAGCTCTTATTTGCATCCATCACCTGATTTACAAAAATATTTTAGTGAATTGGATGCAAAAATGCCACTGACAGCACATGCAAATAGCACTGTTAGAGACCTAGTATCTAGTAAATTCCCTCTTTGAGATAAAACAAAGGGACTGTTGAAAAGTGAGTTAACTTCTCGCTGATTCATGTAGTTTGAAGTCAAACTTCTGCCTAAGTAGTACCAAAATTCATTAGAGCTCTGATTGTGTAGTAAATGACGTTTGATGACTGATAACCCTAAATTCAGTCGAGACTTATCTGCATCTGGTGCTCTAATCACAGCCCATCCAGGAATTTGCTACATGCAGGTAATCCAGGCCATGTCACTGATAACACTGAAGCTCAGAATCAGTGTAATACATGTTCTTATCATCATGCAAATTAGGGCGAGGGAGAGCAGACTCTTTTTATATGGTGGTCTAAACCCAATGATGGGTTACTGCTCCTGTGTGCAAACACAGAGGGATAAATATTTGTGAGTGATGTATCTTGATATTAGCAGCGGAGCTGCTATGAATTTGATTTTCAAGGTAGGTTTATAATGCTTATATATGTTTTCATCTCACGTCATGTGACCTCAAGTTATGAGTCTTAGCATGGTTTTGCTGGTTAGCATGACTTAGTTAATCCCTAGTAGATGCACAGTATATGTATATGTATCTACACCATCTTAACGCCAGTTGAGCGACTGCCATTAAGATGAATTGGAATATTGATTAACTTTCTCCAAGTTTCAAGTTCAAGTTTCAAGTTTTATTTGTCACATACACGACTATACAGAGATTGTATAACCAGCAGTGAAATGTGAGTCGGGTCCGCTCCATGGACAGTGCAAATATTGTAGAATACAACACAAGGGAAGTATACATAAAATAAAATGAATAAAAAATAAGATATAAAGAACAAAAAATAAAATATAAGGTATAAAAGAATGTGCATAACAGTATGCTGTAGAATTAAATATTAAGATAAGCATGACTGTACGAGAGAGGAATGTGCAAACAGGTTGAACATGGTTGACATGAAGCAGCCAATCACAAAAAAATAAATATAAAAAATAAGATAAGATATCAAGACACAGAAAGTGTTGTGTGCAAATGACACTGTCAGTATAGGTAGAGAATAATGAGTGTGTGATTAGAGATTATGAAGTAAGTCAGATGCTGTTAAGAGGCTGAGTTGTGTTAGGCGGATTGATGGCCTGGGGGAAGAAACTCCTCCTAAGTCTCTCAGTTTTTGCCATCATGAGCGGAAGCGCTTACCAGATGGCAGCAAGTGAATAGACAGTTTCCAGGGTGATTTGAGTCTTTGATGGTTTTGACAGCTCTGCTTCTGCAGCGTTTGAGGTAGATGTCCTGCAAGAGGGGAGAGCAGACCCAGAGATACGCTCAGCTAAGCGCACAACTCTCTGCAAGGCCTTGCAGTCTTGGCTGGAGCTGTTTCCATACCACACTGAGATGCAGAGTCAATACACTTTCTATGGTCCCAGAATAGAAAGTTTTCAGGATAAGACCCTGAATTTCCTCAGCTGTCGCAGATGGTACAGTCTTTGCCTGGCTTTCTTAACTTGTGTTTGAATGTGTGTAGTCCAAGTCAGGTCCTCAGAGATGTTTACACCGAGGTACTTGAAGCTGCTTACTACAGGGGTCCCAATCATAAGAGGAGTGACAGCAGGTGTCTCTTTCTGAAGTCCACAATCAGCTCTTTAGTTTTGCTTTCAAGAGAGACAGTTGTCCTGGCACCATGATGTAAGTCTCTCCACCTCATCCAAGATGCGGTCTCATCATGTTGGAAATGAGGCCCAGAACCACAGTATCATCAGCAAATTTGATAATAGATGTGGATCTGTGAGAGGACACGCGGTCATGTGTGTAGAGAGAGTGCAGGGGACTCAGAACACAACCCTGCGGGGCTCCTACGTTCAGGGTGATGGAGTTTGAGGTGTACTGGCCTACCTTCACCACTTGAGGTCTGCCGGTGAGGAAATCTTGAATCCATCACAGAGTGAAGTGTTTAGGCCAAGGCCTGTGAGTTTGGAAGTCAGCTGATGGGGATATGGTGTTGAAAGCTGATATAGTCTAAATAGCAGCCTTGCATAGTTCCCATTGCTGCTATCAATGAGGGAGGAGTGGAGAATGTGAGAGATGGCATCATCAGTTGATCTATTGGGGCGATAAGCAAACTGAAGAGGGTCCAAAGTAACAGGGATGGATGAGCTAATGTGGCTCTTAACAAGTCTCTCAAAAACCTTCATGACTATTGATGTGAGGGCCACTGGTCGATAGTCATTCAGGCAAGAAGGTTTATTGTTCTTAGGCACAGGGATGATGATGGATTTTTTAAAGGAGGTGGGAACTACAGAGGTAGCAAGGGACTCGTTGAAGATGATCCCGTCAGGTCCAGCCGCTTTCCTGATGCTCACTCTCTTTAGTGCTCTACGAACCTTCCTCTGACACGGTGATCACATGATTCTCACTTCTCTGCCTGCTGCTTTCTGACGCGCTGCTCGGCAGAGCCGCGCTGCTGCCATTGCATTCAAAGCGGCCGTAGATGTGTTTACTCGTCGGCCAGCGACGGATCTGCTCTCACCTCCGCGAAGGATTTGTTTCCAAAGGCACAGATTTTAGTTCCTGCCACATGCGTCAAGAGTCATTGAGCTGAAAATGAGACTCAATTCTTCTTTGTATCGATGTTTGGCGGCTCTTACTGCTCGTCTGAGAGCATAACACGATGCTATACACGCTCATATTCCCAGACAAAAGAGCCTTGTTGTATGCGGCAGTGCGTTTGTTAACCGCATCACGGATTGTTCTGTCCACCCACAGTTTCTGATTAGGGAAGGTCCTTACAGTTATCGTTTCTGTAGCTTGTTCGGTAAGGATTTACAAAGCTCACTGACATCCGTGAACTCGCTGACGTCAGATGAGCTCGCCCTGAACATGTACCAGTCGACGTCATCAAGAGCTGTTGCATAGCTTCCGAGTGGGAGGACCAACGTGAGGAAAATGGCGGCGTGGTCCGATTTACCAAAAGCCGGTAGTGAGCGGGCCTTGTAGGCATTCTTAAACTGAGAGTAGCAGTGATCCGGTGTATTCGGTCCTCTAGTTGGACAGGATACATGCTGGTGAAAGTTCGGCATGACCTGCCTGAGGTTGGCTTTGTTAAAATCCCCCGCTATGATAAAGGCAGCATCAGGATGTTTGTTAATGTAGCCGCTGATCACATCGTGAAGTTTAGACAAAGCCAAGCCGGTGTCTGTCTGAGGTGGAATGTAAGCAGCAGTAACGATGACCGCGGAGAACTCGCGGGGTAAATAGAATGAGCGGCAAATAATGGATAGATGTTCCAATGAGGCGAGCAGGATCGCGACAGAGAGGAGATATTCCTGGGGTCACACCATTTCTTGTTAGTCATGAAATACACTCCTCCACCTTTGTTTACCAGCCTCCGCTGTTCTGTCCAGTAAAACAGAGAAGTTGTCAGACGGCGTTAGCAGTATCCGAACCGAGATTCTGCTGTATCCAGGTACATACAGTAGACTTTGTTGGGCATGCCCACAGACCACCCACAGTCTGTTCACTGATTATCTGATGCATTTTGCACACAGAGCTGGAAAGCACTTCCAAGTTCCAATTAGAGTGCCAAAGTCAGGGTACATAAAAAAAGGTGTTCAAAAGGTGGCTTATAGCTTATAAGGAAGAATGACTGGATTCATCTGGCTTCAAATCTTCAGAGTTTTGTTTTGGTCACTTAGTGCCAATTATACTGAAATATAAATACATTAGCTTCTGTATATTAAATAATCAATACTTACTTTTTGAATGGACAGGTGTTGCAGACACAATTTCCACACTGTTCTTAAAAATCAGTTCACCCAAAAATGACATTTTTTTCAGAATTTTGTATTGACATAAGGGTGAGTAAATGATGACAAAATTTTCATTTTTGGGTAAACTATCCCTTTAACATTTACATTTAGTCATTTAGCAGACGCTTTTATCCAAATTGACTTACAAATGAGGACAATAGAAGCAATCAAAACCAATAAAAGAGCAACAATATGCGAGTTCTAGGACAAATCTCGGTTAGCCTAACGCAGTTCACGTAGCAAGGTTTTTTTTTGTTTGTTTTTAAAGAAAACAAGTAGATAGAATAGAAAAAAAGAAAGCTAATGTTAGTTTGTAAAGAAACACTAGAAGTTAGAAAATAAATATGCAATTGATAATTTTTTTTTGTAAAAAAGAAGACAGGTAGATAAAATAGAATTAGAATAGAGATTGCTAGAGTTAGAGGGTAAAATAAAGATGGAAAAGATGTGTTTTTAGTTGTTTCTTGAAGATGGCTAAGGACTCAGCTGCTCGGATTGAGTTGGGCAGGTCTTTCCACCAGGAGGGGACAGTTAATGAAAAAGTCTGTGAAAGTGATTTTGTGCCTCTTTGGGATGGTACAATAATGTGTCGTTCACTTACAGAACGCAAGCTTCAAGAGGGCACATAGGTCTGAAGTACTGAATTTAGGTAAAGGGGTGCAGAGCCAGTGGTGGTTTTGTAGGCAAACATTAATGCCTTGAATTTTATGCGAGCAGCTATTGGTAGCCAGTGCTAATTGATGAACAGAGGTGTGACGTGTGTTCTTTTCGGCTCATTAAAGATTAATCTTGCAGCAGCATTTTGGATTAATTGTAGAGGTTTGATGGAACTGGCTGGAAGACCTGCCAAGAGAGCATTGCAATAGTCCAGTCTGGACAGAACAAGAGCTTGAACAAGGAGTTGTGTTGCATATTCCGAAAGAAAGGCCGTGATCTTCTTAATGTTGTATAAAGCAAATCTGCAGGACCGGGCAGTTTTAGCAATGTGGTCTGAGAAAGTAAGCTGATCATCAATCACAACTCCAAGGTTTCTGGCTGTTTTTGAAGGAGTTATGGTTGATGAGCCTAACCGGACGGTGAAACTCTGATGAAATTATGGGTTTGTTGAAACCACAAGCAGTTCTGTCTTAGCCAGGTTGAGTTGAAGGTGATGGTCCTTCATCCAGCAAGAAATGTCCGTTAGACATGCTGAGATGCGAGCAGCTATTGTCGGATCATCAGGATGGAATGAGAGGTAGAGTTGAGTGTCATCAGCATAGCAGTGATATGCAAAGCCATGTTTCTGAATGACAGAACCTAATGATGCCATGTAGACAGAGAAAATAAGTTGTCCAAGAACTGAGCCCTGAGGCATCCCAGTAGCTAGATCAGGCATCCTCAAATCTGGCCCACTCCTGCAGAGTTTAGCTCTAACCCTAATCAAACACACCTGTGCATGCTAATCAGAGTCTTCAAGATCATTAGAAAATCACAGGTAGGTGAGTTTGATCAGGGTTGGAGCTAAACTCTGCAGCAGATTGGCCCTCCAGGGAAAGATTTGAGGAACCCTGAGCTAGATGTTGCGACATGGATACCTCACCTCTCCAAGATATCTTGAAGGACCTATCTGAGAGGTGAGACTCAAACCACTGGAGTGTGGTTCCTGAGATGCCCTTTCCCAATAGGGTTGACATGAGGATCTGGTGGTTGACCATATCAAAAGCAGCGGACAGATCCAGCAAGATAAGTAATGAAGACTTGGAAGCTGCTCTTGCAAGTCTTAGAGCTTCAACAACTGAGAGCAAGGCAGTTTCGGTCGAGTGTTCACTTCTGAAGCCAGACTGGTTGCTGTCCAGGAGGTTGTTCTGTGTGAGAAAGGCAGAGACTTGGTTGAACACAACTTGTTCAAGTGTTTTTGCAATGAAAGGTAGAAGGGAAACCAGTCTGTAGTTTACTAAAAGAGTTGGGTTAAGAGTGGGTTTCTTAAGAAGTGGGGTTATATGAGCCGGTTTAAATGCTGAGGGAAAATCTCCAGTGTGAAGGGATGTGTTAATGATGTGAGTGAACGTAGGTACAATTGCAGGAGAATTGGCTTGAAGGAGATGAGAAATGAATGATTGAGATAAGAAATGTTCCTTTAACATTGGGTTATCATCATTCTAAACCCCATTTAACCCCAGGTAGAGGAACATTTCACGCTTTTAATTTAAAAGTGGCTAGCAGCGTGCAATGCAAGAAAGCATGGATAGGCACAGAGTTTTTTTTTTCTTTTAGAACAGAACCACATCGCTAATCCAAACTGTATATTAATTGTCAATCATTTTTGACAATAGAAGTCCTGACAGATACACCGTGTGTTGTCTAAACAGGAGTTTCAGCTATTGAAGGGGAAAATGTCAAATGGTGACAGAAAATGTGCAATTTTGGCTAAAGAAGCGCAATGATAGACCCTTTATGTTAACAGGTCACATGCTTTGTTTGTCCAATCAATAACACTTACATCGCAAAATAAGAACATTAACCAGGGGTTTAGGAATGTACACTGTGAAATGTCAACTTATGAAAACCCAGGATTAATTGTTAACCCATGTAAAGTATGACCAGTGTAAATTACGTATGTACCAAGATTGCTTTCACCCGAGGTTAGAATGACCTAGGGTTAACTATTTAAAGTGTGAAAAGCCCTAGATTGACCCAAACTTGAACATCTCGTAAAAAAAAAAAAAAAAAACTATGGTTGCTGACTTTACCATTGTCAGATGTTCTCTGCCTGTCTAAGTGGGAGGTTCTTGGCCAGAGTAAACTGAGAAGCAGACCAGACTTTATGCAGATTGTCAAAATGGCAGCTATGCAAGACTGTGTGACTCATGAACTGGACATTCCGGGTTGCTCCTGGACTATTTCTGAAATGACTGTACTGTAAAGCAGTTCAGATAAAAATGCTAAAATTATAAAAATGTATTGGATATTAGATCATTGCTCGCCATTGCATGTTTGTGTAATAGAAGATGAGAGTGATTTTCCAGATTTGTGCCAAGAAGAAATAGAAAAAAAAGCCTCCAGAGAAAATTCAGATTCCCGTGGGAAGCAGTGGTGCTTAGATGACAGCACAGGTGTGATATACTAAACTTTATCATGCTCACCATATAATCATTTAAAAAAGACTTTCCTTTCAAATGTCTGCTTTCATTAATCACTGTAAAGCCATTGATGCATTTCAAAACATACTATTGAATACTCACTAATGTGTGAGTTGATGTAATTATAGGGTTTTGTTGTTGGTGTAAGTGGTTTGCTTTGAGCTGTCCCAACAATTAAAATGCCACGATCATCTAGCTCTCAGCGTTGATGATGCGGTGAAGGTGCATAGACTCTAGTGAGTCAAGCAGCTAGATCTGGCTGATGGATGCTCTAACAATACATATTGGGGGGTTTCAAAAATGATGAATCACGTGATCAACGAGAATGGTGGAAAAAGGGTGGTTTTGGATTTGAGTTGGATATATTTGTGTGGTGTTGTGTTTTGGATGCTGCTTGAATTTCCCGTCACTGGAGGTCCAGTCAGTGTTGCTACAGGTGATGTGTTTATTGAGATTAGTATGGTTTACATATAGTCTTAGCCTCAGATCGCTCACAGTTAGTTCATTGATTGTCTGATACATACAAAAATGCCAAGAGCAAACTAAAATCATCAAAACGATGCCAAAATGATAGCATGAGAAATGCCAAGATCAAACATTCTTATACATTTAGTCAGAGGTCTGGCTATATGTGGTGTGTTACACATATTTTAGGTACATTTTGGATATGGCTTTCAAGTACATTAACTTTTGGCTTAGAACTACAGTGTTTCCAGTGACTTATCCTTGTGCTTGGGCACCCTCATTTGGTGCTTGTGTACAACTGCACTAATGCCCACTGAGGACTGGATTTAAACAAGAATGCACATGTGTCTGCTTCAACCTGTATTTTAACCACAGTCTTCTACTGTCTGCTGTTCATGTGAAATTATGGGCATTTGAAGTGCAACACATCTATGCATGTATTTGCCTGTGTTTACACTTGAATGATCCTTTGAATAACCCCACTCTGTTTATCGGTACACAAAGGTGGAGGGGCATAAACATCAGAGATCTTTGAGACTGTTTGTCTTGTTTTGATTGCTTGGTTCAGATTCCACCATCCTCCCCTGCCCCCACCAAACTCTTTTCAAACTGGGTGAGAAATAAACTATTTTTACCCTCTAGCCATAGTTTTTTATTTAAATATAACTCATAATGTATGTGGAATTGAATACATTAAGGCTAAATAACATAACATAACTAAACTCAAACCAAAAAGTGAACTGAAAAGTGAAAAGTGAACCTGTCAAATAATGCTGTAAACTATATAGGAATCCCTGTCAGTTGACCCATTACTATGATATTAAAGGTTAATTAAAATTAAAAATTAAAGTATTAGCTTGAGACAAAACTATTAAGTTCAACATGTTGAGACATATAATTTTGTTTCTACTTTACTTATGTTTTAAAAATTATATATTTTTTAATTACGTTATAATTATGTTTTTATGTTGAAATATAAACATTTAAATGGTGGTTGTTATAAAAACTTGTTTTCATGATTGACTAAAGCATACAACAGTTAAGTATGGAATTAAGTAAAAATATAATGAATATGTGATATAAAAGATGTGCATATTTAACAAAATGCTAGTCTCTCGAGTTTCTTTCTTTTTTTCTTTTTTCTAGCTGAATATCATGCTATGGACATTGTATGGATTTCCTGAGGTAAATGTAACGTGACATGCAAGCTATTTTATTGATGTCTTTCCATGGTTAAAACACTGATTGTGTTCTGCTATCTCACATGCCACATTAAAAGTATCATGATATAACAAAGCACAAAGCTTATTACAATTATTGGAAGGAATACATGCTATAAATATTGTTTAGTGAAGTTTTGTTTACACATCGGCTGAAAACAACATAAACTGAAAACAACATTGGGTTTTGAGATCCGATGACAATTCATTAAAATGAAGATCGATTAAAATCTATTTTTCAATATTCTCAATACAATATTCTAAAGTACACTGTAAGTACAGTAAATGTTTTTAATTAAAACTTTTTTATTTATTTTTTATTTGCCAGCAAAACTTTACATGACAGATTTTACATGCGTTTCTATATTGCTTGTGTACTGCCAGATATACAAAGGTAATGTATTTGGAGACAAGCAGCTATAAGAAATGCATTATATATTAGTACGTGTGACTAGGAGCGTGCAAAGATTTAAATTATGTGTCAACAATAGTGATTCCCTTCCATGATTTAGGACGGATTGCATTCATACCAACTGCAAACCACGTAGACCACTTTTTGAAACAGACTCTGGTGTAATTCACTGGTGTGCATTCGGGTTTGGAAAACTACTTTTACACCAGCCAAACAAACTGAACTCGGACAACAAATGAACTCAGTGCCCTAAAAACAAAGTTTAGCATACATTTCCTTTTACAGGTGTGCAAAAGAGGAATTCCAATATGTTTAGCATTTGTATCCAATTCTTTCTGCATACATTTTTATCTCACACTGGGATTCAGGCTCATGTGACATATCGTTCATTTAGTCCTGTCACAGACGCTAGCAAGAGACACTGCAGTGCACTCTTGCATTGCATTGACTGGCTGAGAGACATAATCTATCTCTCTTGCACACCGCTAGACGATTAGAGATCCTTCATCACTGAAAAGAACTTTACATTTTCCGAATGAGTTCCCCCGCCTGGACAAATGATCTAGGTGCATGACATCAACTGTTAAATAAGCTCTGGGACCAAGCTATTCATTCTACTTTGTGGCTTCAATGTAATGTGTGTCCCACCATGAAAATCCTATTTTCCACCCTGGGCAGGTAAATGACAGGCTGGGCTAGTCAGTATGCAAGTTTAATATGGAGATTTTAGGACTGTCTGATAGACTTTTTCAAAGGCACCCATGTATAAAAGCACGTCTTGTTTTGTGTTTTTGTTGTCTATTGAAGTGAGCAAATTTGGAAGGATGAAATAGAGGGCTTTTCTGAAAGAAACGGGAATCCATAAGTGGCTTTCAGGATGTCTTAACAGGATCAATATGGAAAAAGCTCTTAAGCGGTTTCAAAGTTTTGCATTTTATCCTAAATGTGTGAAATTACACATTTTGCCGAATATTCTTTTAAAATGTTTTAAATGTTTCTCAAAAGATGAATAATTGTTTGCTTATTTTTTTGTGATCCTGTTAGTTATGAGTAGCCAGACTTGCTAATAAGAAGATGGTGCCCACATACATTTAGTCTAATATAAAACACATCTCAGTAAGCTGTATTGTAAAGTTATAGTTTAGTCAGACAATCATTTGTTGTAGAGCAATAGACAATAGTTGGCAGACAGCTGTCAATACCTGATAACTCAAGAATATTAATACGAATGGATAATTCAGGATACATGAAATATTGAAGGTTTTAAATTATGTTATATCTTTATAGACAGGGACAATGTGAGGACTTGTGATGAGTGTTGAAAAAGTTTATTTTTATCTCTATAATTACAGATAAGGTGAGAGCTCTAATCCTAATGCAATTTGCACTTCTAACAAAAGTTGCCAAACTGGTTTAAGAAAAATGAATTTGACACATTTTCCAGATATCACTGTAGTTTTCTGAGGTTAAAAGTGAGTGTTGTACCTCTTGTCATCTCATGAATTGCAATTAACTTGGAAAGTGGAGAGAATGGCTCTCCTATTATGGGGTTCAAGTTTTGTATTGCTTTATTATAATGTTAATACATTGTTATATCATTGTAATACATTTGAACTTTCTAACCCAAAAGCAATTATTGATTTATTCTGACTGAGAAAAGCTCTTATTTTTGCATTTGCATATCATTTTGCTGTAAGATGACATGGAGACAAATATATTTAGTTTTTAGAGGGCATTCAAAACATTTTCATTGGCAGTGATGAAGCTTTTTAAGTGTCCCTGTAATAAATTCCACTTTTCCTGAGTTCACATTCAACACACTGTCCTCCAGTTCAACTGGATGATCTATTGCTGCTCGAGGTCATTTGCATAAATGAATTATTTGAACATATAAAATAAGCCTGAATACTAAAGTGTATTATTTCACCTAAAGCAAATATAATTGTGACAAATGGGGTATCTCCAGGTATTATTATCAGCCTTTGAATTAGCTGCTTCCTTATTTAACATCAGTTGAGCAAGCCAGGCAGCCAATCATTTTCCCAGTTAACATGTCAATTAAAGAACCCGCCAATTATTTCTAGGCTGTGTTCAAAGTTGCTGTCTGGTTTCACAAAAGGAATCACAACATAACTCCTTCTTATATTAAAAGCACAGAAAACTGAAGCCTTACATGCCACTATAAGGTACACCAGGTGCTGCTGTATAGTGACGAAATAGGAGCACCATTGACACAAAGAGCATGGGAATTTTATCATCATGAATTTATATATATGGGGCTACATTTGACATTATGACAAATAAGTTGAGGTATGTTTTTCAATTTGAAGTCACAATTATATTTACATTGCACTTTTTAGACATTTTAAGCACCTAACTTGACGCCTGCCCCTAAACCTAACCATTTCTCTCATATGAGATGGGAATAGGATGAAGAATGGTATTTAGAAATGATGATTTGTAAAATACACCAGTAGCATCCGTTTTTTTATGCTTTTACTTGTATTAAAAAGCTGGTTGCTAACAAGTGGCTAAATGTGACTACAGAAGATTGTCTAGCACATTAAAGTAATTACAGTGAACAGAAAATTTACATTTATTAACAGGTCACGCCACAAAAGAGGTATTATTTATGTCCACAACATTTTATGAAGTGCAAGAAAAATGCAGTAAATACATTAAAATTAACTTTTATTATTATTATTTAAAAACATTGGTATTGATATTAAACAACTAACCTATAAATTGTATTTAATATATTTATAATGATAATAATAATAATAAGAAGAAGAAGAACAACAACAACAACAATAACAAAAATAATAATAATAATAATGCTTAATAATACCAAAACTTTGCCATGAAAGACTTTGTATTGGTCTATGGTGAATGGGAAACCACTCATATTTATATACCTACAGGCATTTTAATTTGTTGTTTTATTGTTTTATCTTGCTTGGCAAGATTCAAAAAGCATAAAATATCCACCCAGTCACACACACACACACACAAAACCTACAGAGTTTACATTTAGGACATCTTTTATCTTCTATAAAAGTCATATTGTTGACTATTCAATACTAATGACAGGATGACATGGCCTTGATGGGGTGGAAGTGAGAACCAGCCATTTTGGTTTTAAATCTTCCACCCATCATGTTTAGAATTTCCCAACATAGTAATACTTATGACTTTTCCTGCTTGTAAATATGACACAAGGGCAAGATAATTTGGACTGAATCAAATCCAAGCTATTAACATGATGACTTATTAGCTGCAATCTTCACTCTTCCACAATATGGATAAAAGGGTGCCACGTTTATTTTCATCTTTATTTATTTATGCTGACAGCCAGCATTCACCCTTAAGAGAGTGAGCAATCATGTTACCTCAAAGTGAGAAAAATCTCATTCCACCTCTAATAAAAGAATCTTCAGGGTACCATTCTTTTACAGTGCTTGTGTACACTTAAAACGCTGACCTCAAAATGACCAGCAGCCTCTGGGGAGATCGAGGGACACAGGTGAGCACACAAACAGAGATGTTGCTTTCAGTTGATTCTCTATAATATTAAACTGGCCATGACAGCTCACTGAAGGATCCACAGTGTTTTTATTCTGTGCAGGGATTAAAAAAAAAAAAAAACATTCTCAGATTATCTGACCATGCTAATGGACAAACATTTATAATCACTATCCATCTCTTAGACATCATTGAGACTGTGATTGCCACTTGAACCATATAGCGAGAGGAAATTCACACAGCTGGCAGCTGGAGCTTGTGGCCATGAGTGAGATAAGAGATCAGGGTTCACGCTTTTGATGAGTTGCTTGAAATGTGCTGTTGTGTGCTATGAAAATTAAAGGAACTTAACTTCAAGAAAGAATTCACACAAAATTAAAATTATTTAACCTTAAACTTGTATGCTTTTCTTTCTTCCGTCAAACACAATAAATATATATATATATTAAGAGCAAATTTAATGGCAGGGAAGGATGAATTTTCAGCATCATTACTTCAGTCCTCAGTTTCATATGATCCTTCATAAATTATTCCAATATGCTGATTTGCTGATCAAGAAACATTTGGTATTATAATTAATGCTGAAAACAGATGTGCTTCTACATAATTTTCATGGAAACCGTAATACATTACCATTCAAATGTTCAGCATAAGTAAACATTATTATTAATAATAATAATAATAATAATTAAACTGATCAGAATATATTTATATTGTTACATTTTTTTCAACACTGGTAATATTAAGAACCATTATTAATAACTGAGCACCAGTCAGCATATTAGAATAATTTCTGAAGGATTCAGAAATTCAACCTTGTCCTCACATAAATAAATTACATTTAAAAATATGAGGCTTCTATTTATATAAAATAATAATAATAATTCCAAACTTTTGAACAATAGTCTGTATGTCCATTTGTAGATTAATAATCAGTATCAAACCTTCATTTTACATTCCACAGGAATGAATGGATGGATGGATGTGTTGAGTAAATAATGACAGGATTATACTACTGAATAAACTTTACCTTTAATCAAACCAGATTCTCTGACTCAAAACAGGTATTGCCCTGATAAAACCTGCTGGCGTTATTAAATCTGAACCTCCAAATTACACCATTTATGTTCAGTGACTTATCAGTAATAGTTTGGATGCTTCAAGCATTTGATTTAGTCAATTTATTTTCATCTGCTGAACCTTTTGTGGTTAAAAAAAAAAATGTTAAAAAGAGACTGAAAAATCTAATTTGCACTTTTATCTCAAAGGCTTGTTCTGTTGAAATGAGAGAGCAGAAATATGTGTGTTCTTGACTGTTTTCCTCAGATAGTTCCACTTTAATTCTGAAGTTTTGTAACTGAATCATAAAATTGTTCATGCTGTGTAATGACACATCACTCGCCATGCAACCACATTTCTAAAAAATAAATACATTTATCTGAAAACATCTCTCAAGTCACATTTTCTTATAAAGTGTTTCTGTATATGTTAATTGTAGTGACAAGGCGGTATTCGTTTGCTATCTGTCTTCATCCTTTCTTAAGTTTAATGCAATGACTTAATTAATGTCACTCTGAATCGCTGCAGAAATGTCATTACTCAGAAGACTATAGCAAGAGCTTTTAGGACTTACGTCACACAGAGTGCTGTCTGTGCATTGTAAAATCATGACAGCTCAACCTACGCATTGGCTCTGTTCCAGTGAGCTACCTACCTAGGCAGCGTTCATGATGTGAAGGTTCTTTCATACAGTAAACAGAATATGATGTTGGCTTGTTTCAGTGGTCTAAGAGCAGACTGAATGAATTTTGACATTTATGACTGCTCCAAATGATCTCAGACCACTTTAAAGCAATCAGAACTGGGAACATCTTGTGGGGAGTGATTCAAAATATTATATTACAGTTTATACAACAGTTCTTTCTGGTCCTCAAATTTGAATGGCTTTATAAATAATACTGTTTTTGTGTCACAGAATGTAGTTCCCCTTCAGGAACTCGAGCTGTGTCAAGACGCTTTGGGAACACCTTCAGCGAGACCATGCTCTGAATCATGTGTGTAATCGGTCCAGTGGATGGGTGCGACATCACGGACGGGGTGACCAGGAAGCTATAAAAGCATGTGCGGTGGAGACAGCGGCAGCTTCTGTCATTCAGCGAAGCGCTCTGTGTGTATGTCTTATTTACCGTTGTCTGTCACTTTCATAAATGATACAGCAATGCATAAGTCCAATAAAGGGGGAGATAAAAGCAAACAACAGTTTAGGTTGTGTGTTCCTCCCTGCCCTCGCTACATCACGGGCGAGGATACACACAGCCTTTGTGTTGTTTGTTTGGGGGCGAAGCATGGCGAGTCAGCTCCCGACTGTCCACATTGTGAGCGTCTCTAGCTGCGAACGCTTCGCTCCCGGAGGTATCTCTTCGAGGAGGGAGCCCTCGCCAACGCTCCTCGCGGCTCTGGTCCCAACGAAACAACTAAAAATCAAGTCAAAAATCTTGAGGTGATTCTGGAGACAGACCTTAGTTTTAGTAGTCATGTCAAAGCAGTAAAGCAGCATACTATCATCTCAAAAACATTGCAATAATTAGATGTTTTGTTTCCAGTCAAGACTTGGAGAAACTTGTTCATGCCTTTATCACATGCAGGGTGGATTATTGTAATGGTCTCCTCACCGGTCTTCCAAAGAAGACCAATAGACAGCTGCAGCTTATCCAGAACGCTGCTGCCAGGATTCTGACTAGAACCAGAAAATCTGAGCATATCACACCAGTCCTTAGGTCCTTACACTGGCTTCCAGTTACATTTAGGGTTGATTTTAAAGTACTTTTACTCGTTTATAAATCACTCAATGGCCTAGGACCTAAATATATTGCAGATATGCTCACTGAATATAAACCTAACAGACCACTCAGATCATTAGGATCGAGTCAGTTAGAAATACCAAGGGTTCACACAAAACAAGGGGAGTCCGCTTTTAGCTATTATGCCGCCCGCAGTTGGAACCAGTTTCCAGAAGAGATCAGATGTACTAAAACATTAGCCACATTTAAATCCAGACTCAAAACTCTGCACTGTGCTACATCCGAACTAACTGCACTGTATTTTATGTATAATAATTTTCTACTCTTAACTGTTTTAAATTAATTTTCAATCAATTTTTATATCACTTCCTTGTTTTCATTGTTGTGATTATTATTATTATTATTTTTAATTCCTTGTTTTTATTGTTGGGATTATTATTATTTTTCATTAATTATCTATTTCACTTCCTTTTATGTAAAGCACTTTGAATTACCACTGTGTATGTAATGTAGGGGTGGGAATCTTTGGTCACCTCACGATCCGATCCGATCCGATTCCGATTCTGGGAGTCACGATCCGATTCCAGATCGATTCTTGATCTACTTTTTTTCCCCTTATTAATTAATTAGTTTACTGACTTGAGAATCTTAAAATCCTTACATTTACATATACAATAAGCACATTTACATATACAATAAGTAATTAAGTACTTTTAAAAATAATTACAAATTGATTATTTTTTTTAAAACAGTTGTATGTTAAGAATTTTAAACTAATATAACTTCAAAACATACAAGCAAGTAGCAAATAATAAAGACGAGCATAGAAACATACAAAGAGTGCTTTCAGTATTTAAGATTATCTGAACGTTTTTCTTTCAAGAACTGGGAGTGATTTTTCTTCATCTATAGAGTGGGGACGGTTGCAACACTTTTTGCATTTCCTTTAGTTTTTCAGGGACTGTATTAGAAAGCCATAATTTTAATACAATAAAGCCACATCAGTCGGCTACTCACCCACATTGCTGTAACACGTGCACATATGATTATATACTAGGGGTGTCAATATTAACGCGTTAAAGGCATTTGATTAATCTAAAAATTTTAACACGTTAATATCAGTGTGTGATGAGTGTAGAGTGAACCAGTGTTACCAGGGTAGCGGCTGTGGCACACACACAGGCACAAGTGGGCGTGGGCTATTTTGAAAATACAGTCGCGGGAAAAATTACAGAGCCGAGGGTTGCGTTTTTTGGGCTACTTTTATAATCTACCGCGGCCGCCCAAAGTGTATATAGACAAATAAAAATTAAAATAGATCCTTTTGCTAATATGTATCATATTTGGAATGTATACCTGGCAACTTAAGAACAGAGAGGCGTAACATCACAAACAACGTGAGTTTCAGCCAGGCATACAACACAGCAGAAATAAACATGACAACAGCCACTATAGATATAGAAGATAATAAACACATGATTACGATAGGATATGGTTTGTATGTGATTATCTTGAGATTAATGTGTAACTTACATCTGAAATGCTCATTTTTGCAGCGATATAAAAGGCTATAAAAAGCATATTTTAACAACAGTAAACAACCAAATTCCACGTGATCGCAAAAGGAAGTTATTACAAACACTCGATGGTGGTTTAAAGTGAGTTCTGAGTAAAAGTGTACTATTAATCTCATTGTTTTATGACGCATGATGCTAATATTAGCTCTAAGGCACCTGCAGAACAGGTCCAATTCTTCTTCATAATGCATTTTGTCATAATACTTCACGTAAGGTCGCAAGAAAATGTTTTGTTGTATTTATTTAGAAATACTTTTGATAATAGTTGGGTAAATGTATCCTGGGATTGAAGTGATGTGGCTTGGTAAACGTTTTATTGCCTGTATAAAGACTGATAATGGCTGAATAAAAACAAAAGAATAATGATAAAAGAATAATAAGGATTATGTCTCATACCTGGCGGAAGTGTGAAAGGTTGTTTCCTTAAACTAGTTTGTCATGCATTTGTTTATTTCAACACATTTACAGGTAAATCCTAGTATTTTAAATGTGTGATTAATCATGATTAATCACAGTCCAGGACTGTGATTAACGCGATTATTTTTTTTAAATCGATTGACAGCACTATTATATACATACAATTTATACTTAAATAGACAAAGTCAAATGTTGCAACTGACCCCACAAGAGGGCATTCATTAAAATGTAATTAAAACCATTCTTAAATATCATTTTGCAGTTTCTTTATTTTATTTGTGCATAGACATGGTCTTTAATAAGTTAAATTGGCTGTATAAAAACAAAGAATAGCAAATGGAAGAAAAATAAATAAAGTAACAAGTAACAACCTTGTCTTGGTTAATTATTACAATACATTTGAACTTCAAAATATTAATTTAATCAGAATCAAGACACTAAAATTTTATAATAGCCTACTTCTGTTAACATCTGTGAAAGGTTACTGAACTAAGGTCAGTTGCATGAACATAGTCACTAACTTAAGACTGTCTTAAGAACTAGTTTGACCAACTAGCAGCTAACCAAGTGTATCAATGTTGTGGTAAGGGACATGTTGCAACTGTCCCTACACGTGACAGCCGTGATAAAACTTGGTATAATAGCTTGACTCAAAATCTTTGACACATGCTAGCTATGCCTATTAGAAGCTAAGAAAACAGATATAAATCATATGTTTTTACAATGCTTCACGCAAACAACTTAGTATGACAAAAAAATCTGATTATTAAAAAAATACTTTTTTACCATGAAAATTATTTTTTGTAAAAGGAATGGTCACATGTGGATGGGGGGCTGGTTTAGCATGTGCAGTATGAATATCATCACTGTAGCTCATTCCTGATTGAAGAAATAAGCCATGTTGCAACCGTACCCACTCTCCCCTACTGTAGTTATTTTTACTATGACATCATAGACAGCGGGAGATCTATTAAGCTGCATTCACGCATGGATCTCTTTTAAAATATAAGAAGTAATGTGGTTTGTCCTGTCAGTTTAATCCCTTAAGACATAACTGGCTGTGTTTACATTAATTTTGCATCATTTTGAGATGCAAGTACATTAAACCACTTACACGGAGTCGCGCACACACAGCCGCATGCGGGAGCAGTCTACACAAACAAAACGTGCATCAGCATTTGAAATTGAAAGCAGCCTTCTGTTAGTGAGGTTCATATTTTAAATATATAAGTCCACTGCATTCCAAACCACATAAATAATGACTTCGTAGAGCATTTGTAAGGAAAATACAGATGGGCGAGACCGCACACTTCAAGTGTAACATCAAAAAATGTGCGCGTCTCTCACAGCGCATCCTGTGCAATGAAGCCCAGCGAATGTCCTTGTAATTCGCTTCAACCTTTCCGAACTTTGAAAGATTATTTTACAGAAGGTTCGAGTGGTGTATGTGTGTGAGGAATTGGAAGCAAGCAGAATACGGGTTTTTCTAAAGCAAACTCAGTGTCATTGCACATCTGGTTAAAAACTAAGCTCAGAATCGATTCTGAAATTCTCAGAATCGGTCCAGAATCGCTGGAGAGAGAATCACGATGAATCGATGCATCGATTTTTTCTCCCACCCCTAATGAAATGTGCTATATAAATACACTTGCCTTGCCTTGGTGGAGGGAATGGAGACGGCCGAGTCCTTGTCTTCTTCCTCTGCCACCGGATCCAGCGCCACCTCCCAGGGTTCGAAAGCACGCTCCGAGGGAACGGTTTCTTCCCCTCGGGGAGAGGGCTCGGCGCTCAGACTGTCGTCCTCCGAGGAGGGCGATGGCGAGAGCGCCAATGAACCCCCTCAGTCTGCCCAGTATGAGAAGCTTGTGGAGGTTATAACTCGCACTGTGGCCAAATTAAATCTCGAATGGCCCGCCGAGAAGCAGGCAGAATCGACCAAAAGAAGCTCGGTGAATGCTTTTTACGGTCTAAGCTGCTCCCTCCCTTGCCGTTCTTGCCGATTCTCGTGTCAAGATCGTGGGCGAAACCATACTCGGCCCGCCTCTTTACTCCATTGCTAGTTGATTATTCAAACTTTATGGGACTAAATGAGCACGGTTATAGGACGATCCCTAAAAGCCCCGGCACTGCACACCAAGCTGCTTCGTACCAATTCAGCGCTGGAGGGCAAAGGGTACACGGCGGCTGGTGCATGCCTACACACAATGGCTATTTTACAGGCATACCAAGCCGACCTGCTTACAGAGCTAAATGATATAAAGCCAATGATATTAGCGAACTCCGGAGAACTGCTGATTTGTCTCTCCGCACCACGAAAGAGACCACCAAAGCTATTGAGGCTTTGTCTGTATGCCTTCCCACCGATTGCTCTGCTCCCGGGAGTTCTGGAGGGAGTGCGCCAGGACGGGGTCCGTCTGCTGCTAGTAGCCCCGTTCTGGCCGGGCCAACTGCCCGGTCGGTTCAGTGCTGGAGTTCTTGCAGGCTCGATTCTCTGCAGGGTTGACCCACTCCACCCTGAAGGTGTACGTGGCAGCCATAGCTGCTTACCACAACCCTCTTGGTGGTCAGTCTTTGGGAAGACACCCCCTGGTTACACGTTTCCTCTGCGGTGCGCTGAGGCTGTGGCCTCCTGTACGATTTCGTGTTCCCCCGTGGGACCTGGCCGTGGGCTTGGAGGCTCTCTGTAAACCTCCGTTTGAACCATTAGAGGAGGTTTTAGATCAAGTTCTGACACTTAAGACTGTCTTCCTGTTAGCCATCACATCACTGAAGAGAGTTGGAGATTTGCAGTCCCTGTCAGTGGCCCCCTCCTTCCTAGACTTTGCGCCTGGCTTGGCCAAAGTTTTTCTGTACCCCAGGCCGGGGTACGTCCCTAAAGTGCCCTCCTCAGTGCCACGGCCCATTGTACTGAAGGCTTTCTGTCCTCCTCCCTTTCGGGAGCCTGACCAGCAGAAGCTTAACTGTATGTCTCCAGTGCGAGCACAGAGCTGCCATGTGGAGGAAGTCTGACCAGTTGTTAGTTTGCTATGGTCCTTCCAAGAGAGGTCTGCCTGCCACTAAGCAGACCCTCAGTCTGTGGATTGTTGATGCCATTTCTATGTCAGATGAGTCCTCTGGTCTCCCCTCGCCCTTGGGGGTCAAGGCTCACTCCATCAAAGTGTGGAAGCCTCCAAGCCCTTCCTGTCAGGTGTGGCTATGCATGATATATGTAACGCTGCGGGTTGGTCTACGCCACTCACATTCGTCAGGTTTTATGACCTCGACGCTCGTACGGCTCCTGGTTCCTCCGTCCTTCTGCTGTAGTTGTGCTGAGTTCAAACTAGTGGTCGACCGATATTGTTTTTTTGACAGCTGATGCCGATATCTTGGAAAGCAGGGTGGCCGATGGCCGATATGAAGCGATATAATTTTATTTATTTTAATTAATATTTAAGAAATTTTAAATAATTTTAAAATGGATTAAAAAAATAAATGTGCCTTGGCGATATATCGGTCGACCACTAGTTCAAACACACTACGCAGGGACTTGAAAGTCTGGCGGCATTGGCATTCTCGTTCCCAAAGCGAGTTCCTGAAGGGGAACGCCTCAAGGTTACATATGTAACCCTAGTTCCCCGAAGGAACGAGATGCTGCGTCTCCTGCCATTCTTCCGGCATCCCTGCGAGCGCTTCCCTCATTCTACCAGAAGCTGCTGCTGTCTCTACCGCACGTGCTTTTATAGCTTCCTGGTCACACGTCACCCCGTCCGTGACATCGCGCCCATCCATTGGACTGATTACACGCATGATTCAGAGCATGGTCTCGCTGAAGGCGTTCCCAAAGCGTCTCGACGCAGCGTCTTGTTCCTTCGTGAAACTAGGGTTACATACGTAACCTTGAGGCGTTTTTTAGTCAAGAATGTACTTGTTTAGACTTCAAATATGTGGTTTGTTAATAAAGATAACGTCTATTTGAAAATGTGCTTTTGTCAGTGGGCTTTAGGGGTGCAACGGATCGTAGATGATCCGTGATCCGTACGGACCAGTCCCCACGGTTCGGCACGCATGTGATTCGCGGATTAACTGATAAGTCTAACCACCATAGAGTGAAAGTTTATCATTTGCACGTGCTCCGTTTTCTGCGCTCAGCCGCTGCCGCACACACTGAAGCGCGCACACGCAGAGAGAGAGCGTGAGAAAGAGAGGCGTGATTTAGATACCGCGTTTCAGACAACGCCTCAACGGATGGATACATACACACACAGTTATGTTAAAATACCCGTTTTGGTAAGTATTCTGGTAAACACAGTCAGTTATGTCTTAAGTTAACGTATACAGCCGAGAAAGAAACCGGATGTGTGTCAGTATTTGGTCCGTGCATTTAGTCTTAAAGAGACAGCAGCCTATAATACCTGCTTCTGTCTGCTAATCATCTGTATTTAACTTATGCAGTAAGCATTATTGTGTTTTACACTTAATTTTTAAATTTCTGCACCTGAATACTACTGTTACTGTCTTTATTTATAATTTTATGTTGTACGCTGGAAATCTATCTATTGGTTGAAAATCTAATTAATTTGTGTAATTGTTCTTGGTTTATTACTGACTTTAGTAGTAAAGCTAGTAGTTTACACAACTTTTTTTTGCTGATCCGAAAAATTATCCGATCCGTGACTCAAAATCCGTAGTATGATCCGAACCGTGAGTTTTGTGATCCGTTGCACCACTAGTGGGCTTACAGCACTTATGGACCCACCGAGAACAGCCTTACCTCGGCCAGAGCTTATGGAATTTGCTGCTGGCTCTGGTGTTTTTATAGTGGTTAAACATGAACTATAATTCATTTTGGGTAGTCATTTTGGGTAATATCAGAGCGCTGCCTTTGGTACGTTTGACTGAATTGTCTAGGAACTTTTATGATGGCTGTTGTTGTTTATTAAATGTTATTATTAAATAAACAATATTTTATATAAATAATGTAGTATTTAACCCTCTTGGGTCTGAGGGTGTTTTGGGGCCCTGTAGAAATTTTGACATGCCCTGACATTTTTTTTAATTTTTTTTTTAAGTATCTTAAAAACATATTAATGACTAAAGTCTGATATCACTGTATTCAGCACAAACTGGGCTACAATAATATGTTAACTCTCTCCTGAAAAAACCGAGGGCTCTTCTACATCCTTGGAATTTCTCGGTATCCTCATCGACTCGGTCAAATTCCAGGCCTCTCTCCCCAAAGAGAAAATTGATCGAATAATCACAATCGCATCTAACTTGTTAGATTCTAACCATTGTAGCAAGCGTGATTTGCTTTCGCTTCTAGGCCATCTAAATTACGCCATGCGCATAATTCCCCAAGGCCGGCCTTTCATTTCCCACCTGCTAACTCTCGCTACGTCAGCCTCTAGTCTAGAACAAATAATTTCCCTAAACCAACCATGTTGGGCAGACTTGAAATTGTGGATCACGTTTTTAAGGAATTGGAATGGGATAACCTTCTTCTACGATGAATTTTTGTCCCTACCTTGTGACATCTCCTTATTCACTGACGCTGCCCCCTCCACAGGGTTTGGAGGTTTCTACAGAGGACGTTGGTTCGCCTCAACCTGGCCACCTGAGCTCTCTAATTCTAGTCAAGCCGTCGACTCAACTGCCCTTTTCGAGCTATACCCCATAGTAGTAGCAGCCTATCTTTGGGGCTCCGAATGGTCAACCAAAATCATCCTCTTTCACTGCGATAATTCTGCCACCGTCCACTGTATCAGCAAAGGCCGTTCTAACGCACCAAAATCATGCCCTTTCTAAGACGTCTAATTTGGATCTCCGCATGTCACCAATTTGTCATTAAAGCTGAACATATTCCTGGTCATCAAAATGAAATCGCTGACGCTTTATCTCGTTTTCTTTTTCAGAAGTTCAGAACATTGGCCCCGGATGCAGACTCCAACCCAACTCCAGTTCCTCTTTATTCAGAACTCTTATTCCTCTAGACCACCCCCTCAGTCACCTCCATACCCTTTCCATCAATACCATTTTACAAGCCATTTCTCCCAAAACACTCCAAACCTACTGGACAGCTTGGAATTCCTTCAAAATCTTTCACAGAGCTCACAACTTGGTTTTTCCTGAGTTCTTCCTCCTCTCAATATCCTCCTTCATCACTTATCTACGTCATACCAATTCAATTAAACCAGGATCTATCAAAGTCTACCTCAGCGGCATCCATTTATTTCATAAGCTCATCTACGGACAACAGTGCCCCAACATTTCAAACCCTCAGATTTTTCTCCTCATCAAAGATTTACAAAAAACCAATCCCCCCCGTCCAGACACCAGACAACCCCTAACGATTGACCTCCTCAGCATCTGCCTAACTACTCTACGTTCAGGTTCATTTTCCCCTAACACAATAAGAACCCTAGATGCCATGTTCAATTTGGCTTTCTTCGGCTTCCTCAGAGTCTCAGAATTCACCATCAACTCGAACTTCAACCCAGCCATACATCCTACATTCTCTGGCCTTCAAGTAGTAAACCATGACATCATTCGTTTCAACATCAAAACAAGCAAAACCGATCAACTGAAACGCGGCCAGTCAATCTTCATTTTCAATTTGCCAACCCCCATCCAACCTTATCAGTCCATAGCCCATTTTCTGCTCCAGAGGAAATCACAAATTACCTCTCCTCTCGACCCTCTGTTTATCGATGACAAAAACCTTCCTGCCTCAAGACATTGGTTCCAAAAAAATCTCAAAATCATCCTGAACAGATCCGGCATCCCAACCAAACATTTCTCTTCCCACTCCTTCCGCATAGGGGCAGCCACAACAGCAGCCCAGAGAGGTCTTTCCGAACACCAAATTAAAATGCTGGGTCGATGGACATCCCATAACTTTGAATCATATGTTCGAGCTGATCTTCATCACATCAGACAAGCTCACCAATCACTAGCATCCTTCTGAGTCTGAACCGCTTCCCCCTAATAGTCCGCATTTCCCGCTTACCTAGCCCCGCCAGGCTCCTTTTTCATCTGGATGCAGTGAGAGCTCTCCCTTTTCGGATTGGCGGGAACTACCACTCCTGGAGTGGGCTCTCCCTTTCGAATTGCCGTGTGGGCTCCCCCATCCAGATATCGTCCAGGCTCTCCCGTTCGAGTTGCAGTGTGGGCTCTCCCATTTTGATGGCAGAATGAGATCTCCCTTGATTCATACAGGGAGCTCTCTCCTTCAAAACGCGTGGGAGCTCTCCCGGTCGAATCGCAGTGTGAGCTTTCCGTTCGGGCGCAGTGGGGGCTCTCCCTTTCTGAATCGCTGTGTGAACCTCCATGTTATTAACCATGGAGGCTCTCCCGTTTGGATCGCAGTGTGAGCCCTCCCATCTGAACAAGCGGACTGGAGGTACCAGGTTTGTCTGTCCCTCGGGCGCAGCGGGCCCTCACATCCTTATGTGATCTAAACCCTTGCTTCGGAAGGATGGTACCCCTACGTTTATCTATACACCGTGGGCTCCCTCTTTCTGCGGCAGGGGGGGGATTTGCTTTGGACATCAGTGGCCCGTTTTTCCCTTCCGGACAGAGGGCGCCCTGCCCCATCCACGACATCTGGGGTCCCCTTGTTATTTGACTTCATAGGGCTCCATGGCGCAGATGTGCGGCGGGGTGTTCTCCAGCCCCGCACTCAAACCTCCAGTCCTGAGATACTCCTGCAGGAGTAATTCCAGAATGTCACTGCCGCAGCAGTGCAGCGGCGAGATGCACCCTAACCAAACTTCCAAGCGCCGGTCTCTCACCACCATCCTTTTATAGCTTAAATTTCACGTCTTTTGGGGGGTATCACCATTAGTCTCCACATATTTGGGTATCCCGAGTATTTAAATCTCCAATATCTCGTTCACCCAATGTCCAACTTGCTGTCCCAATTTATTCTGCTCTTTTGGGGGGTATATCAGAGCTCGAGCGGAAGCTGCTTCATCGAGCCCCTCATCAGTGGACAGCAAGTCAAATAAGTTTACTCTATTTCCTAATGATTATATGGGCAAACAAATTTGTTAAATGAAGTTCCTAAACGTAAGTTAGGGAGGAGCGAGCCCATCTAATCTTTCAATCAACAGCCAGAGTATATAAGCAGCGGCTTACCTCTCTCCAGTCTCAGCTGTTCCAGCATCCCTCCACCTCCCCAATCTCCACTTTCATCTTAGGTACCTTGCCCTTTGTAATCACCTTATATCAAGTCCCTGGGGGGTATATCAGAGCTCGAGCGGAAGCTGCTTCATCGAGCCCCTCATCAGTGGACAGCAAGCCAAATAAGTTTACTCTATTTCCTAATGATTATATAGGCAAACGAACTTGTTAAACAGTACAAAGTGAAAGTCAAGGAAACGTGATTGAACATGCTGATCTGAACACTGAGACCTGAACAGTAACACACCTTTGTGCCAAACATTCTAGTGTTAACACTCTTACTACTTTTTATATCTTGTGGTTTTATACGTTATAAAAAATTTAACAAACATACTGGCTTTGTGAGACATTTAGACAATGAAATTACACATATTTCAAAATGTTTCACTTGATTTCATACATGTAGTCAGGAATTATAGTTTGGGAAAAGTCAAACTGGTACAATGTGTACAAATTATGCCACAATAACAACAGATGCAAGTAATCTTAGGCTACTAATCAGAATGATATCCTAAACTGGATCTAGCTGTGTGACGCATCGCGTTGTGTTCTTCTTCTGAGGTAAATCCTGGGTTATTCCTCTCAGCACGTCTTTTTACAGAAACAAAAAGTAACCAGGATGAACTCTTCACGTTTGTTAAAGGGGGTGATGTGGGCGTTTACATGTTTGCATGTCTCACGTGGATGTTTAGAATCAGAAAAGCGTGATCGGCTTGTGGGCGTGATCACATTAGAGATAAGACGAGTTGAATTTAGATGGGAAAAACTGGACATCGTGTTGGTTTCATACAGATTACTTTATCAGAGAATATTTGTTTTGACTTACTTCATTTAAAAGTAGATATTTCAAGCGTTCTATACATATATGTCTCATGTCTTTGAGGCGAGTATTCACTGAGATTCAGGTTGTTTTATTTACATGTCTGTGAAGAGAGGTGACAGAGACCGAGAGACAAAGATATGTTTATTTTCTTTATTTTACAAAAGCACATTGTTTTGTTGTTAATATGACTATACACAAATAAAAGTAGACCCTTTCCAGTTTATTATCTGTACGATCAAAATGACGGAGTATTTTTAGTTCTTTTTGCGGTCATCAAGAAAATACGAGACAGCCCACATGACCCCAGGGGGTTAATAATAGTATATAATATTGGGAAACAGTGTGTGTGTTTATGACAGTGATTTTAGTTACATTGTAATGCCTTTAGATGGTGTCAAAAGGCTGTTTTTATGATTAAGTCAGCGGTAAATAGTTTTATATTGAAAGAGACAGAAACAGGGTTGTAAAGAAGGACATTGTTTTTACTTTCAACAACACCTTGTAACAAATGCACTTAACAGTGCTGTCATCGGAAATCACACTTAACTGATGAAAGAATAGTACGACAAAGATATCGCTCAAAGATGTCCTCAGTGGACATTCATACTAATACAGTGAGCTTTTAATACAGTAATACAATAAGCTTTCAATGATGCAACTCAACGTTCCTTTGTTACTAGTTCCAAAGCGATGTTTTCAAATTAGTAACGGAGGCAAGGACTCAGCTGTTAAACTGTCAAACTGAGATTTGAATCCGTGGCGGAAGAAAGTAGTTTGCACAAAAGAGGGTTTTTAAAGACACTTCATTATTGTTTCTTATGTATTTACACACTCATGCTGTCGAACTGTTGTATAAATGCAATATCACATGAGTAGCAGTGTGATATGGCTGTATATCGGCAATAAATTTAGTCAAAAGTACAAAGGCAGCACTCTGATTCAACATTAAAATATGAAGCTATATTATAACATCACTAGACACATTCTACCATCAAAGTTCAGAATGGTTTGCCAACCGTGCTGAGAATTATGAGCTAAGAATGGTTCATAATAATCCTGTGCCGAACCAAGCTCAAGTGAAAATATAACTGTAACTGTTCCTTATCATTCTAAGAACCAATGGTGGAAGGTAATGCAGGGTTCCCGCGGGTCCTTAAAAAGTCTTAAAAAGTCTTAAATTTAATTTATCAAATTTAAGGTCATAAAAAGTCTTAAATTGTCTTAATTATGATTTCAAGAGGTCTTAAATTTGGGTACAGACCAGAATCGCGATGCAGCTTAATGTGACGATTAAACTTCAAAAAGCTATAAATAAATATGAGCGCTGCACACATTTCAAAGTCCAGTGCTGAGCTGCTTTGTGTTCTGCTGTTACTGTGGAAACAGTTCGAAAGCGCCTCCTGCTGGCAGAGAATGAATGTGCATGTTCAATAAGGCTGTTGTTGTGAGTAGGGTATTCATGCAATACTGGAGGCTGTAGTTTCAGAACCGGATTTCTAGGACCCTATAGTTTTTTTTGTTGTTGTTTGTTTGTTTGTTTTTTTAAATTATTTTATTTATTTATTTTTTGTATGTATGTATAATGTCAGGTCTTCCAGCCAGTTCTATCAAACCTTTACAATTAATCCAGAACACGGCAGCAAGATTAATTTTTAATGAGCCAAAAAGAATGTAAGAAAGAATGAAGAACGTCACACCTCTCTTTGTCAATTTACACTGGCTACCAATAGCTGCTTCCATAAAATTCAAGGCATTAATGTTTTGCTACAAAACCACCACTGGCTCTGCACCCCTTTACCTAAATTCATTACTTCAGACTTATGTGCCTCTATAAGCTTCCATTCTGCAAATGAATGTCGCTTTATTGTGTCATCCCAAAGAGGCACAAAATCACTTTCACAGACTTTTACATTAAATTTTCCTTCCTGGTGGAATGACCTGCCCAACTCAATCCCAGCAGCTGAGTCCTTAGACATCTTCAAGAATCAGCTAAAAACACATCTCTTCCATCTTTATTTGACCCTCTAACTCTAGCACTCTAGATTTTTTATTTACAAAAAAAATTAAAATAAATAAACTTGTCCATTTTAGACTTGCACTCTATCCATTTACAGCTTGTTTTCTTAAAAACAAAACAAACTAACACTAGCTTTTCTAATCTTTTTGTATTCTATCCATTTTCTTTTTATTTATTATATAATAACTAAAAAAAAATGCTACGTGTACTGCGTTTAAGCTAACTGAGACTTTTTATAGCACTTGCATATCATTACTCTTTGTTGATTTTGATTGATTCCATTGTCCTCATTTGTATGGATAAAAGCATCTGCTAAATGACCAAATATTAGTGGCTCATACTATTTTATAGCACTTGCTATTCAATTCTGTATATTATTATTTTTAAGGAATTATGTAGTTGTTTAATTGTATACACTTAATTATTGTCCTAACCAACTCCTAACCCTAAACATACCCGTTGGTAACCCTCTTGAAATATTTAACCTAATTTATTTCAATATATTCTATATATTCTGGTTTTAAATTCAGTTTTCTTGGAAAGAAAGACTTGTGTCTGTGCGAGACTTCAGTTCATTAGCCGCAGTGCTTCACGTCTGATGTCTGACCCACTTAAAGTGCAGTAAACGGTAAAACAATTGCGGTACAAATTAGTGTGATTATTAGTTATTTAATAAATGTAAAATAATTTAAATACAAATACTAATTTACAACATCCAGCATCACAATGAACTGTTTTGCACAGCTAAAAAGGCTAAATGGAGATTGCTGACTCCTCCTCTAACAGTTCACGCTAGCTCTTACATTAAAAATAAGATGGAAAGATAACAAATTAATATCTTCCATGGATCTAGTCTTTGCATCTGTTTGTTTGATGTTTGAATCAGGTATCCTCTGTTGGAGTAGATAGAGCTGTCCCAAAAAATATGGTCCTATGCAGTCCTAGAACTGCAGCCTCCGGTACGGCAGAAACATTGGGTTGTTTTTTGTTCAGACCAATGCAAAAATCGACCCATGTTTTTATCTTGAAACATGCAGAACTGTAAATGTGAACTGGTGAATCGATAAGAAGATAATTCATTATAAAAATCTAAACAGTAAAATGTGTTTGTATGTTATTTAATTAATATAATAATTTATTGATAATTGTTTAAATTAATATAATTAATACTTTTGACTCATCCATTTTCTTAAAAAATGGTTTAAAGGCTGAAATGTGAAGTGTATTATTTTGTAAAACTCTTTGTTTTCTTGAAAACTTGTATCTGAACTGTAAATCATGCTTTTTACAGTCATTTTACAGTTTAATATATTACCATAGGCATTGCCCTACCCCGCTCATATGGTATTAATTTTATTTGTGCAGGTCTTAAAAAAGGTCTTAAAAAGTCTTAAATTTGATCTTAAAAATCCTGCAGCAACCCTGTAATGTTATTAATAAAATAAAATAATAATTATTAATCTGTGAAAAATACCTCCACAAAGTAGTTCCATTTAATTGAAATTGTCTATTTTTGTCTATAAAGTCAGACATGAAATCTACCCATCATTCTTTGTGCACTTAAAGCAGGGGTCACCAAGTTCGGTCCTGGAGGGCCGGTGTCCTGCAGAGTTTAGCTCCAACCCTAATCAAACACACCTGAAGCAGCTAATCAAGGTCTTAACAGGTATACTTGAAACTTCCAGGCAGGTGTGTTGAGGCAAGTTGGAGCTAAACTCTGCAGGACACCGGCCCTCCAGGATCAAGTTTGATGACACCTGACTTAAAGGAATAGTTCACCCAAAAATTAGCAGTTAGACTTTTGTCATCATTTACTCACCCTCACGTCGTTCCAAACTTGTATGAGTTTATTTCTGATGTTGAACACAAAAGAATATATTTTGAAGAATTTTGAAGAACCAAACAATTGTTGGTCCACACTGACTTCCATAGTAGGGAAATAAATACTATGGAAGTCAATGGGGACCATCAACTGTTTGATTACTAACATTCTTTAAAATATCTTATTTTATGTTCAACAAAAGAAAGGAACTATTACAGGTTTGGAACCGCATGAATAAATGATGACAAAATTAGTTTTTTTGGGTGAACTACATTTTTAACTTACTTTTAAAAGGTTCTCCTTATATAGCATCAGTTGTTATGATTTTGTTCAAAGTGTAATGTTATTTTTAAGTGTCTAGTGTTTGAAACAGAGCCAATGTTTTCTGTTTATCAGCTCAACCCCTGTACACATGTGTGTTGGTGTGTATATATTTCACACCACTTCTTCGTTGAGTGGATTACGCCGCTCTAATCCCGCTCAGAATGCCCTTGCACAGCCAAGTGACGGCCACCCCTCTGCACCGCACTAATATCTACAGCACTGCCGCCCAGGTATCCACACTTCCAAACCTCTGTTCAACTCCATGGGGCAGGCATGGATTAGCTAGTCAAGGCTTTGATGTCAGACTCTCACACAGAGTCAATACACAGCATGAGCCCCTCAGGATTAAAATTATATCCACACCATGGCGTTACTTAAGTAACAGAAAATAACAAGGAACAGAGGCTCTCTGAACTAAGAAAAAATGAGGGAATTGAAGAGAAACCTGATAACGTATGAAGTGTGATCTTTTTTTAATGTGAGAGATTCACACTGTACATAAGGGGTGATACATGAATGATTAATGACAAGCATGATGAAACACTGGGGTAGGACTTTTCTCAAAAGCTTAATGCATCGGAAATATTCTTAATGTATTAAAATGCATTCATAAAACCTTATAACACAGTCATCAGTTGTGTGACCTTATAGATTACATTTTTAAAAGGGTAAACCAAGTGCACTTGTAACACTGAATATTTTACTTCTTATACAACTTCAAACTGCCATCTTCCACATGCACATTAACATGCTCTCTGTGTGGAAATCACACACTGCTGCAAATATATTCAAAGGTTTTCTTTTATTGTGAATAGATTAATTAAGTAACATATTGTTAATTAAATTAGCACTAAATAAAACTAAATAAAAAAACTGTTAACATGCACCAGGACGCCAGCGCACTGAACGCTCTTTGTTTGCACATGTCATTGTTTACGAATAGATTAAATGAAAAGGGACTAAATTAATCTTGACAAACTATATATCATTCTGAAGGTCTAAGCCTCGACGATAGATCGCTGTTTTTTGATGGAAAGCTTATAAGGAATGTATTTGCTAAATTTGTGTAAGCAGTACACATCAAAACATGTATAATAAAACTCAGTAAATACCAGATTCATCCTGATAACGAGTCACAAACGCATCCACTGCTGTAAATCCCGGTTTAGTTAGAGAGGTAAGGATCCACGGAACAACATCCCATAGAGCACTTTTAGTCCAACGAAACAATAACGTTGTAATTTGGATGGTTATTCCTTTGTTTACATCTCATTTCTTCAGGGACAGTTATTGTTTGTGTCTGTTATGGAATAAATTATGCTCAAAAACAGCGTCTTGGTGGTAAAAAAAACAAAATAGTTTTGTAGCACGCAGTGTCCCAAACAGAATGAGGCCATCCAACAAAAAAAAAGTGAAAGATACGCGGAAGATTGTTTATTTGAATTCTGGCGCACTCTCGTGACTGCGCGTGACACACGCTGTGACGCACCTGTCATCTGATGGGGGCGTAATTAGCGATCGGCTTTTTAGACAAATAATCCTTTTTTTTTTTAAACAACATTTTTCATATATGTGTGTTTGTTTCTGTTTGTGGGGAATGTGGCTGTATCTGAATGATTACCATCTGTATGAATGCACATCAGCGTTTGATTACCGACTATGTCAGCTATCAATGTGAATGCAGGCATAGGATGGACCATTATTGACTATATGGCCCATCTGTATGATTATCATCTGTATGGACGCACATCAGCATGTGATTACTGACTGTATGACCATGTGTGGAAATATCAGTGTAGCCTATGTCTGGCAATCAGAGTATGTACTTCAGTATGTACTACATACAAAGCAATTTTTTTATCTTTCTTTCTTTTTATTACTCAAATTATCCTTATTGTATCTTTCTAGTGCTCAAATAAATCACTTATATGATGTCTAAGATTCTGTCTATTATTTTATAATTGAAAAAAACTATGCAGTGGTATGTATAATGACTAAAATAGTTTGTAGAACTCTTCAATACATTTGGTAAACATTTTTCCTCAAATGGGGGGGGACTAGAAAAATCTCAGAAAAATGGTTGCAGGAATCTAATTTCTCATGGTATCTTCTTCAGATTTACAAAGAGCAAGCAACAGCATGCAGATCGATCTCAAATGGGTGCTCCACTAAAAAACAAGTAGAGGCATATTAGGAATGCAAAGTCGGCAACACCAAAGCTCCAAAAAATATCAAAATATTTTTATTATTAAAAAACTATCACATAGCGTGTGACGTTTTGAGCACGCAGGCTCTTCATCAGACAATTGAACAACACTGATATGCCACTTTTTATACCTCCATGCAGGTGATCAAAGGTCACATGACCTGACACAATACTATCATAATAATAATGACCCAACAAATAAACCAAATCAATAACAGAAAGAATAAAAAGAAAAACAGAACATATAAAGCTATGCAAAATACAATTCTCAATATACAATTTAACAGCATTAAATAATACCTACGTACATAAATTCAACCAGTGCCATCAGAACCTTCATTAAAGCTATATAAATAAATAGATATTGTATCAATTAAAGAAATGGACGAATATCAAAGTCCTCATTTAATCCTCTAGGGGACAACGTATCTAATGTAAAAATCCAAAAGGCCTCACGTTGTAAAAGTAATTTATTAATATCACCACCGCGCCGTGGACACTTGACTACCTCTATTCCTATGTACTGAAGAGTGGAAACGGAGTGTCTCGAATTTGCAAAATGCTGAGCTACTGGACTTTTTGGATCGCGATGTCTAATAGCACACCGATGTTCAGAGATATGATTTTTCAGAGGTCTACTAGTCTTACCAACATGACATAAGCCACAAGGGCAACGCAACAAATAAATAACATTAGCTGTCTTACACGAGATAGTGCCCCAAATTTTAAAGGTTTTCGCCGTATAAGGATGTGTAAAGGTCAACGTCTTGTATGTGAAATTACACTGTTGACAATTACCACATCTGTAATTCCCATGTGGTATGTTGTTCAAGAAATGAGGAGCAGGTTTCAAATTAGATCTGACCAAGATATTTCGAAGATTAGGTGTTTTCTTATAAACTAAACGAGGTGGTTTATCAAAACATTTCTTGAGACTGGGATCACTCTCCACAATATGCCAATGTTTCAATAAAACATTATCAATGTCCTTCGAAACAAGCGAATATTGAATGTAACAATTAATCCGACGGCCAATTTTTTTTGTTTTTGAATAAGACTCCTGTTGTGACACATCTTTGAAACGACTGCATGTTGTTCATTTGTCTGATGAAGAGCCTGCGTGCTCAAAACGTCACACGCTATGTGATAGTTTTTTAATAATAAAAATCTTTTGATATTTTTTGGAGCTTTGGTGTTGCCGACTTTGCATTCCTAATAATATTCTTCAGATTTGAAATATAAACTCATGAGACATGTGACTTTCAACCCATTACTTTTCTGGATTGCTCCAGGACTGATTTCATGTATTTTTATATGAAATAAAAAAAAAAATCAGTGTGGTACAATTTTTTTCAAGGCAGTTCAGTCTCTATAACTTTTTATCTTTTTGAGCATTATCAACTCTGGATGATGGATAGTAAACCCTAAAGTGTCTTCTTTCCAAAGACACCAAGTCAGGAACTGTTATAATTTTAAGTTAGGTTTGGTCATTTTCAGCTGTGGGTCCCAAATGGGGGGGTGCTGGCTAACAGGCTTAACCCTCTGGTTGTGTTCGGGTCAAATTGACCCGGAGAAGATTTTATTTTTCCAGAAAATACTAGTTAACGTTATCGCATTGGACTCAAACTTACTGACTTTGTTCACACAGGGTATAAGTACTTCTCAGAATTTTTTGTTAGAATTTTCGTAATTTTTTTGTGGGTTTTATTTCACCTAGTCTCACTTGTGGTGTTCCCGGTCAAAAATGACCGGACTCCAAACAATTGCTTATTAATCTCTCATTATGCTATATTATCACCAAATATTGGATTAATTCTTTGTCAACTTGTTTTCTTTCATTTAGGACTGGTTTTGTGTTTCTATTTGCATCTGATTAATCGTAGGCCTCATTTATCTGAAAGTAGGCACATCATTTTTTGAGTGAAAAATGCATTTTTTATGAATATTTTTCACAATATGAGATAAAAAATATGAAAATTTGCACTGTTTATCACACTAGTGTGCTTTAATGTGTAATCAGGAAGTTTGCTTTTAAATGCTTTTATTTTGCACAAAATTGCACAAAGTCACACTTGTCAAAAATGGCCGGCCATTGAAAGTGAATGGGGAAGATCACAATAAACAGGACCAGTACTCTGTGAGAACATGAAAGCCTCAAAACCTATTGTCATAATATTTTGTCTAGAATATGTGATGAAAGAAAAGATTATTTTGAAGTCAATGCAGGCTACAGACAAGGCAGTTTGAGTGTGCGTGTGTGTGTGTGTGTGTGTGTGTGTGTGTGTGTGTGTGTGTGTGTGTGTGTGTGTGTGTGAGAGAGAGAGAGAGAGAGAGAGAGAGAGTGATCATAAAAGCATATTGCATGCAGTTCAGGGTAGGATGAAATAGGTGTAAAACTCACAATAGTTTGTAAGCATGGATGTGTGTGTGTGTGTGTGTGTGTGTGTGTGTGTGTGTGTGTGTGGAGAGAGAGAGATAGAGAGAGAGAGTGATCATAAAAGCATATTGCATGCAGTTCAGGGTAGGATGAAATAGGTGTAAAACTCACAATAGTTTGTAAGCATGGATGTGTGTGTGTGTGTGTGTGTGTGTGTGTGTGTGTGTGTGTGTGTGTGTGTGTGTGTGTGTGATAGCATAAAAGCATGCAGTTCAGGGTAGGATGAAATAGGTGTAAAACTCACAATAGTTTGTAAGCATGGATGTGTGTGTGTGTGTGTGTGTGTGTGATAGCGTGAGTATACATGCATCCACACAGTCACAGGTCCAAGGCCTTTATGTTTGCAAGCACAACATGCTCCTGAACTCTAGTTGTTTCTCTTACTTTCATTCTTCCCCATTCACTTTCAATGGCCGGCCATTTTTGACAAGTGTGACTTTGTGCAATTTTGTACAAAATTAAAGCATTTAAAATCAAACTTCCTGATTAAACATTAAAGCACACTAGTGTGAGAAGCAGTGCATTTTTTCATAATTTTTTTTTATCTCATATTGTGAAAATTATTCATAAGAAATGCATTTTTCACTCAAAAAATTAGGTGCCTAGTTTCGGATAATTGAGGCCTATGATTAATCAGATGCAAATAGAAACACAAACCCAGTCCTAAATGAAAGAAAACAAGTTGACAAAAAGATTGAATCCAATTTTTGGTGATAATATAGCATAATGAGAGATTTATAAGCAATTGTTTGGAGTCTGGTCATTTTTGACCTGGGAAAACCACAGGTGTGACAGGAATCCGAACACAACCAGAGGGTAAATGAAAAATAAAAAAAATGAAAAAATGAAATTTGGGGCCAATGGGTTCAATGTGTTAAGTGTACGACTATCCCTTGCATATTGTAATAACCTGATACATATACATAGAGTCCATTGATAATAATAAAAAAAACAGTCTAAGTATAAAATGTGTCATTAAGATTTTATAGATTTTAAGATTTTATTATGATGCATATGCTCACACCAGTACATTAAAAAAAACATTTATATTTTTAAATGTTTCCCTTAAAAAATAACTATTTTCTAATTTATTTTATTAAAGAAAAATGTAATTTATAGTGTTGATGGCAAAGCTGAATTTTCAGCATCATTACTCGTCTTCAGTGTCACATGATCTTTCAGAAATAATTCTAAAGCTGATTTGCTGCTTAATAAACATTTCTTTTTTTCTCATTATATTTGTTTTTACATTTTTGGGATTTTTTTTTCAAGATTCTTTCATTAATAGCAAATTTAAAAGAACAGCATTTATTTAAAACAGAAGTCTTTACTATTATTTTTTGATAAATTTAATGCATTCTTGCTGAATAAAAGTAATATATTTTTTAAAAAAGAAATTACTGACCCCCCATATATGTGATGCTTCAAATAAAGTGCTTCCACAGCAGCTCTCCGAACACGTCAGATGGAGACAGCTGTGCTCTCACCCCACTTTCCATATGACAATTTAGACTCTCAGCATGTGTGAATTCATACTGGTTTTAATGAGATATGTGTTTTCCTCTCTCCCCAGTTAAAAATAAATGGGAAATATTCAGTTTGAATGAATGCCAAAGCTAGCTCCTGTCTCTAAGGTTAACTTTCCTTTATTCCTTTTTAATTTCCCTCTTGTCCTGCATCCATGTTCAATCTCTTCTGGCTTGGTTTTATTGTCTGTGAACGCACAGATGTCAGCTGGTATTGACATAATCGGGGAAAAGTGGTGCTGATGCAGTGACATTTGCAGTAATAGCATCTTGCTAATGTTCGCATTCACATTGTACCACATGGGACAAAGGACAAAACAGAACAAATATACACACAATCCATGAATTCGACACACAAACACAAGGATTCTCTTGAATGCTAAGGTGTGAGGTGTTGAGATGGCTGTGGGTTTGTGGCAGTAGTCCATTGTTTGTTATCAACTACTCTCATAAACTGCACATGGCTGCAGTTAGTCACCATTTTATTAGGTTCACCTGTTCGACTACTCATTAATGCAAATACAGTATCTAATCAGCCAATCACATGCAGCAACTCAATGCATTTAGGCATGTAGACATGGTCAAGATGATCTGCTGGATGTCAAACCAAGCATCAGAATGGCGAAGAAAGGTGTTTTAAGTGGCTTTATACATGACATGGTTGTTGGTTCCAGATGGGCTGGTTGGATTATTTCAGAAACTGCTGATCTACTGGGATTTTCATGCACAGTCATCTCTTGGTTTTACAAAGAATGGTCAAAAAAAGAGAAAATTTCCAGTGAGCAGCAGTTATGTGGGTGAAAATGCCTTGTTGATGCCAGAGGTCAAAGAAGAATGGCCAAACTGGTTCAAGCTGATTGACTCAAATAACCACTTGTTATAAGGTAATGTATGCAGAAGAGCATCTCTAAACACACAACACATCAAACCTTAAAGCAAATAGGCTGCAGTAGCAGAAGACCTCACCGGGTGCCAACTAAAAACAAGAAACTGAAGCTACAATTCATACGGGCTCACCAAAATTGGACAATAGGAGATTGGAAAAAGGATGCCTGATCAGATGAGTCTTGATTTCTACTGTGGCATTTGGATGGTAAGGGCAGAATTTGGTGTTAACAACAAAGCATGGATTCATCCTGCCTTTCATCAGTGATTCAGGCTGGTGGTGATGTAACGGTGTGGGAGATATGTTCTTGGCACACTTAGCACCAATTGAGCATATTTTAAAAGCCACAGCCTACCTGAGTATTGTTGTTGACCATGTCCATCCCTTCATGACCACAGTGTACTCATCTTGTGATGGCTACTTCCAGCAGGATAACATCTCACAAAAGCTCAAATCATCTCAAACTGGTTTCTTGAACATGAAAATGAGTTCACTCACATGGCCTCCACAGTCACCAGATCTTAATCCAACAGAGCACCTTTGGGATGTGGGTGGAATGGGGAGATTCACATCTTTTGCAGTCGACAAATCTGCAACAACTGCATGCTGCTATCATGTCAGTGTGGACCAAAATCTCAGAGGAATACTTCCAGCCCCTTGCTGAATCTATGCCATGAAGAATTTAAGCAGTTCTGAAGGCTAGGGGGTCCAAGCCTAGCAAGGTGCACTTGATAAAGTGGCCGATGAGGGAATAATTGTATTGTATAAAGTAACTAATGTATATATTTGAAACTTTTTGCATTCTGATGTGAAGTAGAGAAACAGCTGGGTGCACTAATCCAGAGCTCCCTCGTGTGGCTCTGAGCAGATGTAATAAAGTTACAGTATTACACTGGTTTTGAGTTTGCATCCTCATTTTATATTCAATTTTAATACCATCTATTTGAGTCATGGATGTTTCCAGTTACACATTTCTCCTGGTATACACTGTGAATCTCACTCCCATTCATGTAATTACTTTCAGCCATAATACGATTGAATCCTGCCACCAGCTGTGTTGCATGTTTGGTGCTGCTAATATTAGGTTAATGTTTAAATGAATCGTCATTGTCCTTAGCAGGAGCTTGTTTGTTTTTTCAGTTTGTCATGCTGGGCTGAGAAATGCAGGAGATTAAAAACTGGCATATTTGGTTATTTTATATGTATCTTATGCATATAGTAGGGGGGAATGGAGCTAGTTTTCACACTTTTTACTCCAGTTGACATTTCATAGGCATGTATCTTGAAAGTCTCTGACATCAAAAAGCGATTGAACATCTCCACCATTACTGCGGGAAAAAAAAGAGATCCCGTTTATTCCACACACAGCATGTGACATCATTTGGGGTATTACATACGGAGCAATTTATCGTATTGGGAACCTGCCATTAGATTATTACATGCTTTTCAGCTAAATTTAAACAGCAAACCAATTATAGCATTCAAAAATTTAGAAGCTAACAGTATATAAACAAATTACCCCAACCTGATACTCTTGTTTTGAGAACATATCCTTGAGAAAATAACTACCTTTGAAACAAGTAATTATGGAAATAATACACTTGCCATAAAACTTAAATGCTAACAGAATGTAAAATTTTTAGACACTTAATTTCATGTTAATTGCAAATAAATGAAAATGTAGAAAATGTTGAAATGTATAGTTCAAATTTATATTTAATGCAATTAGCTTTACAGTGCTTTTCCCCACTTAAATAGACTTAAATATAACTTTTAAATGTAATTTCGTAATTACTTTTATTGAAATATTGTTAAAGTGCCATATCAGAGAACATACATTTATGGTGAACTAAAATATACTTTATTGTAATTTCTATTAAGACCTGTATTTAAATATATTTGTATTTATACATTGGTATTGATAAAATGACAATTCAGTACATTTAAAACATGTTTACTTTAAATGTAATATTGAATAGTACAAATTATAATAAAGTACTTTACATATGATTTAATATGTTAGTCAACACATCAAAATTAGTTTATTTCTTCAAATCTTGTCAAAAGATAATGTTGATTTATGAAATGTACTTTAAAGTAAAACTTTTTTTAAAAGTGTATGTGTATTAAGAAATATAGTCATGAAAGTATACTCTCTCATACACTTAAATGTCCTTTCATTTCATGTATTATAATATATTATCTGTAAGTATTTTTTTTAAATATACTGTTAAGATTTGAAGTACACTGCAAATGCACGTTCAATACAATTAAGTGCACTTCAGATTTACAAGTTCAACATTTCAGCTGCAATCTACCATCATTATATAGTTGCCTAAATACATGTCAGCCTGCTTCTTGTGTTCACCTAGATAATAAAAATGTTATGACATTGAAACATGTTATAGGAAGACAGAATTAATTTTCATTTCAGAAATTATCCAAGTTCATGACAGCTTGGATTATAGCATTTTTTTTATTTTTTTTTGATGTTGCATAAAGAAAATAAAGTTATATAATATATATGATATTTATATCCATCTGCTCATTTAAAAGGAAACATATGCTTGTCATATTATTTTATTGAACCTACAAGCGCCCCACGGTTGAAAACTGAGGCATGTCACGCTGGAACAGTCTCTGCTTCTAATAGTGAGAAGCTGGTCTACTTTGAATAAGAGACTGAATCGACCAGGCTTTGCTATGTAAATGCATGCTAATTTATGCGCGAGTGATGTGCAGATGTTGGGCAGATCAGTTGTAGAGGGGCAAGGGGACGTGATTTCTGTTCCATGTTCATTTGTCATCATCTGTGTTTTTTCACAAGGTGGTCAGGGTGTGATCTGATCCGACGACCCCCCTGCCATGCCTCTCAAACAGAAAAGGGGTATAAACACAGGGAACATGTACATGCTGAGCTCAAATGTTTCATTGAACTACACTTAAGAAATCACATAGTGTGGCCCTCAGTGTAAGTACTACATTCGGTTGGTGTTAATCGCTGACTGTACAGCTGTATGGAGAGTATAAATACAGAAGAGGTCATGATGATTTAATGTCTGTAATACAAATGCACCCGGATTCAAATGGCTGTTTTGCTGAGCATTGCATTCTTGTGCTTGACATTACCTCAGCTATATTTCATATTAGTTATTTGTAGGATGCAGCAAATGGCTCGGAAAGTCTGGCCTTTTGCAAAATGCATTTACATAAGCAGAATAATTTGTTAAAAAATAAAATAAAATGAAATAAAAAATCTAATGACTAAACTGAAGCATGCTTTGTAAAACTCTGCAATATGTTCATGAACAGAAGGTATGTCAGGACAGAAGGTAGGGACTGTTAGACAATGTTGTCTAAAACACTGTTGTTGTATATATATATATATATATATTTGTTTGGTGGAAAATAACCTTAAATTCAGTGTAACTGTGGAAAACCATCTCATAATGGTGCTCAGGCTAAAAATTGAATGGTGTCTGGTGTCCTCATGTGGCTCTGGGAGTAAACACATCCATTTCCCTTCAACTATTTCATGTGAAGGCAATAATTGCCTACATGGCCAGTGGGCAATGCTTAAAGAGATAGTTCACCCAAAAATTAAAGTTCTGTCATTTAATCACCCTCATGTTGTTCAAAGCCTGTAAGAGTTTCTTTCTTCTGTTGAACACAGAAGAAGATAGTTTGAAGAATGTCGGTAATGAAATAGTAGACAGTAACCATTTTTTTAGTTATTTTTATTTTTTAGAGTTAGGGTTAGTGTTTTTGTAGTAGGGAAGTCAATGGCTAACGTCAACTGTTTGGCTACCAACATTTTTCAAATTATCTTCTATAAAATTTAGGTGGATATGGAGTTTTAAATCTGTAAGAAGCTCACTTAAACTAAGGTCCCAATATTTTATTAATTGACCATGAAACCATGTAATCCATTCATTTTCCAAACCACTTTTCCTCTGGGTTGCAAGGCTGCTGGAACCTATCCCAGTGTCTTTGGTCGTGGCCGGGGGAAACACTCTGGACAGATGGCCTTCTGGAGTAGGCCTATACAGAGACCTAATACACGTAAGAGATTTAGTTAGATTTGTCAAATTATATAATTATGTGGGATAATGTCAATTTTCACAGAACCAACACTGCTGAGCATGAAAGGATAACACTAGAGTTCCTTCCACCACACTCCATTTCCTGAATCAGATATTTCAGCATAGGGATGGAAAGTGTATGGAAGTGTAGGCACAAGACCAGATAACTATGTTGGATGCCATGAATGCTGCTTGTAATGACAATCTCTGGTAAGACCAACAAGAATGAAAGGATGTTGACCTAGAGATTTCAGTGTTATGTACAGTGAGGAGGTACAAGTCAATGTTTTTGTATAGAACTAGAGCAGATTAATTTTGTGGCAAACTCGTTTCACACAAACTGCATGTGACTAGCCTTTTTTTTTTTGGACTTCCACAATTATTTTCCTAATTTTTAAAACTTCATCCAAGTCTGAAGGTGCTATACACAAAGACTTCAACAGAGCAGTATGCATGTTATGCTTTCAGATCCTCGACAACCCACAGCTGACTTAATCAAACACAGACCATCTCAAAGTCCTGCTTCCACCCCCTTATCTGATTGGCTAATGTGGAGCGCTGGAAAGAGTTATGCAGGGAACGCCTATATTCCCATAAAAATGTAGGCAACTTTAAAAAGCATCATTTTGGATCTTAGACCACTGTCGAGAGGAAAATGGCATCAGCACATGACAGAGCAGTTTTACAGGCCATCTTTAACCCTACCAGCCCTTTTGGAGATATCCCTGGATTAAATCAAGAAGATGAGCTGACAGACGATGGTAAGATACAGATCCATAATTGTATTACATATGCAAAGTTTGTGTATCTGTTGATTCACTTAATGGTATATTGTGATAGATAGATAGATAGATAGATAGATAGATAGATCTTTCAAATGCTATAAAGATGTGTTCTCATTGTGAACACTACTGTGTATTTCTTTCATGTCTCTTTCTTTAGACAGTGTTTTTGACCCAGAGCTAGTGAAACAGGTGAAAGATCTGGAACTGCAGGGAGTTTCGGCTGCTGAGTCTGGAGACCTGCCCGCTGCTCTTCAGCATTTTGACCAAGCCATCAGGATCCTGCCTCAGAGAGCTTCAGCCTACAACAACCGCGCCCAGACTAAACGCCTGCAGGGAGACACCAAAGGTGATACATTTCTTCTTTCTCTCCCAGAATAAGCTGAAAGGTTTCAAACTTGTATTTCTGCAGTTCTTTTTTCAGAGACCATAATTACAATACATTAAAATACCAATAACTTTCACTGATGTTCTCACAAATCGTGATTGGGGCAGATTATTGCTTAATAAAAGCTTATTTCCGTGCATTTCCTTGCACAATAATATCTTAAAAATATTTTCATAGTGCATGATTTGTATGTACCAATATATTTTGACATTTGTATCATAAAACCTGCTCCTTTTGTAAGGCTAAACACATACTTAACCATGATTTTACTACAAAAACAAAACAACAACAAACAACAACAACAACAACAACAAAAACATGTTTACTTTAGTTAAATCATGGTAACCACAAATTAACTCCACGCTTGCTTTGTTTAAATCCATAAAATGTCCTTTGCTCTGTAAACCCAAAATTATTATTATTTTTATTATTTTTTAAATAACACAGGCTCATTGAGACAACACAATAAATAAAAAAAAAATTAAAATGGTGACATTTCTGCAAATATTATGCTGCTCCAGTGAGTGGGGCTAAAAACATGTTCAGTTTTATCTGAAACAGATGAAAATAAGTCTGTCAAAGTTGTATGATGTTTGTGGTTGTATGTATCAGTTCTGTATCATGTTTGAAAATATTGTATAACTTACGCTAATCCCTACCTAACAAAACAAAATGTGATATAAAATGCATTTCTTTAAAAATGCAAGTCTTTAAACCTGTTTATTGTGACTCATGTATCACAGGACTCAAGCAAATATACTACATTTGTATGAAAATGAATGGTTTTATTATAGTAAAACTGTTGTAACCATGTATTTTTATTATTATTATTATTATTATTATTTATTTATTTATTTATTTTATTTTTGGGGGGGGCATTTTGATAACCATTTGAATAACTATAGTTTTACTACAAATGCCATGGTTAAACTATGGTTAGTGAAGCGAAACCATGGATATTTTTTGGGTTTTCTCACTGAACTTCATATATTGCAGGTGCAGTAGAAGACCTGGATCATGCCATTTCTCTCAGCGGCGGCATTGGGCGATCAGCCTGCCAGGCTCTGGTCCAGCGTGGGCTCCTTCTAAGGTTGTCGGGTCATGATGAGGAGGCTCGGGTGGACTTTGAGAAGGCAGCAGCTCTAGGCAGCGAGTTTGCTCGGCAGCAGGCTGTGATCTTGAACCCCTACGCTGCCCTATGCAACCGCATGCTGTCAGAGGTCATCAATAAACTACGCAACCCAGAAATGTCAGAAATGCCATAGATATGGAAAATATGGATAGAAAGTATAGACATTGTATTGTAACATTTATTAACTTTGTACTTCCCTGGTTTTCATAAGTGAATAAAGTCAAACATTTTTCAGGTGATTGTCACTTTGTGGGACATGTGGAGAATATATATATATATATATATATATATATATATATATATATATATAAATAAATAAAGAGATAAATAAACTTTTTGATTGAACTTTATGACTTTATGATGGAAATAAACTTTTATAATAGAAAAGTGAAAACATAAAATTGAGAAATATTTAAGATACAGGTCACTGATTAAATAAGTAAATGTGTGACATTGATTATGTGATCGTTTGTGAAGATTCTAAAATCATGCTAAAGAACAACTGAAGATTTTATACACTTGAGTGTTGCTGTCATTAATCCAAGGACAAAAAAGACATTGTTTTGTTTTATAAACGTATAAATCAAATTGGTATGCCGACAGTATAATTTGTCATGAACCAGGTATTAAATGCAAAATATAGGACATATATATATATATAATACTACTGTAGTCAATGGCTTCCGCAACTGTTTGGTCACTAACCTTCTTCAAAATATTTTCTTTTGTGTTCAGCAGAAGAAATAAATGTGTACAGGTTTGAAACAACATGAGTGTGAATAAATAATGACAATTTTCTTTGTTTGATAAACAACCCCTTTAAGTTGATTTTTGAAGCGTGTGTATACAACAGTGTATTTTTCAGCCACAAGAGGCCAGCAAAGATCTGTCAAACGTTAGGACAGTTTACTCAAAAAAAGAAAATCCATTCAAAGTTGACATTGACTAAAGCATAAATTAATCTAGAAGATATCTGATGAGGTCATTGCTTGCAGCATGCTTTTATTTTATATGTCCACAGCTTGTGCTACAAACTTGTCTCTTATTCTCCATGAGTCTTTTCAGTAGGGAAGACACGATTGACTAGAGTCTGGAACTCTCCTCTTCTCTCCTGGAGATCTGTCATGCTGGGTAACGCCACAGGTTCACTTCTGATCTCTTTCTGGTAGAAAGGACAGACCTTCAGGTGTTCTGCCATGGGGGGCATGTCCTCAAAGACCCATTTATCCACTGGAGAGAACAGACTGCTAAACTCCCATGCCTACATGGGGACGATAAAGGTCTAATATATAATTATGTCATTGCACAAAACAAAACAAACAAAAAAATCTCTAGTGGTATATAAATTTCAGGCAATACAATACATAACATTTTACAATAATAATAAAAACAATACTGTACAAAATTAAGAGGAGGTTGCTTTAAGTAATATTATTTCTTTAAAGTCAGTCCAGTGCATTATACATTTACTATCACTATGGCGATCACTATTCCAGACCACTATTCTTATTGGCTTTCCTCACTGCAGGCTACACCCCCTACTGGTTAAATGCTAAGATCTACTTCCCATACAATGGCCAAAGAAAGAAAGTGACCACCTGTCATCCAACAGCAAATTTTCAACAGTTTGTAGCTGACTGACATGGAGCCAGGGAGGGTAAAGTGACCCATGTATTTCCTCTGCTGCTCTCTGACCCACATACCTCAGAGAACAGATAACAGAGCACCAACGTACTTAGGATGTTTATCGTGCCCTCCGACAGAGCTAATGCTCCTGAAATAAAATTAGATGGGCTGGAAGATTTTTTCGGATGCAACTGTGACTGTACACATGATTTTTATACTCATGGGAGGCTTAATATGAATAATTAAATGAATAATACAATATTAAACAATATTGTATTCAGCTGTTCCTCAAGCTCGGATAAGGCTTTTAAAAGAATTGGAATACAGTACATGAATCATGTGGACTTCTTTTATGGTGCCTTCCCAGCCAACAAGAACACACTAGAAATATATATATATATATATATATATCCAGCCCATCTAATTTTATTTCAGGAGCATTAGCTGTGTCGGAGGGCATGATAAACATCCTAAGTATATATATATATATATATATATATATATATATATATATATATGACAGTAAAACCTCAAAAACGTCCTAGCAATTCTCTGGGAACATTAAGGAACATTCCTAGAATGATTGGAATTGGTTTCCATAGAGGACCATACATTAATGTTTGAGGAACATTTTGTATTTGCTGGGTTTATGGTGTTTTTAGTAACTTAACAGTTTTACTTAGTATGAATTGGCTTAGTATGGGGCAAAAAAAAGTAGCTTAAAATGTCTTTGTTTGTGTTCCACAGGAAAAATAACAGTATACAGGTTTATATTAGAAAAACAATTACCTTTTTTCGGGCCCTCCAGGTGAATCCACCATGAGTATATGTCTTTTTTTCCCATTTGAGGGACACCATGCCCTTCTGCTGAAGAACAGCACTGCACACTTCCCTCATTAGCTGGGAAACCTGAGATAGACGACCCAAAGACACACTATCCAGAAAACTCACTATGTGTTGTAAGATCTCAAAAGGAAGTCTGCTCAGAGAATCTAAATTCCTTGTTCGTTTACGTTCACTGCTAACAGTTTTTACTCCTTTGTAGAGTGACGCTGCCACATTTGGTTGTAAGATGAAAGTGCTAAGATCTGTATCATAGCTTATGGTAGCCCGATATTTAGATGGTCGAAATTGCTTCTGGCTAAAGGTGCAACCAAGGTAAGCCAGCGGGCACCGCTGTAAAAACCAGCCACTAAGACCTGACTGGATGTCTCCATGCACGTTTCTAAAGTGCCAGGGGTATTCATCACGCCTGAAGGCATGACAGCACAGGTAAGTAAAGGCTGAGCAGGATTTATTGTATCTCCTAGTCACACATTCGGTCTGAATCTGTACATGTAGGTTTTGAGGCTGGTCTGCGACGATATCGGCCAAAGATGCATCATTTTTGAATGGAGCAGAATGGAAGTCATAGGTCTGGGTGCCAAAGTCAACATACAACCCATCGGTTCCAACAGTCTCACAAATCTGATGACCTTTCAGTTCTCTTTCTAGACAGCACAGCAGTGTGGTCTCTACCTCATTCGCCTTTGGGAGCTCTTCAATGGCAATGCCTAAATCAGATGTGTCCACATTTTGGTCTGTCTTCTTAACCGTTTGTGATGGATCCTTGAGGTGGCTACGCTTGGCTCTGAAGCTGATCGGCACGTTGAAAGAGTGTAAGGTTTGAACTTCAATAGGCTCTAAATTTCCATAAACAAAATCTTTGTCTTTAGGTGTGCAAGCAGCCAGCTGGCCGAAGTTGATAAGCATACATCCATTGTGCACCAGATACATATTATACTCTGCCACGTTGACCTCTTTACGTAGTCTATCCAGAACACCATCTTGCCAAGGGGCTAAACCTGTCCTGACAATCTCTGCATCGTGGGAATTCTGAGGTGTCACCTTTGGGTCTTCCTTGTCCTTAGTCAGACAACTTTTATCCTCTGAATTCTTCACAGTTTGCTTGCATCCTTCCTTCTCCTTTGCAAACATTCTCTCCCACATCCCATAGTTCTCCAAGCAGGCCACATCTTTACTCTTAGCCAGGGCCAACCTTTCTTCTTGGGTTAGTTCTTGTACCTCTTCCCCATTAAGACTATTCTCCAACATCTCTTCTGGGTTTAAGTTCTGAGGCTCCCAGAACTCTGGATCAACACCTCCTACAGCACCATCCAGTGGAACTTCAGGTTCTTCCATTTTCTCTATCAACTCAGGGAAGAGTGTCTTCATCTGAATTGAGCTAAACAGAAGCTTCTGATCCCTAAGGGCCATAGCAAGGTCCAACTGACTCGTGCAGTTCGAATCCTGGAGGGCATTCCTGTAAAAGGTGGTATCAGTCTCATTCACAGGCCATCGGTTCCATTCCAGTGTACATGTGATGACACTGGCAGGACACACTTCTAGGTGCTGGGCAAGTCTTTGACGAGTCATAGTCATGGGACAGCCATAACCAGAGTTGAGGCAGGGTACAATTTCCTTAGGGCAGAGAAGACGATGCTCAACCTCTTTACAAAGGTGGAAAGCGGCTCCGCATTTCAGGTGGCAGGAAATGAAGGTGCATGATGTGGGGATGTCTATGGGAACCTTGCAGTTCTGGTTATGACATTTTTCACAGTGTGGATGAAGACCAGAGCTGGTAGTCCTATTTTTGCCCTGGAGGTGACAATCCAATACATGTATTTGTTGCCCACAAGATAACCATTATTGTATTTACATTGTTTGATAGTTGATATATAACACTTGCTTGTTTGAAAGCAAGAAATACATGACAACTTTGAAACTCGAAGCTTACCATGACTGTTGATATTTCTTGAGTTTGAAAATAGACTCTGTAATGAGACAACGCTGAAAGGAAACAAGTCTCGGAAATGTTCCAGTGTTGCTATTGTCTAGACGATTATTGACTTGTCTTTCTAGAACAGACACAACATAAAACCACATAACGATACAATTCTCAGACTGCACTGAATAAATATTTACATATCAGACAATAAAACAAACATCGTTTTGCTTAGATGAGCTTTTTGACCATAAAAATAGCAGAAGTTCTAAGAAAACCATTTATAATAAACATGCACCTTCAAACACAAACAATCTTTGAATTTCGAACAGTAAACAGGTTTACCTATTATTATGACAAAACACGTGCACAATTAGTACTCTTCACAGAGAGAGACCAGTAACACACACTTCTAGACATCTTTGTTATTGTTAAAGGTCTCGAGCATAAATACAGGTCAGTCTCACTTACCCTTGCCTGCCCTGGCGATGTTAGCATGACTTGTGTTTGTTTAAATGGGTCTGTGTGGATGTAAATATAGCTCCTCTGTTCAGCTGTTAAATAGAACAAACAGGAAAGTCAGACTAAGCCTATGAGAAACAAGGTTACATTACATCACACACAATTACTATTATTTGTATGCTGTGCTAACTGATTGTCAAGAATTATCAATATCATTGAGCTACCACTTAAAAATGAGGATAATAGCTGTTTATTTAACAAAGAGTTGTGGACTGGTGAGTACATATGAGTAAATTTATAACAGGAGGCTAATATGTTGATCCATAATACATTTATTCAAAGAACAAGACAATCAGTGCCTTTGCAGTTATTTTACCCACTCTTCCAATGAATATGTTGCTGAATTAAAAACACACAATAATAATCATATTACACATACTATCCACTAGATGTCAGTGTAGCACTTTGATGTAGATTGTGGAGAATTACATGTTTGCATTATTAGCCTAGAGATATTGCTTGTGTTAAGGATTAGTGTTTAAGGAACATAAATCCAACAATCTTTTTTTTTTTTTTTTCTGATTTTGTTTATTTAACCACCTTGGTTTATGCAAATTTTTAAAGGATTTTTGACTTCAGAAATTGGCTTTGTTGACTCTTGTCATTCCAAAGTCTTTTAAAAATGACGTCCCAAAACTAGTTGTCTTCAAAACAACAATGACCTTATTAGCATCCTTGGAGTATAAAAACAACTTAATCAGATGTCGGCTCTCAAGTGAAGTCAGTCAATAAAATGAAAACTGCTGATCCCTCATCAATGAAATTTTCGGTCGATGAGCTTCTCACTTTTATTCAACCTGAAGATGAAAAAGTCCCCATGTTTATGATCTTATAAATTTAGCCCATCAACAACAATCTACATCCAGTCTCATGCTATTAATGTCAAAAAGTAATTAAAGCCACCTTGCAATGATGTCTTTACTGCTAATACTACTTAATTAGGAAAGGGATTTTATAGGTTCCCCCGGGACATGAAACTTTGTCTAATTTTGCTACATTAATGAAGAAAGTTTTAAGCAGGACAAAATGAGGGAAACTGAAAACGAGGCATTATAGTGTAGCTGTTTTTACAACCAGACAGACTAATAACAGATTAGAGCACCAGCTACAGCTACAGCCACGAGAGGAAGAGGTGACCGCAGGTCAGCGCATCAAATGGAAAAACATCAACTCATTAAGGTCAGGCTACACTGAATGTCAAAGCTCTCTGTCATAGCTCAGTGAAAGATAAGTCTGACGGAAATTGCAGATTTGAAATAACTTTAATGCTTTGGCAATGGTGCACTCAGGAGGTCGAGGTTTAGCTGGTTTGTTTTTTGTCAGAAAGACTCTGCTGGTAAATGTTGCATCTTCCTGAAAATTAGCTGTGTCGAGAAATTCATAAAAACAACATATGTATTGTAAGAAATCCATTATATTACAGTAATTATTGCAAGGCATTCAGGGAACATCCATGTCTTGTACTCTCAGGACTGATTAACTAGAAACTGCCATTTGAGATTAATGGAAATGTTCCCATTTTCTTCAGGTTTATTAGAACTCCTTGGGTGCACCCATATGGTATCCTTTCTGACCTTTAAAATCATCATTTTAGTGGTGGATGATCAGGCTTATGTAGAAAACTAAATTTAAAGGCAGGTCTTTCGTAACTTCAAAATTAGCATATACAATTTTACAATGAAATCCTACGGATGGCTTCTTTGCTTTCAGTCTGCCAATGAGATGAACTTTTATATCACGATTGACAAAAAGGCAACCAAATGTCACCTAGCTACAAACTGATAAAGATAATTCAGCATCGGCGCTAGTGTTAGAACTGTGTATGTGTGTGTTTTGGAGTGTGTGTACACTTGTTCTCGTGTGAGTGTGTTTGCTGTTATGGAGCTACGAGATAAGAGGCCTGTTCCTGATAAGAGAACTGAACAGACTTCTGGGAGATGGCACATGTGGTTCACTTTGGCCGACTGATGGAAACATGGTCTATTTAACACACCCCATTTATCCTTGCTCCATATTTCACCTTCAGCTTTATGCCAGTCACAGCAGTTCACCTTGGTAATCTTTTCTTGTTTGGAATGAATTATAGTGTTTGTGTGTTTTGAAAGGTGTGGAGGGAAGGCTTCATCTGTTTACTCTCTTTGCATCCTACCTTGGTGTGCGGACCCGAACACATTAAATTTAAAAAGAATGACATCACTCCATGAAGACACACTAAAGAGCTCAGAGACAAATTCACCTGTGCATCCATACAGTCGGATTTTCACATGCTGTGTAGCCTTTTCATACAATAATAGCAGACATATGGATGCATCAGTCATTTTCAAATTTCAAACCTATTTGACTTTTTATATTCTGTGAAACACAAAAATAGATATTTTTTGTAGGATGTTAATATTGTTGTTCTCCACACAGCGGAAGCGTACTGTTGTCAAAAAGTATAAATGAACACTATAAAAGTCAGGAAATGATGTGTAATATGTGAACTTTTTCTTTAACAGGCTAAAAATATCTATCATATCTAACACCTAAACCTAATCTGTGTTTTTTTTGCAGTGAGGGAGAGACTGTATTGCCTCTGATGACAAACTGTGAGCACTAACCATGTCTCTTATTAAAGCACTTCCTATACTCGAGATTCAAAAAGTGCCTTGACGTTTCTTGCAATAGATGTCAAAGCCTGAATAATTGATATTAGCCTGAAATCTCTTGTGATATACAATTACAGACTTTAAATTCTCTCCCCAGTAAAACTAATGTTCGGAGAGGAATGGCCATGTGTACCGCACAGCAAGAAACTAAATGCAGCCAATTGAAAAAAACAAGCCTTTGACGACATTGCTGGAAAATTACGCAACTTTGCTTCTTGCATGTTTCGCGGTGATTTCTAGGTGAAATGTCCAGTGAGAGTCTCCAAAAGCGTGTTCAGCTTGATCGTAAGCAGATGAAAGTAAAGTTGGAAATATTTCATTGCATTGTTTGATGTTTGTATTGCGGCAAATCAGAAATTAAACATCTATGTGATTAACGGCGCTAGAAAGTAAATTCTCTATCTCTTTCAAAAATAACATACCGCCCACCCTTAACCTAACCATTAGTGTTTAGGAAAGCAAACTTGACATAAAACGCATTTACTGAAGCCAATATTTCACTTTAGCTGACTTTTATCTTGACTCGCATTTCTGAGGATTTACAACATGAAAAGTTTACAATGTGTCAGTAAAACCGTAGCCTACAGGAGCTGGTTATGTGATGCAAATGTCAAAATGTATTAGTCTGCAAATCATGCACTTTTGAGTGTCATAACACTGTTACAGTTTTGTTCAGGGAAAATGAAAAAGGTGCCAAAAACAGTTCAAATAATAATAAAAAATATACTTATTTAAACCAAACAAAACAAATTCAGGCAGTCCACAGATAATAAGAAGGCAACATAACAGCATGTACCACACAAACAATCCTGGACCATGAATTGAAACAACTGAAGGACTTAAATACACAGGAATAATGAACTCAAAGACAAACAGGTGTGAACAAATTAATCAGTAACCATGGTAACTAAGGACTATTAAAAATAAGTCCATGAAAATGAAACTAACAGAACATAACTGTAACAAACACAGTATTGTGCAAGAAACTGCATTCAAATAGGCTAAGTTTTTATTAGTTTCATCATAATTTGTGTGAAGAGGAATAAAAGTTGGTGTTTTACAGCCAATAGTGTTCATTTCAGCTGGAAACTAATGTGAATTGTATGTAGGCCTACAGATATGTTTTTTAAATTTTGTAAAAATGTAGCTAGGTCCATGTATATGAGCCTGTGTTGCAAACATACTGAATAATGTTCTCACTTTTTGTGGTAATTTATACTCACATACCCTTAATTCACAGACATCCCATATTACAGTTACAGTGTTATGATATCAAACCTAATTACGTTTGAAAGAAGCAAATATGTGGGAGACTGTATCTGTATATTATGTCTCCATATAAAGTAAGCTACTCCTACAGACTCAGATTTGCTTTGCCTCCTTTTTGATCTCTTAGTAGCAAAACTTATTTTACTGGAAATAGATGTACTGCATATAGTCTTCAACTCTTTTATTTAAGAGATATGAGTATGTTTCAAGTATGTGTGTTGGCATCATTTCAAATATTTGTATATACGTATATATATATATTTCCCCCCAGCCAGAGCTCCAGATAAATGTAAGCATTCCTAAATGAACTTGAATAAATATGCTCAACAACAAATATTTTGTTATAGTATCAAAACTATTTTAAGTTATAATGTGAGCCTATGGCTTTTGGAGTCTGTGTTATATTTTGTTTGTTCTGAGAATTGAAATTTCAGCATTAGCTACTACTGCAAACAATGAATAATCTATTGAACAAACTATTTTATCTAAAAAGGTAAATATTAATGTAACAAATGTAAACATGATAATGGCATGTAGCTGTTACAGTAGCTTTAAAGTTTAATAAAAACAGTAAAAATGGCTAATCAAGTTGTTGATTAATTAATATTAACAACATAATAGGCAATGGCAGGTATGTCAGGCTGAGTTTTTTACTGAAAATGCTAATGCACAGATTTTGACACAAATAAGCCCCCCCCCCCCCTAATGTTTACATTCATATTTGTTCTGTGAAGTCATGATAGGTTCATATAGGCTCTACTTCAAACAGTTGATGAAGCTATTAGGTTCTTTCTATAATTTTTAAGTACATTTCTTCTAAGTATTAGAAGTTATACATTCTAAGTATTGTCTGATTTAAGAAGAAAGGAATATGGCTTACTAAACAAATAAAACTGATTCTATACACTGCTTATCCACTAGTGGGCAGTTATAGAAAATCACAGCCTTGCAATGCATCTCTCATTTAGAGTTCAAGAATAGTATAGTGTTAACCTTCATCTTTCTAAAGACTTTTCATGTGTCAAATCCTTCTGACAAGAGTGAAGAGCTGTCAGTTTTATGTATGCAGGGATTGTGTCTGGTCTGGAATCTGCAGGGTGTTTTGTGGGTGTATCGTGTCTGGTGTCTGCTTCTGGAGGGTAGTTTTTCAGCAGCTAGCACAGAAGGGCACACCAGCATCCAGATGGCTACAGTGAGTAAACTCTTCTGCTCTAACACTTAAACTGGAGGAAAGTTGAATTTGACAAGATTTGTAGCTTTTTTCTTCTTTCAAAAGCATGTTTTTTTCAGCACTCAGACTTACTTTCTAAAAGCTTGCAAGTGTAGATAGCACTCTTTCTGTGAGTAAATGAAATAAATAAATACTCTTGTGAGTATGAATTGTCTTTTTTATGCATTTTTAAATAAATTAATAAATCCAGACAAATAATGTGTAGACTTGCTCTATTGTATTTAAAGGTTACCAGGTTTCATTGTTGAGGAAGAAACACACAAAAGCACACACATACACAAACTCTTCACACCTACACAAGCAGTAAAAAATAAATAAAAGAGTGAATAAATACAGTTTCTGGATAATACAGAGGCAATTAAAACTTGAGTTATGCTAAGCATGGTTACAAACAAGAATTCACACATCCAGTGCATACAAACATAAAAACAGATATTTTAAGAGAGACTCAAAAGCATTTCCAAGCTCTCTGTTCTCACAATCACACCAGCTATGAAGTGAACAGAGATTGAGAGAGTGATTTTTTTTTCCACATAAGAACCTCAAAGAGCCGAATATATGGCATCCAGTCATTTTTAGCCTCTGTGATATGAGATCATCAAAGGTGTTTGTTTCCCAGACGTGTTTTGAGGAATTCCATCGGTCTTGTGTGATGTATACATACTGATAAAACATGTATAACCTGAATGCACTGTAAGTCGCTTTGGATAAAAGTGTCTGCTAAATGCATAAATGTAAATGTAAATGTAAATGATGTTTTGTTAAAGCCAGAATAATGGAATCTTTTAATATTTGATAGAAGCATTTCATTTGGGCACATTTGTATTTTATTTGCCATGATAAAAATAATGCATGGACATACGTGCTGACATGTACACTGCAGTCCATATGCTGTATCTATTGCCTGCATTATTGTGAACCTGCATTTATTCTACAGTTAAGCCTCTGTACTGTTGCTTCATGACATAAACTTTATGTTGTTTGTTACACAGAACAGAAATGACAATAAACCAACCTTGACATCTGTAATATTTTCTAAGTCAAGGAAAAAGGATATTACAGTATAAAGTCATTAGCTTAGCAACATGCTAATGTGTTAATCGTGTTTGTTGTGTGCTTCATGTCAGGAATATTAAGCCATTTTAAATCTGTAAGACTTTCATTATTCTTTAAAAAACAAATGAGGATATATTTAATAAAAAATGACAGATTTCTGTCCCTCGATTGAAAGTCCAAAATGTTGAGAGCTCAAAAAGTTCATAAACAGTTTTACGTAAGTCTTCTAAAGTGATACGATAACTTTAAATGACGATCAGATTTATTTAGTTTTAACTTTATTCATATAAACATCGATCAACAGGGAGTAGCTACATCAAAAACAGAAGCTTGGTTGCTTGGCATCTGAGAACTAACAATATTTCCCAAACTAATGAGGTTTCCCAAAGAAAATATATTTCTTTATATTATTATATTTCAATATTGAATAATACAAATGGAATTTTTGCTTTTCATTTACTTAAAATGTGCTCACTTATATGATATAATGTATGTCATCGTATATTCAAAAATATACTTCATAATATATATATATACATGATAAAATATGGTACTGTGTGTGTATAAATATATGTAAACATATGTACAGTATACTATATGAACATATACTATGTGTTATACATGTACACAGTTATTAGGAAAATATGAATTGTGATATATCAATATACAGTATAGCAATACATGATCCATGTATCTATTGCAGTATAATAAATAGGCCTAAATAAATAAATATGGGAAACTGGATCTAACAGTATATATATATATATATATGTGTGTGTGTGTGTGTGTGTGTGTGTGTGTGTGTGTGTGTGTGTGTGTGTGTGTGTGTGTGTGTGTAAGATCTCGTTTTCCAAATATGAAATGTATTGTTTAATATATTTCATTATATTTTCCAGTATAGTCCCACATTTTTGGTTTGCAAGGGTTGTTCTCACGTGTTACACAAACATGTTTGAGCTTTCACCAGAACCAGTGAAATTTGATTAATAAAAGTCTAAATGAGTCTGTTTAGATAAAACGATCATCTTTTTAGAAAACCACCAACTTTTTGAAGCATCAAATTTTTGGTGGAATGGACTTTCAATGGAGGGGCATAAATATTTCAGGTTGCATCAAAAGTATCACCATTTGTGCTTAAAAGTTGAATGAAAGTCTAATGTGTTTGGAATGACATGAGAGTGAGTAGTTGATTACAGAATTTAGATTTTTGATTGTTACACGTTACATGTACTTACTATTATAATAACAATGGATTATGCATAGTTACATGCAAGTAACCTTAAAACAAGCCCTAATCATATAGTAAGTGCATGTAGTTAATTAATATTATTCAGTACTTAAATGTATAATTACACTGTAACAAGGACACTTTAAAATAAAGTGTAACCAAATAATACTTAGATACACAAAGCTTTGATCATACTGGTCAATAGGCTTACTCAGGTATGAAACAAAACCAGCATAAACTAGTCTGGGATTCCTAAAATGCATGTTTCAGCATGACTGGTGTCATTTATATTAGGGTGCCTCCTTAAAAAGTAGCCACTGATGAAGACAGCAGTAGCTCACTAAGGTCACTCTCTTTCTTTAGTAACAGAAGGCCCTTATTTTCTATTCCTAGTTGAAGACCCCCCTCCATTGTGGCACCATGGGGCCATGACTCCACCATGCCCCATTACTCTCAGAGTCTCCCGCAATGAAGAGAAATGTATTCACTGAGCAGCCACAGCATGGATGCCGCTTCAATTGCCTGTTGCACCTTCACCCGTGTGGAGTGGGATCTACCGGATGGGAGTCTGCAGGTTTGGGTTCACCTCAGATGACATAAAAAAACTGCAGAAGAGAAATGCGGGTCTCTGGATGATAGATTTTACCTGGGTTTCTATGGGATGCCATGCTTAATTTCAACAACCTGCGGTCCAAGGGCATCCGCCACGGTAATGAGCGAGTACACAGCCTACATCAGCCACCCTCAGCATAAGTGCCTGTGACACTTTATCAGGCCGACACAAACGGTTTCCTGGTTTGCTGATCTTTCCGCAAACTACAGCTAAACCAGACCTGGAGAGGCATATTGAAAGTGACGCATCCACAATTCAAATGAGCTGTGTTTCACCTTGCATCGGTTTCCTTGAATTTATATGTGTTTTAAAATAGGAACTCTTGAGTTGCTGTAGATAAAGGGGATTGCACTCCAGTGCTGTGAGGTATCGAGCCCTTCTGGGCTCAGCTGTAGGTTATTTTATTCCAAAATCAACTTATTTCAAAGTCATCTCAAGTTGGAAACTTGCAAAAAGTGACTGCAGTCCACAAAGACAGTTCCACAGCACACAAAGAAACAGAAAAGAGGAAATAGCAAGCGCCACGGGCCAAGAGCGGTGTTTCCATCTGAACAGATCGGAGCACATAAAATGTTCCGGAGCAAAACTGCGGTGGCTATGATGGCTGTTCATTATGCAGCATGTCTGGGTTTGCACCAAAAAGTTTAAAATACCTGAAGAGAGCAGTATTTCTTAGCATTCCCATTCAATGACAACTGCTCCTCCAGAGGTATGCCTGACACACATGATGCAAGATTTGCTCTTATTTGAAAAAAAAAAGGGGATTTTTCAACGTCCATTCATTTACTGTAGATTATATGGTAGAAATACATGCTTTTATTTCTATGATTATGTTTTTATTTCTATGGATAATACATATTTACATTCTATCAAAAATCTTTTTTTTTTTCTTTTTTTTTTGAGCAAGCTTTCACATTTATAAATTATAATTTATAGGTTTAAAATAATGTAAAGATTTTTCACTGTTTTTTTTATCGAATGTAATAATTTATTAATCATATAAATAAAAACATTTATTTATACCATATAATCTACAGTAAATTTTTTTTTTTTTTTTTTTTTTACCAGCTGAAACATACTAACCAACTAAACCAACTAATGTTAGTCAGTGTTTCTGTGAGAATATTTCAGGGCTTGACTTTTATTAAAACACTGACATATTCATACTTTTTATTTTCTGTTGAATTAATATATGACCATGTCTTTATAATTTATTTTTGCTACTTCTCAAATGTCATGCTAGTATATATTTCATTTCACCTTTGTCCCAGACCTGGAATTTAAATCCTAAAAAGTCTGACATTAAAATATTAAATATTAAATTGATATTAATAACCAATTAATTTTGAAAAAAAAATATTATAACCTAAACAAAATGTGAAAAAATAATCAGTCAGTATTTATGTGAATATTATTTATATTAATTACATACATTATATGAATTTAGCATAAATTTGAGATAAAATATGAGATGTGATGTGTGAAAAATATATTTTTAAAAAATCAAGGTATAATCACAATATTTTTATGTTTAATTTGCAATCAAGCTGTAATTTCATGAAAAAAGAAGGAAAGGTTATATTTAGAAATCATGAAAAAAAATCATGCCAATTTATTCCAAGGCGTTTACAATTCTCATTTCCACCACAGAGAAATGTTCTTGAACCATAGAAACTTTGATGTTGTGGAAATGACATTTGCAAACAAAGCAAAAACAACAGTAATGTTTCAAATTAGTTTAACTATTAGATTAGGCCAAACGGACCTTCTACAGCAGGGTTAAATTCAAGGGATGCTCTTGTTTACGTGGTCAGATGGTCCCAACCTGCAGCTTCAAATGAGATAAACGAGAGAGCAAACACTTAGGTCACCGCTGCGGTATTGATTACCTATGGCACCCCGCTATCGGTCTCAACCTCTATCTCTTTCTCCTGCTCTCTCTTTCGCAAAACACTCTCTCCATCACTCTCACCTCTCCCTAGTTTGTCTTCATAACTTCTTCTCAGACACAAATGCAGACAAACAAAAACAAACCGAGGACGAGACGTCAAAAACCGCAGAAGAACGAATGTTTGTTTTGAGTCACTTGTTAAGTCAGGCTTTGACATCGAGCAGAATTGGATCCTTTGGACTGAAGACGCATTGCGGTGTCAGTTATCCGTGAAGTGATGCTTGGTCTTAAAAATATGGCGTGTTTTGATAGAGAGAGGCATCTGTGACAAGCAGTGCTGGATGCATTACACAAATCCTGTACCTGATGAAATATTACTCCATTAAAAGAACTCGTTTAATATTTCTACTTGCATACAACTACAATAGTACCTATTTCTGCCAAAAAAATAATAATAAAATGGTTTAATGTGACAGACACTTTACTATGAAATAATAAAAAATCAATATAAATAAAGTAGTCAGCTAGCCAGTGATAGTCAATTAGGGAGATTATGATGCAGATATAAAATACAAATCTGCAACCAGTTCCGCTCACTTCACTCCAGAGAAGTAAGGTATAACCTGGCATCCTAATATAAGGTTAAGCTAAAAAGGCTCATAAATCACAGCTGTATTACTGATTCTGTATATTGTAGTCAGGCATCAGATCTACTTTGACTCAGCTTGGTAAGGGAGAATGACATCATGACTGGCAGTTTAGATTGATTCAAACCACAAAAGTATGGAGTGAGGAAAGATTTGACCAAAAGAGTTGACAGAGATGTCTGTATAAATAATATGTTTGTTTGGCACTGGGTAAAGCAACTGATGTTGACACAATTTGTGCTGCTTGCCTGACAGAACTTTCACTTCTAGTGTACATTCTAATCCTCACAGATGCTTTCTTACAAAAGTGACTTTGAAGAGAGTCTCTGTATGACATAAGTAGCAATTACAGGGACAGGTATTTAAGAATGTTTATCAAATGCCATGCAAAGGCTCTAAAATTCAAAAAGAATAGCAAGAAATAAATGAAAATACATAGAAAGCACTGAAGTTTTATTCAAGAAAAGTTTTTTTTTTTCTTTCTTTTTTATGTTTTTGAAAGAAGTCTTTTGCTCACTAAGGTTGAATTTATTTGATCAAAAACAGTAAAAAACAATAATATTGTAGTATTGTGTAATCATGATAGTTTAGAAATCGTTCTAATATGCTGATTTGGTGCTCAGTTATTATCAGTTGTCATTGCTGCTCTATTGTTAATATTATTGGTTCTTAGTATCAATATTGAAAATAGATGTCGCTACTTAATATTTTGTTAACATTATACTTAAATCCTTTATGTATAATGCATTTTAAAGGCATTCATAATGTATGTTGTAATGCATTATATATGTTCATATATATTTGTAACCAAAGTCAAAATGCATTATAATATTTGAAGTTTTTTTTGTCATGCATTTTAATGCATTATACTTTCTAAAGGTGTAACGATGAATAAGTATTATAATGTACTATAATTGTTTTACAATTGCATTACAAGACATAATCAATGCATTGAAACTACTTTCTTAATGCATTATGTATAAAGACTTTAAGAACAGGAAAGTGTTCCCAAATTTGTATGTGTGTGGAAATCAAGATGCATATTTTTCAGGATTCTTTGATGAATCGAAAGTTCACAAGAACAGCATTTATTTGAAACGGAAATCTTTTGTATAACATTATGTCCTTACTGTCACATTTGTCAGTTTAATGCTTCCTTGTTGAATAAAATTATTAATTTATTTATTTTTGTCATACTTAACACAAACTTTTAGACAGTAGTATAATTATGTAATAATAAGAATATTTCTTGAGAACCAAATCAAAACAGTTGACAATTATAATATTTTTTTTTTATTTTTTTTTAAAATAAAGTGCACAAAAGCATTAAAGAGCATTAAAGCATCTTTGATTGTGACATCATGCTGACTTAAACACTAGATGCAGCTGGGCCCAGGGTGCAAGACAACAATTGAATGAGCGACAGCGTTCTCTTGACAAAAGAGAAAGTGATCTAATTTGCCCCAGTGGTGTCTGCGCCCAAACTCAGTTTATGGACATGTATTGGAGGGGATTCAACTGGGTGTTTATTGAAGTCCTGAACCTTTCCATCTCTCATTAAATTGATTCATGTGCCCAATAAGCAGCGCCGGGGCAGCAGGTGTGGATGTTGGCGTGAGAGTTGAGTCGGGTTCTATCCATCACCCTGAGCAGGCAGAGTTAAGACCGATCTCACACGACTTCTCCAGAGGCCCTGCTGCCGGCCCACGAGCTGCTCACCTGCTCCCACTTCTGAATGACCCTTTCACAACTACACACACACACCGATAAATAGATACTGTGGACATACGGGCCCACATACACGCAAATGCTCCAAGGCAGCCCAAAGAGGACAGAAGGTCAAAGCTGCTGTCGAAAGGGCGCCTTTCAATTGAGGTTAAGCTAGTGATGTAGTCATTTATCAACTTCTAAGAGAACGTACTAGACTAATATCTCAGCTTGATCCAAGGAAAGTCCTGTGTGTTTGCGTGTATCGATTGGCATAGCTATACCAGGGAAAAAAATAAATAAATAAAACTTGCTAAACATCCTCAATTTAAAACAACAGCAACAAAGATAATGAAGAAATAAAATTACCATCTAACTCTAGCACTCTATAGCACTCTAGCACTCTCTATTCTAATTCTATTTTATCTATTTGTTGACTCAACCATCTAACACTTGCACTCTCTATTAATGTTCTGTTTTCTAACAAAAAAAAAAAACTTTCTCTATTTCCCTAGCTTTCTCTATTCTTTTTCTATTCTATCTGCTTGTTATATGTATGTGTGTGTGTGTGTGTGTGTGTGCGTGCGTGCACATATATGTGTGTATATCATATGTATATATATATATATATATATATATATACCATTTGTAAGTCGCTTTGGATGAAAGTGTCTGCTAAATGACCAAATGTAAAGGTAATGTAAATGTAAAATTAAATAAATTAATTCATTTTTATTTTTTTTAATTACACACACACAAATCAAAATTATTTCCAAATTAATATACTGTGTGTGTGTGTGTATGTATGTATATATATATATATATATATACACACACACACAGTATATTAACTTGGAAAATAATTTTGATTTTCTTTTAGCATTAAAATGTATTTATGTATTTGTTTGTTTGCTTATTCATTTAATGGGGCATGCTTAAATGAATCCTAAAATTTCAAGTCAATTTTGTTTTGCGCTTTGTTTCAGCTTTACAAAAAAAAACAAAAAAACATGAAATTAATGTTTAAAATATCTTAATATCTTCATTCCTTATAGTCACAATTAGCAGATTGGATCTTGGCAATAATACATTTTGCAACAATACAAGCAAACACCTGAGATGTGCTATATAAAAAGAGAGCTGGCCAGTAAAATAGTAACATATTTTGTGATGAAAAAAAAGTATACGACAATGAATGAATGAATGAATGAATGAATGAATGAATGAATGAATGAATGAATGAATGAATGAATGAATGAATGAATGAATGAACGAATGAATGAATGAACGAACGAACGAACGAACGAACGAACGAAAAAACAAATAAACAAACAAACTGTGTGAATGGATTTGCTAGCTGGTTAGCTTTACATTAAGCACCAAAAAATAATCTGGCAAAACACATTCAATAAAAAAAATGGAACAAACAAGTATGTATATAAGGTAGTAAGTGAGTAAATAAGTAAGTGCTATTATTTATGAGAATAGTAAAATATGAAATCAGTTATATAACGAGGACCAACTAAGAGGAAAGAGGAAAATTACTTTAAATCATGTCTTACTGAAAGTGTAAAAAATGGACAAAGATTTATATGAGACTTAGGTTTAAAGGCAGGGGGTAGAAAATATGATTAACTTATTATAAAAGTGAAAAAAGTCTATGGAAAGTCCTCATTATGTCAGAAAATGAAAAAAAAATGAACTAGTGGTATTCTAGAAAATCTTTGCCAGGAACTTGTTATTTGTCTAGTGTGAAGCTTGTTTCAGTTTCCTTGGAAACCTCTAACGATAAATGAAGTGGTTAGCTAATGAGGTCTGATGTGCAATTATGGAATGTATGTGATGGATTAGCTTTATATTTTAAAAGCCTTTCATCACAGTTACCTCTGGCAGCACCTATCACACCGATGTTAAATATATCTACTCTTATTGCTACAGAATGACATTGCGATGGTGGTGTGCACATAGTTATAATTAAATAAAACTTTTAGTTTAATACTAATATATAATTAAGTGGAGATGTTTGTGCATAATCAGTCTGCAAGCCGTCCATCAGTGCCGAATCCCACAAGTGTCAACATGTACAACATCTAAGGCACTTGTAAGAAAATGCAGCTCTGGCCACAAGAGCAGACATAAACAGGAAGTTAAACTGAGTGTGTAAAAGGCTGTCCAGGGCCACAAAAGCCTCATTCTTCATTCTGGTAAATGTAACGTAACTGTCTGTTTGGCCATTACGGTTATTGATGACTTTGATGGGGGTCATTATACATGCTGTGGGCGGCATCTGCTCTTCACGTGCTCTTGAGAGTGGCGTTGGGCTGTAGAGGACTCCCCAGAGGACACGAGAAGAGAGTCAAGACTAGACTACAGCATGTACAGCCCACAGCATCAGGCCTAGTAATGCCAGTATGCATAATTTAAACACAAATACTGTGTCTGTGATTTAGGATTACCTCAGCGGCTAACAGTAAAACTCTTATATTGACTGCCAGTGCTGCCATTAATGGATGCATCTTGAAAGCCAATTTCCGAAGCACAATAAAAAAAGTAATTGTGACTTTTTATCACAGAATTTTGTTTTTTTTAGCTGCTGCTAATAATAATAACTTATTTTATTTCACTTTAAACTTGTTTTATTTCAGCTGATTCCCAAATAATTTTCATTCAGCTTAACTTGAGGTACCAAAATAAAAGCTAAATCTAAAATAAAAACAAATAAAAAACACACAAAAAGTATGGCAAAACAAACAATACAATTGCCAGAACTTCAACTAAAACTAAAATTAAAACCAGAATAAAAAAACGAATTCAAACCAATAATAAAAATGCTAATAGTATTTGAATTATACTACCATAACACCATTTAATAGTGCAAGCTGAAAAAACATAAAAAAAATAAAGATCTTTCTTTACTTTGGTTATTTTGTATTATTTATTTAGAACATATTTATTATTAAAAGAGTTTTCCCTAAATAAACTCCTAATTACTGCTGTTTAGGTACTGGGTCGGGTTAAGGAATCTAGAATATGGTCATGCATAATGCATTAATATGTGCTTTATACATACAAATAAACAGCCAATATGCTAGTAATGTTAATAATGATTACAAGTTCACATCCAATACAATTAAGCACACTTCTTTTACACAAGTGTAGCCATAGTCAGTCTAAGGAAATATGTTTTTTTTTTTACTTTATCACTTCACGAACTTGAAGATTAACACTTCCTTCTTGAAATATTGGTTCTAAAACACATATGGCTGTCACACACATCACTAGTCACTTATATACCTTTTCTTATTGTTCTAATTCTCTTTCTCTCATCTTCCTCCTGCTCACTGTCTCTTGATATACACACATTCACACTCACACATGATTTGGTCTGCTCTGTGCAGGTGGTAGTCTTTACTATTGATTCCTAACATGCAGCTGTGTGGATCTGATTGATTGAGTGGTGGGACGCTCCACAGCTGCTGATTTACAGAGTCTGTAAACACCTCAAACCTGGAGCTGCTTTTTAGACAGTCAGTCAGCTAATGTTTGAATGTGGATGAGCTGTGCTATAAGTAAAAGATAATGTACAGTTAGCATGATGAAAATTGTCTTGTGGATTCTGTAGAGAAAAATAGTTGATAGTCCAACACATAAATTGATTCATATATTACTATTAATAGACAATCCAAGCATATTTAAACATGTGTAATGTACCAAGTCATGTCAAATATACAGTTTAACTGTAATTTTTTGAAAGTTTGAACTTCTTTGTTTTGACTGGTATCATATACACAAAATGGCAGCATCTTACAGTTAAATGTCATTTATAAATATATTTATATTTGATAGTGTTCTCTCATTTCTTCTGTATTTGCAGGACCCAATTAATTAATCAATCAATTTATTTATTTAATATATTAATTTATTAATTTATTAATGTATTTATTTACGTGTGTTAATAGCTCAAAGTAAAAATCTAAATGAAAAGTTTAATTTAGTAATTATGGTAATAATTAAACTTATTCAATAATTCAAATTTGGATATGCTGTGTGCAATGCCTTTGTTCAAATTGCTACTTTGCTTCGCAATCATTTACATAAACCTACTGTAAATTTATACAAATGTACTATTATTTATTTATTTATGTTTTTTTTTTTGTTAATCTACCTGTATCTGTTTTCTGAACATCAAAACATGCTAACATTAGCATAAAAACATGCCAACTTTAGCATACTTTTTAAATTGACTTATTATGGAAGGTATACTTAAAAATTATATACAGTACTTAAGTGCAAATTGAATGTTATGTTTTTCAGATGCTTGCTTGTTGCATGTCTTTTAAATTTTAAATGCAGTTAGTTGAACTTAGTTGAGCGCTTTTTTGAGCCACTTAAGTAGGACTTAAGCGCATCTTTTTAGTTGTAATTGCAGAATTATCGCTATTATCTTTGAAATATGTATACAGTGTACTGTCAAATGTGTTGACAAGAATTTATGGTAAGCTATAATGCCATTACTATTGAAACGTCTGTGCCATATACAGTATTTAAATAGATTTATAGTCATGTTTGTAATGACGAAGTTGTAAATTTGGTATGCAAATTTGGTAACTGCAAGTAGAGTTTTTTTTTTGTTGTTGTTTTTAATATGAAAAACACTACAAGTGCTCATTTAATACAAGCATTCTTCATCTTCACAAAGGAAAGTGTTTTTTCAAATTAAGAACTCACTCTCAACATTATATTGTTTGCTGTTTGAGACTAGTAGAGGTTCACAAAGTGGCAGAAGTCAATTCTATAACAAATATAACACGTATATGTAAAAGAAATTCAGTCTGACACTGTTTGACACATACATTTCTGTTACACTGCAAAACAGCAGAGAATTCATGTAAAATGTTCTTTCAAATGTGCTGCAATTCACATCTCATCCACAATATAAAGACCCTGAATGTCTGAAACCTCGACTCTTGAATCAAAGCTCAGCCTTGAGCTATACTCTGATGGCCAGATACAATTGCTCAAAATCTCCTTGGGCTTTTTTCCCTTTCTTTTTGCAGTAACCATGTGCATATCTTAAATTCTTGGTATGCATATACATGACAAATAAATAAATAGTATATCGCCCACACAACAGGCCTATTTTTTTTCAGTTATACAAATGTAAAACACTAACAGAGAAGTGCAAACAAGCCCCTAAAGATAGGCTGTGTTATTAAAGTATCATATTGAGCAGATTTTTCAATAGCTTGGTTAATCACAGTACATTACTGTGCTGTCTGTGTAAAAATAAGATATCTTCGAGAACATATCCTCTCCTCCATGGTCCCAACAGCCTTTCATGTGCATGCCTTATCTCTATGAATGATATTCTTATGGATTACCTCAATATTTCCGATGCACGGCCAATGCAATTCCAGTCCTTTGGGATGGATGAATTATTGCCTGTTTCTAACTCAGTTTTCTTGCCTGTCAGATGAAAAAGAAACAGTGGTTTGAAATGTAATTTGCATGCTGTCATGATAGTCTCTTGTGTTTAGCTGGAGTTTGGTCTCTGCTTCAAATATGCACAAAATAAACAATTGTCGTTTTATGGCTTTGATATTGCAATTGTCAGCGGCCATGTATGTTTAATTGACATAACAGCAAATTTGTGGAAAGTCACTTGAGGTGGCAAAATTACAGGTTGTTTTTTTTTTCATTGTAATAGATGAAAGAAAAAGGTCTCATTTCAATTCATTAAACTCACTGGTATTATTAAACCACTGTGATCGAATTACTATGTTTTTAGCGCAATACACATTACGTATTGTATACTGCACTAATCACTACTTTTAAAGGAATGGTTCACCCAAAAATAAAATTAGCTTTAAAAATTAAATAAAATGTACTCACCCACAGGCTATTCATCATGAGTTTGTTTAAGCAACAGAATAGATTTGGAGAAATTTTAAATTACATCACTTGCTCACCAATGTATCCAGTGAATGGGTGCCATCAGAATGAGAGACCAAACAGCTGATAAAAACATTACAATAATCCACAAGTAATCCACACAACTCGTCTTGTGAAGTGAAAATGTCATGTTTGTAAGACACAAATCCATCAGGAAATTTTAACTTTAAACCATTCCTTCTGGTCCAAATGCCAGTCCGTAACCCATAATAATGCTTCCCTCAGAGAAAAACATCAACTTGTTGTCCTCTCACATCAAAATCCACTGACACATTTGGAGTTTGTTTTGGACTGTTTTTGCTCGTAAATGGTGCTTTATCTGTGCATATGCCACTCCTGATTCAGATGAATTGACTTTTCCACTGACAAAAGCACTATTATGGATAGAGGACTCATATTTGAAGAAATGGTTTAAATTTAAAAATGTCTGAATGATGTGATGTGGTTTATTTGTAGATTATTGTGATGTTTTTATCAGCTGTTTGGACTCTCATTCTGACGGCACCCATTCACTGCAGAGGATCCATTGATGAGCAGGTAATATAATGCTTGATATTTCCAAATCTCTTCCGATTAAGAAACAAACTCATCTATATTTCGGATATATTCCTTTAAGAATTCGTACGCAAGGTATACACATACATTTTGAATGTTTGAATAGACAATAAAACAGCACTGTATTCAAAGCATCTTTGCGCGTCTCTAAAGTTGTTCATATGTTTTAGATCCACACATTATTGTACATCTGTCTAAATATACTGTAAAATATACTGTATGGTAAATATTGGACATATAATGCTTGATATTTTGGTTATAATTCATATAGCTTACAGAGCTTATTTTTTTAATATATATATAGTATGTTTAACAGACAATAATTACACAATTATGATTTTGTGAACCAACAACATCAGCATCAGAGCGCTGGGTGTCCTTAAAGGGATAGTTCACCCAAAAATGAAAATTCTGTCATCATTTACTCTCCCTCAAGTAGTTCCAAACCTGTATGAATGTCTTTGTTCTGCTGAACACAAAGGAAGATATTCTGAAGAATGTGGGAAACAGAGGAGTTTTTTTTTTCCTACAATGGAAGTCAATGGTGCCCCAAAACAGCCTGGTTACAAACTTTCTTCAAAATATCTTCCTTTGTGTTCTGCAGAACAAAGAAATTCATACAGGTTTGGAACTACTTGAGGGTGAGTAAATGATGACAGAATTTTCATTTTTGGGTGAACTATCCCTTTAATCACACATCACTTTATTTTAATATTAATTGAATTGGACCCAGGATGATTCTGAAAGAATACTCTACTGTTGCTGTAGTAATGAAACTCGTGCGCATCTGATTGACAGATAAACTGCATGCTCTTATATCAGTGTTGTTTTTTATTTTGTGGATATTTCAGCTAAGTTGGATTTGTACATTCAGTTGAACGACATTAATTTAAAGTTAAAGACTGTCCGCGGCGACTCAGGATGCTGTTCCAAATCCTGCTGCACCACAGAGTGCCACTTACATAGTTTACCAAAATATATATATATATATATATATATATATATCACATTAGATTTGTCCCAAATTATTGTTGATGTTCATGACTTTATCCTAGGCTGAAAGATTGTGTATCTTTCCGCACAATGTTTGTCTTTCTGTCCGTATGCTTTATATAGGGAGCTAATAATAGCCATAGATCGCGCTTTCCTTTTCCGTTTGCTCTGTTTTGCCAAACAAACACCACTTCAAACTCATCGATTCAACTTTATTCATTCCTGAAGTGGGCTTTTATATTAACTGTTAGACTGACTGCTGTCTTGAATTGGGTGCAATACCTGTGAGTTGTTCTAAATGCGGCTGCGCTTCTTGTCCGGTGTGTGACTACATTCTGCACATGTATTAAATGCGCGTCCTTGAGAGCGCGCAGTTTTCTAACGTATTTACTTTAACTTGTTAGGTAATATCAATGATATGACGTTTCAGATGCGTCTGAAATGACAAAAACATATACATATATTTAATTATTTGATCAAAATATTGCTAGGGACAGTTTGGTAGTGGCTGGATATTGGTAGGGACACGTCCCTAGCGTCCCCCCCTGATTCTACGCCCCTGGTTTAACCCAACCTTCTGGGCAGTAACCCAACCGCTGGGTCTAAACAACCCAATTGCTGGCTTCGTCCATATTTTACCCAGCGCTGGGTTGTATTTAACCTAGCATTTTTTAGAGTGTGTATACTAGAAGCACACTTTATGTACAAATACTGTATTGTACGGTATGAATACTAATGAGATTACATAGCATGAAACATATTTCATATAATTCCAAATGGAATATTGAAAGATACATCTCAAAATTACATTCCATAGATGTTATTAATGGTTAATATATTTGCATAAAAGGCAAAAATATTGAAAAATGCACCACATTTTAGGCCTTTATTTGATATATGTTGTTGTTGCTTTTTTCCAAGTATGTAATGAAATATAGAAATGAAATGGATGATTTCACAGAGCCTCAGTGAAAGGAATAATAGTGCAAAAAGCTTTTTACAACTCCCTGTAATTTTTTACCCTGTAACCTTTGCATTTAGAGGTAGAAAGCTGCTTATACATAATCAGGAAGTGACAGGAAAGGATTATTTGTGAAATGCCATCACTATAATGTCCTCATACAGTAGCTTCCCTCCGAGTGCTAATGGCTTCCTATTGACTTGCTGTCCATGTGGAGTACCACACCTCTCCAGCGGCCTTACTGCAAGAAATAATGCTTCATCTGAAAGTCCCACAGCAAAGTAATAACCTGTGAGATTATGTACAAAATGGGAGGAAACTGACACCTTAGCCCTCAATAATAGATGGAGACATCATCCGACTTAGCTTGCAGAACATACATACAACAGGGAAGTCTTTCTTTTGTGGATATAAGATGGGCAAATGTGTAAATTGATGGATTATGCACCAGCGGCGATGTGAATTGGCTTAGTTAAAATAGAGTGGACGGTGTTCTGTGCCCATTATCAAAGACATTTTTCATTTTTTTTTCATTCTTTTTTTTCTAAATCTACTTTTTCTCTTTTTTTTTCAAAATGGTGATTTCTGTCATCATTTACTCACCCTTATGTCATTCCAAACCTGTATGACTTTCTTTCTTTTGTGAAATGTAAAAGAATAAACTATGAGAAAGGTTTTTTTTTTTTTTTTTGCCCATACAATGGAAGTCAACGGGTACCAAAACTGTTTTGTTACCAACATTCCTCAAAATAGCATCTCTAGTGTGTCACAGAAGCAAGAAAGTCATACATATTTGGAATGACATGAGTAAATGATGACAGAATTTTCCTTTTAGGGTGAACTACCCCTTTAAGTGATATCGAAGACACTTTTGTTTATGTCACAAGCTGCTCTGAGAGCCACAGTTGTAGACCAGACTTCGTTTTTCTTAAAATAAATGTTAGATATATTAACACTGCATGAGTAGTACACTATCCTCTATAGTGTTGCAAGTTTCACGTAAAAAAAAAAAAAAAAAGTAAGTATATAAGGAAGTGACCGATTTTAGAGGCAGCTTTAGTTATTTGTCTTTTTTATTGGAATTTGATTGGGAAAAAAGTCTGAAGCTGAAGTGCAGACTGATGTCACCAAAACACTTGGACTCATATCGTATTGGTGGTATGAGACTGTACATTTTGAATTAATTTAAATTCATATTTAAATTTGGAATTTAAGAATGGAATTTTTGTAAATATGGAATTTGTCATTGTTTTGGAGCACTGTTGCTTATAGATTAAGGTTAAGATATATAAAATCCACAAAAAGTCACAAAACGTTTTGATTTTATGGGGACTTATTCTGAGAGGTTTAAATTTGAGTAAAAATCTACAGTTGTATCATTACTCTTTAGCTATTTGTTAACATTTTAGCCACTTTTATTCATTTGCTGTTAGTTCACGGCAATGTTTGCACTGAAACTTCATTTCAGATAGGTTAAAGTACATATAAAATGTTCAGGTTAAAGCAACCAAATGTGTCGAAATGGCTCTTTTTTTACTGTTGCTTGTAGACAAACACTTGTTCCCACTGAAAAAAATAAAATAAAATAAATACTTGCCAATTTCAAGCTACATTTAATTGCAAAGACTTAAAACATGGCTGCAGTTTTGTGCCAACAGTTAAAGGCAGGAGAGCGAGACCAGAGGTTAGCTTAATTTAAAATGGTCCGAAGCCACAGCTGGAAGAGACTGTATTCACTATTCCCAACAATGTTTTTAGAAACCAATGTACTTCCTTATAATCTGACACAAGAAGAACATCATTGGTTTCACAATGTGGACACAATCTGCAGTTACAAGACTCTGGAGGAAACTCGCAATGGAATTTTCTAAGCAAATTTATTGGTTTTATCTCACTGTAAAAAGTGATAAGTTGACTTAACTTAAAAAATTTGAGGAAACCCGTTGCCTTAAAATTATTAAGTAAATAATAATTTAAAAAAAAAAGTTTTTTTATTATTATTATTTACTTAATAATTTTAAGGCAAAATTTTTTAAGTTAAGTCATTTTTTAAATGGGATGCATTCCATATGCAAATTCAGGTGCTGATAAAAGTTCTTATTTCAAGTAAAAAGTAAACTGTAATTCTTTACCCTAAAAGTAAAGAGAAGAAAAACTAAAGGAGATTTATTTGAAGATTCTTCATGCATCTTTTTCAGTGTGAAAACGAATTGATTTCCCCCAAAATCCTCCTCCACAAATATAAAACAATGTTTTCTTAATGAGGAGCATACGTTAAATAACAGTCGTGCATGGTGCCAGGTCAACCCACGCAGTAGCTCTTCATTTTGTAGTCAAACACCTCCATGCTATGAGCAGTTCAGTGTGCGAATTGGAGGTGTTGTTTGGTTATTGTATGTCTAAATGTGGAAAATTCAAACCTCCTCCACATATCTTACATCACATCTCAATAATATCATTCATACACAACAAAATAGTGTTTGATTTCATGAATGCAGTGTTAAGTGGGCTATTTATTTTCTAATTTTCACTTATCCTTGAAAATCATCCTTCTAGGCTGAATCAAGGAGGCCTAACACTCCAAAATTTGCTGTGACTCAAAACCCTCTAAGCTGCCTTGCAAGTTTTTTGAGGCATCGTTCATGATGTGAAGGTGGTCTCAAATTATGCTGCCTTCTAAAATAGTTAATTTTAGCCAAACTTTATGGCAACACATGTATATAAGACCAATCCCATAATGAATGCATTCTGAGCACATGGCAGATTCAGCAAAGAACTATATCAGCATTAAACATTTGAATATTTTTATTCAGTACTAAGAAATAACTAAATCAAATGAAAGTACTTTTTGTGTTTATTACATCTTGATTAGATCTCAAAGGAAAATGTAGCTATTTTACAAGATGGTGATTTTTTATGAATTTGTACGATGTAAATCATTACCAAATCTGGTGAATATTCACATTCTTTATCAAGTTTGGTGTTAAAAAATGACCCACCTTTTAAATAGCGCTTGTAAATCTCTGTTTTTGACTGAAAAAAAAAGTGGATAATTTTGACAACTTTCACTCAAAAACTGAGGTACATAAACTCTAATAATTTACTAAATTTGGTGAAGATTCACATTCTTTACCATTTAAGAAAAAAAATGGCCAGCCTTTTAAAATAGCTTGTAAATTTCATTTTTAGAGGAGGTGGGGGGGGGGGGGTAGTTGGGAGGAGAGCATTTATCTGTGTATGGTTTTGGCAATGTTCACTCAAAAACTGAGGTGCAAAAGCTCCAATCAGTTAAAAATGTATTAAATTTATTTAAAATAAATACAAAACCTGTGCTCACTGAAAGAAAACAAGTTATATATATATATATATATATATATATATATATATATATATATATATATATATATATATATATATATACAATCATTCACAGAGAATAACACCTGTCCCTACATGGTCTTATATTGTAAACTGTTCTGGCAAGGTCAGGGTTCAAAAAAAATATTTTACACCAATTTAGCAGTAGCCTACACTGAGACTGTATGTTTTGTGATAGCTATGCCAAGTTATAATACAGGACATGTATTAGAATTATGCATTCACTCCAGGTTGCAGCATTTATAAAGTGCAAAATATCTACCTTCACTTGCTCCAGTCAGCGGCAGTCTGGATTGTGATGATGCATGAGATATCTGGAGTGTCTCATTAATATCCCTCTCCAGAGCCAGAGGATCAACACAGATTGGGCATTTAGATATTCACAATCAATACAACAATCAGTTTGCAGAGCAAGAACAGCTAAATCCAGTATTGGTGCTGTATGGAAAAGTGCTGCAGTATGGATTCAGTCATATTAAGGCTGTTAAGGGCTCCTTATCCTCATCGCCTGCAGTATTGATCCTGGACTCACCTCAAGTCATGCTGGATGTGATGGACAGTGGGCTATCTGTATGATCTAAATATGGCTGTAACAATAACAGAGATAAACATGTAGTCAGACTGATATTATGATTTTAGCCATTTCAGTCTGAAACTGAATAACTTCATATTTTTTAGAATTTGTTACATTTTGAGGATGACACATTTACACAAATGGCTTTTGATAGTTTCAAAGACTTCAGCAAGGTTAACTGGCCCTCATGATGACATGATATAATTTATCTGATGTGCAAATGAGTGACAGAAAACGCTCTGGTTTAACATTGCATGAAACGCTTATGGGGAAACTCCTGTTTACTCTGAATACTGAAGCCTGATTTGTTCATGTTTGTGTAGCTGCATGAACAAATGGCGCTTCAGCAGGCCAAAAAGGGTGGAGCCAACTGCCTTGCTAAAGTATTCATACCCCTTCATTTATTTCACATTTTGTTATGTTGCAGCCTTATGTTAAACTGCTTTAAATTACTTTTTTTTTTCCACATCAATCTACACTCCATACACCATAATGACAAAGCAAAAACAGAACTGTCACAACTTTGTAAATTTATTAAAAATAAAAAACTGAAATAAGTACATTGCATAAGTAACATAAATAACATTGCATAAATAACTAATTCCTTAGCTGAAGCACCTTAACAGCTTCAAGTCTTTTTGGGTATGATGCAACAAGCTTTGCACATCAGCATTTGGCAGTTATCTGTCTTTCCTCTCCTCGCCTCTTCACCTCTCAACTCTGTCAGGTTGGATGGGGGCAGACGCACATTTTCAGGTTTCTCCAGAAATATTTGATTGGGTTCAATCCCAGGCTGTGGCTGGGCCACACAAGGACATTCACAGAGTTGTCTATAAGCCACTCTTGCTGTGTTTAGGTTCATTGTCCTGTTGGAAGGTAAACCTTCTGCCCAGTCTGAGGTTCTGAATGCTCTGGACTAGGTTTTCATTAAGGTTAACTTATCTCAATTTTTTGGTGCATTGAGCTTTTCCTCTACTCTGACGAGTCCCTCAGTCCCTGCCACTGAAAAACAGCCCCACAGCATGAGGCTGCTACCAGCACACTTTACTTTTTGGATGGTACTCTACAGGTGATGAGCAGTGCCTGGTTTCAATCAAACATTATGCTTGGAATTGAGGTTCATTAAACCAGAGAATCTTGTTTCTCACAGTCTAAGGGTCCTTTAGGTGCTTTTTTTTTTTGCAAATTACAAGTGGGTTTTTGTGTGTCTTCACTGAGGAGAAGATTGAGTCTGGCCACACCGACATAAAGCCCAGATCGGTGGAGTGTTGCAGTGATGTTTGTCCTTCTGTAGGTTTCAAACGTCTTCCAATATGGATAATGAAGGCTACATGATTCTGTGAACCTTCAATGAACCAGAATTTTTTCTGAACTCTTCCCAAGATATGTGGCTTGATGCAAACCTGTTTCTGAGATCTACAGGCAGTTATTTTGACCTCAGGGCTTGGTTTTTTCTCTGACATGCATTTTCAGCTGTTAGACCTTTTATTAAGATGTGTGTGCCGTTCCAAATCATACCCATTCAATTGAACTTTTAAGGACAAGTATACACAGAGCAAAGTCTTACTACTATTAGTGCAGCAGGAAGACCGTGCCAAATTCAAGCGGTTGTGGTCGCGCCGTGATAGCGGCTGTGTCGGTTGTAGACATTACTATCCATCAAGCAGGTATTATTATTACAAACATAGCGGACTCATCGAAAAATACATTGGCATCATCTGTATTAAAGAGAAAATAATCACTTCTTCCGATGTTTAAGTGAATAAAATAGCCTTGACAGGCGAGTTCCACAACTATTGACTTTGTTCTTGCTCACCGGACTTGTGTGTATGTAGGTGATGCAGGGTTTCCAGGTTTTCAAAACAAAACCCGCACAACTGCTACTCAAAACTAGCCCAATTGCGTTTCGAGGGGGGTTCCCCGGTAAAAATCACATTCCGGGGGGTAAAATACAAGTTATTTTGGCGGGGTTCCTCCGGTAAAATTCGCATTCCAGGGGCTAAATATCACGTTATCGGGGTCACTTCAACCCACAGACATGAAAAACAACCCGCGGCAACAGTTTTAGCCTAATTGGCAACACTGAGGTGATGTAAAAGAGGAAAGCAGGCATTTGGACCAAAGCACTTTGAGACAAGGGGGGGGGGGGACTCAAAATGTTTCTAAAGTTAAAATGCATTTTTGCCCCATTTCCGTGTTGTTTTACTACTCACAAAGTTATTTAAAGTATAAAACATTGTTCTGTACAATATACAGCATGGTTTTTAATCATATCTTTAGGGGGGACAACCCTCAGATACCTCAAATAACCAGATAACCTCAGATAACCCTCAAACCCCCCGGGATTTCGCCTATGCATTGGTGAGCAAGTGATATAAAGAAACAAACCCATACTACATCATACTAGTACCCATCTTGGATGGCCTGTGGATGAGTATATTTATATTTTCTGCAAATTTTCATTTTTGGGTGAACTAGTTCTTTAAGATATATATATATTTTTTTTTTTTTTTTTTTTGAAAAGTAGCAAAAGTAAATTAAGTGTCTGAGACCTTCCTGAGCAATTTGAAAAGTTTCTGAGACCTTGGAGAAGCCAAGTAAAAAAAAAAAAAAAAAAAAAAGACATTAAAGTGCCTGTATTGCCCTCTAAGTGTAAATGACAGATCTATATCAGATCTTTATTTCCATATGTAGATACAAATGTATTTCCCTTATCATATCTAAACTATAATTTGATATCAGATATGAATTTGCTTGCAAAGAAATTACATTTGTGCTGCATTACTCTTAGATCCCAGAACAGACAGGGGGAAAGAGGAGTGTTACATTACATTACGGGCAGAGTCATTGATTTATTTGCAGTTTTCCACCAGACTCCAGCAAGCATGAGCTACCAACTATGTACATATTTATATTTAACATGGATATTGATTTAGATGTCATAGCGATGTATCTCATTAGGGTTTCACTATGGAGAGCACTCCTACAAGAGTGGTCACAGAAGGTTTTCCGGCCCTGTGTCTGAGTGGTATCTAGAGGGAGGGTGTTATTGATCAAGTCTCATAATTGGTACAGAGCTTAATACAGGAAACGCTGGTTTGTTTGATTTCATTTGGCACAGATACTTAAAAGGGGAAGGGTTGAAGCAGAAACATCAATAAGCTGATCATGAAAGGAACCGCACTAGCCTATTAGGCCTTTTTTGCGAATATTGCATTTCCATTCCGTAAAATGAAATTTGTACTGATACGAGTCTGAGCAAAATATATGAAACTAATCAGTAATTGATCAGTGGCAAAAAAATAAAGAAAATGTCAGCCCCACTTTTTTATGATACTGCTCTGTAACTGGATATTACAGCATTTTTTGTTAGTTTTTTCAGTTGGATTAACACAGTTTACAAAATAATATACCAGTTATCCCTATAATCTATATAGTTTTCATTACCAAATATCGCAATGTAAAAATCGTAAACACAATGAGAAAAACTCACCCCCAAACCATTCCAGGTGTAAATGGCTTTCTGCTTTCAGACGAATACAATAAGAGTTATATTTAAATAAAAAAAAAAAATGCCTGGCTCTTCCAAGCTTTATGATGGCAGTGAATGGGTGTTGAGATTTTGAAGCCCAAAAAGGTGCATCCATCAATCATAAAAGTACTCCACATGGCTCCGGTGGTTTAATAAAGACCTTCTGAAGCAAAGCGATGCATTTGTGTAAGGAACATATCCATATTTAAAACTTTACAAACTGTAATCTCTAGCTTCCGCTAGCTGTCGTACACGTGTTCATGTGCTGTTCCAGCATATGACATAGGCGTAGTGTACCCTTTTTGGGTGAACTATCCCTTTAAAACTAATTAATGATTTCGATGTTTCTGTTTTGTTTACGTAATGTTATCATTTGACTTATTGCCTTAATGATGAATTTGTTTCTCACAAATGTGCAGCTGTTTTTATCAGCTGTTTGGACTCTCGTTGTGATGGCACCCATTCACCACAGAAGATTCAATGGTGAGGAAGTGATGTACAGTGTTGGAGAAAGTTATTGCATTACAATATTGCATTACTCCCTAAAAAAGTTACTAATTACGTTACTTAGTTACTTTTTATGGAAAGCAATGCATTCATTTTGAGTTACTTTTTAAATCTGGGCAGGGCTTGCTTGTTTGTTTTTAATATATAAAAGTTGTTCTTTTAAAAATGTAAAAGCCCTTCCACACCAAAAGCTAAATGAATTTGCCTCAGGCTGAAGGAAACTTGCTGACAATTAGTCTAGAACTACAGTAACATATTCACACAGTGCACACAATGCCTCTGCACTTACTCCCAATTTCTCTCAACATGGCAACACGAAAGCTGTCAGTCAATACACGGGAAAACAAATGAACTGGCATTACTTATTTGAAAAAGTAACTCAGATTTTTCCTTCTAAATTAAAAAGTAATGCATTACTTTACTAGTTACTTGAAAAAAAGTAAGCTGATTACATAACTTACTTGTAACACCTTACCCCCAACTCTGGTGATGTAATGCTAAATTTCTCCAAATCTTTTCTGATGAAGAAACAAACTTATCTACTGTACATTTTGGATGGCCTGTGAGAAAGTACATTTTCAGCAAAATTTAAATTCCTTTAATTTTCAATTAGTCAAAACTGTCAAATATTATCCTTAAATTGTAATCATTATTACTGCCATACGGACATTGACACATTAATCACTGACTGATAACAGAATACTTCCTAATTGTAATATTGAAACAAGCATTTTTTGTAAAGCTGCTTTACAATATGTATTGTGAAAAGTGATATACAAATACACATGAATTTAATTTGATAAAATATTAAATATGTTTCTGTGTATAAATACAGAAAATATACTGTGCTCATAGAGCACTGTGCTGAAAAGTGTACCACATCTGAAAATTCTGAGGAAGCAAGAATGTGTTACCAGTTTGATGTATGTTTCTGGCACATTAGCATGAGCAATTGCCTTGTGTAAACGTTAAAGTGTGTATCCAAGTTGAAAAGTACTGCAATGTTCATTTGGGTTTACTCATATTTGCTGTCATATGTTTTTTGCTTGTCTATTACACAGCCTCGCTAATTGTAAAAGACTTGCTGGCATTTCAATTCACAAACTGAAAGATTGTGTATAATAATTTGAAACAGAATGACATGACAAAACAAAAGTAATTATAAAATGCAAATTGCATGTCCATGTGCCAGGCAGTAACCCAGTACCTGTTTAGCAGGCACAGCTCTAGTCAGCCATGCTGACGAACAATGTTAATAATAAAGAACATCTTTAAAATTAATTCAAAATGGACGTAGTGTGCCAAACATTTTTGTATCGCCATGTTATTTTTAAAAAAATATTTAGAATGAATTGCATTTGAATGGAAAGTGACTGAGAAAATAACTCCTTTTTGGACTCTCTTGGTTGAGCTCCCAGATTTCATGTGACTTCCTGGGTCTGCCAGAACATATTACCATATCTAAATTTAACAACTATATTTGTGGCTCTGCTCACATTTTTTCACACAGGTTAAAAATTACACTCTCATGGTTCAGATTAGCCATGTCTAGCTGTTTCTAGCAGGTCAAGCTATTCAAACTATTCACACTGACATTGATTAAATCTCTGGATGTCACTATAACGTTGGTTGCTAGGTGCTTCTAGTCGACTACTGTATCCAACTGTAGGTGGAGCTTAACTGTCTACACTCACATTAGTAGTCATTGCAATGTGTCATTGCATATTTACATAAATTGGATCTCTGCACATCTTTGGCTCCTTCAAAGTCTGCATATGAAGGTAGGAATATACTGAAGCATGTGTGAGTCAAATTGTGTAATATGCAGTCTACCTTCAACTGGTTGGTTTTGGAAAACAGCATAAATCCAACAGACTCATTGTAAAAAAAAAACATGCCTCTACCTACTTTTTTATTTTACAATGAGTCTGTTGGATTTATGCTGTGTTACAAAATCAACCAGATGAAGGCAACTTAGTAGACTGCAAAAAAAAAAAAAAAAACACCATTAAAAAACTTAATAGACTCTAAAAACAGTAAATAATATACTGGCAGAAAAATACCAAAAACTTATGCTATTTCACAAAAAAAAAATATGACTATAGGGCAAGATTATCAATTAATAAATATTTATTTTTGTGTGGTTCCTTGAAAGATACTATGCTATGACCTCAAAACACTTGTGTTATAGTGTCATAGTGCATGATTTGTAAACTAATGCATTTTAACATTTGCATCACATAATTAGACCCATATGTATGGCTTTTATGACTAAGTAAACTTGTTCAGTACCTCACCTGGTACAGCATTGCTATTTCAACAGCTATGTTTCCATCTAAAGTTACACATTTAACTTAGTCAAAGAGAACAAAATCCTTCATGATAAACTTGGCACTAAATATCACTGAGAAAAGTAGGAGAAGCCACTGATATTTTCATATATAAATTATTTGCGGCTAGCAGATGAAACACAATAAATGTGGTCATATTTAACACAGTCGTGTAAGACTTTGACAACAGACTTTGCTCAGGCATTTCAAAATGATCATACCATTTCAGATGCTGTGAAATGAGATTGGTCTGCACAGTTTATGTCATCCAATCACGCAAAGTCACACTTTTTTGATACGCGTGGAGGGAATTGATAAAAGTATTTCCATCTTCCATTATTTGCATTAACAATTTTTAGCTCAAGTCAAAAACCACCTCAAGCAAGTGTAACGGGTCCCAGGTAAGGGGAATCCACTCTGCGTTGTGTTGATATCACTCCGTAAAGAAACTCCAGACCTTTCACTGTTTGGCACTGTCTTTATTTTCTGCATAAATGGGAAATATGTTGAAAACATGAATTCTGTGACACTCTCCATTAAACAACACCGTTTAATGCCTCGATGAACTACGAGACAACCTTCTCTCAGCTCAGAAGGACGTGAACTGAGCGAGCAATTTCATAAAGGAAAATACATTGAATTAATCTGTTTAGCATAAGCTAACATAAGACAAAATTAATAACCATAACATGAAATGAATCACAAAAATTGTACACAAAATAACATACCTGCATAAATGGGAAATATGTTGAAAACATTAATTCTGTGACACTCTCCATTAAACAACACCTTTTGGCAAACGAGGAGTAAATACAGCAGGCTAATATGAGCTAATCTCACTCACTCATCGTAAACAGTAACAATCGCAATCATTCACAAATACAATTTCATAATCCCACATCACAAAGTATATTTGACAAAGCAACAAACAGCTTCAATTTAGAATATCTCATCAAATTTTAGTATTATCGTTAATGCCTCGATGAACTACGAGACAACTTTCTCTCGGCTCAGAAGGAAGTGAACTGAGCGAGCAAAGCGGCGCGAGAACAAGAATATACTCTTAAAGTGACAATGCACTTCCTGAACAAATCTTGAAAATCATACACCTTAACTCATAACAATAAAATAATAGATACAATCACATCAAAGAAACAAAAAAATATATAATATTTAATAGAAAAATGTGGGGATTTTGAGTGAAAATAATATAACCAAAATAACTGTTACACAAGCGTGAAAGCTTTTTTTTTTTTTTTGCAAATTAAGGGATTTTTTATTTATTTTTTATTTGGCGTTTCCATCACTCATTTCACATACAAAATGTGCATAAAAACAGGGTGATGGAAACAACTACTGTGGAGCGTTCAAGTATGAGTCCTGTGAAACACAAGTCATGATAAAAGCTCAAAGATTTGTAGAAGAAAGCTAAAATGTCATGGTTACTTCAAAAATGCATTTTTATCTCACATATGCTTTTGTTGACACTATCAATTATTTTTAGGGTAAAGTTTAGTCTAGGGTGCATGTCATTTTCAAAAATGATCATTAACCTTTCAGCACCTCTCAATGGACATTTCCGAACTGCAATACTTAAATATCTCCATAGAAGTAGATATTGAGCTTTGCCCTTTAGGTGGAGTCAGTTTTTTATCAAAACAGTGGTCAAATATCGAAGCTAGAGTCTTAAATCTTTCTACTGATGCACAGTTTGTCCAGATCAAGTAACAGTGTTATGTTTTAACGTGCTGTTAAAGTTAAACATCATTAATCTAGGGCTGTCGCCGATCTTTGACAGCTAAGGGGTTAATGATGCGCCAAATATTCTCTATAGGTGAAAGATCTGGACTGCTGGCAGGCCAGTTCAGCACCCGGACTCTTCTACTACGAAGCCATGCTGTTGTAATAGCTGCAGTATGTGGTTCTGCATTGTCCTGCTGAAATACACGTCATCTGGAGGGGAGCATATGTTGCTCTAAAACCTTTATATACCTTTCAGCATTCATAGTGCCTTCCAAAACATGCAAGCTGCCCATACCGTATGCACTTATGCACCCCCATACCATCAGAGATGCTGGCTTTTGAACTGAATGCTGATGACATGCTGGAAGGTCTCCCTCCTCTTTAGCCCGGAGGACACAGTGTCCGTGATTTCCAACAAGAATGACAAATTTGGACTCGTCTGACCATAGAACACCTTTCCACTTTCAAACAGTCCATTTTAAATGAGCCTTGGCCCACAGGACACGACGGCGCTTCTGGACCATGTTCACATATGACTTCCTTTTTGCATGATAGAGCTTTAGTTGGCATATGCAGATGGCATGGCGGATTGTGTTTAACGACAGTGGTTTCTGGAAGTTTTCCTGGGCCCATTTAGTAATGTCAATGACAGAATCATGCCGATGAGTGATGCAGTGTCGTCTGAAGGCCCGAAGAGCACGAGCATCCAACAAAAGTCTTCAGCCTTGTCCCTTATGCACAGAGATTTCTCCAGTTTCTCTGAAACTTTTGATTATGTTATGCACTGTAGATGATGAGATTTGCAAAGCCTTTGCAATTTGACATTGAGGAACATTGTTTTTAAAGTATTCCACAATCTTTTTACGCACTCTTTCACAGATTGGAGAGCTTCTGCCCATCTTTATTTCTGAGAGACTCTGCCTCTCAAAGACATCCCTTTTATGTTACAGACCTGATGTCAATTAACTTAATTAGTTGCTAGATGTTCTCCAGCTGAATCTTTTAAACATTTCTTGCTTTTTCAGCCCTTTGTTGCCCCCGTGCCAACTTTTTTGAGACCTGTAGCAGGCATCAAATTTGAGCTCATTTAGTGGATAAAAGTGTACATTTTCTCAGTTTAAACATTTGTTATGTTATCTACGTTCTATTGCGAATAAAATATTGGCTCATGTGGTTTGAAAGTCTTTTAGTTTTCATTTTATTCAAATTTAAAAAGCGTCCCAACATTTCTGGAATTTGGGTTGTATTTACAATTGAAACTCAGAAATCTAAATGATACACGAGCTGCCGAGTTGAGACATTAGAAGGGGTGTGCTGATTGCTGAACAATGATCTATAAAACAGATGCAATCATTTAATATATACATAATCTATATATAGAGATCAGTGTGCAAAGTAAGTCTGTAGTGAATAAAGGTAATCATTCAATTTTCACAGTTTGCTTTATGTAACTTGTTTAACTATGTTTAATCTTTTTTAATTTAGATGTAGTTATTTGGGTTTATCGTTCACAGTGTAATTTTCTTGTTTTATTTAGATTGTTAGCAACAGCTAACAATTTCTCCATAAACCCCATTTTACAACGTTGTTAGCAGAAACTGAATGTTTTTGCAAATGCAATCTTTGTCTGTACCTGCTATTTGTGTGCTCCTAAAAGCATTTTGTTCTTGCAGTTTCTTTGCAGGCGCTGTAGTAAATCAGACTCTGTGATTTGGGTGTAGCTGCAGCAGCAGGTTGACAGGAGGGAGTGCTGCTGTAAATCAGGGATGTGTGAGAGGAGCGTAATCATGGAGGGTGAGGAACGAAGGAAAGAAAAATGTGCCTTGAGGGAGAAGTCATAGTTATGAAGGAGGTTTTATTGTTGTCTATAGCATTGCTGAAATCATTGACAGGTGGTTTAAGGGGCGCTTGCACACTCTACTGTAAGTTCAGCTCCTCTGTTTAATTTGAAAGCGGAAAGATGGTCTTGGGTACAGTTTGTGTGAATTTCAGTATGATTCACAATTGGCCTGAAAGAAAAGCAGATGTGAACTGCTATTGAACTGCTATTGATGGCATATAATTTGCATCGCTGAAATGAAATTTGTATATCAAACCAACTGTGAAAACAATCAAAGGGAGAAAAAAAAGAAAAAAAAAGTTATAGAAACTAATGTGATAATGAGACATTTATATTTCAGTCAAAGTAGGCATTCATTCTTTAGTATTATTATTATTATTATTATTATTATTTACCTACATCCTAACATTATAAGGTGTACTTTTTTTGGACATTGTAGACTTTTTTTTTTCATCTGTGTGGCTGATGGATGCTACCATTTAAATAAGTTATGAGGGTGCATGTGCATTTCCATGCATATATTGTTGACAAATGAATTATTCAGAGACGCTTCACTATAAAACTGAGTTTTATGACAGTTCCAAATGGGATGTTGTATGATCGGCTCAACAAAAGATGGAAAGGAAGCACTCATCAATGTAATTTACTGTGTGCCGCCATCTAAAAAACACCAAAGCTGTTAGGACTTTCAGACAACAACTGAATTTGCTTATGCAATGCAATACAATTAAACCCAAAGTTCTTTGAGATTTTGTTGTGCAATCATGAGAAATAAAAATACATGCAGTGTTGTAAAGTAATAGTTTATCATAGTTCCAAATTTATGATAATATTTATTTATATTATTTAAACACTAACAAGCTTGTGTATTATTTCACATATTAAATAAACACTCAACACATAGCGTCCATCACACCTTTAGCCGTTCTTAGGAAGGAATCTCTCTTTATTGCTGTTAATTGAGTGGCTCTTTAATGTACCATCTTTTCACTGAGCCATTATTAAACAAATTTCTTACCCTACGAAACTTATTTGAACATATTGAAATATTTTTCATGGGTGATGAAAATGTATATAATCTATCAATTTTATTGTTATTATTATTATTATTATTTACTATAAAGCATTTTCATTTTTATTTGTTTGTTTGAACAAAGTTAGATCATGTTTGAAGTTTGCATCCTGAGTGATTGTCAGGGATTACTTGCCTTATTTAGCATATTTTGAAGATATCAAACAATATGTATCTCCTGTTTGATCCAACATATCTTGCATTTCTGGAAACAGTACAAGCAGAGTTGGAGCCAGGTAAAGGTGAGTAATGATAGAATTTTATTGTGGTGGGGAAGTATTCCTTAAAAATTCAGTTGGTATCATAAAAAAACACACCATCAGCAACCAAATTTGCATATGCAATGCAACCTAATTAAACCAAATGCATTTTAATGTGCTTTGTGATTCTGCTCTGTGTAAGTGCTGTCAGGAGGGCAGGCCCTGGCAACTTACAAAGTGTGGCTTCCAGACCGAGATAATTGCTAACATAAACAGTACAAAAAGGTACCATGGTTGGACAGAGGCACTCAGAGCTGTAAAATAAAGGTTCATCATGACTTCAAATTTATTGTTTAATAAAAGACTTCATGCTGAGACAGACTTTCCCTGTGGTTGGCAACTGACAGGGTGTGTAAGACCTATTACATTTAAGGACTTGCATTGATTTCTTTCAGGTCATAGGCTACTATGAAGGTGTTAACAGAATAATTCACCTAAAAAATGAAAAATTTTGTCATTACACACCCTAATATCATTCCAAACAATATGATAATAAATATTAGTTTGCAATATGAAGCTGCATAACAAGCTGTTTTATACAGCTAATATAACTAAGCAGACGGCAATGAAGGCTGTCAATCTTACATAAGATGGATATCAGGCTCCAAAAACGACAACAGAAACACCACAAAATCATTTGTGTTTAGCCTGTGTTCACATCCAAATGTATTTATGTATTTATTTAAATGTCATATATATTTAACATGTTTGATTTCACTTGCATTGTTGTATTAATATAACAGCATACTTTGAAACGACATGATAATTTTATAGGCTTTCTAGTTTGTACTGTTTTGCAGTATTGATCTTCATGACCAGCAGAGCAATAAGATTTCCACAGATCTGAGACAAATAAAAGTATGAGGCAACTCCCAAAACTCTGCGATATCCCACCGCTTCACTTGCAAGGGCAAGTACAGATACAAAGAAATGCACGAACACTACATCAAATGAAGGAAAGCTCACATACACAGCATCATTTTGAAGACAAGAGGCAGGGCCGCTGTTTCTCATACGTTCTCCCGGCTTGCAGGGGATTGAACTTCAGCCGCTTGCTTTGCCGGGACAAGGAGCGCCCCACAGAGCCTTCCCTTTGATGTCTGCCCGCAATTCAGAGCCACTGATACATGTATCGATCACCGCAGCAACTGAAGCTTCTCTCCCGCTGCTCGCTATTTCATTTGTTCCCTGTGGTTCCTTCCTCATATTGATCCCTGTGAGGGGGCGGCGTTTGAGACTTACAGACATGAGAGAGCCGTTTACAACGGCGTACATCATTTTTAGCTGTCATTTCTAAGACTGTCACGCTTAACGTGTTTATGATTTTTTCAGGCCCTGGGTTTATTTTCTTTTGTCTGTGGTTCATTTGATACGTGTCAGTATAATTATAGACGCTTAGAAGACATATTTTGGTAATTAATTATTCTGGTCTAGAATCCACCAAGGTAACATACATAATCATACAATGGAAAAGGAATGACAGGAGCCTTACATCAGCCGTGAATATGTCGGTACATTTTCTACGGTTATGTTTAGAGTAGCTTAGGCCTACCGTTTTCCGTACGTCATGTCTGCATTATGAATACTGAGTCATACCACTTTTTTTCTATTAAAAAGCAGCCATTGCACTCTGGAATTGATTTTCAAGGACATTTGTTTTAACTTTATGAGGGCATATTTTTTTCTGGTACTAAAAAATACTGCTTTTCGGCTAAACCAATAACATGCTAGACCTGATGGAATAGTATAATACATCAGATGTTAAATAATGGATAAAAGAAAAGAAAAAAAATCAATACAGGAGCATTTTGTGCTCACACATTTTAAATATGCAGGGCATTTTGGTCATTTAAAGTTAATTTTTGCAACAGATATTTTAAAATAAATCAAAATTTAATTTATTTATTTGACAATTGTGTTTTTAATGTGAATGCTACAATGCTTCTATACTGCAGTATGTGTGCTTGCATGCAATTTTTTTTATATATGCTTTGAATACCCAGATGACCATAGAGAGTATGTGAATTATATGCCGTAATGCAAATAGATGTTTCCTTATTATATCCTTAGTCCAAAATTAGATTAAAATGCAGCATGACTTCAACATCCCTCATTAAATTTAAAATTGCAATGAGGTCACATAACAACAACGCTTGACAAATTTATAGATGTACTGTATAGGCCTAATGCGTGATACTGTTGAAACAAAACAAAAATGGTTTGCAGCATATACTGCACAGTATGTATTATGATTGTATTTCATCCTGAACATAACTGTAATTATTTAATCAGAATGCTTTTGATTATATGAGTTTGTATAGGCAGGGTTAGTTCAGCAGTTACCATCCTTGTTTATTCTTGTGAGTGATTTCTTTGTTTGTTTAGCGCTGAAATACTGTCAGCTCCTCGGGCATGGTCCAGTAATGCAGAGTTAAAGTCAACCTGTCACTCTCTCTTTGCACAAAGGTGCTTTGAGCTCAAATTGTGCGCGGAGAAATGTTTAGAAGTGGCAGGTCTCAGAAAAGCACTCTGAAGGTTTCACAGCCCATCTCTGTATATTCGGCAGCGCTCTGAAATGTTAATACCTGTTATTCATAGTTTAGACCCACCTGGGATTCATTACGATAGAGGTTTGGCTTGAGCTATTCTGAATTTAGCTGCGTTTGATGTGTGCAAACGTTTATTTTCATTTTTTTTCTTTTTTTTTTTTTGTTCTAATATTGAAAACTGTTTTCTGCTTAATATATTTGTGGACATACTAGGCCTAATTTCTTTCTTTCTTTCTTTCTTTCTTTTTTTTTTTTTTTTACTTACCCCAAATGGTGGTGCATCAGTTTTCACAAAAATATTAAGCAGCAAAAATCGTTTTCAATATTGATAACAATGAGAAATGATTTTTTAAGCATCAAATCAGCATGAAAGAATGATTTCTGAAGGATCATGTGACACTGAAGACTGCAGTAATGATGCTGAAAAATCAGCTTTGCTATCACAGGAATAAATTACATTGTAAAATATATTTAAATATAAAATAATCCTAAAATACCTAAAATGAATAAAACATTAATATGACTGCATAGGGGTTGTTTTGGGAAGTTGATAGGCAATCACATGAATCATGTGTCATGGTTTTGTCCACTACTGTTAATAAATCATTGCCCTCACACTGGTCTGATCACATGATTGTACATTTGCCAGTGCTTTAGTGTGAGACTTAATGATCACACCTTTTGTTCAGTTCGATACTGCCTCATCCCAGGATTCCCTGTCATAAATCTCATTGGCTCAATATAGATTAGTCATGTCAGGGCTTTGCTGCCCGAGAAATCATCACCTTGGCCAAGACACTGCTTGTCAATCTTGATTAATCTTGTGGTCATGTTGCCGACGTCTCCCGTCGAGCAACAGGAACAGGTGTATCAGGTTACCTCTGGGATTCTAATGAAATCTGCAGTGTACCCTTGTCCCAAAACCTAATTTACCTTCATTTTCATGCTGGGTCTGCCAATGACTTATTTAGTCCTTTGAAAAGGTTGAGAGAGGTTACTCAAGCACCCTTGGGAGTGGATTCTAGCATACATCCTCTCGGATGACAGACTGCAGTCGCTACAGATTAATTGATGAGGGTTCATATGAATTGACACTCGTGTCTGAGTTACATCAAGGAGAATATGGATTTTTGATGCATGAAGTGCTGATCCAAGACATTGCAGACATTACTCTCTGCAATTCTTTTAACCCCTTTTCACGAAGAAATTGCAATATCAATATTTGCAGTGCATGCCATTTTGTTTAAGCTACAGTATGACATTTTTAAGCAGTGACATGATTCTTGTTTTTTTTTTCTTTTATCATTTTTCCACTGTGCAAGAAGGTGACACACACAAAAAATAAAAAATAAAGTGAAAATAACTCAAAAAGTTGTTAGTGGTCAGTGTGGGTTAAGGATGCGATCTGTCACGGTGTATGGCATTTTGTTTAAGCTATGGTTTTCATGAAATATTACATGATGCAGTGTTTTGTTTTGTTTTGTTTTGTTTTGTTTAATTTTATTTTAATTAAATTAAAAATAACTAAAATAAATAAATTTTATTTACTTTATTTATTCCTTCCCTTGCTAGCTTGTACTTATTTGAACAATGCCTGAGACTTGGTATTACGAGCACTTCCTCTGTCTGATTGCCTCTTCAAGATGAATTGCTTTATGTTTTCCCTAATTGTAAGTCGCTTTGGATAAAAGTGTCTGCAAAATGACTAAATGTAAATGTAAATTTATTTTATTTTTATTTTTTATTTTTTATTATTATTTTATTTTATCAAGTTTCCCATTGTACCAGAAGGAGGCACCCCAAAAAATAATCTAAAAATGCCCCAAATTACCCAGATATTACATACAGTATTTGTCAATAGTCAAAGTTGTTTAATGGTACTGTCAGAAGTTGTAATTAACAATGCATTAAAATGCAATTCAAAATACTTGAATACATCTTCTATGATGAGCATGATTTTATTTATTTATTTTAATTACAGTTTTCTTTATATGTTCTTTGAGGAAGAAAGTTTAAAAAATAAAATGTAAAAAATATCAATCAGATACAACTGTTCTGATATTATAATTATGAGTGAAAAAACTATTTGTAGTTTATCATAATCATATCTTTAACTGCTTCACTGTTTCATATTTGGAAAAACTTTGTCTGTCAAATCAAAGTCATGTAGCATGACCAACATGCAGAAAAAAATAGAAAATACATTAACATAATGTTGGTAAATGGTGTGAAGCTTTCAAAAACATATGAAACCATAATGAACACGACGAGTGCATTTCTACAAATTTGGCATGTTTTAAAAGAAGATTTAAAAAGAAGGTTACAGATTTATCCTTTGTCATGGAAACCCTTATTTGTCATTGACCCTTGTGATACTCAAAGTTATGTTTTTAAGTTTTATAAATCCGTCATCTGCAGTTCAAACAGTTGCCTTATTGTAGAGTGCAATACCCAGCGCAACGCACCACCCTAAGGCAAAGAACAAAGAGAAAATAGATCAGTAGACATCAAAGTGAACGACTTCCTCCGTTTTGAGGTCAGAAGATAGTTCATCATCCTTTGTAGTGGAACGCAATTGGAGGTAGGTCAATATGCACCAAGACCGCAGCTCGCCCTCGCCGATTGCCACGGAGCTTCACATCACGACTGTGATTACATGCCCACTCGTACGCCTCTTCCTCCTTCAGCGAGTGCTGTAATCCAGGTGTCCACACCACCTGCGCGGTTTTGTTAGCACCTGCGGCATTGAAGATACTCAGCGTTCCTCTGTACCCATTTCATTTTCTCCGGCATCGCTGGCACGGCAGTAAAGTCTGTTGGGAACCTTAAGAAAAAAAGTTAGCAATTTGTTTCTGCCCAGCAGGCGTGGTAAATACAGCCCCCCCCAGGGATGTCACACAGATGATTTTCCACACAGCATTGTATGGGTCCCACGGGCTGTCATATCACCTTTTTTCCCAGAATGCCCAAGGCTCTGCGATAAGGCCGCTTCTGATGGGACTAATGCATAGCCGACAAGCCGCCCCTGCACCGCAGGTGATGAGAAATCAAATTTGAACAGCAGACTGCACTCATAATAGCTACAATCAGACAAACAGGTGACTATGCCTGTGAAAGACACAGCCTTTCTCTGCAATCTTCATGCTAGCTTCTGTTTGCACATGGTAATGAAAACGGATAATTAGGCCTTTCGGTTACTAAAACGCACCTGTTTTTGCTTCCATTTATAAAGGCGCTAAACGATCTGCTGTTTCTGTAAAACTTCTCATAGAAACGGAAACTATTGCAAATCTTCCTTATCCAAAAAAGCCAGCGTGCCAGGAACTCCACAAGAAACTGAAACTAGTTTCGCTCTGAGACGTATCAGAAGACAAAATCGCAACTCTGCAGCTCCAGGTGAGAGTTTATCCATGTAAACAGTTTTTTGATAAATGGCCCCGATTTACGCTACCGAGTGACAAGGCAGTGGAAAGCGACCATGTCATCTCCTTCAATTAAAGTTGCTCCTTGGGTTGTGTGGACTTTATCTAAGGTTCAGTCTGAGCTTGTACATGCTGTCAGGATAAATTAGGGCCGCTGACCAGAGAAGCATGTGGCAGCACTTAGGACACTTTTCAAGCTGGCTGCAGCCAGACCGCGGGGGATTTAACCTGCAAATCAGTGGGCAGAGATCAGATCAGACCGAAACAAAGGCACTGAGAGGCATAGATTTCTGCTCCGTAGGGGATCATTCATAAATACGTCATTCCTTGTTATATGGTTCGATTGAAAGCTAGTGAATATCTCAAAGGGTAGTTATGTTTTCAGAGGTTTTTATATGAAAAATGTACAATGAATGTGTAGTTTATAATCCATTTACCATACAGATTAATATTTGAGTAAATCAGGTGTCTGCAATCTTTTTGTCATGCCATTTTTAATTTTACAAGTTAATCATTGTGTCATAATGCAAAACCACCCTCAGATTTATATATTGTATATGCATACATCCATACATATAATTGTATGAATACTAATTGGATTTATATTGTCATGTAATATTTAAGCATTTTATATAAGCAAGTTCATAAAAGATTAATAAAAAAAATCAAATTTAAGTTGAAACTTGGTGATCTGTTGTCCTAGCATAATATGATCAACCACAGATTTGCTTATTTGATTAATAACATATAAATACAGCAGAATCTTAAATATTTCTGAAGTAGTTTTTATAAAATCCCCAGTTTCTCGATTTTCAGTTTTAATCCAACTTTGAGTTACAGATTTCTGCTCCATATGGGGTCATTCACAAATACATCATTCCTTGTTATTTTGTTCGCTTGAAATCTATAGTGAATATTAAAAGAGCTCAAATGGTAATTATGTTTTCAGAGTTTTTTTTTTTTTTTTTAAACGTGTGATTTATAATCCATTTACAGTACAGATTCATGTTTGTGTAAATTAGGGGTTGGCAACATTTTTGTTGTTTAATCACTGTGCCATACCAGCTCCATCCTCAATTTTATATATGAATACATGTATGCATATATAATTTTAAAAATACAGTTGCATTTATATATTCATATATAACCATTTTTAAAAGTCCATTAAAATTTAACTGTTGAAACTCGGTGACCCATGTTATCCCAGCATGTGTGCTTATTTGATGAATAACATATCAGAATCTTAAATATTTCTAACGCAGTTTTCATAAAATGTATTTTATACTTTTCAAAATCCTAAAAGTTTCTTGATTTTCAATTTTCAATTAGACTTTAAGTAACAGATTTATGCTCCACAGAGAAACATTCATAAATACAATTTTTTAGGTTTGATTGAAAGAGCTCAAATGGTATTTATGTTTTCAGAGGTTTTTATATGTAAATGTACAAAGAACATAACATAAACATAGAGCAGGTTCTTCAATATTTCTGAAGCATTTATATATATATATATATAAAATATGTTTTAAACTTAAAAATCCTAAAAGTTTCTTTATTTCCAGGTTTAAATTAGACTTTGTATAACAGAGTTCCAAAAACATCCTGCTAAATTCCATCGCATATGTGTGACCTTCATGAAGCAGCTTGCACATCAACGTCATTGTGTTTCATGTGTGAACATCACGGTAATCTCTTCTCAACAAAACACACAATTGAGATCAGCAGTAGCAAAAATAATGCTGTATGTTTGAGTTATGGTTTACGGTTATGTGAAATTAAATAGTTTAAGTTTTAGTGTTTCCATTGGCAAACATAGTTCGTCCTTACACCCACTTGCTTGTGGGGTGCCACAGGGCTCAATTCTTGCCCCAGTTTTATTTTCTATATTCATGCTACCAATGGGTGTTATCTTTGAGAAATATGGAGTGTCCTTCCACCTATATGCGGATGATACGCAGCTGTATTTTCCTTTGCAGCATAAAAGTAAAGAATTATTAGGACCTCTGTTGAATTGTCTAAACGAATTACAAATATGGTTAAAGCAGAATCTTTTAGTGTTAAACGAGAACAAAACCGAAATCATTTTGTTTGGTTTAAAGTCATATGAAGACTGTGCCCTTCATTTTGGTCATCTCTATTCCTACTTTACACCCTGTGCTAAAAATATTGGTGTTCTTTTTGATTGCAACCTGGGTTTTGAGAAACAAATTAGTGCAGTGGTCAAATCAAGTTTCTTCCACTTACGGCGTTTATCAAAAATCAAATCTTTACTCTCTGTAAAACAGTTTGAACAGATTATTCACTTGTTTGTTATATCTCGTTTAGACTACTGTAATTCACTATACTATGGTATAAGTCAGTCTTCTATAATGCGTTTACAGATGGTCCAAAATGCTGCTGATGACAGGCAGATGAATGTTCGACCACATCTCACCCATTCTTATTTCACTAAACTGGTTACCAGTCAAATTTGGAATTATTTTTAAAATTTTAACTTTTGTTTTTAAATCTCTGCAAAATCAAGCCCCGTCATATCTCCCTGAGGCAATCTCTACTTATAAACCTACTAGGTCCCTAAGATCCAGTAATCTTGGTCTCCTCTCTGTTCTTAGATCGAGGCTCCGTTGCAGAGGTGATCGAGCCTTCGCTGTTGCTGGTCCCAGTCTGTGGAACAAATTACCAGCTTCTATTAGAGCTGCGCCCTCTTTGCCTGTATTTAAATGCCGGCTTAAAAAACATCTTCAGTCAATAGCTTTTATTTAGCCATGTCAATTGTATTGTTATATTGTGTTGTGATGTTTTGTGGTCTCTTATTTGTCTTATTTTAGCTGTATTGTACAGCACTTTGGATCAACCGGTAGTTGTGTGAAAGTGCTCTATGAATAAAGAAAGAAAAAAAGAAAGAAAGAAAGCGTATCAGTTACCTGCTGTATAGATCTGAAATAGTATTATTTTTTTAATCATGAGTAGTGGGTTCACATCTATGCATATTTTTCAATTAAATTGTGAGCCTGTCAGAATAGAATTTTTTTTTATTATCCTAGTCTCAGTTAATTTGAAATAAAATGCTTTTTTAAAGATCTGTATTTTAATATAATATCACTTTGAGAGTGAATGTGTATTTTTCAGAGGCACAGCAGACAAACTAAACAGTTGTGGGAGGCAACAGGTCAAAACTCCCAGATCAAGACTCGATGTTTGTTATGCGTCAAATTGCAGGATTCGGAGTGTCCTGATAATAATTTGCAAGAATCTCCACAGCTCACAGCTGCCATACACACACCTCCTGTGTGATTAGTCCATTTAAAATGCCAATATTCTCTCTGGAAATAGAGACCTAGACAAAGTGGGAGCCTAGCTTTCAGCTAGCAGGTCAAGAGACGACACAGTGGAAAGAAATGAGGTTCAAACCATTAAATGAATCATTCATGCTGTCTGACTGATGTATTTAGAAGTGGAGTTCTATGTGGTGCAAGTACCCTCCCCACCGACCAGGTTCATTTGAGTGGTTTGTTTTCTTGAAGAGCGGAAAATATGCAGATCAAATCTAAAGCAGCTTTTTCACTGTCTGATTCCTCCAAATGCAACTGTTTGTATTCACCCCCTGATGACAACTGTAATGTACTTTCAATTTGTACACAAAACAATTTCAGTTGTAGCTATTGCAGAGGAGAGATGTGTCCATTTAAATGTATAGGGATATATAAAAATAATAATGTTTTGAACAATGTTTGTTGGTGTTGTGAGTCACAAGGTAGCAGGGCTGATGCCAATGTAAAAAATATCACGAATTTAAAATATCATAAATTGAACTGCTAGTTGCTAGTTAACCATCCATACCATAATTACACAAAACACAGCCACATACCTTTCAAAATGTTGGGTTGTCATAATTTGCCTAACATGTTTATGAAACATGTTTATAATACTAATTATGTGATATATAATAACTCAAATGTAAGGTTTGGGGTGTTCTAGAAAAAAAAAAAAAAGCTGGGTTTCCCAAACAGAAGAACTGCAGAGGGTTTGCCTGTTGAAAAGCCAATAATTAACTCAAATGCAAAATTGAAATAATTGTGGTTGCAATGACAGTAAAACTTAAATATCAATATATCATAGTGTGATTACAGTGCAGCTTACGGTCATTTCAGCCACAGAGTGCCTCACAGTAAATGTAACTTCTCACAAATGTGTAGTAAGTTTAACATGCATTTTGGGAATGCAATGTGTGATAAATTTACACTTTATTTACACATTCACACAGTTTCCATGAACAGATGATTGCAGCATTTCACCAGTAAAATAAAAGCCTGAAGATTTGAATGTTTAAATGTAAAGAATTTAAGACATAAATATTAGTATTGTAAGCCACATGCAGCCTAAATTATTTTAATGAAAACAAAATAAAAATAAAATACTTAGTAAAAAAAAAAGTACATATGTTATCTGTTGATTGCATGTCGTGTGATTACCTGAAATTATAAACCTGTGAACATGTGAATGTGACATTAAATTATTGAAATATCATCTTAAAATCACTTTCAAGTATTTCAAGTAAATAAGCGGTAAGTAGTCAAGTAAGTGGTTCTGCTGAAAGAAGGAAAAGAGTGAAGCCCTTTTTTACTGTCACATGCTGTCTAGCAGTTGAAGAATTTCAATACATTCAATGCTCAAATCAGGCAAAAAGTCATGTGAGAGAAACCAGTGCCACTGTTTGGCTTATTATCTTATTAGAATAAAAATGCCCACCAGATTCACAACCGCTTTGAAAACTGGCCTATGTGAACAAACCAGTGGAAACGTACAGACTATTTGCAAATTAAACATCTCAGCCACACAGATATCACCACTTTCGGTCATGTCTGAATTTAAATACTTAAAAAAAAAAAAAAAAAATCTATGAGTGAGGAACTTTTTACCAACCACTTTGACTAGAAGTACAAAAAGTTTTTTTTTTGTTGTTTGTTTGTTTTTTGCGTTGATATTGAGTATTGAAACCTTGTAAACATCTAATTGAGCCTGAACTTACATTATTAGAAAAGCCTAAAGCAGAGAAGAGCCTCACCACACACCACTGGAAAATACATCTATTAGTATGTTAGACTAATAGAGAGTGGAAACAGGAAGTGCAGGTTGCCCTGACAGAGAGTTGGTCCTCCAGTGTCCGTTTAGCCGTGAGATTTTTATCTGACTGCTCTCCTCGAACAAGACAGAGAAAGAGAAAGCGAGAGGATGAGATATTGATTTATAGCCTCCCACAATGCATATCTCTCATTAATCACTGTGTCCATGTGCACCGAGCCATCTCACAATGGCTAGAAGTCCACACATAACCGCAGCATTTACAACTATACAAGAACTAATACAGCGGTTCTCAACTTTGCCCTCTGAGGTTCATATCACTACAGAGTTTGTTCAGTTGTGTTTGATTACAGTTGGCGCTAATCGACGTTTTCAGGATTACTAGAAATTTACAGGCAGGTAAGTTTTCCTTAGAAAAACACAGACTTCAAAGGCCATGACTTCGAAGTCTATGAAGGTCGAACCAAGCTTTGTTAATTGGCTCGGTCTAGCCTATGGAGGCTTGCACTTGTCGCCTAGCAACTGTGACAGCTGCAGTTGAGGAGTGACAGTAATGTTTATACGGGACTTTTTTGAAAGTGATATTCAACTGTCTGAAAACAAAACAGGATTCACAACCTAAATATCAGCAGTGAATGGTGACTTCTTTAACCCGGTATGCTATCTAATTTATTAATTTGTCAGAGACAAATAAGAAACACCATGGCAGGTGTCGATGTAGAAGTAGGGCTGTTGCCAGGAATAGCCATTTATGTGGCAGTGCCTTCCCACATCACACAGGCAAGATTTGTCAAGCATGACGAAAACAATGGAAGAATAAGGGTGTGTTTACATGACAAGAGTGTACTTAAAATGGAAAAGTGTTTCCTCAGCTTTTTTGTCATTTTGACAACATTGTCAAAATGATCCCCGTTCACACAAGAACAACTTAAAACACTTTATTATGTATGCCAGGCCAGTAGTTGGCAATGTCCCTTTGTAAAGATACATGACACACCTGCACACATAACTGTTGACTAAACATGTAATACACATTCACATGATGTCACCATTTCAAAAATTAGTTTTTGTAGTTTACATGGAAACCATAACAGTATTTCTGTGATGACAACTCTCGAAGAGTTTAGCATGGTAATATACATGGCAATGTTAATGTGTTTGGTCTTGGCGGTATAGATTTGCTATGCTGCAGTCTTCTACCAAAACTTGCTACATCCACAACATGCTGCTGTGAGCATGTAAGAAACACAGCTGCTGCACAAATATGAAATAAGCCCCATATATAACATACATGAAATCACCCCGTAGCAGCCCTATACAGGTGGAGCTGGGGAAGGTGGAGGGTTTCTAAAGTGCGCTGCAACTGCTACAGCAAGCACTAGCCATGTATTTGAATGTTGTTCATTCAATGAATGTCATACTCAACATGTGAGTAATGATGTGATCATATCAGATTGCATTAAAATGTGTTGGCCTGCACCAGAGTATTGTGACATAACAAACATAATGTATTGTTTTCAAAATCTTGCACTTTGAAACAAAGTTTGAAAGGGTTGCCTTTTTTTAGGCCCACAAAATGTCAATGTCATGTAAATATGCATAAAAAAATGGCCAAAATGCATAAAAATCTATTTTTTTAGTTCAAGTGAATGCCCCTTCAAAATCCTTACTTGTTTAGTTGTTTAGTTTAGTTTCATACGTTTTCTATGACAAATAAATAATTTACAATTACATATATATCCCCAACATGTTATGACGTAACCCTTATGTTACACCTCAAATGACAAGGGAATTTATAGTATGTTAATATTTTTCCAGTCCCCAAACAAAACAAGATATGTCAAAATTTGAACTGTTTTTTTAAGTAATGTTTTTAACATTTGTATCTATAGATATTCAAGTAAGTTGAAAAGTAGTACATCAAATTAAAACTGTAATTCTCTCTAACAATCGTGTTGTCACCTGGTGTGCAATGATTCTTGGGATAGCCTGGGCCATGAAGGATCCACTCAATCTATTCTTTGTAGCTCAGGAAATGAAGGATGCATTTCAAGGTCGCATTTGAAGGAGATTTCGAAATAGGGAAGCTAGATGCAAAATACACTATATTGCCCAAAGTATTGGATCGCCCCCTTCTAATGAACAGGTTTGACTACTTTAGTAATTTCTATGAGTACAAATATTAATTGGTGTTTGGTGATGAGTTTTTGGCTCAAGGTCTGCATTTACAGTCACACCAGAGGTGTTAAACTGAGATTAGGACTTGGTTTATGCAGACCAGTCAAGTTCTTCCACACTGACTGAATCAATCATTTTCTTTTTGAACCTTGTCTTATACACAGAGGCATTGTCATGTTAGAATAGAAAAGAGGTCCTGTCCAAACTGTTGCTATAATATTAGAAGCACACAATTTCCTAGAATATCATTATATGCTTTAACATTAAGATTTGTACTCATAGAAATTACTAAAGTAGTCAAACCTGTTCATTAGAAGGGGGTGGCCCAATACTTTTGGCAATATAGTGTATTAAACCTAGTGGCATAAATAATATTTTCTTTTAAAGTATAATTTTGAAGCAAAAAAAAAATATAATAATAATTAATTGATTCGTTGTATTAATATTTGTGTGTGTGTGTGTTCTTTTTGAGGCCACTGTGCAATATGTTCAACATGCAAACAATCTCTCCCATCAGAAGATGAGCTGTCTCTTTCAAACAATAAAAAAGACATTCTTGGGCCAGCAGCTACATGTAAGATCTGCCCAGAGTCATTACCCAGGCTATGGCTCATAGACTACATTCACTCAAGAGCCCTCATGTCATTATCAGTCACTAATTTTATTTGCTTGTTAATTTATTTCCATTAGCGTTGTTGTATCATTCATAATCACATGTTAACGAGCGAGGTATTAAGTCTTGTTAGCAGAACTCATGAAGGCCAGACTGTTGGGGTCACGGTTCACATTTGCACGTCACATTTTTCCTTTTATTGTTTCATTCTTTGATTTACTTCTCCATCTATAAGCCCTTGAAATGACGTATCACTTGTCTTGTGCAGCAAAAACAAAGTCCTACTTGCTTAAGGTGATAAGATGATTGATCATGTCATGGTTAATGACTGTCATGCTGATTAGCACCTAGAATCCCTGTAGCAAGTGCTTTTAATAATTTAATGGTTGTATTTTACCTACACTCAGTTTACGGCTGCATTTTTGTGAAGAGATTTATCATTCTGTCAAATTTTAATGACCTTCGAAGGGCTGTACAACTTTATTGCAGTTTTACTGAAGCAAGGATTTTAGGAAACAGTTTGTGTCTTGTTGATGTGCTATAATGCTGATTTCCAGGGCTGGCTGGTGCAGATGCTGATGAAGGCACATACAGTGAGAACTGAAGGAGGTGGAGTGGGGGTGAAATGGTGAGATGGCACAGCAGGTAAGCAAGAATCAGGAATTGACAGGTTCTTTTTAAAAAAAAGGTTATATCGGAGCAAGCAGGTGCTGGCCCTGGTGCCTTCCTTTTGACTTCCTTAAAGGTAGTATATAAACAGATGGCAGTCTTAACTTGGATGCAACGTGAGGCTGTAACTGAAAGAAAGAGTTTACGTCTAAAATATTTTTTCTCAAAGAAACTTGAAGAACCCAAAGTCCTTGTTACTCCGCTGGGTTGTGATGTCAATGGCAGCAGACAGGGACAAATAATAAATCCATAATATAATTTTACTGTAATAAATTGAAATGTTTGTGTTGTATATGTTTCTCTCAAAATGTCTTTAGATTGCACAGCTGCTTTTGGCATGAATCTACAGAGATTGAAGATGTTTTTGCCACCAGTTCACTTACAGTATACTTACAGCATCTACCAGCAGGAGCTAAATGGGTCATACGAACTATCAAAACTTTGGCCCCTGAAAAACAACCAACTCTGAGATCATAACATTATAACATGTCATTGTAATGAAAGTATCACTAAGCAAGACTCAACAGTCAGAGAAAATGCTGATACCATGAAAAAGGGAACTTTAAGGAACAGAGTGAACAACAAAAATGTGTTTGAAAATCAGAAAATAGCAAGTAATTACGAAAGGAAAGGTAATTATATGGAAACTACATAAATGATGCAATCAAGTAAAACCAATGGTACAACTATTGACTACACTGAAAAAAAGGAAAAAAAAAAGAAAAAAAAAGGTGTAGGATTTATTTTGAAACAATTTTCACTTCAAAATTGCTAGTCAGAAATAATTACAAAGAAGCATCAAGTAACATATTGAATTAAATGTAAACATTTATAGAATAAAGACTGAAATGTTATTTTCTTGTAAAAAAAAAAAAAAAACAAGTAGTCCAAAATCATTTTATACAGTGCATGTCATTTTCTACATAAGTTTCTCTTGGTGAATCGTCTTTAATGATTACAGATTTTGTAGTATTATAGTCATAATTACATTGCATTCAAGGTACACATTTACATTTGTTCAGTTTTCTGGGAATCAAATCTATGACCTTGGCCATGCTCTACTGTTCGACTTGTAGCTTATTCAGATGGATATACAATATAATCGTTTTAGCAACCTTGGACCTCCTGGTAGGTCTTTCTTGAAAATGTACATTATTTAGACATTATTGCAAAACATAATTTTTTCATTGGAGAAAGTTAATGGGTTTTAGTGCCAAAACAATACTGTTGCACTGTATTCCCAGCTAGACAGCTTATTACAGGCAGTTCTGCCGCAAACCCGCACACCATTGGGACAGAAGTTGCTATATCAGGACACTCAAACAAAGCAATGTCTTGAAAGTGCCAAAGAGAAGTCAGTCTACTTTTACAGTAGTTGCACATTCAACTGGAATGGAATAGATAGAAATAGATATTTTAATGTCAAGTGACATGCTTCACCTTTAAATTAACTTGGTATAAAGCATCCGTCTGTTCTTTGGTGCTTCAATCCAATGTGAAGGTTCATTTCAGCTAAAAGGGGCATCATGGCTTATTACACAACATTACAAGATAAAACAGGCCTGATTGAAATGGTTTAAAGGCTATCATCCCAGAGACCGCTGGTGGAGAAAAACAGCACAGTAGACAAATAAATCTGATGATTTCAGTGGTTCAGGTGCCTTGGGTCAAATTTACCACACTGACTACCAGGTCAAGGACATCACAAGAAATTATTTTAGCCACAACACCACAAAACACACTGAAATTTGTTATTTTCCTTGCCTCCATGTGCCCCTTTGGGAACTTAAAAAATAATGAGTGGGACAACGTGTAAATGGCGTATCCTGAGAGACGGAGCCGAAATGAGATGCCGCCGCACACATCTTCTGTGGCTGAGGCATCAATGGTCATTCTCTCCTCCAGCATTGTGGATTCATTACATCTCCACTCTGGGGCCCCTGTGATTGAACCATCCCTCCATTTCTCTTTCTTCCAGCGTGTCCACCGAAGTACCTCACGTAGCTCGTCATCATTTTCAGTCGCACATTTCTAGCGTGCCGCACTCTCCCTGGATATGACCCTGCAGCAATGCAACTGCACTCCATCCAGCCTCCATTTTCTCTAACACCGGTGGACATTCTCGCACACGTGGACGCTGACCTCGCTGTGGTCTCATCAAAGCATGGAATCAGCCTCAATTTAGTTCCATGACCAGGGACTCATTCTTGCCATCCACGACTGCCTCTGTGTCATCATGGGTTGAGGAATAACTAGGTCTCTTTCCTCACATGAGCAGCTTTTTTTTCATCTTATTAGATATTCCTCTGTACGTTTTTCCACCTTACTGACATGCCATCAGAGGCTAATAATAGATTTGCGACACGAGGATGTCAGAGACATTAAAGGACTGGTTCACCTAAAAATTCTGTCATCATTTACTCACCCTCGTGTCATTGCAAACCTATATGGCTTTCTTTCAGAAGAATATTCATGCAGTTCTTTTCCATATGACAGTTTTATTAATATTACATTTATGAATCTGGCAGGTGCTTTTATCTAAAGCGACTTATGGTACATTGGATTCGAGGTATAGGTCTTTCATGCATTCCTGGGAATCAAAATCATGTCATTGCTTTTGCAACTGCCATATAACTTCAATATAGATATAAAGAATTTTCTGCAAATTATGTACATTTCAGCTTGGTTGTTGGACATAACACTGTTGTTTGTAAATAAAATGTTTAGTGGCACTAAAACATTATTTTTCAAATGCAATATAGCATTTGTGAAAATGTTGTGTAGCAAAATACTAAATTCACTTTTACATGTTGTTTGAACTGTCTTGGCAGTGTATGTTCACAACCACCCTATAATGACAAAAATCCACCCAGTGTTTTTTTTGTTTTTGTTTTTTTATCCCCATAAATCAAAACCTCTTTCTCAGATCAAGCCGTTCACAGGCCCAGGCTGCTTCCACGATTGTTGACTGACACTAGCGTCAGTCTTTGGTTTTAGCATAGACCTGCCCTGAGAGAGCTGTAAACAGTCAACAACTGTAACAGTTGTTGGATGTAGTAATGAACACAGCAGTCATCAATTACTCCCGACATCTGCGCCGCTGAAGATGCAGTGGATTACTTTTGTTTTTGAAGGGAATGTGCCCCCCATATCTACCTAAATGCATCTTTGTTCACGCAAATTATTTGTGATCCAGCTTCACCTACATAAGTAGTGAATATGAGTTTTTTGAATGAATATTTGCCTATTGCCTTTCCTAATAATGTGTCAGTTAGCAAGTTCTGTGATGAATGCGGCTAAAGTTTACAGACTCAGAGAACTGCTAGTCACTCCACGGAAGAGAGGGGCAGGTTGAGCAGAGCTCATTAGCATTTAAAGGGACATGCACTAAAACGGGTCGCTGTGAACAGAGCTGTTTTTGACAAGGTAAAAAGGGTGTTGTTTTACACTACCATTGAGAAATTGTAACCAAAGTTGTAGACTTTTCATTAAGACCCTAAAGAGTAATATCAACTTGTGGAAAATGGGCATCCGATGATCCCTTTAATGAATAATCTGCCCTGTAATGAAAATTAGTGTGAACTGGAATAAAAGCTGATGCCATTTTCCTACCTATATGGCCAGATTTACTAAACAGGGCAAATTAGCATGAGAGCGCAATTCCAAAACAGTGCCGATGGGCGTAGAAATTTCTGCCGGTGATTTACTGACAACGTGCAAGTGAAAGAACACAGACGCAACATCTCATTTACATATCGACCAACGCAATATACCAAGCACAGCGCAAATTAGCAGAGTCGTAAATAAGCAGAGCCAATGCTCATCAGGTGCGGGTGATCTACTTATGACACAGGCGCAAAATAGTCATAAAATAGATCATTTACATGAGTAAGTCTTTCTTTATTTTCCTAATTGTATTAGTTGTCACTTGACTTGTACACATTTAGTTAGACTTTTTCCAGACTAAATGTATAATCAAGTGAAACATTATGAAGTTTCATTCACTGCATCTAAATGTCTCACGATGCCAGGATGTTTTTGTTTTTATGTTCTATAAAATAGACAGTAATACGATATAAAAGTAATATGAGTTATAATGTTAATAGCCTAATGTTACAGTAAGATTAGACAAAACTTTACTGTGATAGGCAATACTCTGTTTGTGAATATAGCCATATATGTTTATAACTATAGTTTTTGTATTGTATAGGCCTACATACAAAGCATGCTTGTGTTTAAGACTGTAACTAAGCATCATTTCAAGTAGGCCTATGCATATTAGGAGTGGGAGAAAAAATTGATCCATCGATGCATCGCGATTCTCTCTCCAACGATTCTGGATCGATTCTGAGAATTTCAGAATAGATTCTGAGCTTAGTTTTTAACCAGATGTGCGATGAGGCTGAGTTTGCTTTAGAAACACACGTATTCTGCCTGCTTCCAATTCCTCACACACATACACCACTCGAACCTTCCATAAAATAGTCTTTCAACGTTCGAAAAGGTTGAAGCGAATTACAAGGACATTCACGGGCTTCATTGCACAGGATGCGCTGTGAGAGACGTGCACTTTGTTTGACGTTACACTTCAAGTGTGCGGTCTCGCCCGTCGGTATTTACCTTACAAATGCTCTACGAAGTCATCATTTATGTGGTTTGGAATGCAGTGGACTTATATATTTAAAATATGAACCTCACTAACAGAAGACTGCTCGCGCATGCGGCTGTGTGTGTAAGTGGTTTAATGTACTTGTGTCTCAAAATGATGCAAAATTTATGTAAACACAGCCAGTTATGTCTTAAGGGATTAAACGGACAGGACAAACCACATTACTTCTTATATTTCAAGAGATCCGTGAATGCAGCTTAATAAGATCTCCCGCTGTCAATGATGTCATAGTAAAAAACAACAGTATAGATAGATAGATAGATGAAGAAAAATCACTCACAGTTCTTGAATGGAAAACGTTCAGATAATCTTAAATACTGAAAGCACTCTATGTTTGTTGTTTGTATGTTTCTATGCTCCTCTTTATTATTTACTTGCTTGTATGTTTTGAAGTTATATTAGTTTAAAATTCTTAACATACAACTGTTTTATATTTTTTTTCAATTTGTAATTATTTTAAAAAGTACTTAATTACTTATGTAAGGATTTTAAGATTCTCAAGTCGGTAAACTAATTCATTAATAAGGGGGGGGGGGGGGGGGTAGATCAAGAATCGTTCTGGAATTGGATCGTGACTCACAGAATCGGAATCGAATCGGATCGTGAGGTGACTAAATATTCCCACCCCTAATTCATATACTAAGTAACTGAAAAATAAATGCTGACGATAGTTTATAACATTCTTTTAGGACTGTGAATACATACTCTCGCCTTCACCTGCATCTCACACAGGAAGGGGGTGCAGGTCTCGTTCAGTTTTCATCTCCATTCAGAATCTTACAGAGTAAGTGTGCATTCACTATTTTACAGATGTTACTTTAATTTGAATTATTTACTGTATGGTAAAATATGTGTGCTATGTGTTAATTGTGTTCTTTTTTTCTATAAATGAGTACTAGTATCAGTGACCATCACAATAATGTTAATAATGTAGTTTGTGTAAACAGTATGCTTACTTTCTTATTTCAGATGTGAGGATAACAGTGCAAAAGAATGTGTTGCAAAGTGAGCCAATGTAAATAAGCAGCCCACTCAGGAACCTGGAACACAGCTAAGACCAAGTGAGGCGCACACTCCCATGAGTCTCATCAAAATGTTTTTTTTTTTTATGTCCTTCAGAGCACATAAACAATATATATTTTGGAAATGCCAGGTACGTGATGTCCATTTATATATTTCAACATGACACACTACTTACTATTTAAAATAACTGCTTTCGATTTGATTATATTTTAAAATATAATTTATTCCTGTGATCAAAGCTAAATTTTCAGCATCATTACTCCAGTCTTACTCCAAGTGTAACAATATACACTATACCATTCAAAAGTTTGGAGTCAGTATATATAGAAATTAAAACTTTTATTTAGCACACAAGTGATGATAAAGACATGTATCATGTTACAAATGATGCTGTTCTTCTGAAATTTCTATTCATTAAAAAAAAAAAACTGAAAAATTATTCTCAGCTCTTTTCAACATAATAATAATAATAAATGTTTTTTTGAGCAGCAAATCAGAATATTAGAATGATTTCTGAACGATCATGTGACTGGAGTAATGATTTGCTTTGAAAGCTTTAAAAGTCAGCTTTGATTGTTCCGTATAAACTGTTTAACTGCACTCGCAAGTGAATCTCAAGTTATTTTGTGTGATAGCTAAATATATTCTTAATAAACTACAAACAAAATATATATATAAATTTATTTTGTCCTCATATTCTTTCTTGTAACTCTTCCCTCTCAGTCACATACCTGACTTAATGGCTCATTATTAATTACTTATGTAAGGATTTTAAGATTCTCAAGTCGGTAAACTGGGTCTCACCAGCAATCCTGAAAACTTTCTATTCAGGGGCCATAGAAAGTGTGCATTGACTCAGTGCATCTCAGTGTGGTACAGTAACGCCACAAAACAGGACTGCAAAGCTCTACAGAGAGTTGTGCGCTTAGCTGAGCGCATCTCTGGGTCTGCCCTCCCCTCTCTGCAGGACATCTACCTCAAACGCTGCAAAAGCAGAGCTGTAAAAATAATCAAGGACTCAAATCACCCTGGTAACCATCTTTTCATCTCACTGCCATCTGGCAAGCGCTTCAGAAGCGTGATGGCAAAAACTGAGAGACTGAGGAGGAGCTTCTACCCTCAGGTCATCAGGCTCCTAAACTCAGCCTCATAACATCTACAGGACTCAATTTAATTAACTGTAACACCCATCATTCTCCATCATCCACATTGCTGCTATGTGTACATACCCGGTACAACCTGTTTGCACATTCCTCTTGCACATCCCTGGTTATATTAATATTTATTAAATCCACAGTAGACTGTATTGCACATTTTAGTTCATTGCACATTTTACTCATTTTATTTTATTGTTTTTACTTATTCTTTTATCTTATTCCTACCTATATTTAAATATATGCTCCTGTGTTATGTATCATCTTTTATTTATTTTTTTTGCACTGTCCATTGAGCGGACCCGTCCTGACCTACATTTCACTACTGATTATACCCTGTATGATTGTGTATGTGACAAATAAACAAGAACCTTGAACCTTGAGTGAGAACCTTATGCAGCTCATTATGCAGCTCATTATGCGGGCCTTTGTCTTCTCAGGTGTGAATGTGAATGTGACGCCTTCTCACATAGATCCTTTCTATTCAAAAAAGTGTCTTAGAAAATTTAAATCAATATATTGTTTTCTGTGAGCAAGTAAACATGATGATTTTCATATAATTTTGAAGCAAAAACTCTAGGCTACAAGATCCAGTTCTCAAAAGTCTTGTGAACAAATGTTCTGTATGTGTTTTATGGCCTTATTTCAGTGACTTCAAAATTTTAGTTTTTCACCAACCACGCATAAACGTTTCTTTCTCAAAAACAAAACCATGTACATAAATGCTGCTAACATATTATTGTAGCCCAGTTTGTGCTGTTTACAGTGTTATTAGACTTTAGCCATTTATACTGTATGTTTATAAGCAACTGAAAAAAGCACAAATGTCAGGGCATGTCAAAACTTCTCCAGGCCCCCAAAACACCCTCAGACCCCAGAGGGTTAAGACATGCTTTAAGACAGGCCCTAAATAATGGCGCAAATACCAGTAATTTGGTGAGCGCAAATGTTCGTAAATGCATTGCATGATTCATTTTAATAATCTCCTGCCATAAATTTAGCATCTGAAAGGGAAACTCCTACAAATGCATATTTAATGAGCTTCAGGAGCAAAAATAACTGTGTCCATGCCTTTTCAGCGCTAATTCTTCACTGTGTGTCTGTAGTAAATCCTGACAGTACTATTTTAACGCCAAAAGACTGTTTGCACTAGCGCAAGCTTTTATTCTTGCTTCACACAAATTTTCACTACAGGGCAGATTATTCATTAATAAACTGAAAGTGCAATAAACTGTACTTCAAATGAGCTAACTTGAAAGCTTGCATTTTCTTTTTTTTGTCATCAATAAATAAATAAATAAATAATTTTAACAATTCATTTGAGCCATCTCCACCATATGAGTTTCATGACCCTGTGCAATGTCACGCTGACCTTGACAGAAATCTATATCAATTGGACAGCCATTAAAAACTGGAGAAAAATGTGCAGAAGCAAGTGTTTCAATCAATATCCAATTGTTTTGCTCACATTGATGGTTGTGACATACTACCTGTCATTTCCTGTTTGCTTTGCTGGGCAGACATTTTAGAAAAACGTCAGGTGGTTCAATCCAGAGTGTTTATTGATTAAAGCTGGAGGAAATCAGTCCATATGAAAACAAATGTCATTTGATCATTTTCATGTGCGGTAACCTCTGGGTTTTTACTCTTATTTGGTTTGATTGGTAATTCTGTTTAAACCAAGTTGGTATAAAAACATTTTGTAATATCGATTGTCAGACAAACAGGGTCCAAATGAGAATTGAACTAAATTTAATTCCAGCATTGCAAGCAGATATGATTTACCTCTCTGTAGACGCACAGGCACCAGGAATCGTATCCTCTCCAAAAGGGCAGGTGCAATACCAATCCCATCAGAGTTATTTTTAGAGCTAAATTACATCTGATAGCATCCTGTGGCAATAAAAGTGCCTCAAATAAGCTAAAAACAAATTCATAATCTTAAAATTGCTACATTACACTAGAAAAAGGTAGTGTAAATTGTATGCCTTCATGAGTTGTGCATTATATCAAACTGTATTCATAACTGGCCAGTATTAATTGTAATTAATTATGGGTTGGATAAAAAATTTGAATGACAGCAAGAATGTGCTGAATTGTATTTAAAAGAAATTCAACAGTCACATAAAAAAAGTGTTTCTTTAGTCAAACAACATAATATCATAATTGATTCAATGTAAATTACGTTGTTGATGTATGTGAGACACATTTTTTAAACTAAGTTCAGTACTGTCAGAACAATTGACACAGCCATCAAAACAGACTAAATTAGCCACACAACATCACCATGTTGTGGACAACTTTCATTCCTAAGCATTCAGAAATTAAGCATTCATAATGGTTCTTAAAATAAAAGAACACACACACACACACACACACACACACACACACACACAGAGACACACACACACATACACAACATCAATTCAATGGATTCAGGGTGCTTAGAGACAGAAAGAGCATAAATGTTTAAGTGAAAGTCAGCTGTTCAAAAATTTTGAAAATCATGAGTAATTTCTTATTTTCTATATTCTTTTGTATTAATGGTCACAACCGTGTAAAACTGATCATGAGGAACAAACCTGGAAAACTTTGTTTGAAGTGTGTCATCCATTTTCTTTGAGCTATCAAGAAAACAAATCATGTTTCATACAGGAAGTGAAATCGGGTCGAGTGAGTTTACAGATCCCATCCTGTGAGTCATGTCACCCATCTGATATTTCAAGCTGCACAGCAGCAGAATATGGATTCACTTCACTGCTCCTGTGATTTCCTCTGTGGCGGCACCCTACTCTTCTCCCAGAATTCATTGCACTCGGTTTAGCTTTCCCCCCTCTCACTGTTTCTTGTCCTTCATGTTCAATTTGCTTTGGCCTGCTAATGAAGTCAAGCTTGCTCCCAGGCAACCGTGCAGCTCAAACAACTCATGCCAAGCTGTTTGGAATTCTGAAGACTTGCAAACACTTCATGCAATAATAAATTGAAGACTTAATGAGGGTTTCTTATTGAGACTGTAAATGTGTGCGGATGTTCTTCAAAGCACTGAATCAACACTGATTATGCTATGCAAACCATATCCAGTTAAATATATATACAGCATGTATGTATGTGATCTGCTCCATTATTTTAAAGTCCAGAAATGCAATTTGAAAATAATTATTTCTAATGACATTATTATTATGTTTGTATTACAAACTATTGTGGAGATATAGTCATTTAAATGGTGGATGTCATGAAAACTTGTTTTTGAGAAAATGGTAGGGATGGGATTTGATTCCAGTTAAACTGATTTTGCGTAATAGATCTAATCATTAGTTCACATCTTGGTTGCGCGCTAATAGTGATGCAAAGTCCATTTGAATTACACAAACTGGTTCCTTAAGACGATTTGTTTCAATTAATTGGTTAAAATACTTAATGGATTAATTAGTATAGCCATTGTTAAATATTATAGCCGTTGTTGCATCCTAAAAAGTACATACGTACATCTCGGTGTCATGGAAGGTCATGCTAAAACATTTGAATAAAGCTATATGTGGGAACACATTGCTGATTGTGAGCTTTTATTCACTTAAGTTAATGAGGTTTGTTGTCACTGTTTCATTCTGTGAATCCCGCATGTCGACTGGCATATGCCTGACAAATATTGATTAGCCTACATCTTGGACATGTTACATTAAAGTTCTGCAGGTACTGTAAAAGACACAATGGACAAATAGCACAAATGTGGATTTATTCTAGCAGTCTAAAGTACAGAAAATGAATAAATTATTCTTATAAACTCCATGATTTAGCTTAAAGAGTGAAACTGCCTTGTGTTGTCTACAATGGACAGTTTGAGCAGCGCTTTGCCTTACATGAAGATAAATTAGATGCTGATAATCAATTAATACTAAGGAAGTTTAAAAGGAGGGAAGACTTCATATAAAAAAGAGGGAGAGAGAGATTCAAAAACAGTGAGGAATCAATTTCAAGAACCAGGAATCAGAGTCGTTAAATGGCCTTTAAAGACAAAAAAAATATAATAAAAATAGGAGACAGAATTAGGAGATTTATTGAAAGTAACTTTTAATGTAAAAATTACATTAAATTTGTATAAAAAAAAATATTTTGTTAACACCTTAATATAGGGACCAATTCTCACTATTAACTAGTTGCTTATTATATGCCTATTAGGCTGTTTATTATTAATTATGAAGCACATATTCTGCATGACCATATTCTACATCCCTAATCCTACCCAATACCTAAACTTAACAGCTATCTTACTAACTATTAATAAGCAGGAAATTGGTAATTTATTGAGGAAAAAGTCATAGTTAATGGTTTGTTCAAAGCGAGAATTGGACCATAAAATAAAGTGTGACCAATATTTTAAACCAGTCGATATGTAGTATGTAGTTGTATGTAAGAGGTCTGATTGCCTGAAGTGTTTTTTTTTTTTTTTTGAGTATCTGGTTTCAAATCTTGATGTTTTGGCACCCTTGGGAGCTACTTTCTGTGGAGAGACAAATATACTGCCAAGTGTTTTTTTTTGTTTGTTTTTTCAGAAATGTAAGCAACCAGGGGCGAACTGGCCATCGGGAGAACCGGGAGAATTCCCAGTGGCCTGGCAGCCAATTTGACCCGCTACCCTACTTTTTTTTTTTTTATGTTGTTTTTGCCTGCCGAATGTATACTAAAGTGATTATTTCCGAATTCGCCATTCAATAATAAAACTCCAATAAATCATGAATCGGCTTGTCTTCTTCGGTGTCAACGTCCGCCAAAAGGATGGAGACTCGAGAATGGAGTAGAAGCGCCCAGGTGGAGCAGAGAGGCAAAACTGTCCTGTTTATGACTTCAAGTGCAGGTCAGTTACATCTGTAAATAGACAGACTATTGTAGTTTTGTCTTAGTTTACTTAGTTAAACTGCTAGCAAATGTTAGCAGTAGCAGTCAATTGCTGCAAAATTACCAAAATGACAATTACTATTGTAAAGAGTAGGACTTTAGCAGACAAATATTCACATCGTTTTATAACAGGTTTAGAGGTAGCTAAGGCAGACAACAACACAACAATGTTTTCACTAAAAATAAAACCAAAAACCATGTTTACTATAGATAAACAATGGTAACCACAAATTTAAAATGGTTTTGCTACACTATATAGCTTCACCATGGTATTTGTAGTAAAACTCTGGTTACAAATGGTAATCAATCCGCCAAAAAAACATGGTTACTATACTTTTACCATAGGCCTAATAAAACCATGGTTAATTTTCCTTCGGACAAAACTCGTGATAATGCAAAAACATGTTAAGTATTAAGATTTTTCTATAAAGGTATATTCCAGATGTAGCTATTATTGTACTAATTTTGAATTTTGGGAAAGATAAAACAATAACACATGGTCCTAATGTAATATTTTTTTCAAATAAATGTATACTATGTGCAAACAAATTACAATGAGGTGGTTGTTTTGCAAGGTGGAGACGTGTTGATGAATAAGTGACAGGTACAAGAAAAAAACACACATGAGAGACAGAGAGATGTCAGAGAAAACGAAGAGACTAAAAATTAAAATGGAAGTTCAAGAGATAACCTTTAATTATTTTGCGCGGCCCCAGCCTAGGGATTTCAACTTTTATGTGATGATGGCCATACAAAAAATATTGTTGTCCATGGTTTCAAAATTTGTTGTGGGTGTATGGGATGGCCTGGATGCGTGTGAGATTTCCCGGCCTGACATTTTGTCCCAGTCCGCCCCTGTAAGCAACCCAATATACAGTATATTCTCTCTTACAAACGTGTGGTTCTAAAACAAAAAGCATGCCTTTGTTACCTATCAGCATGTGAGCAGATGTTGGATCAAGACATACCTGCGAGCCTGGCTCTCGGTGGTGTCTGGGGCCAGCGGAGAGCATGTGCGCGTCTGTGTCTCTGTCTATGCGTGAGTTCCTGTTCAGCTCAGACGCTGTAGAGTTGACCTTCTCTCTCTTGCTGCTTAACCTAATCAATTATGGTTCAGAACAGAAGCCAAGAGTGTGTGCGTGTGTGGGGGGGTGCAGCTGACGACCTTGTCAAAGCCCTGAGGAGACTGTGAATAATTCCCTTTGAGCCCCATAAAGAAACCCACAGCGCAGTCTGATACAGAGAGAGTGGGCGAGAGAAAGAGAACAGGTGAAAGACTAAATGAAAACGTAGATTAGAACATTTTCTGAAGATAATGTGAATGGTACTTTCTTGTGCAAAACTCACCACCAGTATAAAGTGCATTAGTATACCCACAAAGGGAAGGTTTTTTAAAAAAATTCTTCATTCAATTTTCCAAAAGGGATCCTTAAAATAAAGTCTTCATTAAAGCTTAATAAGCCATGAACAACAACCAGCTACGAAGTGAACCAAAACATTACAAACCTTAATTTGAAGCAATAAACAATAAAAACAATGGTGAATTATAAAACTATATAAATAAAACTTATTTTTTACAATTAAAAGAAAATGTATTATAGTTTACATTTATATTAAATGCAATTAGTTGAATTCAAAGTACTTTTTACACACTTACTGTAATTGCATCTTTGTATGTAATTTCATAATTGCTTCGGTTGTCTTTGAAATATGGTTAAATTGTACTGCAGAATGTACTGACAAGCATTTATGGTAATGTAGATGTATATGTGTGATTACACATTTGCAATGAAGACTTTTAGTTGGTTACACTTTATTTTGATAGTCCACTTTAGACATTCTACTTACTATAAGTAACTTTGTAACTACGTCAACTACATATCAACTAACTATCATTAATTTGCAACTACATATCTACTAACTCTCAGAGTAGACTGTTAGGGTAGGTTTAGGGTTAGTAGAATAAGTTGACATATACTTGCAAAATTTCTCATAGTCAGTATGTCGTATGTTGTGGACCCATCAAAATAAAGTGTTAGAAGTTATTAAGCAGACAGTAATACTCTAATGACTGCTAGTTGACATGTAGTTGAAAAGTTACTGTTAGGTTGAATGTCTAAAGTGGACTATCGAAATAACGTGTTACCTTTTAGTTTACTACATTTAAAAATATTACCTTTAATGTAATATCAAAGTTAAAATTATAATCAAGTACTTCACATATGCTTTAGTATGCTAGTCAACACATAAAGATAAGTGTAGACTTTAAAGCACTACAAAAGACTTTTAACTATCAAAGTTACTTTTATAAACTAGAGTATATATGGAAGCCCGTTTTCACCACTGAATAATAATAATTTTAAAAAAAATCGGACTTTCACAATTCTGACTTTCTTTCTTGCAATTGCAATTTTATATCTTGTGATTCTGACTTTGTTTCTGACTGACTTTCTGTCATATAAACACAAACACAGATACAAACTCACAATTGTGAGTTATAAAGTCAGAATTGCGAGATATAAAGTCAGAATTTCCAGCTATACAGTAAACTCGCAATTGCAAGAAATAAAGTAAGAATTGCAAGATATACCCCTGGTTTCACAGACTAGGCTTAAGCTAGTCCCAGACTAAAATGCATGTTTGAGCTGTCTCAACTGAAAATATCTTGCTCTGACATACACTATATTGCCAAAAGTAATGGGTCACCCCCTTCTAATGAACAGGTTTGACTACTTTAGTAAGCATATTATGATATTCTAGGGAATTGTGTGCTTCTAATTTTATTGCAACAGTTTGGACAGGACCCTTTTCAAAAACAGCACCGCTGGCAACCGCAAAGCTCTGCAAAGGGTTGTGCGAACTGCCCACCACATTGTTGGAGGTGAGTTTCCCTCCCTCTAGGACAGGGGTGTCAAACTCATTTTCACTGAGGGCCACTTCAACATTATGACTGCCATCAAAGGCTGGTTATAACTGTAAGACTGTACAAACGTTACCACTCCTTAACATATTGTTAAATAACTGTCTCTTTATTTTATTATTAGCTACTTATTTAAGTTACAAATATTGTATATGCATTTGCATAGATGTAAAAATATGTTATTACTCTGTGTTATTTTAATAAATACTTTTCATTTATCAGGTTAAGAAACATCTTTGGTGTTTGATGAAGAGTTTTTGGCTCAAGGTCTGCATTTACAGTCACACCAGAGGTGTTAAACTGGGATTAGGACTTGGTTTTATGCAGACCAGTCAAGTTCTTCCACACTGACTCAATCAATCATTTATTCTTGAACCTTGTCTTATACACAGAGGCATTGTCATGTTAGAATAGAAAAGGGTCCTGTCCAATCTGTTGCTATAAAATTAGAAGCACACAATTCCCTAGAATATCATTATATGCTTTAACATTAAGATTTGTACTCATAGAAATTACTAAAGTAGTCAAACCTGTTCATTAGAAGGGGGTGACCCAATACTTTTGGCAATATAGTGTATATTATAATAGGTCATAGTCATTGTTCTGTGTCAAGATGCACACCTTAATGTTTTCTTCCAAGGCATTTTTGTAAAAGTTGCTTAAATATCTTAATTTAACTAAGGCCTAGTCCTGGCTTAAGCTAAACCCCGTTTGTGAAACAGGGCCATAAACTCACAATTCGGACTTTTTTTCTCGCAATTGCAAGTTTGTATCTCACAATTTTGACTTTTTTTTCTTAGAATTGTGAGATATAAACTTGCAATTGCGAGTTATAAAGTCCCATTGTCCTTAATTTGTGATATGTTGTCAGAATTGCGAGTTTAACTCACAATTCTGACTTAACTCGAAATTGCGAGTTTATATCACACAATTCTGACTTTATAACTCGCAATTGCAAGTTTTGTCAGTTTATATCTCACAATTGTACGAAAAAAGTCAGAATTACGAGTTTGTATCTCACAATTCTGAGAAAAAAAGTCAGAATTGTGAGATAAAAAGTTGCAATTACCTTTTTTATTTTTAATCAGTGGCAGAAATGGGCTTTCATGGTATATACAATAGAAGTATACACTAAATATAGTATGTTGTTCTTGTGTCCGTCTGTGCTTTTTAAAATAGTTTTTCGATGTAACATGACAGTTTTGACTACTGTGATGTGTGTCCCTGTTTTCATATTTCAATATTTTGTGCCATAAGCACTGTGTTTAGATCTCGAGACACCTACATTCACTTCTGTTTCTCAATACAACAATGCACCACAAGCTCAGTTTATGGAACTTTTTCACCCATTTTATGGGAAAGCATATATGTGATTGCTGAGGGAAGTAATATCACACCTTCCGCAGCAAACCGCACAGATTGAAGTATCACTCATGACCTCTGCACAAACGGATCATTTATGTAAAGTGTACTACTGTATACTTAAACAGTAGTAGTGATTCCACAATGTCTTTATTAAAAAGTTCTGCTGTGTCTGCTGGGTTTATACCGCTTACAGAAGTTCTCAATTTAAAATGTTTTATTTAAATGTTATGAAGGAAACACCTGAAAATAACTTTATTAAATTAAAGTAAATTGACTGATTGTACCGACTTCAAAATTTAATTTTCTGTGGGCCATGCTGTGAGACGTTCAGCAGTGGTGTCTGTAATTATTCCCCATCACTTTACTGCCATACTCTCATGCGGGAAGGCTGAAGTTCTGAGAAATTTCTCAGATATATAGTTCACGTCGGGTTTTCACTGTTTATTTTCCATGAAGCCATGCTGTGCTGGGCAATCTTCTCAAAGTCACCCTCAGTCATGTCAGGGCTTGGCTGAACTGAACCGGACTGACGGCCCCCTCCGCGCTACCATGTAATTAAACTGTCTTGTAACGAGATGGCTGCACATTGGTGCACACACAATGTGATGATTAGGGTCTGTGAGATTTCCACACTGAAGTATGGACAAGACAAACAAGCGATGGCCATAATTTGGTCTATATCACAAACGCTTCCTTCACAGGAAATTGAGTGAGATATAGCCGGTTATTGCTGTTCTTTGTGGCGTACTTAAAACACATACTGTCAAGGGACAGCGAGGTATATCATATTCCACATGGATTACCGCTCAGTCTTTATGATACCAAATCTGTTTTGATGCTATTTATTCCCTTGTGGTGGCGGGGTTGCTATAACAACTGTAGGGAATGATCGCCATTTAATGAGAGTGACATTTTAGAGTATTTACTGTGCACTGCTTTATATTACAATAAAAAATAACACTTGCATTTGCATAGTAGTGTAAAATTAACATAAAACCTTTCTGTTTTATTAGTGAGGTCATCATGCAAAGCACGTTTAATTGTGTTCTCATACAGTGTGTTAGAATGCAAGCGACTTGCTCTTGGACTGCAGCCTTGAACTCTTGTAAGGATGAGGAAAATCTATCAGGTGAATATCATTCTATTTTTGATCGCTTTTATTCTATGAAACAGCATTCTATGCAATTGCATCTTTCTGGCCAGTAGTTATGAGAGCAGAGATTGTGTGCAATCATTCCACTCTTCTGAATATACATTTGGTACATTGTTACTCATTCTGTATTAAAGGGATAGTTTACCCAAATGAAAAGTCTCTCATCATTTGCTCACCCTCATGTAGTTCCAAACCCTTAAGGCTTTGGTTAATCTATGAAACACAAATTAAGATATTTGAATAAAACCAAAGTGGTTTTTGACCCTTCAGAAAATGCATTGTAAAATGAATCCATTAAGCGGTTTAATCCAAATCATGTGAAGAGATATAATTGCTTTATATGATGAACAGGTTTAATTTAAGCTTCAATAAAATATCTTAATATGTATTTTGAAGATTAACCAAAGTATTATGGGTTTGGAATGACATTACGGTGAGTAAATGAAGACAGAATTATCATTTCTGGTGAATTACCCATATATGGAGACATATACTGTATGAATGACTCAGTGAATCGCTAAATTAACACATGAAAACAGGGAAGCATGGAATCATGAGTCATTTGCTGTTTCAGAACCAGCATTGCTGTCAACTTTTTTTCCATAAAGATTATTCAAAGCTAATGCATTATTATGGCATGTGAAATCATTTTCAACAGATAACGAGTAGCCCAGTATGTTGTTTTATTTTATATCATGAAACATAAAACTAATAATTATTATGTTTGAGTTAGATTTAACATTGTATTGAAATTTTTGGGAATTGAATTTATTCTATTTACATACATTTCTGTTGCTTCATCTTCATACCATCTTTTTCATGGAGTTTGTTGCAGTGCATTGGATTGTTTTCTCCACAACGAATCCCCCCCCCCCAAAAAAAAATGGTTTCTTTGTAGGCAGCTCACTAGGTTTTTGTACAGAGCAATTTATTTCCTTCAACTTTTAACTTGTTCTAGTAAAATGAGTAAATAATCCTGATCCAGAGGATTGTGACCTGAATTCTGAACATACATAATCCTAACCCCAACCCTAACATCTGATTGGTTGTAAAGAACATTGTTCCAGGACCAACAAGTTTGTTGATACAAGAATGTGCCCTACTTGGTGAAATCACACTGAGCTTTGCCAATATGTTATTATTTTACAATGTGTTCTACTTTTGTGGGATGGCAAGTTTGTAAATGTTTAAAACAAACTTATTTATTACTTGCAGACTTTATGTTCTTGGCTCATTCGATGATGACATTTGTATGTTCCCACTGATAGCTGACAAGGCTGTGTTTCCTGCAATGCTGTGAAAGATATAACTTGACCCAAGATCTTCAAGATAACTTCAAGATCTTGCAATTCAGATGAAAACCCACAAAATGTGAAATTTGATTCCCTATTTGGTTCAGAATATCATTCAAAAAAGATGAAAGAAAATGTGCTCTTAGAATACTGATGACATGGTACAGGCGATGGGCAAAGGGAATGACTCTGTGTCATAGTACCATGTTAATTTCATTTATATCAAAGCATGTTTGATTTTCATACAGTCATATGAAAATATAAATACAACCCATGGAAACAGTTGGCTTAACAAAGCTGATACACTCTTTCAAATGGCACATTAAATGGACATTTTGTAGAAATTTTCACAGTTTAAATAAACAAAAAACAGATCAGTCACAATGAAAAATAAATGCATCCTTACATTTACATCTACAAGTGGTGCAGATTTAAAACAGCATCTGGTGCAAAATGAAGCTTCCAAGAACTTCAAAATTTCATCACAGTGTCAAAGTGCATGCATCTAACAATCAGAAGGAGATTGCACAAATTTGACCTGCATTCGAGACATGCCAGGAAAAAAGCCTTTGCTGTTGAAAATTAAAGCAAGACTACAGTTTGCCAATGAACATATAGGCAGAAAAAAATACCTTTTGGAGTAATGTGCTCTGCACAGACAAATCAAAGATAGAGTTGTTTGGCCACGGTAACAGCAAACATGTTTGGCCAACTTTTCAGGAAAAGATCGTTATACCAACTGTGATGGAAATATTATGGTTTTAGGTTGCTTTGCTGCTTCAGGGACTGGACAGCTTGCATTGATTGATTCAACTATGAATTCTGCATATCAATGAATGCTTGAAGATAATGGGAGGCCATCTGTCCAAAAGTTGAAGTTGAACCAAAAGTGGACCTTTCAACAAGATAATGATCCTAGCATGCTAGCAACTCCACCAAAGAATGGCCCAAATAGAAGAAGTGGAGAGTTATGGAATGGCCAAGTCAAAGCCCAGATTTGAAATGTTGTGTGGGGAGGGGGCTTGAAAAGGGCAGAACATACAAGAAAAACCCTCAAACACGTTGCAACAAAAAGAATATTGCATGGAAGAGTGTTAAAAAAATTCTGTTAAAGGGGACAATAGCTACTAAGCTACAGAGCTTATTATTTCCACAGAAAAACTCACATCTATTGATATTTCTGTTTAATAAATAATGGTAAACATTAATTCAGGCACTGTTTCAAAGAAAGTGTTTGCTTGTCCAAATATGTCAAAAACGTCAACAATTTCCATGGGATGTACTTATTTTTGTAAGTGGAACACAAAAGGAAGAAATTGAATCTGAGAAAGAATGTGGATTGAGGCTTCAATGCTTCAAAAAGAAGAAAAGAAAAAAAGCACCATAAAGGTAGCTTATAACTTTCAGCATTGATATGTTCCAAGTCTTCTGAAGTCTTGAAGTTTAAGCTGTTATTGACTGCAAATCTTCACCTCCAGTGAGCTGTTAACCACTGCAACTGTTTCTTTGAGAAATGGATCATTCTGATTCATGATAAAATTCCTTCAGTTAACTGGATCAACATCTAAATCAAAGGAATGATTCATTCTCAAAAGAAAGTTTGAAACCACTACATCATGAAAGCTTAAATGATATTCATTATAATTGCATGAAAAATCATTCCTGTAATTTAAACAGGACAAACAAACACTAACAATGCCAAGGTCATGGGTTCAATTCCCAGGGAATGCATGAACTGAAAAAAAATTGTACCTTGAATGAAATAAATGTCGCTTTGCATAAAAGTGTCTGCCAAATGCATAAATGCAACAAAAAAAAAACTCCTTTTCCCAGGAGAGTACCTGAAAAAAGCAAAAACATAAATAGCGACATAATGTTTTCTTTGGCTGAACTATTATTTTAATTGCTTTTTGAATATAGCTATTTTCAATTGATCAGGACCCAATTTGTTGAGTGAGTGAAGTAGGTCTTATTCCAAACAGACATTGCTGATTCATTTAGCTCTTTTTGAGAAACTGGGTCAGTAGTGGTAATATGAAAACCTGTTTTCTGTACTCTTCATATTGCTCTGAACATTTAGAAATTCAAGACAAGCTGGAGGATGATCAAACATTTCTTTTTTCCCCATGATGGCCTTCAGAGTCAATGGAGTATGAAACCTAAAGTGCATATCCAGCTAAATGCACAGCTAAGCGAATGAAAATGTTTTTTTAATGAGAGGGTAACACCACACGCCCACATCTCATGTTGTCTTGTTCCTCAGAAGCTCAATTAAACATCTAAATAGGAACAAGTTGTACCAAGGCAGCATTGCGACGCATTGGCTCTTTTCCAAAATGTAGTAAGCTGCCTTTATAGACAGCATTTCAAGGGATCACAGGCTTTCCCCTGTGCCAAACGGATGTCCTTATAAGATACTTCATTCTGACCAAATACTGCGGCATCACATGTATCCTTCTACAGATTAAAAAAAAGTCACAAAATGCACTGCAAAAAGGTCAGTGTGAACAGTCTATCCAAGATAGTGAATAAAAGTCAATAAAATGGAGATTGTGAGTGAATGTGTACGCTACCAATGTTTTTTTTTTTTGGAATGTATATTGCAAAATTAATTTACCGTTTGGTCTTGCTCAGTAGGGCTGCAACTAAATATTATTTTTGATAATCAACTAATATGTTAATTATTATTTCTCTCTCTGTGTATGTGTGTGTGTGTGTGCACGTATGTATATATGTTATTCCACATCATGCTTTATGGTGTCCTCCAAATAATATACAAATAAAAAACTATAAAAAAAAAATACTGCAGGACTTGAATGTAGCCTAAACTAAATGCTGTGCATTTTAATGTGCAAAAAGGGAAAAATTACACTCTAAAACAAAACAAACAAACAAACTGTTAAAATCACTAAATTAAAAAAAATATATATATAAAGTAGCTATTCACTTACCTGAACATATTATATTAGGCTATATTTATACCATAGTCCTAGATACTGCACTCATAAAAATACAGTTACTTGTGTGACATGTACTGTGGCAAAAGCCAATACAGAGGTAACATAGTCAACATTCTTGCGCTCACTTTCTACCTGTGCTGGCTGTAGAAAATAGCAATACTTAAAGAATTTAATAACTTTTACAAATAAGGATATAACCATAAAACAAGTTATGCTCTGAGGAAAGTGCATTAACCAGCACACACATCTGCCAGAGCACCTGACAGGTAAGATAAACATATGCTTAAGAGCTTGTTTGAAGCACATACTATAAAGTATTCTAATGTTTTGGATAACTTGGTTCTTTCCAGCAGTAACTCAATCTGTGTACTAATATATATATATATAATAATTATATATACACATATACATACACACATGCACACAGTATATATATGTCACAACACTTGGGAGACAGGGAACGAGGAGATGAGGAGATCCAATACAAACTTCTTTTAATAACTTAAATCCAGGGCAACATACACAGAGCGGTGTGAAGACAAACAATACCGGACGTGGGAGACAAGGAGACACAAGGCTTAAGAACACTAGGAAATTAATCAAGGAGAACAGAAACAGGTGAGGAGTAATTAAACACAGACGGAGACTAATGAACTAATGATGAGGACAGGAACAGGAAGGACCAAATATGGGCACAAGAGTGAGGGAAACACAGGACATGGGGAACACAGGTCTGACATTACTCCCCCCTCCCGAATGGTGCGTCCCGCACCATACACCATCCAACAGGGAGGGGTGGGCGGGCGCTCTGGAGGCCTCAAGGGACACGGAGACAGGACAGGACAGGAGGCCTCCAGGGCGGCGCCCGTTCCGGGACCCACTGCGGAGCAATAATTCCTTGGGGAAAGTAGGGGCTCGGTCGGGTACTTGGGGGCGCTCTGGAAGCGCGGACACTTGGGGGCGCTCTGGAAGCGCAGGCACAGGTAAGCGCATTCGAGGGGCTGGCACTGGAGGGCGCTGTCGAGGAGCGGGCTCTGGAGGGCTCTGGAGGGCGCTGTCGAGGTGCTCGCACTGGCCTGGAAGGAGCCGCGACCGGCAGGCTTGCCACAGGAACCGCCGGCGGGCTTGCCATACTCACTGCAGGCAGGCCTGCTTTGGTCACGAACGGCGGCGTGTGAGGAAGAGCCGCGGACGGCGGCGGGCTTGCGTGGGCTGTGAACGGCGGGAGTGAATGAGCCTCGAACGGCGGCTGGCTTGCGGGGGCCGCGAACGGCGGGCTTGAGGGAGCCGCGAACGGCGACGGGCTGGTTCTGGCTCGGGCCCGGACACTTCCAGACACCGGAAGATCCCTTCTCTCCAACTCAGTCCGGAGGTGTCTGGGAGGTCCACGGGATGATGGAAATTGGCCCCGAGCCAGAACAGATGATTGGCGTGGGATGACGTCACACTCATCGCTGCAGCGAGCTTGCAGAACTCCCCGGCATACTCGTAGAAGGGGAGATTCAGATGGGCTAGGGCGGCGAAACGGCTGGCGGCTTCCATGCCGAGGGAGAAAAAAGCAGGATCAACAAAAAACTTTTTATAAAACGTTTGATAAGTTTTGACCCCAACTTCCTGCCGTCATCGCAGGAAGGTTATCTATCGTAGTGTGATAAGGGTACAGAGCCGTGGGTTGCGGTTTTTTGGGCTACTTTTATAATGTACCGCAGCCGCCCAAAGTGTATATAGACAAAAAAAATAAAATAAATCCTTTTACTAATGTGTATTATACCTGGAATGTATGCCTGGCAACTTAAGAACGGAGATGCAGTTGTAACATCACAAACAACGTGAGTTACAGCCAGAGCAAACATGTTAAGGCTTTTACACAGCAGAAATAAACATGACAATAGCCACTATAGATTATATCAGAATCAGAATCAGAATCAGCTTTATTCGCCAAGTGTGTGCAAACACACGAGGAATTTGTTGTGGTTTTTAAGAAGCTCTTGGTACATACATGCATACATACATACATACATATAAACATACATATCTGACATGAGAACAGAACATTTAAATAAGCCTTAACAATAATAATAATAATAATGTGTCTGAATCTGGAACAGAAGATCTATGTACAGATTTGTGCCTTATTTACTCTATATATACAACTGTATAGAAAAATTATGCATACATATTTACATAGAACTAGAGAGAGTAAATAATTAGAGATGGGGGATGAATTACAGGCAAGAATTAGGGTTAGAGAACCCTATATAAGGTTATATAGGGTTATATAAGATAATAAACACACGATTACGATAGGATATGGTTTGTATGTGATTTTCTTGAGATTAATGTGTACATCTGAAATGCTAATTTGTACAGCGATATAAAAAGCTATAAATGGCATATTTTAACAACAGTGAACGACCAAATTCCACATGTGATAGCAAAAGGAAGTTATTACAAACACTCGATGGTGGCTTAAAGTGAGTTTTGAGTAAAAGTGTACTATTAACCTCATAAATTGTCTTATGAAGCATGATGCTAATGTTAGCTCTAATGCACCTACAGAACAGGTCCAATTCTTCTGCATAATGCATTTTGTCATAATACTTCACGTAAGGTTGCAAGAAAATGTTTTGTTGTATTTATTTAGAAATACTTTTGATAATAGTTGGGTAAATGTATACTGGGATTGAAGCGATGTGGCTTGGTAAACGTTTTACTGCCAATATAAAGGCTGATAATGGCTGAATTAAAAACAAAGGAATAATGATAAAAGAATAATAAGGATTATGTCTCATACCTGGCGGAAGTGTGAAAGGTTCTGTTTCCTTAAACTAGTTTGTCATGCATTTCTTTATTTCAACACATTTACAGGTAAATCCAAATATTTTAAATTTGCGATTAATCATGTCCATGACTGTGATTAACACGATAAAATTGTTTAATCGATTGACAGCACTAATATATATATATATATATAAAGAGAGAAATGGGCTGTTCACTGCACTGTAAAGTGAATGATGAATGTTTTCTGTGCAAAGCGTGCAGACATTATTAATCAACAATACAATTTGTTGTCGATTTTTTAATTGTTATTTATGATAACGGTGGTATAATATACCACCAACGAGTATAATGGTGGTAGCTTAGCAGCATGCTAATGTCCAAGTTACTGATATCAGTTGTGAGTCTGACTTTGTATAGTTACTGCCTGTAGAGTGTAGAGTGTTTGAATCATTCACTTACGTCATCCTAACTGGTTTCATTTCAGTTAGGATGCTGACTTAGCAGGTAGCTGGCTTTGTGGATGCCAAGGCAGCTTACAGAGCTGCTGTCTTCCTGTGGGAAAGAGGTACACAGCCTTAACATTCAGACACAGGTAGTCTGAGAATCTCAAAGCACATGTCTTTAGAACTGCTTATTACTTCCTTTTGACTTGCGGTTACCTAGACAAGATGAAGTATGAATTTACATTTAGACGCCTTCTATACGGCACCTTGGCATGTCTTTATTGTTCTGAAAGATTAATAGGGGAAGTACAGGGAATAACAACCACCTCAGCTGTTGTCCTTTGAATGCACAAAAAAATAAGAAACCTTTGTTCTAATAAGAAGATTTGGATTTGTTTCTAAGCAGGGTTGTTGTTTAAGGATATTTTTCCCCAATGTTTGGCAAGTGGGCTAATCATTAAATTACACAGGAGAGATTTATTTGAACAGAAAACATGATATAACATAAGAATGTTTGAGTTACTAGAACTAATCCGATGTGTTGAGAGGAACTACAAATGTTTGCATTTTGATTAAGCTCCCATCCTTACTGATGACACCAACCATGTCAGAACATCAACAGACTTCTCTTCAGACTCATGGGGAAAAATCAGCAACCAAAACTAATAAAGACTGATGACAAAGTCGCGGCTTCTAGATTCCAAATGGAAACCATCAGTAGTCAGAGAACGAGTTAATCTGGTCGCTGCTTGAACAGCTGTGGCTCACTGAGGTTCACAAATACTCCACCTTCATTAGGAGACATGAATCTCTTCAAAGAGAGAGAGATTAAACAGCCATGTTCTCAGGTCTGTTTACAACACAAATTACAACATAAATTCACGGGATGTGTGTGTCACATATATCTCAAGTTCAATCAGGTCTGGACTGGAAATTCTGTCATTGTATACCCACCTTTTTTTTTTTTCCTCCTGTGAAACACAAAATAATTTATTTAAGGAATAATGGATGGCAGGCTGCTGAATTATTGAAAATGAATGCACAATCAAGGTGAGAATGTGGTCACAGCATGATGCAGAATGGCTGTTTCACCATGGGTGTGAATTAATTTTCAATAATTCAGTGGTCCTTACATAACTAAACTAAAAAAAAAGAAAAAAAAGTTATTGTTTTTGTTGTTTTTAACTTGCTGTCAAACGATTAATCGCATCCAAAATAAAAGTTGTTGTTTACATAATATACGAGTGTGTACTGTGTATATTTATTATGTATATATAAATACAACACATGCATGTATATATTTAAGAAAAAATATGTTATGTTTATATAGTAAATCTATTTTTATATAATATAAAATATAATAATATATACATGTAAATATTTTCAAAATATATACTGTATGTGTGTGTTTGTATTTATATATACATAATAAATAAACAGTACACATCAGAGATGGAAACTCGAGTCTGAGACTTGGACTCGAGTCGCACTTAAGTCGCATAAATAAAGACTTGGGACTTGACTTGGACTCGTGAACAGCTGACTCGAGACTTGACTTGGACTCGTGACTCGTGAGACTCGTAAAAAACGCAAGTCATTTGGTATAGGAGTTTATATGAATGTATCTCTGAGGGAAACTGGCTGTTTTAAAAAAAGTTTAGATGGTATTTTCTTTTCATCTTGCCTCCGTATAATGCATATTAGTGTTCATAACCGCAGCACTGCTTTGTTTACAGCGGCAACCAAGGAAACGATGTTTAATTGATGTGCAAGCGCCACCCGCTGGCAGAGAGTGAATCTGCATTAATTCAGCCTGTGCGGTTTTGTTTCGTACAGATGGTTTATGTAGAATAGTTTCACAAAACTAAAGTCAGACCATTTTGTTTTTGCTTCAAATTTCGAAATTACACAATCCAATTTAGATTAAAAACTGCTCATGCTGGATGTACAGGTACATCTCAGAAAATTAGAATATGGTGAAAAAGTTCATTTTTTTCTAGTAACTTATTTCAAAAACTGAAACTTTCAAATATTTTAGATTCATTACATGTAAAGTAAAACACTTCAAAAAAAATTTTTGTTTTAATTTTGATGATTAGAGCTTACAGCTAATGAAAGTCAAAAATCAGTATCTCAAAATATTTACATTTGAGTTTCAATAAATAACCATCCATACAGTATAAATTCTGGGTATCTCTTGTTCTTTGAAACCACAATAATGGGGTGTACATGAGATGATTACATGAGATGTACCTGTATGCAGCCTCTTTGTTTGGATTGTGTTGTGTTTAAAATACAGTGGTTGCCTCTCATTTTAAATTGAAAAAGGCACAGATAAAGCCTTAATTTGTATATGAGATTTATTTAATTTGTGTAATTCATTTGATTAATTGGGGTTTGTTTTAAAATTTTGTTTTGTTGTTTGACATTTCAATTTTACAAAGAAATGTGCTGCATTTTATCTGACAATTAATAAATGGACACCTTTTCATTTCTAATTTGTCCTAAATTTTGTTCAAGTTTTTTTGTTGTTGTTGTTGTTGTTGAGAAAATCATATTGTGAAATCAGTATTTCAAAACTGATTTAGCCTCAATAACTAGCTGAAAGAACTGTTGCTAATAAATAGAACAAAGACTTGAGATGTGACTTGGACTCCACCTCAAAGACTTAAGACTTGACTTGGACTCCGCTTTAAAGACTTGAGACTTGACTTAGACTTGGACCTCAGAGACTTGAGACTTGACTTGGACTTGGACCTCAGAGACTTGTGAACATGTCTGGTACACATACATATATTATGTAAACAAAAACTTTTATTTTGGATGTGATTAATCGTTTGACAGCACTATTTTTAACCCATGTTATGTTGTATTTTAATTAATAAGATTATGGAACCACAATTGTAGATACCGGTTCAAATTTAATATTCTCAATTTTAATTTTGTTAATTTTGATGCTGCAGCAAAAACTCCTCTCACATACAGTATATAAAGTTAAACCATTATTTAAGAAAAATGTACAGTCAGTAAATAGAAGTAAATTGAGAACAAATTACAAGCTATAGCACAAATAAATAAATAGAACAAGGATGCTTCAATGCTTTAAGGTTTGTAGGTGTTTAGGTACAGAAATGTAATATTCATCAATTGTCAAATAACATTGCATAGTCTCTACTATATGAATTAAGATGGGTATTTTGACATTATTTTGTAGTTGACGTGTATACACACACACAAGATGGCATTTAAAAATGCTTGTCTTTCATTTACTTTTTTAAAACTAACTCCTCTCATGCATTTCATAATATGTTACATTCATTTTTAAAAACCTGATGGAAATTTCCTATTTGCATATTGACTGCCATTTAAGAATCTGCCAAGCTTCTGAGCTGGTGAGGACCAGTACAGACTCAACAGAGCAAACTATAAAAGCAGCACACCCCAATGTGTTTGTTACACTCGCATCAATCACTATCGCTTCCTAACGACATATTCATTAACTTTTCCCAAACACGCATCTTGATGATGAGCGTGGAAGGCACGTGTTTCTGGCGGCAGCTGTGGGGATCTGCAGTCAGCACTTTGTGGATTTATGAGCAGTATTAATCAATCTCTCCTGAGCTGGAACAGATCTTAGACAGGATTGCAGGAATAAGTCAGTCCAACAGATGGACTTGCATGTAGGGTAGAGAGGGGGAAAACAACTCCCTTAAGGACTGTGTAATTTTTTTTCTGTAAAGCAAAGGTTAAATGTGTTCAGAAAAGTTATCATAGTTTTAGTGACACTGACATAAATTATAAACCAAGTATGAAAAATGTCCAGAGTTTTCATGTTATTAGATTTTTAAAGGGGTGGTTGACTGTTTTTTTTTCTAGACTTAGTGTTTATGGCGTGCAGTCTAACATGTGTTAATGCTTCGCTTAAAAAAAAAAAAAAGTTATTTTTCACATAATTTACCTTTATTCCACACCGTTCTGTCCCTTCTCTGATAAACGCGCTGATCATTTCCTGCTTTTATGAAGCCCCTCCCTCAGAAATACACGATGGGCTCCGATTGGTTAGTTGGTCCAGTGTGTTGTGATTGGCTAAACCGCCTCTAGTGCACGTCTAAACGTCCCGCCCCTCAGCTCAGCGGCATGTGCTCCGGTTGTATTGTAAACAATGGCGTCGTCTATATTGCTTATCAGTTTGAGCCCGATTGAGATGCAGAGGATGTTAGTGAAGAGGATCACGCAGAACCTGTGCAAGTACGGCTTTTAATGGTAGGCCTAAGTTTTTTATTTGTTGTTGTCTCATACTTTTAGATATGCTGTTATTATGCTACTTCCTAAATTAGAATCGTTAGAAGACAGAATCGCGATTCATATATGAATAGATTTTTACGTGCAACTATTTTTCTCTTCCTCTTCTCTAAAGCAGCGCAGCATGGCCTCGCCCCTTTGCTGCTTGTTCCCGGGGGCGGGGTTTATCTGGGTTTGTGATGACATGAACCCGGGAAGTAACTCGTTGTAGTCCCTACAATCTGTTTTTGTAGGCATTAAACTGCCATAATTTTAAAAGACAATATCTCCGTTTGCATTTTCAGCTTCGTAAGTTTGCAGATATTGTTTATGCTCAAACTGCAACATTACACACTAACTAATGTTAAAAAAGTGAAATCGCAATTAACCACCCCTTTAACAAAAATTAAATGTTAAAATGTCAAAATGCCCCCATGGGTAGGGTAAAATGTCCCCCTGTCAAACAAATCAATTTGCTTTAAACATTTACAGCAAAATCAGAGTACATGAAGATTTAGCTTAAAATAAAAAATAATATGATCAAAAATTATGTATTACAAAATTATAATAGCGGATTTGAAAAACAAAATGTTAGCTGATGCTAACTGGCTAGCTAACTAGCTACCTGATGCTAATTTGAGGTAATTTTAAAATATAAAGTCCAACCAACTAGTTAGAATACATTTGATGGAAAAACTAAGGATTTGATGTTCAAAACAGAATAACTACAGTAATTGCCCATTGCCCCCTGGGGGCATTTTACCCCACTGTGTTCACCCCACTGCTTTCTCCACACTATACCCCTATACATGGGGGGCTTTTCCCCCACTCTACCCCTATAAATGTGTTTATGTGAGTGTGTGTACCATTATCAAGACTGGAAATTAATATGCGTATGAAGTATCTGGGCCAAAAAGAGTTATGGGGATAGTTCATCCAAAAATGAACACACCGTCATCACTGACATTTTAAAAATATATATTGCTTCACTTTATCTTTGAAACACACACACACACACACACACACACACACACACACACACACACACACAAAGATATTGGGCAGAACGTTCCAGCTGCTCTTTTTCATGCAACAAAAGAGGAAGGCGTTATGCCAAGCATGTTAAAGTATCATAAAAGTAGTCCATAGAGAGCTCAATGCGCTGCAAATGAAAAATAAAAAATAAAACACCTGCAAGTTAAGAAAACATCTTCATCAATTGTGCTGCAAATACTCACAACACAACCAAAAACTTACGTGCTGCAAATATGCACAGAAATATTTAAGGCAGCGCCAGCGGTCACCACACTCGGTCCTGGAGGGCCGGTGTCCTACAGAGTTTAGCTCCAACTTGCCTCAACACACCTGCCTTGAAGTCTGAAGTATACCAAGCAAGACCTTGATTAGCTGGTCCAGGTGTGTTTGATTAGGGTTGGAGCTAAACTCTGCAGGACACTGGCCCTACAGGAACAAGTTTGGTGGCCCATAGTTTAAGGGATCTACAACAAGTGGGACATGCTTATAAATGTCTGGTGAGAAAGGTGAGATTTTTATTTTAACATCCTGATAATATGATTCCTTAGCACTTTTTTTATATTATTAGCCTAAATAAGCTGACGAAATACACAATTTCTGTAACTGTAAAACATTATGTAAGCTGGCTATTTGTACATATTCCCTTACAAAAATTAACCATGGTTTTTAAATAAATAGCCTATATATACACAAATAAAAAATGGTTACTATCGTTAAACCATGTTAAATTAGCCACACTAACCATAGTTTAACCATTTGTGCAACTGTGGTTATACAAATGGTAATCAATACGCCACAAAAACAAAAAACAAAACATGGTTTCTACACTTTTACTATAATAAAACCATGGTTAAAGGGATAGTTCACCCAAAAATGAAAATTCTGTCATCATATACTCACCCTCAAGTAGTTCCAAACCTGAATGAATTTCTTTGTTCTGCCGAACACAAAGGAAGATATTTTGAAGAAAGTTTGTGACCAGGCTGTTTTGGGGCACCATTGACTTCCATAGTAGGAAAAAAATACTATGGAAGTCAATGGTGCCCCAGAACTGCTCTGTTTCCCACATTCTTCAGAATATCTTCCTTTGTGTTCAGCAGAACAAAGACATTCATACAGGTTTGGAACTACTTGAGGGTGAGTAAATGATGACAGAATTTTCATTTTTGGGTGAACTATCCCTTTAACTTTTGTAAGCATTGTTAGGGACCCTCATTGTGGTCTCTGCTACTTGCAGCACATTTTTGTGTTTGTTTGTGTTGTGAGTATTTGCAGCACATGTGCTGTCAAACTGATTAAGATGTTCTGGTGCTTTTTCTGTTTGCATGTGTTTTCTTAAGTTGCAGCGCACTGAGCTCTCTTTGCCACCGTACATGTGACTTTTCCACTATAATTCCATGCTTTCTGAAGCCAAGCGACAGCTTTGTTTAAGAAGCAGAACAAAAGTTAAGCCATTATTAATTTTAAATTCATCCATCACTTTTTGGTTTGATTTTAAGTTCATTGTAAGTCATACATACCTTGATGTTGTGGTGCTGCACAAGCATAAAGCAACACATGTTGAGCCATTAAGAATTAATGGGTCCATTTATAAGGGCTGTATCAGGTGAAGTGTCTATTTTTGCACTTGTTCAGTTAATTAGAAGCAATTAGGATCAATCTGATAAAACAATTGTCAAGAAAGGCTAAAAATTATGAAGAAAGATTTTACACACTTGGAAAAAAAAAGTTTCTGTAAGGTCACAATGAATTATTTAATCACAATGAATTATTTAAAAACTTTTGCACATTAAGAAAAAAATAGTACTTTTGAAAAAATAGCAAAAATAAAAAGATGTACACTTACATTAGATGAAGATTCAAGTCATATCAGTAACCTAACAAAAGTGGTTTTGTTATACATGGAGTGGGTATCCTCATGGGGCGGCCATGTTGAAATCACATGACCATGCTGACTACTATTCACTTTATCTCAGTTAAACCCCGATACTGTCAGGATTATGGACCTGTCTGTGTGTGTTTTTGCTCCCTATGACACAGTTTCTCCCTCATGTTGATTGTTAATTTGATTCCAAGTGTGTCTTCTTAGTTCCTCGTTATCCTGTGTTTAAAAGCCCCAGTCCGTTCAGTTAGTCTTTGTCGGTTCTTATACATCATTCTGTGTTTCCTATGTTCCCTGTTGGATATTAAAGACTCTCGTTTTGACGATTTCCTCCTCGTCTCCTCGTTCCGTGCTCCTTGAGAAGCATGAGAGAAGAACCGACCAAAAACAGTTACCTCCATTTGTACCCTCCGTTTTATTTCTCATTTCTTTCAGTATTTTTATTTCCGTTGTGCCCCATGGATCCCCTCGTTTGTCCCGAATTCCTCCTCCTCCTGCTGTAGCAGGGGGACCGATCTCTCGAGGACCATACCAGACTGTTCCTGTTGTTAGCTAATGCCACCAGCTACACCATCAGTACGGTGCGAGCGCCGCGGGTCTGCCATCCTCCATCGTCGCCGTGGCTGGATAATCCCTTACCTCCGCCTCCAGCCTCCGAGGCCTGGACTCTGCCTCGGTCCGTAGACCCAGTGGCTCCACCTCGGCTCCGAGCTCCCTCGCCTCCATCGTCACCCGTCGATCCATCAAATTCACCGGGCTCCCTCGTCCCTCCGGCTCCGCTTTGGTCGGGCGTCGACCTGCCATCGCCTCTGGACTCCTCTCCTCTGGCTGCGCCTCGTCGCTCTGTCCCACCGGCTCCATTGGGCTCCTTCCTCCCGCCAGCTCCACCTTGGTCCTCAGTCGCTCCGGCTCCGCCACGGACCTCCGCCTCCGCCTCGGTCGCCAGAGACATCGGCTCCACCTTGGTCCCCCGGATCCTCGGCATCCCCCTGGCTCGTTGGCTCTCCGCCTTGGGCTCCTTCACCACCTGCTCAGCCGCCGTTGGTCGGCCCCTGGAGTCGGCGGCCATCCCTCTTCCCTGGCTCCTCCCTCCTTCGTCACCCCCCCTGGTCTCTGTCTGCCGGCCCCCTCCCGGTGTCTGTCCAACTCCAGAGCCACCTCCCAAGCTCCCACCCGTCCCTCCCTCAGTTGTTTCTACGGCGCGAGGACGCACCTTCCGGGAGGGGGCGTTATGTCAGGATTATGGACCTGTCTGTGTGTGTTTTTGCTCCCTGTGACCCAGTTTCTCCCTCATGTTGATTGTTAACTTGATTCCAGGTGTGTCTCCTTAGTTCCTCGTTATCCTGTGTTTAAAAGCCCCAGTCTGTTCAGTTAGTCTTTGTCGGTTCTTATACATCATTCTGTGTTTCCTACGTTCCCTGTGTTCCCTGTTGGATATTAAAGATTCTCGTTTTGACGAATTCCTACGTCTCCTCGTCTCCTCGTTCCGTGCTCCTTGAGAAGCGTGACAGGTACACTCTTCCTTGTGGAATAAATTAATCATGGATTCCTGAAAACAGTAGCATCAGTAACTCATCCTGCATAATCACATCCAATTTGCTTTCCTAAGCAAACACATTTATGAATTTTGTACCATGTTTATACAGGATACACAATATATTGAAATAAATCACTATCACCATATGGCTTTTTGCAATCATCAAATTTATCTAAAAATAAAAAAAAACCTTCAGGTCTCAATTTGAAGCATACACTGTGTTCATTTACAAGCATACAGCTTATGATATGGTGTTTCAGCGAGTGGCATGGTAGTGTGAACCGAGCCACTCTAAGACACAAGCACTGTATCATGAACTGCACACATGAAAATAAACACAGCGCTGCATGCCACAGAGTATTTATTTGCTGGTGAACCGCACAGAAGCTTGCATTGCATAAAAGCTTGATGCATTATTGTCTGAAAAATAAAGAAATTATGATGTAAAAATAGGTAATGTAACCTTACTATTTAGGTAATATAAGTTTTATAATTATAAAACATAATAAAAAATGTTTTACATTATTTTAAATACTAAATGTTTTTATTTTATTTATTTTTTAACAGTACATTACTATTATTGTAAATGTCTTATTTTTTATATTCTTATTTAATAATAATAATCACAATAAAAATCTAAATTATTATTGCTTTATAGTTAAATTGTGGCCTGTAATAGCACAGGTCAAAAGATTGTTTAGAACGGTTTACTTTAAAATCTGCAGAGTAAAAATCATTCAACATTTTTTTTTATATGCAAATACGTGCCACAACAGAATCACCTGAATCATTCTAGAATGTTTGATTCTATCTAAAATTAGCTATTTGCGTAAACTGCTGATAATTCCTGTATTTTTCTTGCTGTATATATTTTATAAAATTACCGCAGTGGCAGTTTTTTTTACACACACACACACACACACACACACACACACACACACACACACACACACACATATATATATATATACAGTATATATATATATATATATATATATATATATATATATAGCAAGTTTTCTGAAGGCAAGTACTACTCGCAATGTCTTCAGAAAATGTTGAAATCTAGATTTCAGTCATATTGTTTTCAGTGCATAATTATATGTGTTGCTAGACAGTGTGTGTTTTTGTTTCTCCTGCGATTTTATCACAACAGGAGGTTCACTAAGCTTCTTTATTTGATGTTTATGAATATTGGGTGGAAACACAACAGGAGGCTCTTCAGATTTTGTGTTTGTCTTTTGTAGCAATCCCACAATGATCAAGAATGGCAGTGGATATGAAATTACAGTGAGCGCTTAAAGGACCCCCTGCTGGGGGCAGTGGGGAACATGTGTCCAGCTGTCATAACCAGGTGCAGACTGCTTAGTGGGGGTCTCGGGTGGACCAAAAGGTAACCTGCCTTGGGATTGGGGGAAGTAGAAGACTGGTGCACACAGAACAGCAGATTACTGCTTTATCTTATCAAAGATTACTGAGCAGTATTACCTGTGCTACGATGCCTCCTCCCTTTTCGTTCTTTTCATCATGTATATGAACGTGTGCCAGTTTTAAATGTGTAGATCAGGTTTCCCCAACTGGGGGTTTGTGATGGAACTGCAGAAGGTTAGTGAGATTGTAATAGAAATGTTAATGCAAAATTTAACTGAATAAACACAATAACCTTTGGGATTAATCAAATATTTTAACACCATTGTATCTATTTAAAACTGGTACGTGATTTTCCTCATTTTGGCATTAGAATTATGTCTACTGGTCTGAATAAGAGCACCACCGAGAGACAGAATTAAGTGGAAACAAGGATAGATTTTTTTTTCATTTTACCCAAATAAAGGTAGCACAGCTAAAGTAAGTGCTTGTTCTTTTGTCGCCGTCTGAAAAATCACCATTTACCAATTAATTAATTTAATGAATTCACATATTGTACCTAGTAGATACATGAAAAATATGTAATAGCGTGTTGAAATCTGAAAAACTGTGAGGCCCCCCATAGCGCTAATTTTGCAAACACCACAGGTGTCCATGTTCACTTTTTTAAGCAAGTAAAGGAGGAAGGTGTTCTTATAAATGAGCCTCCAATAGAAGGTTAGTCTTTGTACAAAGAGTGGAAATGTATTAATCATCAAAGTATGAAATAGAACTTTCATGAACAAAACACACCATGGACAAGCAGCAAAAATCTTTGTCTGACTAAAGTTAATTACTTTTCTTTATTTTTCTTTAAAAAAAAAAATTCTACAGAAGAGAAATTGTCATATTATTGCATTCAGAATGAAAGCATAGATTTTGAAAGGACATACATTTTCCACATACATTTGTTTCTGCAATATTCTGTGGACCCTGAGGCATTTCCCTGCAGACCTCTAGGGTCCCTGAACCTTATTTTATAATTTACTTCAGTTTATCTGTGATTTAAACTTGCATTTAAAATGTTGTCTTCAAAAATGTGCATGTTTTGTCTCCACGTGTGCTGGCATATTGCTCCATTACCTGAAACAAAATATTTTTTCTTCCGAAGTAGGCTACTTGGACATCCATCAGTAGTAACATCTCTCTGGGGGCACGAGACTTATTAAAGCTTGACAGCCTCTCATTTGGGTCATAGGTGTTTAGCTGACAAAAAAGTTGTGATCCTTGGTGTAGATGATTGCTGTTTTGATGTAATCTTCATTTTCTTTTGCCATGCATTTCAGTTTGCATTAAATATTCATTAGTTGTAGTTGCATGTTCAGTGAGGGAGTGTTCTAGCAGCTTTGCCATTTTTTTCATCAAAGTTCTCAAACTCTTGACACATTCATAAATGATTAAGCGGTATAGTTTCCACTTATTCTCAATGCAATCAGAAAAGATGGCCAAGCCATTTAGGAGCACTTGTTTATGTTTGCATTTCAGAGTTTCAGAACGTCTGGTAATGGGGATTGTGCTGTCTAATTGTTGCTGTGCACGACATCAGTCTAAGTGCATATCATTTTTATTATTGATCAACATTACGACGGCACTGGGTACAGTGAAAGAGCACTCTAAGACACCGGCTACTGTTGATCCCTGGATGAAGTCATCTGCGGAAATCGATACGGCAGTCTGATGGAGCCGAGACAAAACCCTGGGCAATTTGCCATTAACTGGGCACAGTTTGAATTGACTTCCTGTGAACCAAACATGCATTTGTTTGTTTAATTCATCTTTAGGAAAAAGGAATTCAAAAAACAGGTCAGTACGGGTCACAGTTGTGCTTTCCGCAGGGAAGACTCCTTGCTCTCTCAATTCACAGCTCGCCAACACCAGGTAAGAAACCAATTTCTGTGTCGCCTTGAGCTCTCACAAACACTACCTGGAGTGACTGACCGACCCATTCATTCCAGCTCCGCAAGACAAGAGGGAAAACACACTTTGAAAATAAATTAGGTTTCTTTCTCGCACTTCCATCCCCACTCAGTTCCTTTTCACAATACTTGTCACACATCCCTTGGCATGTGTCTCGTTTATCACTTGTGATCGAGTTGCAGCTGTGGAGGGACGTATGTCTCTCATTATAGGACCTTTCAGATGTGCCCTGACACAAGAATAATCCAGTATGAATCAATCATGGTACATTTAGAGATGTATTAGGGAGGTAAATATGTTTCAGAGTGCCTGTCTTGAGTCTCTTGGTCGAGCTGTAAGGCCCCAAAGAACAGGAAAGGCAGAAGGAGTTGAGGTATTGTCAGTACCGTCTGAACTGTAATGGATTATACCAGGACAAATGGGTTGGACCACAAGGGAAGGGGTGGATCGACGTGTCAGCATTACAAGTTAAAAAGAGGCTCGGTTTAGCCGCCAGTGCCAGCTGAAGTTGTTGGAGACAGTAATCTATTGTATAGCTCCAGATGAGTGCCTTTACCTTCACTCCTGTGAAACTATTGATATAAGTCACTCATCAAGGACTGCATGGGGCCTTCAAGTAGATTCTTTATCCTAAAAGTGTGGACAAATGTCCAGACACGTCAAATCGCACAGGAAAAAATAATCAACTTTTAAATAAATTCCTTGAAGACCAACACCAGTCTGCCAAGTAACCAAGATAACTATGCTTGCAGTGTAGACAGCTGTGTTTATAACGGATGTGAGTTAGGGTAGATGCAATATTTAACTTTACAAGAATGAAAACTAGGTTGTGACGATTAGAATATGCTTATGCAAAATATTTCTTGTGGACAAACAGCTGTCTTGTGTTGCATCTTCTGGTCTTTGTAAAGGTCAAAATAGCTGATGAATAGATGTTGTTATTCTTAGCTGTAAAGTTCACATTTTTCTAGAGCAGGGGTGGCCAACTTCAAGTCCTGGAGAGCCTTAACCCTTAGACCTTGGCTAGTTTGTTCAGATGTGCTTGATTAGGGTTGGAGTGAAACTCTGCAGGACTGTGGCTCTCTGGGACCACGTTGGCTACCTCTGTTCTAGGGGTTGCGCTGACAAAATTTATATTCATAACCTGGAGAGCTTTCTGTTCACACAGAACATTGTAAGCAAACTTTGCTGGCAGTGTGGACATCAGAGATGGTCTGAGATCGTTTATAAATGTCGCATAAAAGCAAGAATCCTGAATCGAACCTAATGTCGCCCAGAAGCTGACAAGAGAATGAGCTGACAATCTACAAGCAGTATTTGACACTATTTTTGCACCTACTTGACTATTTTTCTGAGTGACGATCATAGTTGACTTGTAAAAATCAGTAGTCATGAAAATCCAACTCCCTACACTTACTATTAATTTGAGACAAAGTTTAATGGTTTGCAGTTGTTCTATGTCAGTCAGGTTCTGATAACTTCAGAAACACACTCTTCTCACCAGAAGGATGTTTAATTGCAGTTCTCACTTCTTGAGTCTGCCCTTTTGACTTCAGTGTGGTCTCTCTATCTAGAGAAGTAGGGATCTGATCCCCAATAGGAGACATTTCCAATTACAGTCGATGACCTTTCTTATTTGTATCCTGTTCCCTGGTGTTGAAAGAAGATGATTTGTTGTGACATGATACTAATGATATTCGTCTGCTGACATTCCATGCTGGATGGATGTGATTATGCACTAGCAACTACAATTGTTATTCTCAATTTCAGTCTGACAGTATCAGCACCACGGACAGTGGCTGATAGCAGCAATTGGGCTCAAAAAGCTCAAGCGACAAACGGAGGGGTCTGTTCATGATAGAGTGGTGGCTGAAGGTGGAGTGGGGTGCGAGAGAACTGATGGGGTCACACTGGGTGTCATCCGGTCACGACATCCATCAGTGGGTGGAGGGAGAAACAGACGCTCAAGACCCTCAGCACTTGAAGATTCTTCACTTATATTGCTGTGTCAGTTGTCCCACTCTGCAGGATATTGCTTTATCCAGCACGTCAGCTGTGATTTCCCAAACCACACATTGAAAAAGTCCAGTTTCATGTCAAAAATGTGCCTGGAGTTTTGTGCAAATGTACACCTAAATGTGCTATGGATTTACAACCTGGTGTGTTTAATTAGTTCTCACCATTGTAGACTAGTAGTGAATACTATGCAAACTTATTAATGCAAAAGTGTTTTTCTTTCGATTTGGCAAAGTCAACAAGGTATTTTTCAGAGGAGCACTTTTCACCATTTTATATTTATTTATTTATTTTGGTTTGTTGACTAGCCAAACTGGCCATTTTATTAAACCAATTTAAAACAGTTTAGTCTTGTATTAACTTGTTCAATTCCCACGCAGGGATGCACTAGCCATAAGGAACACCAGGGCTTTTCCTGTGGTGGACTTATCAATTTATAGGCCAGTGACTGTAGTTAAATGCAATCAAATGTATCCTCTGGGATTTGAAAAATGGGCCTCCTTGATTGTATTGCATATTGCATTTTTGAAGAATGTTTTGATTTACTGTTTAATTGTTCTGCCTTTTCATTGTAAAAATGACATCCAGTGTAGTATAAATATAAATTAGTACATCAGGCAATATTTTTTATACATATATGGATAAATATATTGGGAGGGTTACCCACTGGGATTGTGATGAGCCAGCATTTGCCCTCAGCCAATTCATACTCTCTGTTCATCTCTGTCACCCAAAGCATGCTGGGAGCTGAACATTTCTGAAAACTATACCATTGTAATTGCAAATCTGATTTGAGTCTACTTGGAAAACCTTCATGAAGACCAGTTGTTGTTAGTTGACTTAGTTAACCTCAACAAAGTGGCTACAATCACTAGTTGTGAATTTTTCATTATGCAATTAGTTTACTCAAATTCTTAGTACCAGTATATACAAACTTCTAGTTTACCTCTGCCCCTGCTTATTTTCAACTAATCAAAGCACATCAGAACGTGTCTCAACATGATTTTGCATATTGAAGTGCATTAGACTGTTTTGTGCCAGAGCTGACTAACTAAATGATAAAATGCAATCTCACTGCACATAATAATCTGCAATCAGTGGATGTGTATGGGGGGTGAATGGACTAATGTTCCTCTAGATAAACTCAAAGTGCAGCAGAGTCGTCTATTAACAGCACTCAATGGAGCACCCCATTGCTCAATGGAGAGAAAGACAAGAGGGTGATGGGATCACATATTGCAAAAGTCCATGTCTCTCTTCATTCTCACATCTCTTTCCCTGTAGCCCTGAATCAAATTTTTCAACTCTGTCATCACCAAGTCAGTAGAAAGGTCTGTATTTAATTGCTAAAACCATGATCTGCACTCAACATAAAGAGTCTTCTTTTAACATTTTATTTTACATTTTTCACCAGCAAACGTTTTGGCTCAAGGCCTTCATCAGTGCATTGAATAATACTGTCCCTCCACTCACTTTTTAAATCATGAATTATATTGACATCATGATACATTTGCCAATGTTAAGTCTCTAAAAACACACATATAGATTCCATTCAAATTCTGGACTATATATATATATATATATATTTGTAAATAACACAAATTTTCACATCTACTAGTACATTACATAACACATGATTGCACCCATGGCTATAACATGAATCACAGAGGATCCCATATTTATAACAGTTTCCCTATTAAGCAGTTTGATGAATAGACAATCACCAACAATCAAATACCCCAATTAAACATCAAAATGGATAACAATGGAAGGTACAATGAAGGTAAGATAAAACATTAAGACTATTTTTTGTGAGTGCAAATCATGGTTTCATACAATTAAATGGACTGATGCACCAAAATAAAGTATTGAGTGACAAAAGAGCACGGTGCAAATGGCTTTGCGGTATTCAGTTGCTGAAACACTTGATTGAAAATGGTCATAGTGTATTCTGTTTAAATACTTGAAGATAAACTGTTAGCTTGTATCCTTTCCTATTAAACCCCTTGTGGAAAAGTGAATTAGGTGGAAAATTACGTTTAAAATACAATGTGTTTAATATTGGCAACAAGGGAAAAATTGCAAACCAGGTATTATTTGAAATAATGGAAGACACATTAAATTATGCTTTTTGTGTGTTTCCTTATTGGTATAGCATTCAACAACAGACATTCAGCACACCCAGTGTAGGAATGACTTATTCCCTTTTTTAACAAAAACTTATGATTTTCATTTTTACCAATCAAACAAATCACTGACTGACTGACTGAATCCATCAGAGTGCTTCTTGACTTACTCAGTTAAACACGTCATTACATTTGTCATGTCAAACTTTGTCTACTGACTGTTCAGATAACACTGTAATTTCTGCATGTGGTCTGCAGAAAGAATGAATGAATAATGACTGTTTTCACACAGGTTTCATGAGCACGTGCACTATCTGTCATTGGCTGCACAAATACAAAGCCTTGCCCCAAGCTCTCACCATTTTCTTGTGAAAAAGAAGTGTAATTAATTGTATTGAATGTGCACTTGAATGTGTACTTCAAATCTATAAAGTATATTTAAAAAGTAAAATAACTGCAAATGATTAAAATTAATTAAAATGAAAGGCCACTTTAGAGTAATTAGAGTACAATTTTAAAAAGTGCACTTTGTATTCTTGTAAAATTAAAGGTTTTACTTTAAAGGTGCACTGTGTAATATTTAGGATGATCTATAGGCAGAAATGCAATATAATATACATAACTACGTTTTCAGAGGAGTATAAAGACCTTACTTAATGAACTGTTATGTTTTTATTACCTTAGAATGAGCGATTTATAACTACATATACCGTGGGTCCCCTCACATGGAAGTCGCCATCATGTTTCTACAGTAGCCCTTAACGGACAAACTGCTCTACAGAGCGCGTATCGTCACTATGTTGTTCTCGCGAAAAAACACTGACACAATGATGAACAAGTAACAGTAATATTCGCAATGACATCGTTTATTGAATAATTAAGTAAATATAATTCCTTAATTTACCTTTGTAAAGAAACCTCATTGCTCTCTGCGGTCTCAGACGACGGCATCTTAGCCCTGTATCGGCCACCGTAGCTTCTCTAAAGGGAGGGGTGAGCGGGGGACTGAGCCGTTGGTTGCAATTCACAAACTCAACCGCTAGATGCCGCTAAAAACTACACACTGCTCCTTTAAAGTACATAATAAATTATTTTATTCACAAAGGTTAATTGAGGCATTTTTGGATTAAAAAAAGATGGTCTGAATACACACATTTTTGTAATTTCAGAGCTTGTTAGCTTAAATGCACTTTCACTTTTAAAAACCATGTACTTTAAATGTACTTTAGTTGCCAGGATGCTAAATCATTCTTCAAAAACTCTCATTTTATATTCCACAGAGGAAAGAAATCCATACAGGTTAAAGGTGACATGAGAAAGAGTGAATAATGACACCAATTTTTCATTTTTGAGTGAGCTATCCTTTTAAAAAGCAGTGTCTTTTTAAACTCAATATTACAGTCAGACTCACCGATTGAGGGGAGTATATGTGTCTCTCAGATCAATAGGTCAAAATCCACTATTAAGAGATAAACACAGCCTGAGTTATGGATGAACGACAGAGGTCACACCTGTTTTGATGCAGAGCCTTGCTGATCACGTCACCTCGCCTTTGGTTTCCCTTTAAAAGTCCCTTCAAATTAGTAGATTTACACTCGTCTTTTTGAAATCTCAGATTAATCCAAACTGTAATTAGACTTTGTTGTCGTCTGTTCGTGCTTCAAATAGGCCCTTAATCTCTTATCTCTGGCAGAGTGATTTTATATCACGTCTCGCCTGCATAAATACCCTGTCCCGCAGATGTTTCCTCTGTCATCAATGAAAAGAGGCAATCTACCATTCCGTTAGCAATATACCACTTCCATGCAGTCAGCATCTGCTCTGCAATAAAGAGCAATTGCTCGCATTTCCCTGGCATGTCAATGCACCTCGCCATCTGCACTAAAACCTTACTGTGAGTCTGCAGACGTCTGCATGCCGTAAAAAAAGGCTGGGTAAGAAATCAGTTAAATGTATGTTTGTGAATGCATGAGCTGTCTTTTGTACATACACCCACACAAGCTTGCCGAACAAAGCAATGTAAATGGCACGATGAAACGTGATCGCACTGGAATGCTGATGTTCTCTGACAGGCATGCACAAATATACAAACAAATGAATGTATTTACGCACATACATTTGCAAAGGCCAGTGTACATTTTATCGTCCTATTTGAATATTGATGCTGTGGTTCAGTCATGTGTTTAAAGTGTCTTCCAGACATTTTTTTCTGTGCAAACAATCACAGCTCCATAATGAGGAAGAGTCGGGTCAGACAACCACATCCTCGCTTGCCCAACGGTCAACATAAACGCAGAGTGTCAAACCAAAGTACTAGTTGCTTCTGGCAGACCAAGCCATTGCTTCTGCTGACGCCATCTGTGGTCTGAAGAAAATAAAAAAACCTCTTGGTCTACACCAGTAGGTTAAAGCCTCTAACGCCGCATTCACACACACACACACACACACACACACACACACTACACAATCCCTCACCTCTCCCTTCCGCCAATCTGGATACAGCCTCACTTATCAAGTGCAACATTGTCAGGTGATGGGAAGTGATCGGTCCCTCGTCTCTGTTGAGCCTGTGGGGAATGCGATAACATGCCGTCAGGCATTTTTTTTCTCGGAATTCCTCTCACTCCATCTTTCTGACTTACACTGATGCTCATTAGCTGAATGTCAGAGCAATTCATATGGGCTTGAAAGTCAATAAGGTTAATCATCTTTACAGTAATTCCACCTAGAGTTGAACATTTGTCTGGATTGTATTTATTTATTTATTTGCTGTTCTTAACAGCTTATAGGAAAAATATATTTAAACATTATTATTATTATTATTATTATATTCAGACTCTAGGCTCACTGAAAAAAAAAAAAAAAAAAACATGCCTGGGGTGAGATTTCTGCATAAGGATATTACATTGCATCTTTCACGATTAGCGACACTTTTAAAGTGAAATATCCAGTAAGTGGTGCTAAAAGCATGTTCGGTTTTAGCCAAAACAGATTAATGTGAAATGTTTTATCACCTTGCTTATTGTACATTTTGTGGTTGTTTAGAAATTAAATGTCTGGTGAGTGGCGCTAAAAAGTTACTGCTCTATTGCGTTTGAAAATAATGAACCACCTAAACTAAACTCTACACTAAACCTAGTTTTGCGTAGCCAGACCTTCAGACTGACAGCAGAAGGTCTAGGAACCTTGGCCGCTTTGGATGGCCAAGGACCACCCAATGGGTCATATGACTGACAGGTAAAGCAACCAATCATGTTTCGTTTTGTGCTGTGTTATGTTTATGGGAGTGGAAATGTCCCCACAATAACAGACTGGTGTGTAAAACCCCTGGACGTATTTTAAAGCATCTATGCCTCAAACTTTACATATTTCACATACTTTTGAAAATCTGAAGGCTGAGACTACACTAAACCTAACCAATAGTGTTAACAGAAGCACATATGTTGCAAACATGACTCAACCATGCCATTTTTGCTTGCTTTGAGCTGAAAGTCTTTGAGCACTTTATCATGAGCTGTGATGTACCAGGTGAGCTACTGAGCAAGTTTACTACATTGGAAAAGTGAAGTGACATACAGCCAAGTATGGTGACCCATACTCGGAATTTGTGCTCTGCATTTAACCCATCCAAAGTGCACACACACAGCAGTGAACACATACCGTGAACACACACCCGGAGCAGTGGGCAGCCATTTATGCTGCGGCGCCCGGGGAGCAGTTGGGGGTTCGGTGCCTTGCTCAAGGGCACCTCAGTCGTGGTATTGAGGGTGGAGAGAGCGCTGTACATTCACTCCCCCCACCTACAATTCCTGCCGGACCTGAGACTCGAACTCGCAACCTTTGGGTTACGAGTCCAACTCTCTAACCATTAGGCCAAAACTTCCCTATAATAAAATAGCCATATATATGGAGTAAATTATGTGATGAATAATATCACATAATTTAATATATATGGATGCAATATATATGGCTAGAAAAGCCATATATATGGAGTAAATTATGTGATGCAAATTTCAAATTATATTAGTTTACAAATCATAGGGTAAAAGTGTTTTGAGGTCATAATATAGTAATGTGCATGAAACTGTGCAAAAATAAGTCTTTATTAATCAATATTCTGCACTGCAATCATAATTGGCATTTCTCTTGATCTTATTTATAAAAGGTAATTCTGTGTTTTCAACATGCGCATAGGCACCTCTTACTTTTGGTAAGAATACACCTGTGCAATAATACCTGTGAATCACTGTTCAGTATACTATATTTGCAATAACTGCACACATGAAAACTGTGCATAAACTTTATTATTATTATTATTGTTAATTATATGGTATATAGTTTTATAAATGTTTTCTAAATATTTTGTATGCATTATTGTGTATCTGGTAGCCTACGGTCTGTACTGTGCAATGTTATTGTCTAATGATAATGCACCCACAAATCTATATTACCTTTCTCTAATTATTCTTTTTATTTTATATTTTGTATTTATTATTATGGCTCTAGCTGAATTCATTGGAGAATAAAAGAAACCAGCATAATTAGTGGTCAGCAGTGCTTGCTGCTGCTAAGAGTGCAATTATTCTAGACGCTGAACTTTGGCTGTGGTGAACAATCTTTTTGTATACCTGTTAATTGCATCCTGTACTTTAAAATGCATGCAGGGCTAATGCATCCATGTCTTGAACTTTGTGGCAAACAATTGAAAATAGCTAGTGTCCAAAGAAGCACCTGCTGAGTTGAACAGAAAATATTTACAGTGTATAAATCATGTGCTCAACTCCAGTAATGTTCTAAAAGGGGGATTATATAATAATATAATACAGTATATATAATAATAATATATATATATATATATATTATTATATATTATATTATATTATATTATATTATATTATATATATATTCACAATGTAATAAACCTGGAAATAAAGTTTTAGAATTTTGAGAAATATTAAACTAACTCTCCCATCCGATATGTAGATGCTTTTGTTTCTTTATCAGAACAGATTTACAGTGAATGGGTGCCATCAGAATGAGTCCAAACAGCTGATCAAAACATCACAATAATTCATAGGTAATCCACATCACTACAGTCCATCAATTAATGTATTGTGAAGTGAAAAGCTGTGTGTTTATAGGAAATAAATCCACCATTAAGATGTTTTTAACTTCAAATAGTTACCGACATATTTGTTTACAACTATTGTAGATGGTTTTTACTAAATGATGCTTGACCTGTGCATATTTCTCTTCTGGATTTTATGGATAGATGACATTTGAAGTTAAAAGCATCTTAATGATGGATTTGTTTATCACAAACACACAGCTTTTCTTTACACAAGACATTAAGTGATGGACTAGAGACGTGTAGATTACTTGTACATTATTGTGTTCTTATCAGCTGTTTGGACTCTGATGGCACCCATTCACTATAGAGGAGCAGTGATGGGAATAACGACGTTATAAATAAACGGCGTTACTAATGGCGTTATTGTTTTCAGTAACGAGTAATCAAACGAATTACTGTTTCCCTATGGGATCATTTTCCCGCCAAAAGTATTGCAGTCACGGATAAAAAAATAACAAGTGTGAAAACAAAATTTAAAAACGCAAGTAAAAATATATTGCACAAGATTTAAAAATGAAAGCAAAGTTTTCAGAATAGCAAGCAATGGTCACGAATCGAAAAATAATAAGTGTAAATAAAAAAATGAATAACGCATTTTTAAAACTAATAAGCATGAATCAAAACTTTAAACACATTTAAAATCATATTGCACAAAATTGAAATATTAATGCAAAATTATCTGACTTTCGCACAAAATCATGTTTTCCTTGGTTATATTTCATTGTTTTTTCTGCTCTCATAAATTTTCTGCTCATATTTTTTTTTTTTGTATGCTTATGCTGTTTTTCCCTTCGCGCTTGTTTCCATGTTCTGCGCTTGCTTTCCCAAATGTTGCCTTAGAGTTTCATGTAAATCAGCGCGGGCTCAATTGGTCCACTAGTTCTTGATTGACAGCTCCTCCTCAGCCAATCAGTCGAAGAGGGGCGGTGACGTCACTCCAGTGCGCCTCATTAGCTGCCGATGCTCAGTGTTCTGTTCACTTGTACAGGTGAAAATGGATTACTGTCAGCTGGGAAACATATTTCCGTACAGGACACTGTTATATGTGTCTGTCTGTCACTGCTGTACGCCTGCCTGGCGATCCGTTAACGTTAAAGGAGCCATCCTAGTGACTCGTCGTGGTTATATTCACCTGTATTTATTCGCCTATATGGCCACATCGTGAAAGGGAGCAGCCACAATATGCACCGGCCTCGTGAAGTCACCGTTATATGTGTCTTGCTCGCCCATACCTGACTAATAATAAGTCTTATGGTTATTACTGTTAGGAGAGGATAATATGAGTAAGAGTAATACATCCCAGTCACAATTGTTTAGTTTGCTGTATATTGCTCATGTGGGCAATATTTAGCTTTTTTTTTTGTCATGTATTGTTTTTTGTAAACAGCTATTTGCAGCGTTTTCTTTCATGCACAGTATGTAATTGATAAGGTTGATGGTTTTGTAAGATTTATCACATTTTGTGTTACACTGAGATTAGAAAATGACATACAATTAAGCAATATCACATCAGGAAGAGTGTGTTCCCCGAATATCAGCTCCATTGAAAATCTTTATTGAACTGTAGTATAATCAATATAACAAGAAGGAAAATTTGAGTGAGTTTAATATTGTAACTATTTTCTAATTTTGCTCTATTTTGACAAAGCCACAGCAGAACAGCACCTACAAGCAACACACAGCAGCTTTCATAATGATTCACTTTATTCCTCACTGAATGAATCTGCCGTTTGAATGAATGATTTAATGTCTTACTCTAAAGATCCTTGCCGCCACCTGCTGGCTGTTTTACTTTCATATTGTTGCTGTATTGTAACTTTATATATTTAAAACATTAATATGATAGTGTTATGCAATTATATATGTAGCTTGTTGCATATTGTGTATGTAAATAAACACAATATACAAATGAATCTTATGCAAATTAATAATTGTGTATATCAAATCCACCTGGCATCTGTAACTGTCTCCTCTGTAACACTATCGCTTTCATTGATCAGTAGTCAAATCTAGCCTAGTCAATGCAAAAACATTACATTCATTCATTCATAATTAATTTACCAATTTACTCATTTAACGTTAACGGATCACCAGGCAGGCGTACAGCAGTGACAGACAGACACATATAACAGTGTCCTGTACGGAAATATGTTTCCCAGCTGACAGTAATCCATTTTCACCTGTACAAGTGAACAGAACACTGAGCATCGGCAGCTAATGAGGCGCACTGGAGTGACGTCACTGCCCCTCTTCGACTGATTGGCTGAGGAGGAGCTGTCAATCTAGAACTAGTGGACCAATGAAGACGCTTGAGCCCTCACTGATTTACATGAAACTCTAAGGCAACATTTGGGAAAGCAAGCGCAGAACATGGAAACAAGAACGAAGGGAAAAACAGCATAAGCATACAAAAAATAAAAATATGAGCAGAAAATTTATGAGAGCAGAAAAAACTGAGAAATATAACCAAGGAAAACATGATTTTGTGCTAAAGTCAGATAATTTTGCATTAATATTTCAATTTTGTGCAATATGATTTTAAATGTGTTTAAAGTTTTGATTCATGCTTATTAGTTTTAAAAATGCGTTATTCATTTTTTTATTTACGCTTATTATTTTTCGATTCGTGACCATTGCTTGCTATTCTGAAAACTTTGCTTTCATTTTTAAATCTTGTGCAATATATTTTTACTTGCGTTTTTAAATTTTGTTTTCATGCTTGTTATTTTTTTATCCGTGACTGCAATACTTTTGGCGGGAAAATGATCCCATATTTCCCCCGTTACAACGCCATTACCATTACTGACAAAAAAATGCGGCGTTACTATAATATATTATAATATTACTATAATTTTATTTTTCAGTTCATCTGAATGGATGCGCAGTGTAGCTGTATTTGACGTACCATAAACTCTAGTGTGAAGGGCACAGCTCACCATAGCTTTGTCTCTCTCTCGCGCACACACACACACACACACGCGCGCGCGCGCGCGCAAAGAAAGATACAGAGCGAGAGAGTCTTTCATAACATGCAGAATTGACGTGCTACATGTAAACGATATTCTTTGTTGTGTTTTCCTGTCAAAATAACAGAGTTCCTTTGGAATTCTTCAGCTTTTAAGAACTCCGCTTGTGGGCGGAGCTACTGCGCAAACGACAATCTCATTGGCCGGCGCTCACCTATTATCATCCCTGTTTTGATTTCAGTGAATCAATTCGAGCGAACGCAGACAACCTGATTAATATTCATGAACCCAGCAGCTATTAATCCTTAGTGCGTTTTATATTGCTATTAGTGGTAGAATTCGTAGTAGTTTTGTTATCTTATCAGTATTATTTTTAGTCCCCCACCCCCTTTTTATAGAGACACTAAATTACAAACTATATCTTAAGCACCACCACCAGTCCTAAGTTCAGTCAACATGACAAATATGAATTCATACTTGGTTATTCTAATTACTAAAGTTCTATCATCATATAATGCTAAATTATCATAATATCATATTATAATGCTTGACTGACTGATGCTAAGTGTCAGATATTTTTAAAGAAACTGCCATTTTACAAACATAAGCTTTATATATATATATATATATATATATATATATATATATATATATACACTGTATATAATATAAAATAATTAATATTAGTCTGGTGAGTAAACTAAAAAAATGACTAGCCAATGGCAATTCTATTGCCAAGGTGTCCATAGAGGGTTGATAATATTTACAATAATATATTGAATTTGATAGGTGTCTCTCACATTGTCCCACATAAACAATAAAATAGTTTAGATTAGTGTGCAATCTTTTATAATAATAATTTATCCTATTTAGTGTCCATTTCATTCAACATATTTAATATTGGGGGCATCCAAGTTATTTGACATATTTTTTATTTATTTTTTTTAAAGTCAAGTCAAGTCAAGTCACCTTTATTTATATAGCGCTTTTAACAATACAGATTGTGTCAAAGCGCTTAACAGTATCAAGTTGGAGGATAGAGTGTCAGTAATGTATAATAATAAGTTTAAACACTCAATTTTCAGTTAAGGGCATTTCATTATTGAATTCGGAGATGTCATTGTCTAGCTAAGTTTAGTTTAAATAGTATCTGTGAAATCAAATTTACGATAATCGCTAGAAATTAAGTGTCCCAGACTGAGCAAGCCAGAGGCGACAGCGGCAAGGAACCAAAACTCCCTCTGAGACAGAATGGAGAAAAAAAACCTCGGGAGAAACCAGGCTCAGTCGGGGGGCCAGTTCTCCTCTGGCCAGGATATTATTGTTTATTCATTGTTTATTTATTGTTTTAATAACATTTTTAAATGTATAAATGTATTATATTTCTATTTTTATATTGTTGCAATTTCTAACAATAATAGTATTATGCAGTTAGGTATTTTATTATTAAATTTTTAATTATTTGTTTTATTTTTAGTTTTATTGTATTTTAGTCGAGGTCTTCACTGGGGATATGTCTCTGGGGCTCATCGCTGACGATCAGGGCCGCAGACATCATCTCCCGGCGCCGATCCACCATCTGATCCGGACACGGACTGAGATAACAGAATAAGAAAGAAACAACTATTAGCGTAGATGCCAATCTTCTTACGATAACGAGTACATCGTGTGTTATGGAAGTGTTCCCGGTTCCGGTTGATCTAATTAATGCAGCCTAACAATCCTTTAACGGATTTGAATAATAGAAGTGTAGTAGTGTGTTAGGTGTATGTCAGGTTAAAGAGATGGGTCTTTAATCTAGATTTAAACTGACAGAGTCTGTCTGCCTCCCGAACAGTGTTTGGTAGATTGTTCCAGAGTTTTGGTGCTAAAAAGAAAAAGATCTGCCGCCCGCAGTTGATTTTGATATTCTAGGTATTATCAAACGGCCAGAGTTTTGAGAACGCAGCGGCCGTGGAGGACTATAATGCGATAAGAGCTCACTCAAGTACTGAGGAGCTAAACCATTCAGGGCTTTATAAGTCATTAACAAGATTTTAAAATCTATACGATGTTTAGTAGGGAGCCAGTGCAGTGTTGACAGAACCGGCTAATGTGGTCATACTTCCTGGTTCTAGTAAGAACTCTAGCTGCTGCATTTTGGACTAACTGTAGTTTGTTTATTAAACGTGCAGAGCAACCACCCAGTAAAGCATTACAATAATCTAACCTTGAGGTCATAAACGCATGAATTAATATTTCTGCATTTGACGTTGAGAGCATAGGTCGCAGTTTGGATATGTTTTTGAGATGGAAGAACGCAGTTTTACAGATGCTAGAAACATGGCTTTCAAAAGAAAGATTACTATCAAACAGCACACCTAGGTTCCTGACTGATGAAGAAGAAGAATTGACAGAGCAGCCGTCAAGTGTTAGATAGTGTTCTAAGTTATTACATGTGGGGTTTTTAGGTCCGATAATTAACACCTCTGTTTTTTCAGAATTTAGCAGTAGGAAATTACTCGTCATCCAGTTTTTTATATCGACTATGCATTCCGTTAGTTTCTCAATTTGGTGTGTTTCACCGGGCCGTGAAGAAATATAGAGCTGAGTATCATCAGCATAACAGTGAAAGCTAACACCATGTCTCCTGATAATATCTCCCAAGGGTAACATGTAAAGTGTGAAAAGTAACGGCCCTAGAACTGAGCCTTGAGGTACTCCATACTGCACTTGTGATCGATATGATACCTCGTCATTCACTGCTACGAACTGATGGCGGTCAGATAAGTACGATTTGAACCATGCTAAGGCACTTCCACTAATGCCAACAAAGTTTTCTAGTCTATTCAAAAGAATGTTGTGATCGATAGTGTCGAACGCAGCTCTAAGATCCAGTAGAACTAATAGAGAGATACAACCACGATCAGATGATAGAAGCAGATCATTAGTAACTCTAATGAGAGCAGTCTCAGTACTATGATACGGTCTAAATCCTGACTGGAAATCCTCACAGATATCATTTTTCTCTAAGAAGGAATATAATTGTGAGGATACTACCTTTTCTAGTATCTTTGACAGAAAGGAAGATTTGAGATCGGTCTGTAATTAACTAGATCTTTGGGGTCAAGTTGTGGTTTTTTAATGAGAGGCTTAATAACAGCCAATTTGAAGGTTTTGGGGACATATCCTAATGACAATGATGAATTAATAATAGCCAAAAGAGGATCTATGACTTCTGGAAGCAGCTCTTTTATTAGTTTAGATGGAATAGGGTCTAACATACATGTTGTTGGTTTAGATGATTTAACAAGTTTATACAATTCTTCCTCTCCTATAGTAGAGAATGAGTGGAATTGTTCCTCAGGGGATCTATAGAGCACTATTTGATGTGATACTGTAGCTGACGGCTGCATGGTTACAATTTTATCTCTGATAGTATTGATCTTGGAAGTAAAGTAGTTCATAAAATCATTACTGCTGTGCTCTTGGGAAATGCCAACACCTGTTGATGCTTTATTTTTCATTAATTTAGTGACTGTATTGAATAAATACCGGGGGTTATGTTTGTTTTCTTCTAGAAGAGACGAAAAGTAATCAGATCTAGCAGTTTTTAATGCTTTTCTGTAGGATAGGATACTTTCCCGCCAAGCTAAACGAAATACCTCTAGTTTTGTTTTCCTCCAGCTGCGCTCCATTTTCCGGGCTGCTCTCTTTAGAGTGCGAGTGTGCTCATTATACCACGGTGTTGGACTCTTTTCCTTAATCTTCCTTAAGCGTAAAGGGGCAACTGTATCTAAAGTGCTAGAAAAGAGAGAGTCCATAGTCTCTGTTACATCATCAAGCTGTTCTGAGCTGTTGGATATGCTGAGGAATTGAGATAAATCAGGAAGATTACTTACAAAGCAATCTTTTGTGCTAGAAGTGATGGTTCTACCATACTTGTAACAAGGAATAGAATTTACAGTTTTAGCTATATGGAGTTTACACAAGACTAGATAATGATCTGATATATCATCGCTTTGCTGCAGAATTTCAACACCACTAACATCAATTCCATGTGACAGTATTAAATCTAGAGTATGATTTCGACAATGAGTAGGTCCTGAAACGTGTTGTCTAACCCCAATAGAGTTCAGAATGTCTATGAATGCTGATCCTAATGCATCTTTTTCATTATCGACATGGATATTAAAATCGCCAACAATTAAGACTTTATCTGCAGCCAGGACTAACTCAGATAGAAAATCAGCAAATTCTTTAATAAAGTCTGTATGGTGCCCTGGTGGCCTGTATACATTAGCCAATACAAACATCACAGGGGATTTATCACTAACACGTGTTTCTCTAGATAATGTTATACGCAGCACCATAACTTCAAATGAGTTATACTTAAAGCCTGCCCTCTGAGAAATACTGAGAATATTGCTATAAATTGTAGCAACACCTCCCCCTTTGCCTTTTGGACGTGGCTCATTTTTATAGCTGTAATATTGGGGTGTGGACTCATTTAAAGTAATGTATTCATCTGGTTTTAGCCATGTTTCTGTCAAACAGAGCAAATCTAGTTTATGATCATTAATCAAATCATTTACAAAAAGTGATTTTGTAGAAAGGGACCTGATATTCAGTAAGCCAAGTTTTATAAATTGTTTCTGTGTGTTGTAAACATTTTTTATTTGTTGAACATCAATTAAATGGTTACTCATAAATTGGTTTGGACGTTTTCTGTATTTTCTAGTTCGGGGAACAGACACAGTCTCTATAGTGTGATATCTAGGTGAAGGAGTCTCTATGTGCTGAGAATTAACTGACTTCTGTGACGTGAGGCGGCTAGCAGACGGTCGGTTTAGCCAGTCTGTCTGCTTCCTGACCTGGGCTCCAGTTAGTCAAGTATGAACTCTAAGACTATGTGCCAAATTTCTAGAGAGAAGAGCGGCACCACCCGAGGAGGGATGAACACCATCTCTTTTCAACAGGTCAGGTCTGCCCCAAAAACTTGTCCAATTGTCTATAAAACCTATGCTATTCTGCGGGCACCACTTAGACATCCAGCCATTGAGTGATGACAGTCTGCTATGAATCTCATCACCCCGGTAAGCAGGGAGGGGGCCAGAGCATATTACAGTGTCTGACATCGTACTTGCAAGTTCACACACCTCTTTAACATTATTTTTAGTGATCTCCGACTGGCGAAGTCGAACATCATTAGCGCCGGCGTGGATAACAATCTTACTGAATTTACGTTTAGCATTAGCCAGCACTTTTAAATTTGCCAAGATGTCAGGCGCTCTGGCTCCAGGTAAACAATGGACTATGGTGGCTGGTGTCTCTATTTTCACGTTCCGTACAATAGAATCGCCAATAACTAGAGCACTTTCACCAGGTTTCTCAGTGGGTGCGTCACTGAGTGGGGAGAACCTGTTTGATGTTCTGATCGGAACGGAAGAGCAGTGTTTTGACCCGCGACTAGGCCGCCTCACTGTCACCCAGTTGCCCTGCTGCGGGGGCGCTAACGTTACCGGAACCGAGCAATGTACAGGAGTCCCTGAGCTAATCACATCCAAAGCAGTATCTACAGCCCTCACATTCTTACTGTCCTCAACTAAAGTTTGGATGCGTGTCTCTAGTTCTAAAACCTTCTCTGTCAGCCTAACTATTTCCCTACATTTATCACATGTGAATCCCTCATCGCTGACAGAGAGAGATAAACTATACATGTGGCAAACTGTGCAAATAACAATAGCAGGAGAAGAAGCCATTACTCACCGTGATTGATGAATGATACCAACTTAACTTACCACTTACCACCTACCACTTACCACTGTTGTTTGATGAACTCGTGAAAAACAGAGCGAGAGAGAAATGAAAACGGAGCGATTAAAAAGAAAACAATAATAGGCGCGAATAGCAACGCGAATGGAACCGCGAGTGACAAGCTAACTGGCTAGCGAATGCTAACGCGCTGCACTCGCGGTTTTAAAAGCGAGCGATCAGATTAGTTTGATAGATAATACCAGAAATATGGTGGGAATTAAGTTATATATTATTACTTTAAACAACAGACAGTGAAAGTAAGGTAAATATTCAATAAAAAGCGGAGCTACAATCGCAAACCTCTCAGCAGTACAGCAATACAACAGACAGGAACAGACTGAAGCAATCAATCAGCAAATCAGGAGAAGGAACTGAGCCAAAGCAACAAGAACACCAAACGCAATAATTACTTTCCCTGGTAATTAGTTACTTTTATAATGATGTAACTCAGTTACTAACTCAGTTACTATTTGTGAGAAGTAACTAGTAACTATAACTAATTACGTTTTTAAAGTAACGTGCCCAACACTGTAGAGGAGTGAGCAAGTTATGCAATGCTAGTTTCTGAAACAAATATGAAACATTCTGAAGTTGATGCACAAAAACAAAAGCTTAAACATGCAGGAGTTTGAGGTCTGTGGATGTTGCACTCTTTTTTTTTTTAATAGACATTGAATTATCAAGTTGTTTATTTATTTTATAGCCATGAATTTAAAAAAAAAAAAAAAAATCAAACCAAATTCTTATTTTTTCGCTTTTCTCATTTTTCTGCTTTCAGTGTTAAACAAAAACAAAATAAAAATGATTGCAACATACCCGGACCAAGGGGTTCTAACTTGCAAACCTCTGATTAAAGTGACATCAGACCATTGAATTAACCACAGCAGATGAATGTGGAATTGAAGTGATGTGGTTGAAAGGCTCAGTCAGATAGTCCTCACCGCCTCTGAGACCGTTACATGCAGCAGCATCGCAGTCAATTGCAGAGCAGTGTACCTCAGATGGCTTGCCCTGAGTGGGTAATGGAGATAAATTAACATCTGTCTCTCCCTAGAAGGCCCTCTGCTCATTCAAACAGAAAGGACTTACAATTTTCTCCTTTCGGTTCCCTTTCATAGCAAAGCAGCGAGTCAGTAGTCTGCAACATCATCACAAGCCATCTGTAAGCCACAGATGTCAGTGCTTTTGTGACAATTCAGAGGTGAGGAGACACACGGTTTTCATATCACAGGAGGAAACGGAGGGGCCTGCTTTTTGCACCGCCGGCAGACTAACCAAACCAAACATGCCTAGTAGTGGAACGTGATCATAATATGAAGTATGAGTTTAAGTAAAAAAAAAAAGCGCGAAGAAAACACTATATTTCTATGACACATGTCACTTGACACTTCATTAATGTAAACTGACCCTATTTACTTTTCAATGCCAGTCAGTGAATTATTGGTGCTCATTGGTGCGCATTGGCTGTAAATACACAGTAAGTCGGTCGTCATCACTAAATCACCCTTGTATCACTCTGGAGAGATGTATTTTGTGATAATGACCGGCTGACTGTACAATATCTCTTATTACTTTTACAATATGTCTTATTACATGTCTACTAACCAAATAAATAAATATCTAAACAATAAATATATAAACAATAAATATCGATTTGAAGTGAAATTATTTTAGAATTTGACTTAAAGGTTCTGCTATGAATGAATGAATGAATGAATGAATAAATAAAAAAATCTTATGTCCTCTTTTTTTTTTTTTTTTAGTTTGTGGCCAATTAAAATATATTGGTCAAAGATGGTCTTTATAATAAATTATATGTTTAAGTTGTATAAATGTTTTTGTCTTTGAAAACAAAATAATAATAATATAATTTGGAAAAATAAAGATGTAACAAATCTTTGGCTGTAACAAATATTATAAGTAGTTTTCAATTTGTCCAGATGTACATTCCAGATGTGTAACAATCCAAGATAATCATTAATAATCTTTCCTAAAAATGTAGTGATACGTAATAAACATTTTAGATCGCTTTTACTTTTCAACCCCTCACCACCAACCACCCGTCAGAGAGAACACTTTTCATGATCCAATCAATTCCAGATGGATGAAATCATGTCCTGGCCTACTTTTTTCATTCTTTCTTTCCTCCTTGATTTTACACTCTAAAATGTGTCAGATTATGAAAGTAAAATGGGTTGATTTAACTCTGGGTTACGACAGCTTAAAGGAATAGTTCACCTAAAAAAAGTCATCATTTACTCACCCTCATGTCATTTCAGCCTTATTATTCCCATTCTTTATATAAAAAAGTAAGTAAAAAAAAAATCTTTTTTTTTGATTGATAGCTTCATTTACTATGAACTGTTATTTTATGGAAAAGAGCGCCATGGGTTTCTACAAAAAAAAAAAAAAAAAAAATTTAAAGGCGAAAAATATAATAATAGCGTCCAGGTTTGAAACCATGTAAGGACGAGTAAATGATGACAATTTTGTCATCATTTTTGGGTGAACTATTCCATTAAGTGATATTTCATATCTAGTGCCATTTTGCACACCTATACTTAAGTCCAACAGCCTATTCTCACAAGGCCTGTTAACACACACTTGGAAAAGTCATTTTGTGATGTTAAAATCAGGTAGCAGTGGTGGATGAGAGTCTTGATTACATCTCGTCTCTACCGTCTGAAAGAGCTGATGAGAAAGTAAGTGGAATTCAGCGCATGGGAAAACCCTAAGAGATTGTGATTTGTTGCTAATTACATGAGATCGAGGTAAAGGATCGCTCTGTCTAAACAGGAGAGATGCATTACCCCCTTGAGTGAGTATTTAATTGCCTCCAGCTATTTTACCGCACTAGACAAAGATGACCATGGAAATTTATTTCAGCAATATTCTGAGAAGCAATTGATGAGGTTCATAGTGCTGGAGCGAGTCACAGAGACTGATTTTCATAAAACAGATGATTGGATAAAATGATGGATCTCTGATAGAGCAATATATGGGCCGTATGTATTGATTTTCTGTTTGAATGTTTAATTAAACAGAAATCTCCAGGGGTCTGAATACTTTACCTGTGACTTGATGCAAAGTGATGGTATACATAAGCAAGTTGTCATTTAGCAAACACTTGAATCCAAAGTGATTTACAATAGCTTTACAATAATTCCACAGTCACATTTTTACTTGAGTGTATTTATTTGTTAGCTATTTTTGAATTATAGTTTAAATAATAATAATATATATATATATATATATATATATTATTACATTGGTTGTTGCATGTTTCACACATGTTTGGAAATTAAATGTCTGGTGAGTGGTGCTAAAAGTTTAATCACGCTTGAAAATAAAATAACATTTTTAATAAACCCCCACATTTAACCGATAGTGTTAACAAAAGCAAACGTGTGATAGAAAACACATTTGCTGACTGAACTATGCCATTTTAGCTGGATTTGTGCTGAAAGTATATGGAATTTTAACTTGTGACTTGTTTTTCACAGGGCTTGAATCCAGGTGCTCTGTGATGCAAGTTCAACTCTGTATCAGGTGAGCTACCGAGCAAGTTTACAATCTCAGGAAAACCATACATATTTACATGTTACTTGATGCAAATAATGACATACATAAGTAAGCTGTTATTTAGCAAATGTAAATTGTATTCAAAGTGATACCATATTTATAATTTATGAGTATATATGTCAATAAATATATGAAAACTTCTCTTAGATCCAACATGTGAAATAAAAGCCAGTGATATAACTATGTACACAATAATGTTCTTTTTTTAAGTCTTACAAGCTTTGAAATCATATTTCAACATCCAAAGTAATTTGATTCAGAATTTTTAAGTCATCACATGCTGCTCCAGTTTAAATGACTAAGATTAATGCAGTAGTAATCAATCCACATTATTATAATTATAAATGCAATTTTATTTGAGATAGACAGGGAAAATAAAGAGGCCATGGAGCCTTTTTTTTCAGCCCTGAACCAATGTGGCAATTGGCAGTGCTTCTGGCACAAGCACTGGCACCCTGCTGTTGGGATAGTTTCTTTACAGTACACTTATTACAGGATCTGTCCCCCTTGATTAACACAGAGTCAAGGGAGTTGATCAAGGGCAAAAAGGTCATCGTTTATGGTCCTTGTGAAGTTAAAACCTGCAATCTTCCACTTGCTGCCCCTGGGCTCTATCAACACACTCTCACAAAGACATGTCACTACAGCAACTTTCACCTGTGTGCACAAAGTCCTCACTGGCAATATTTTCAGCCTGTTTTGGAGGTTCAGTTTACCTTTAGGTTTACTTAACCTAGGGTCATTTTAGATTAAGTTCACCCAAAAGTGAAAACAGTTTTAACAGTACAATAATACAATCTTAAATTTAAAAATAATGGTCCCACTTTATATTAGGTGGCCTTAACTACTATGTACTTATAGATGTAATTATATGCAGGTATTTTTGTTTTATGTAATTACAATGTAAAATAAATAAAACAATTAAAAAAAGTACAAAATAAGTGCATTGTATCAAATGATTAATTTAAGTAGTAGTTAAGGCCACCTAATATAAAGTGGGACTCAAATAATTTTTAAATAGGATTTATCATCTAACTTTCAAAAGACAAAACAAAATTCAGTTTGTACATAAATATATTCCAATTTGGTAAGTCCAGTAAATGCTGTCATTATCTGCCCACCCTCGTGTCGCTCTATATTAATGTGACTTTTTCCCCCTCCTGTAGAACACAAAATGAGTTATTATCAAAATGTCAAAGCTCTCTCTTTCCTTTTTGTGCAATGAAAATGCATATAGTGATCATTGGCTTTCAAGTCCAGATGCAATTTATTGCAAAAATAAATAAATAAAAATTACATAACAGATTGGGTTTTGAACCTGGTTCTCTTTTATACTGAACAAGACACTAGAGAAACATGTCTAAAAATATAAATAACTACTAAATTGTTATTTTTTCTTTAGTCATGATGTTTTTTGAAAATAAAATAACTACTAACTAACAAACTAAACAGATAGATAGATCTAAAAAGCTAACACTTTATTTGGTTACATTTTATTTAAAGGTGTCCTTGTTACAGTGTGATTATACATTTAAGTACTAAGTAATGTTAATTAACTGTATGTACTTACTATATGGCTAGGGTTAGGATTCGGGTTTGGCATAGGGTTACTTGCATGTAATTATGCATAATTTATTGTTATTATAATAGTAAGTACATGCAATGTGTAACAAGGACACCTTAAAATAAAGTGTCATGTTTTATTTTGATGGTCCCCCAACAGACATTCTACTGGCAATAAGTGTCTTTGCAAGTCAACTTATTCTGTTAATCATAACCCTAACCATAACCAAACAGTCTACTACTCTAATGAGAGTTATTTGACATGTGCAGTAGTTGCAAAGTCACTTCTAGTCAATAGAATGTCTAAAGGGGACGATCAAAATAAAGTCTACCCCCCCCAACTACCACCAATAAATAAATAAATAAATAAAAGCTTATGTAGTTTTGAGAAAAATACTAAATTATATATTATTTTTTTCGTGAATCCTCTAATCACTAACATAACTGTATAAACTGAGCTCGGGTATCTGTACTGAGAAGTTTCAAACAAAATCTGCAAATAAACACCAATGATCTACTTAACCTAAATTCCTGGATTTCTAACGTCAGGTAAAACAAAGGGAGGATTTGAAACATCTGTCTACTGATGAGCCCTGGAAACCTTTGAAAAAAACAAGATCAAATTTTACATTGCTTGAACGCATACAGAGTAGGACGAAACCTGTCAAATGAAAGGGTGCGTCTTCAAAGTGATTGTAAGCTGGAAATGTTATTTACAGGAACGAACTTTGGTGAATAAGAGTGAATAAACACAGCCAGTGTGAAATGGAGCTAATGCACACAGGGCCGAGAGCAGAGCAGAGACTTCTGTTTAATTAATGATGGAAACAGAGACTCCTACTTCTCAGACAGTTATACCGGCTGAGCCTAGGAGGACGAGAGATGGTATTTTTAAACAAGCATTTGCTCTCTATAGGTCATCTAGCCGAGAATACATTCGTTTCTTCTGCTGCTTTAGAGCCTCTAAATATGCATTACCTCAAAAAAACTGATGAACAAACAATTCTGTTGCTTGAAATGTTATTATTTTGGAGTTTTCTCCCTGTCAGTGCATTAGTTTGTTCACTGGCGTCACAGAACACTGTACCAAAGCATTCCAATATATACAAATTAGCCATGAGAGCTGCAGAGAGGTGGAACGTGCAGCCCACCTCAGAAGCACTTGCATCAATAAATGGATAACAGCTCCCCCAGAGGACAAACATTGATCCTGCCGCACAGGGGAGATGAGCATTTTGCACATCCTTCTCATACAGAACAAGTCATAATAAAGAGCCAGTGAAGCGTAACATCCCCCCAAAAGCAATAATGCATGCAGTGGAATGTCTGGCGAGGAAAACAACAGACGTTTGACTTAATCTGTCTGAACCCAGAGTTTTAGACCAGCGCTTTTGAGATATTCAATATTTCAAACTGATTGGCTGTGTGCACGTTTGTCAATGCGCTTCTATTAATTTATGGAAATGAGATTTTCTGCTTTTAAGCTTAGAGCAGTCGTTTTGATCGCGTTCCTCACAGCATAATTCCGGAGGAAAAAACCGGCCTTACAGAAAATCTACGCTGACGTTGTCAACAGGGAGCCGGTGGCAAACAGCGCCACTCTTTCGCTCTGCTTCTGTCTGTTGGGTTTAATTTGGCATGAAGATCATACCAGTTCCTTTTGTAAAATCATGAAAGTGTCTGATTGTGCGACTTGATTTAGGTGGATTAATGCAGCGGCGTCGGTGCTGAACATGAGCTGTGAAGGTTACTCCAGAGAGCTGGATCTCAGAGTGTGTGTTTGCAGTTTTGTTGTTCTATTAATGGTGTTTTAATTAGAGCACGATCGCGTTCCTCAAGCGGAGGAAAAAACATCCTGATGCACAGATAAAACCCTCAAGGCCCGCGTCTGTGACTTATTCAGTGTCACTGCGGAGGGGTAGACTGTGCCTGACAAGAGAAAACAGACAGACTTGACAGAGATGAATAAACATAACATGCTGATTTAATGCAAAATGAGAGGTCTCCAAACAAGAGTCAAGGAGTACAAGAACTTGTTTGATCCATTTAGCCAGTCTAAGATATACATTTTTAACAACTGACATGCTTTCACAAGACTATTGACTGCATATAAAATCATGTATGATCACACATAGCATTATGCAAACTCTCTCATTCCAGATTTCTTCTTGATATTCAGGCCTCATTTCTAGTAAATATTGAGTTTAGCACTAATATAAGGTGGTATTAAAGTATTGAATAGTAAATTGTCATTTATATCAATCTAATTGGATATTCAACAAATATCTGCAATATGTCATGTTTGTGGTTATAATTAAATGGCTTTCTGACCATAAGAACTGTGAAACATTTTGTAAAAAAAAAGTGTTTTATGTCTGTAAAATTAAAAACTAAAAAAAAATCTAATTATTCTTAATATTTATAACAATCAGGTAGTAAGTATTTAATATTAGATTCTATTTTAAATTAAGTTTAAAATGTTTAAATAAATACATGAAAAAAACAAAGTTTTTTTTTCAAACAAAAGTTTATATTATTATGTTCAAGTGGCAATAAAAAGGAAGAAGCATGAAATATTTTGTAACAAAAATAATTTTATTCACATATAACGATTTTGTTGAATGCAGCATTGACTCAATATCCATTAATATTGTAAGAGTTTATATGGTTTTGAATTTCCATTGTAATTAGTAAGTTTCTGACTGTAAAAAAAAAGATAATAATAAACCTATAGGCTATTTATGATTAGGCTATAT